>CM053771.1:403545925-403715852 GCA_028658325.1 Potorous gilbertii | reverse complement strand
ACTGGGAAAAGAAATGAGAGAGATGCAAGAAAAGCATGAAAAACGGGTCAATACCTTGCAAAAGGAGACCCAAAAAAATGCTGAAGAAAATAGCACCTTGAAAAATAGGCTAACTCAATTGGCAAAAGAGGTTCAAAAAAAAGAAACTTCCAGGAATGTGTAGGCAAAATTTGAAAGCTTCAAAGAAAAAAGTTTGAAGGAAAAAACAATATAGGCAGCTAGAAGGAAGCTATCAAGGAACCACAGTCAAGATCACAGATGAGTTGGCAGCTACCACTATAAAGTAGGGGAAAATTTAAAATATGGTATTCCAAAAGGTAAAGATTATAGGTTTAAACCAAGGATAACTTTCCCAGCAAAACTGTAGAATTCTACAGAGGGGGGAAACACATATCTTTAATAAAGTAGAAGAACTTTAGGAATTTCTGATTTTAAAAAAATCCAGAACTGATTTTGAAATACAAATATGGGAATCAAGATCATGATATAAGTGAACAATCATACAGAACTACATAAAGATGAAAGTTTTATTTTCCAATAGACATATGTTGTTTTAGAGCCCTGATTGCATCAGGAGTTATAAAAGGAGTTACATAAGACATTGGTTCTGGGAATGGATATGGTACTTTTTTTTTATGAAGTTAATAGGGGAAGAAAATGGAGGGGAAAGGGAATATATTCAGGAAGAAAAAGGATGCAAGGATAGGAAAATCTACTATCTCACATAATTATAGTATAAAAGTAAAAAAATAGTAATCATAATAGATTATGCAAAAAAAAAATAGGATAGTGGCAGGGAGATTGGCTAACATGTGAACCTCATTTTGATACAAACCAGTCAAAGGACAGTAGAACACACATACATGGAGGGTTTCATGTAGAAATACATTCAACTTCATAGGGAAATAGGAGGGAATGGGAAAAGGAGACAATAGGAGAAAAAGAGGGAAGGTAAATTCTGGGAAGGATTAGTTGTAAGAAAAGTAAATTTGTACCTTAGAGGGTGGAGTACAAACTGAAATTTTTTTAACGAAGGAGTCTAGGGTGAAGCCTGTCTCCCTAGTACAAGAGGAGACTACCCACAATTATCCCCTGGTTTTTTGTTCTTTTTGGTTTTTGTTTTTGTTTTTTTACAAGAAGAGTTAACAGGCAGAGCCAAGTAATCAGAAGCCAGAGAATTTACACAATGGAGAATAATTTAAAGGAAAACAACTTTGAAAGCCATCCAAATTCTTATTGGCACAGTGACTCCTCTTAGCTCCCAAGAGGTCTGATGAGGAAAGAGACCTCACTTCTTTCCTTTCCTCAGAAAGGTGGTGGTCTTTGGGTATGGGATGAAACATAAGATGGTAAGATGTGCCCAATGTGTTAGTAATTCTATTTTCTAATACATAGGTTCTTTTGGGTGGGAGGGAGGGGAGAGTCAAGACAGCATCGATGCAACAGGGATTCGGTTCCCAGATTTCAGACAAAATGGCATTCACTTTTGAGAGCTGCAAAGATTCCTCACCTGCCCCCCCCTCCAATTGCAAAACTTAATTCAGATCACAACCTGTGGCAGAGAGCAATTAAAATACAATGATTCAACGAAAAAGTGTTGGTGTTGAGCACTCCTCTCTCTTTCTCTCTCTCTCTCTCTTTCTTCATCCCTCCCTCCCTTCCTCTCTCTCCGAAAGGAGTGAAAAGTAAAAGTAGATATAATATATACATATATATGTATGTATGTATGTATATATATATACATACATACATATGTATGTATATATATATATATATATATATAGTATAAGAAAATAAGATAGAAGGAAATACACAATTAAAAGTCATAA
Source organism: Potorous gilbertii (assembly GCA_028658325.1). Classification (NCBI taxonomy): domain Eukaryota; kingdom Metazoa; phylum Chordata; class Mammalia; order Diprotodontia; family Potoroidae; genus Potorous; species Potorous gilbertii. The sequence continues at coordinate 403,714,023 of CM053771.1, read as the reverse complement.
CTAAATGTGAATGGGATAAATTCATACACCAGAGAGGAGAGCATAATGTGGTAAAAAGTAGAATCCAACAATATGTTGTTTACAAGAAACACACTTATAACTTAAAGAATGACACAGCTTTAGATGGGTTGTGGTGAAAGAACATCTATTTTGCTTCATTTGAACTCAAGTAAGAAGGGGTAGCAACTGTTATCTAATATAAGGGAACATAAAAAACAGACTTGATTAAAAGAGATAAACAGGGAAACTACATAATGCTAAAAGGTATCACAGACAATATATTAAATTAATATAAATATTTAATATATATATGCACCTAATGGCATAGCATCTAGATACAGGAAAAACTAAAGTTAGAGGGAAAAGTAGGCAGCAGAAGTACAATAGCTGAGGACCTCAGTGTATCTTTTTCAGACCTAGACAAATATAACAACAACAAAGGAAACCAAGAGTTCCATAGAAGTTAAATATGATCTGATGACCCCTAAATCAGAATACAAAGGAGTATATATATTCTTTTCACAGCATATGAATTAGAACATAAAACTTTATAAAAATTCAAGAAAGCAGAAATATTAAACATATCCTTTCCTCACCACAATGCAATAAAATTATATTCAATAAAGAACTGTTGTAAAAAGGATTAAAAATTAATTAGATTCTAAGGAATATGGGGAACCAAAGAACAGATTCTAGAAATAATATATAATTTCATCAAGGAAAATTACAACAATGAGACAATATACAAAAATCTGCAGAGGCAGATAAATCTCCCCTTAGAGAGAAAATTGTGTGTGTGTGTATGTGTGTGTGTGTGTGTGTGTGTATGCCTTTATCCACAAAAGAATATATCAAAGAACTAGGCATGAAATTAAAAAAAATAGAAAATCCACAAGTTTGAAAACATTAATTGAATACCAAAATGGAAATTCTGAAGATAAAGGAAGATATTACCAAATTTGAAAGCAAAATTCTTTTAAATTAAAAACTTGGGGCTATTTTTTAAAGTGACAATAGAAAACAAATTGAATGAATAAGCATAGGTAAAAAGGAAACAAAATGATTACTTTTGCAGATAATATACTGACCTACTTAGAGAACTCCAGAATCAACTAAAATTAATTGGAAGAATGAATAATCTTTGCAAAGTTGCAAAAAACCATAACTCACCAGAATTTCTGTATGATAGTGTCTTTACCCTCACCCTCTCCCAGGGAAAAAAATAGAACAGCAAGAAGAGATGTGAGATATTCTCATGTGTCTGGAATAGTTTTCCTCTTCATGTCTGCCTCTTGGCTAACCTCAGCTAAACTTTTACCTTCTGTGAGAAATTTTTCCTGATTTCCCTGTTTATGATAGTGGCTTCCCTTTGTTTATTGTCTCCAATTTATCAGCATTATCGCTATCACTGTTTTATTATTTCTGTCTTCAGATATAAAGATAATACTCAGAGAGATTACCTAAGCAAAGATACTAAGGTTTACAGAAATTATATGATTTGTCCATATATCATAAATGGTAGAACCAATCCTAAAGTTTTGAGTAGATGTTCTTTTATTATACCATATCATCTCCACGTTACTTCCCTGGTATGCTAGCCAAAGTTTTACTAAAGAAAAATAATAAGCTAAATCAGTAAAGAGAGGCCTCTAGAAGCTACAGAATAGCTCCTTCCATTGGGGAAAGGGGAAAGGAGAAAGGGGAAAGGGGAAAAAGGGGAAAGGGGAAAGGGGAAAGGAGAAAGGGGAAAGGAATCTAGCCAGTAAAATTCAAGTCAACTGGGCATCTTCTGGTCATCCAAATTTACATTCCTTTGGAGAGGAGAAGGAAAGGGAGGGGGAGGCAGACAGGAGAGGAGGAGCTGAGTTACCCAGTCAACTGGGTCCGCATTCAGGCAACTGACTCTACTCTGCTTTGGTAGGCAATGGTTAGATTACTGAGAAGCCCATTCTAATGAGTTTGTAAGAGGAGAGATGCTATAACATACTCAGATATATAAATGGATTTGTAATCTCATTGATTTGGAAGTTTTCTCCAATGAACCAAATCTTAACTCATTCGTGCCTACCTAGCCTATGTACCTCTTGTCCCTGGCTTTCCATAAGTTCACCACAGAGAGTCTATTCAACGTGCTGGAGGCCTTCCTTCCTTTCTCCCCAACTGCCATTCCTCAGCCTTAACACAAGATCCACCTTCTTTTCTGGTCATACTTATGATCATCCTTGACAACACCTTTTATTCGTGTTTTTCCAAGTTCCTTACTGTCTACATGCTTTGGTTTGCTCATACCCATCATGCAATTCTCCAATATCCTTTGTACGGTGCTCACTTTTCATTCTTTGAGTTGGTAGACTTATTGCCATACAGGAACATAGTGGAATTGTGGCATTTAAAAAGGTGGGCTTTTCTTTGCTGTCATGGGAAGCCCTGAATTGTTGAAGTAATACTTAATAAGGGCTTTCTGGAACTGATACATTAATCTAAAGGATGGATTCTAAATGGAATTTCAAGCTTTCTGGCAAAGGAGATGTTTTTGGCCACATGAAGGGAGAGGCAAAGATGTTTAATTCCCCTCTCAGACTACAATTCATCCACAGCCACTGGTACAATCATTAAATTTTGGGGTTGGCAGGACCTCCATAATTCTCTAGCCTTTACCCCTGCATGCATGGCCTATAAGTGATTATGTAGCTTCCACTTGACCTCCAGTAAAGGAAAATTTTGAGGTAGCCATTCTACTTTTGGATAGCTCTAATTGGGAGGAAGGAGGGGGAAAGGGAGGGAAGGAAGGAGGTGAAAAGCAGTATTTTTATACCTACCAACTGGTGGCCAAAAAATCAACCTCTTTTTCATTAGAAATAAGGAGTTAAAATTTACCAATAACTATTCATCATGATGCAACTTTTCTTCTTCCTCCTTTGCAAGGTCCTTTGATTATGTAATTGTAAAAAACAAAATAGATATGAATCAATTTATAAGCAGCAATGTGGTAATATAACCACTAGAGGACTCTGTTTATCAATTTATCATAGTGTCATATAAATCCATATTATAGGATCATGGGGTTAAAGCGAAAAAGGATCTTAGAGATCACTGAGTTCAATCCCATCATTTTTCAGATAAAGAAACTGAGGCCAAGAGATGTAAAATTGACTTGCCAGGAATCACAGTCAGTAATCTTTCTCATTTTATTGAACAAATAGGTTTCTTAAACATGTATTAAGTGCAAGGCACTAATCTACTGGAAAGAAAAGGAGAATTGCTATGTTAGAAACATTCATATCATATTTTAAATAGATATCAAATTTTAAAAACTTCAAAGTTTTAAAAGGACAAACAACAAATACTTTCCGAGTTCACAGCATCATTGTGTGTTAACATTCCATCACTCAAACTGAACCACCAAGTATCCATCTTTGTGGATTCATCCTAATCCTGATACCAGAACTAGTTCCCTAGCTTCAAATTAACTTATGAAATAGCCTCATCATAATAAACTCAGTTTGATACGGTGGGAACACTGGCACTGGTATTGGAGTCAAGTCAGTAAGTAAGCACTATGTATGAGCACTGGGCTAAGCCCTGGGAATAGAAAGAAAAAGCAAAAAATGAAACAAAACAAAAAGACAGGCCCTGCCCTCAAGAATTTTATGTTCTAATGGGAGAAGACTACATATAAAAGGGAAGTGAAAAAGGGAAGCAACTTGGAGGGAGTCAGAAGCAGAGCCAAAAGAGGATTACAGTGAGAATGGCTGGCCTGGGCACTTTCTTCAAATGGAGAATCTGAGAAGAACTCATCTGTTAAAGGAGGGGAGAAACAAAGAAAAGGGAAAAAAAGAAATTTACATGATAATTTTGTTGTATATTTGAAAAGAATAGCAAGTTTGCATAGTGGATTTGCAGTTTCATGTACAATCATCTTTTTTAATTGTACTATGTTATAGAAATGTTTAATTCCATCAATTAAAAAAATTTTTTTAAAAGGGGAAGAGAAAGGGAGCTGGAATCTCTACTCTTCTACTTAATAATTGCATGACCTTGGAAAAGTAATTTCATATGTCTGCGCCTTAGTTATCATAACCATGTGTAAAATGAAAGGGTTGGACTAAATGAATTCAGAGTTAGAAAAATTAGGTTCAAAACCCACCTCTGCCATTTAGAACCTGAATGATCTTGGGCAGGTTCCTAAATCTCTATGAACTTCAGTTCATCTACGAACTGAGGGGATTGATATAGACATTTGCTGAGGTCCCTTCTACCTCTGAATCTATGATTTTTATCATTTGTGATCTTATGACCTTTAAGATCCTTTTCATTTCTAAAGTGATGACTGTAATTCATCAACAAATATTTAGAGAACGTTTTGTGTGCTGAGGAGCGAGCTGGACCCTATAACTTCTCTAGCCAAACCCTAGTTTTCTGGCCAGTTGATTTCTGGCAACTGTTGATTTTCTAGCGAGTACCAAGTTTCTCATAATCTGGAGATTTCCAAATAATTTCTCAGAAGGTGATATTTGCGCAGATGACAGGAAATAAGGTGGCTGCTGGCAAAAACATTTAATATTTTATTAAGTTCTCTGGCTCCCCCATCTCTATCCTATACTTAAAGCCCTCTGCTCTCTTATCATTTTCCTCCTTCATCCGTTCAAATATCTTTCTGATACTAGTCATTTAAACTTTAACGTTCAGTTGTTTCCATCGTGTCTGACTTGCTGTGAGCCCATTTGGGGTTTTCTTGGTGAAGATTCTGGAGTGATTTGCCATTTCCTTTTCCAGCTCATTTTACAGATGAGGAAACCAAGGAAATAAAGGTTAAGTGATTTGCCCAGGGTCACAAGCTACATATCTGATGCTGGATTTGAAATCATGAAGATAAGTCTTCTTGACCCAGCACCCTATTCACTGTACCTGTGGAACTGACATGATAGGAGATGGCATTATAACATATAATATAATATAATGTAATATAACATAATGTAGCATAACATAACAATATAAAATATGTTATATGTATATATGTATTGTATGTAGAAATATATGTATATGTGCATGTGCATGTGTGTCTTGAATTCAGGTCTTTCTGACTCCAGGCCTGGAGCTCTAAGTTTTACTGTAAGTTTTATGTATTACATTTAATCTCTGAGCAATAAACAGCTTTGTTTCTGGCAAAAGAAACCTCAGGGAACAAAGAGAGGAAGTATCACTCTTTCCTGAAATCATAGCAGTTCTATTCCTAATGCCAGCGAAGAAGCAGTGACAAAAGCATTGGATTTGGAGTCAGAGAACTGGATTTAAATAGTAGTTCTGCTGTATGCTAACTGTGTGACCTTGAGCAATGGCATTTCACCATTTCTGGGACCCCTTTTTCTAAGAAATCTCTGAGGTTCTTTCTGGTTCCAAACTCTATGAGCCGTGAAAGCAAACTTGATTTATTCCTTTTATGGCAATAGATGATCAAAGATTTGTCCAGGCTTCTTCCATTCTTTCTTCTCTTCTCTTCTCTTCTCTTCCTCCCCTCCCCTCTTCTCTCCTCCCCTCCCCTCTCCTCCTCTCCTCTTCTCTTCTCCTCTCTCCTCTCCTCTTCTTTCTCTCTCTCTCTCCTCTCTCTCTCTCCCTCTCCCTCTCTCTCTCTCTCCCTCTCTCCTTCCCTCCCTCCCCCCCCTCTCTCTCTCACATGTAGGTACTCACACATGCAGACCAGGGGATGAGGAACCAAAAGCAGGAGCTGCTCAAAGAAACAGGTGTGTGTCATGTTGTCACTTAGAGTCCACCCTAAACCAGATCACCAGCCTGATCTAGTTTTCTATAAAGGTAATTCCTAAATAAATTCTAACTAGGAATTGCTTAGAAATTTGAAGCTAATTGGAGAGTCACGTGAGCTGCCTAACCCTAAGTTGGTTAGAGAATCCTGAGAGAGATGCTGCCCTTGATGACCAGGAAGTACAGTTCAAAATAGAGACTTAGGTCTGAAAGCACGAGTAGGTGACTTTGGCTCTCTGTTCCAGAAAGTCTGGTCTGGGTCAAGGACTTTTCTTCTAGAAAAGAAATAGCCATTTCATTTCTGTTAAAGCTTAGAGAAGCAAGCAAGCTTGGCTTTATAAATGGATGAGTACTCATCCTTTTCTTGAAAGAGTACAATACCACAACTAGGTCTGTATTCCAAAGGGATCAAAACAAAAGGAGCTGTTATGTACAAAAAGATTTATAGCAGCTCTTTTTGTGGTGGCAAAAAATTGAAAATTGAAGGGATATCCATCAACTGGGAAACAGCTGAGCAAATTATGGTATATGATAGTGATGGAATGCTATTGTGCTCTAAGAAATGATGAGCAGGCAGATTTCAGAAAAAAAACTGGAAGACTTACATAAATTGATGCAAAATGAAATGATCAGAACCAGGAGATCATTGTATACAGTAACAGTAACATTGTAACAGTGATCAACTGTGAAAGACTTAGCTACTTTGATCAAGACAATGATCTTAGATAATTCCAAAGGACTCAAGATGAAAAATGCTATCTGTCCCCGGAGAGAGAACTAATGAACTGAATGCAATTTGAAATACAATTTTCTCACTTTAATTTTCTTGCTTTTTTGTGATATGACTAATGGAAATATGTTTTGCATGACTTCACATGTATAATTAATAGCATATTACTTGCTTTTTCAATGGGGGGAGGCTTAAGGAAGGGGGAAAACGAGGAACTCATTTTTTAAAATGCTAAAAATAAATTTTAAAAAATAAAAGAGCTATAGTAGAAAAGTCTCCGGGTATTAAGCAACAGGAGTGATGGCAGGGCTACTCCTCCTCCTATGAGGAAGACGTAGAATCTCAGCTGAACTCCATCAGCTGAAGGCAAAAGCTAAAAGCATAGAAGGTCCACAAAACTTTGGTCAGGGAAGTGAGACCTAGTTATGGTTTGCAGCATTTGTGTGACCAGTAGAAGATACATCACACCTATTCATCTAGAAGATATACACCTCTGCAAGGATTCATAACTCATGAGACCAAAAGGAAGCAAAACCCTGCAGGGATCCCTTGATACAACAGAAGATGCTGTTAGCCCTTGTATGTGGAGGCATAAGTCGTTTGTCCAGATATGCACTGGCCAAAAGGGTACCCCCTACATGTGTCTGCCCTTTCTAGGAATTATGTGCTTGTGGGTATGTTCCAAGCTTGTGAGAGAAGTGTTTCAAAGCTACTTTTCTTATTATACTATTTCTTTAAGTGCCTTTGCTTTTATTTTTAACCACATTATGACTCTGAATGATAAGTAAAAGTAAAAAGACTTGTAGGAGCTTGTGAGCTATGGCATTGAATGGATATGGACCAGTAGAGTATTTTTAAAAAATTTAATTAACTAATTTATATTTAATATTTACTTTTTAAAAAAAATCTGAGTTCCAAACTATCTCCTTCCTTTCAGTCCCTCCGTCACTCATTGAGTAGGTAGGCAATATGATATGAATTATACATGTGAAATAATGTAAAATGTTTCCATGTTAGTTATATTATGCAAAAATCAAGAAAAATAAATTGAAAAAATTATACCTCAATCTGAGCTCAAAGTTCATCAGTTTTTTCTGTTCAACATGAATCCTTTGTAATTATCTTGGATAATATATTTATCAGAGTAGCTAAGTATTTCACAGTTGATCATCATTACAATGCTGCTATTTCTTTGTATAATATTCTTCTAGTGCTTCTCACTTCAGTTTGCATCAGTTCATATAAATCTTCCCATGTTTTTCTGAAACCATCCTACTCATCATTTCTTATAGTACAATACTATTCCATCACAACCATATACCACAACTTGTTCAGCTGTTCCCCCATTGATGGGCACCCCCTCAATCAAAAAGAGTGACTATTAATCTTCTTGCACATATAGGTATGGTTCCTTTTCCTTTGATCTCTTTGGGATACAGACCTAGTAGCGGTATTGGTGGACCAAAGAGTCTGCACAGTTTTATAGCCTTTTGGGCATAATGCCAAATTGTTCTCCAGAGTGGATGAATCAGTTCATAACTCCAGCAACAATGCACTGGTATCCCAATTTTTCCACATCCCTTCTAATGTATGTGATTTTCCTTTTCTTTCATTAGTCAATCTGAGAGGTATGAAGATGTTAAGAACATTTTTTTCATGTGACTACAGATAACTTTGATATCTTCTTCTAAAAATTATTTATATCCTTTGATTATTGATTGGGGGATGACTTATCTTTATAAATGATTCCGTTCTCTATATATTTGAGAAATGAGACTTTTATTATAAAGAAACTTGCTACCAAAAAATTTTCCCCAGTTTCTGCTTTCCTTCTCATCTAGGCTACAACAATAGAGTACTTTGACCCTGGGATGGGTCAATGTAATGGAAACCATTACAGTATCTTTGTCAAGAAAATCCCAAATGAGGTCATAAACCGTTCAATACAAGTGAAAAAAAATGACTAAAAAGTGATCAGGTACCTAGAGGTTAAATGAGCCAGGGTCACACTAGTAAATGTTAGAAGGGGGCTCTTAATCTAGTACCCTATACTATCTCTCTCATGCTAGAGAAAAAGAATTTGGAGTTAATGGAGTAGCCTTTTCTGGGAAACTTAGCATTTGAGTTGGGGACTACTCCTCATGCTATACATATGAGAAAAGAGAATAAGAGAATTGAGGTTGTTTACCCAAAGTCTCAGACAGGTAGGTGGTACAGGGGATAGAGTGCTGGGCCTGGAGTTAGGAAGACCTGAGTTCAAATCCAGCCTTAGACACTAGCTTTGTGACCCTTAGCAAGTCACTTAACCCTTTTTTACTTTAGTTCTCCCCATTTGTAAAAGGAACTGGAGAAGGAAATGGCAAACCAAAGTCTTACAAGCAATATAAGGCAGTTTGGGATTTGAACTCAGGTCCTCTAACTCCTCATTCCTTTCTACTACATTTTGCTGGTCTCTGAATCCACTATCATATCAGAATTGAGTTTACTAAGTGTAATAAAGACAAGACTATTTCCATTAACTCCAAATTCTTTTTCTCTAACATGAGAGAGGTAACATGGTATAGTACATAGGGCACTAGATTAAGAGTCCCCCTCCAACATTTACTAGTGTGACCATGGCTCATTTAACCTCTGGGTACCTGATCACTTTTTAGTCATTTTTTCACTTGTATTGAACTGTTTATGACCCTATTTGGGATTTTTTTTTTGACAAAGATACGGTAATGGTTTGCCATTTCCTCCTCCAGCTCATTTTACAGATGAGAAAACTGAGTCAAACAGGATAAAGTGATCCGTCCAGGGTCACACAATTAGTAAATGCCTGTTTGCTCATACAGTCTTTAAGGGCCCCCTCAGCTCTAGATCTATAATGAGAGGTAGAATGGTAGAGTGGAAAGAGACCTGAATTTGAAGTCAAAGACAAGAGTTTCAACCTAGCTTTCCAATTTATCTGTGTGATCTTGGGCAAATTACTTAACCTATTCGAGCCTGACTTTCCTCACATATTAAAATGAAGTGGGGTTGGAATTGATGGCTTCTAAATTAATTCCCTTTTAGCTTCATGATACTAAAACCATATAATTAAGTCTCTGAATATACTGATAAAACCATGTTACTATGAACTTTAGTTATATTAAAAGTGTGTATATAGTGTGTTTTCTGTCAGTGATCTGTTTCACTTAACATTATTTCATACATAAATTACCGGGCATAACTTTAGCCTATATTCTTGCCATTTTTAGTAGCTACAGAGTTTTCATCATGTTAATAGACCACAGTTTGCTTTGGGTTCTTTAATTTATGTTAGAGTAGGCTTGAGAGGTCAGAATGAAAAGAGACACTTCCACTCCCTGCCAATATGGCTTCATTCCAGAGAACAGGGGATGAATGCAGGAAACGACATCAGACACAGGTCTCAATGGCCCCAGGGAAAAAAAATTACACCACATGACCAGACTGAAGACTTGCTGATGGGTTTTCATATTAAAACCACAGGTTAGAACAGAGTGCGTCACCAGGACCAAAGATTAATCAAGGGCCTTTTTCTAGAGACTAATCATGAGTGACCCCCTGGGAATGAATGCTGGCTCATTCAGTGCTGCAGGCTGTCTACTTACCAGTGTAATACTTGGGCTTTTAATGCCTACCATTGGCACATGATAAGCACCACAGCAGAGGAGGATATGAGATTACTCACATGCATCCTGTGTGTCAACTTGGGTTTAAGTTCACTCACTAAATTTAAACAGTCATCTGATCACCCACCCCAGTTTCATTCTGAAATACCAGACAATATTCTGATACTGATAAAATCTGTGTTAACTCTTCTTTAGGAAGAATCCTTTCACGACACTAATTTGAGCCCACTGAAGCTCTTAGCTTTTAACTTAAGATTCCAGTGATTATCTTGGGTTTACTCACTCTTAAGGAGGAAAAAACCCCAATTTTTGAAATGTGGGACCCAGATTATAGGTTAGCTCTGAAGGTCATATCCTTGTTCAAAATATCCAGTACATGGAACTGCAGCTTTCTTTTCTCTATGGCTCTTGAAATGAACAAACAGAAGCGGGGACAATATCCTTGTTACACGTTTTGCATAACTATTTTTGATGCATAATCTGACTTTTAAAAAATATCTTCCTAGGAATTTAATGGTTTCTTCTCTTTCAAAAGATTTGTATCTTTTCCCTTCCTCATTCCTCCTTCTGGGAGAGATCCATTTTTCTGGAAGCTACTGGAAAGACTTGATAGCACCGAAGGCAAAAAAAAAAAAAAAAAAAAAAGGAGAAGCAGAGGGAAAACTTGTGCAGGTACCAGAAGAGAGATGCTCACCTTCTGTGGAAAAGTTTGATGATTGCAGCTGTGGGAATACTAGTCTATGAAGCCAGATGTGAATGTACCTCCCAACTTTGGTTTGGAAGACGCATAGAGAAAGTATCCTCTTTAGCAGGAAATGAACCACTCTGACTTCTACCTCAATTGCTACCTGGAAATCCAGGTAGGTGGCCAGAGAAGAAATCTAGCCGGTCTTTCTGGATACCAAGTAGAGACCTCATTTCTAGAATCTGGATGAATAATGATAATCTTTGGCCAATTGATTCTTCTTAGAATTTGGCCTTGAAACTTCTTGCCACTTTAGGAATTTCAAAATACATGTCAAGATTCTTACCTTTGAAAACACATTGCATGCCACCATTTTCCTCTTCACTATGCAGGAAAAGTTTCCAGTAAATAAAATATTTTAAAATTGAATCATATCATAAATACTCTTGGAGACACTTCTATTTAAAGGAAATTTTAGCCAGATTATTTTGCAAAGTAAATATGGGCCCCTGAATTTATAGAATTTTTTTTTAATTTAGATTTTCTCTATGGCTCTTGAAATGAACAAACAACTGAATTGGACAATCTCCTTCTTTATTTGCTTTGCAAAATTATTTTTGATGCATAATAATAAAACTTAAAGCAAGGCACATCTGTGCTTACAGAAGTGCTTTCCAAGGCAGTCATGGCTATTGAATGACAGATATAAGAGTCCAAAATATTATTAAGCCAGTGAGAGGATGTAGAATTATGGGGACTCTCCAAGGTCTGTATTTATAGTCTTAAGAGATTTACAGGAGGAGTTGGGGGGAGAGCACTAAGAGGTTGAATGACTTGCCCAGGGTCATACAGCTCATAAGTTCCAGGGACAGAGTTGGATTTTAAGTCTTTCTACCTCCAAGGTACCCCACTATGGACTTCACAGTGATTCTTAAAATTTTTGTTTTCGGGACCCCTTTACACTCTTAAAAATTATTGAGGACCCCAAAGAGCTTTTGCTAATGTTTTCACCTATTGATATTTTCTGTATTTGAAATTAAAATGTCTCATTCTTATAAAAAAAGTCAATCAAGTGTACCCCACCAAAAGATATTGGGGACCCACAGGGGTACCTGGATTGCACTCTGAAAACTGCTGTATTACATACACCATATTGCTAGTCTGTGTACTGCTGGCAGTGGAGTATTAATGAATGATGTCTTGTCTACTGAGCACTTGCTATGTTGTGGAGAAAAATGATCTACACAAAGAAAAATGTTTGCCAAATGTATACTGTGTGTTCTTTTGGCTTTTATGAAGGTCTTTCTTAGTCTGACTCCTGACCCAAACATAAGTTTTGACCAAAGCACTAAAGGAAAGCCCAAGCAGCCTTTAAAAACGTTTTATACTATGAGTGTATTTGAACAATACTCATGGACCATAATGTTCCAGAATATGTCCATTGGAATGGTCAGGAAAAGTACTCAGGGACTTAGGTAGGAACGTGGCAGACCAGAAATAGCTTTTAAATGAATAGGCATGTTTTATGAATGGCCCTTTACTTTTTTGTTTTATAAGAACCTGAGGTTGAAACTTAAAAGTTTTCAAACTTCCTTAAAGCCATGCAAATAGCCCTTAGTGAGGGCCTCTCTAGTAGTTTTTATTTTTCCTACTTTTGCACATAGTGCATTAGATGGCTATGTGTATCTGTTCTGCCTTAAAGATGGGTCATCCCTCTTATCTCTTGGTCTGAGATGTTTATCCAGAAGCTCTTGGCTCTTCCTTCTAGGTCCTTTGACTGTGTTTTTAGAAGATGCATGCAAGGTAAGGGTACGTAATTTGACTTACTGACTTTGTGAGTTCTCAAAGGAGAGGTTGGATTGATATATATTTTTCTTTGATTGAAGGGCAGGTCATCGTAGCATGACCAGATATAAGCAAATCAGAGTCATCTTGGCAAAGGTGTAGGTCGTATTTTGATGTTGGGCACTCTTGATTTCCCTAAAAGCATCTGAGTAGTCCTTTACCTACTCCTTGAATCCACATGTAGAGGAGCTTGTCAAATTCTGGTCTAACATGTTTTGTTCTGGGTATTTACAGAGTCTACTAGAGCTAGGTTATTTATCAATGTGTTGCTATCTAATGTTTTGCAACATCCCACAGTTATCTTAAGCTTGACTTGAAATCACAAAGAGAGGATTAGTTCCCTACTTTGTCAGCTATGTAAATTCAAATCTATATATTGAGCTGGGTTTTCCCCAGGCCACAAATAGAGACATTTCCCCATTTCAACTGCTTTCTTTTTCTCAGATTTTAATTCTTTGTGGGAGGTCCCCAATTGATCTTCTGCAAATGTGGCCCCTCCAGGCTGGTCTTGGCTTGTCCCAGGGCAACTCTCCTGGTCCGCCTGGTCAGAGCCCTTCTCTGTGATAATGACAACATTCAGCTCCCTGCACACAGAGAAAACAAGTATCTGTCCCTAGCATGAGCTTGTGCTAGCTTTTAGCCTAGCTAGATTCTGACCCAGCTCCTCTCCCACCTCCTCTGTGTGATACCTCTGGGCCAAGGCAAACAAGTTTGCCCTTCTGTGGATTCTTCACTCTCTCTTGGCTGCTAGGTGGCACAGTGGTAGATGGAAGACTGGACCTAGAGTCAGGAAGACTCATCTTCATAAGTTCAAATCCAGCATCAGACACTTATTAGCTTACTACTGGGTGTCACTTAACCCTGTTTGTCTCAGTTTCCACATCTGTAAAAGGATTTGGAGAAGGAAATGGCAAACCACTCCAATATCTCTGTCAAGAAAACCCCAAATGAGATCAGAAAGAGTCAGACATGACTGAAACAGCTCAACTAACAATGATGACAGTGAACTTGTAGACTCTAAGAATAACAGATCTGGAGCTGGAAGAAACCTCATAGTGCACCAATCCAACCCTCTTATTTTATAGATGAGGAAACTGAAGCAAGGATAAGTTAAATGACTTGCCCAAGGCCATCCAGGTAAGAGACTGAGATTTGAATTCATGTCCTCTGACTTTAGAACTAGTTCTCTCTCCACTGTGCCACCAAGTTCCCTTATAATTCTAAATCTATGATCCTAAGGACATCTTAAATTTAATTGAATTTATTCTTGAGTAGAGATTGCCCATCATTATGAGGTGGGTTTCTCTTGCTCTTTGACCTTTGAGGAGATGTGGTGCCAACCTGCATAAGCCTGCACTGGAAGATGTCCAAGCCTGGATGATGTATAGTACGACATAGACATATCCTAGGTGGTACCTTCCTCCTTCAGATCCTAGTCCTGAGCTGTGCTAATTCAGCCATAGTATTCTCCCACTCTGAGAATGAGCAACAGAATTCCCTTGATTATTGCATGGCTAGGAAAGCAATGTCAGAGACAGTTGTGATATTCCTGGGACAGAGGGCACAGTCTCTTGGAGAATAGGCAATGGGGTCATATGTTTGCATTCTCCTAATGTCCAAGGGGAGAATTAAGGTCAAAGGTGATCAAAACATCTGTATCTTGCATCACAGAACAAATATGTTGCAGGCAAAGTGCCTGCAAAAAAAAAATCTTAAATTTCCATTGACTCCTTTTGTAAATTCTGAAATCTGTTCCCATAAGCAAAAACTCTTCAAATAGAATGAATTGAAAACTTTAGGGGAGGTGAGATGGAGATATGCCACCAAGAGCAACTTTGTGCTTCCTGGGAGTATTTGGTAATATTTTCCCTACTTGAGAATTTCTCGTCTTCCATCCCTCCCCTACCACTCAGCCCCCCAGGAAGTGCATCTAAGCTTCAATATTCCCTTTAGTCCACAGAGGTTTTGTCCTATCAAGTGACACCAGAATCTAATACAGCTGGGCTCCAAAATCTTGTTTTACTAATAGGTTCTATTACCTAATGCATGATGTGGTAGACTGAAAATATCTCAAACTTGACTCTTCAAATGACACACAATTAATTATTCCCCTACATTTATCACTTCTAAAATTCAAAATTCTGCATAACAATTCCATATAACAAGTTGATATAAAATGAGGTATTCCTGTAATCACTGGAGATGAGCAGGAAGGGAAGCTAAAGTTGAACTCATTTTCTCTTCTTTTCCTACAAAAATATCACCTTCACCACTCAATCAATAGTGTTGTTTTTTTAAAAGACTATTTTCACACTAGTTGTTTTCCACAACATGCTCCCATCCTAGACTCAGATGGACATATAAGACACAGAAGTAAGTGTTGAATTTTTTTTTCTCTTCTATTCAAGGACTACCTGCAGATGAACCCCCTTCCATGCCCAGTCCCTACCTTAAACTTGAGGGCTGCCCTTCTTTAAGAGGGAAGGCTCTGTCACCATACTGTTTTGGTCAGGACTCTTCATACCCATGGAGTCTGGCCTTCCCAAAAGTTGAAAAATGTAAAGGACAAGTTGCTGACCAGACTATAGGAAACAGGAACAATTACAAAGCCAGAGGCCCTTTCTAGGCAGGGAAGCAAGGGAACTTGGCACAAGGGAACTGGAAGAGTGAAGACCATGCTGAGGACAGCTCCAGTTCTCTCAATGACTGTCCCTTAGCTTTTTCTCCCTTCACGGTGGCATCACCTGCCTTTTCAGAGTTCTAGTTACCTTTTAATGAGGTTACTATGCTTTTCCTTTTGACTTCTTCTTGGATGAGACTGGAAAACAGCATATCCACATGGTCTTTGATCTGGATGCCACAAGGAGGAAAGAAAACAGTGTGAATAGCAGGAACTTGAGTCCAACTCTCCTCCTCTCTCCTCACTGCTCTGTCTCTCTGCCTCTGTTTCTGTCTGTCTGTCTTTCTCATTCTCTCTCTCATGCTGCTGCTTCGATTTCCTCACCAACTTTTACTGCTCCCAATATCACTAGGCTGAAGAAAACATAAGCATCTCATTGTAGTAGTAAGGACCATGAAGAATTCTACCTCAAAGTCAAATTGTTCAATAAAACTAACCTAAAGGAATTCAGAAGCATATTCCCATTTCTTTTAGATCTGTTAACTTTAACGTTGACTGGCCATACTGACCATCCTTAAGGCCAAACTGTCCTTGATGAAGGCTTAGAGGAGCTTTGTTTCAAAGCTAATTTCTTGGCTATGTCCAGGGAGCCGACAGCCAGAGGAAGGATTTTCTTGGAAAATGGAAGGAAGGGAAATGTTTGCCAACTCTGAGGAAGAACAAGGTGGGAGGACAGAGGGGAGTGGGATGACTGAGCCAGGAAAACAGACTCTAGCCATCATGCATCAGCAGAAGGCCTGTTTCCCAAGAGGCTCCATGCCTGCCAATCAGCATTGGCCTATCCCTTCTTACTTGAGTGCTATCCATCCAGGGTTAAATCTGTCTCTGTACAGCACTGGCCTACTGAAAACTCAGAGTTTCCCAGTTGTATTCATTTCTCAAGGTTGAAATGAGGGAGCTAAAGAGGTCACTGCTCATTTGCATTAAACTGCAAAATCATTTGCATTTTAAAATCCACCAATAAATTCTGGGACTGATTGCTACAATCAAACAAGTCAGTCTTCACAAAGAGAGCAGCACTGCTAATGAGTGTATCATGAGGTTTAAGTTCACATGGCAGTGGTATGTTGAGTCCAAAACAATGTGACTTATGGGCTGGTTTCAATAAGCACAGTGCTCACTTTGGGATAGAGACAGGATTTTGGGGGCGTACTCAGTGTTGGACATTGAGGCAGTACAGTTTATAGGATCATAGGGTTTTATGAACAGGATTATAGATTTAGGATATATGCTGCATCTCCTGACTTAGTCTTCAAGACTGGTAATGGAAACAATAACTAGAAACATCTGATGGAGAAGGCCCTCAACTACATGCTTCATTCTGGATCCCCAGGAACCATAGCTATGTGTTGAAACCACACTGGACTGGAATAACAGGCCTAAAAGCCCAAAGAAGACCATGAGCACATACAATACTAGTGCAATACTCCCGAAGATGAGAGGAAATTTTTGATCTCTCCCCACCTCCAACAACTTTGGGTAAACTATTATGTGCAGGGCCTAAGTGTATACATGTTTTGTTTCATTATGTAACTATGGCAGGTAACTAGTATAATGTAGTATACTGGAAGGAGAGCTGAACTTGAAGTTAGAAGATAAGGGATCCAATCCTGACGTATATGTCACATATGTATATGCAGTATAACCAATGTAACACTAGGCAGATACTTAACCTCCCAAATCTTTTGTTTATCCATCTATAAAATGGGTACAATGCTACCCAAGCAACTTAACTCACAGGGTTATGAGGAAAATGCTGAGTACGATTTTTAAATGCTACGAAAATATAAGCTATTGCTGAGCCTAATGGTCTTAGATAATTTGAATAATTACACCTAAATGTGTGGTAGCTTCCTGGATAGGGTGTTGGACTTGGAGTCAAGAAATCTGAACTCAAATCTTGCCTCAGATACCACAGGCTATAGGACTGAGCAAGGCTCTTAACTTTTCTGGGTCTTAGTTTCCTTTTCTTTCCTCAGTTCCCTGTAATGGAGATAATAGCAGTACCTATCCTCATAGAGTTGTCGTGTGGATCAAATGAAATAAAACATATGAAGTTCTTTGCAAAACACTGACTATATAAATGTTATTCATGATACTCCTATTATTTTATTAATAATATTTATAGCAGTTAAATAATCATTTTACTACCAATATTAATATAATGCTATTTTTATTAAAGTGGGGAATAATTAAAGTGGGGAATAAAGTAGGTCAGATCTTAGACCAAAAGGAATATTCTCCTGGAAAAGTGCAGTGGTTTTGAGATCCTGCCAAAAAACAAAGCCTGTACTTGGGACTTTTTTTCCTTCTAACTGAATTGGTCAAGTTCTCCAAGCTTGGTGGGTAGATATCACCTCTAAAAGATGACCCTGGGCCCCTCCTCCTGGGAGCTGAAGACAGGGGAAATCCCTGCCCTGATCCCCACAATCATACCAGGTATGCTGGTAAATGTTTAAGCACTTATTTTTCTTTGAGAAATAAGTCTAGACAATGAACAAAACAAGGAATTAAGTTCTTATTTGTAGCACTGACACCTTAACAACCAGATCTCCAAACCCATAGGAGCTATAATCATAGCCAACTCATGGAAGGGAAAGCAGAAAGGAATAAGGATGCATATAGCACCTACTATGTGCCAGGCATTGTGCTAAATGTTTTACAAATATTATCTTATTTGTTGCACACAATGACTTTTTTGAGGGGGGTACTGTTATTATTATGAAACTGGGGCAAAAAGCAGTTTCATAACTGCCCAGGGTCATATTGCTAGTAAGAGGCTGAGGCCAGATTTGAACTCAGGTCCTTCTTGATTCCAGGACCAATACCCTATTCACCATGCCACTTAGCTGCCTCCAGGTAAGAAACTTTTTTGGTTCATGCCTACTGGCTGCACCATGGGTCCCATACATGCCAACACTCTCATCCTGGGATTGGGACAGAGACTCTAGGAAGCATTCAGTGTTGAATTTTGGGACAGTATAATTTATAGAATTGTTACATATTTGGAACTAGAAGAGACCTTAAAGGCCATCTTGTCCAATCTCCTCATTTTACAGATAAGGAAACTGAGACTCAAAGTTAGGCAAGTGACTTGCTCATGATCACGTTTAGTAAGTGAAAGAAGCAAAATTCAAATTCTAGTTTTCCTGATCCCAAGTCTAGCACTGCATCCTCTAGATACAAGTCTTTGAGCAGCCTGAAACATATAATAGAAATATAAAAGAAATAAATGAAGAAATTCAAAGAATGGAGGAAAAGATGTCATCAAGGAATATGATAGGAAGAGAAAATGGGCAGGTCACAGTTTGTGTGGCCCTCCTGTGGGACATGTAAGGGCAAAGGTCACACAGCATGGGCAGGTATGGATGAGGTGTGATTTGCACCTCTGGAGTGAATACCCAAATCTACAAGGTCATAGATCTATTTGAGTATTATAATTCACTTGGAGAATACATGACATTCTGTTTATTCTTTCATTATAAAACTGTTATTCCCTATTAATAAAACATATATAATAGATCTCTTAATAAAACACATATAGATAGATATATAGATAGAGAGGTAGACAGACAGATCGATCGATAGATAGATGGATCATAGCAGGTATGCTTGCCAAGTGAAGGAATAAATGTTCCCCAAGTTCCTGAAGGGGAGCCCATAACAAGAGAATTATGATTTCCCCCCTTCCCCCATCCTCAAACTTCACACATCAGATCCCCCAGGCACTTTATTCTGCAAGCATCGCTGCTCTAAGGGCAAAGGTACTAGAGCCATCTTGAACCCTGCTGTCTCCACTGTGAAATCTTCAGTGTGAACATTTGTAAATCAGCAATCACTACAAATCAGAACTTGGTTTGTTGCTTTGTTGATTGACTTAGGAAAGTGATAGAGAAAATATTAATAATGAAGATTAAAATTTAAAATGTGTCCTGTATACTTCCCACCCTTCCCAGAGAGCATGTTACTAAACTTTTACCAGCATATCCCTGCATGATGGTTGCAGACTGTGGTTTGTCCTTTGTTCTCAAAGAGGATCATGACATCAAGAAGATGATGCCATGACTTACAAGTGAATTGTATTTAAGTGAAGAAGGGCTGAGCAGAACCACTAGTCTCATTTTCTCCCCTGGAGCAATCTTGATCCAGTGGCCTGATAGCCATCAGAATGACTGGAGATGGCCCAGGATTCAGTGGGGAACCTTGAGTCTTTTTAAGCTAAGGTCTTTCAGAGTCCTCATTTTGATGAGTCAATGCCCATTCACTGATTAGGACTGTTTAAGAAGTGAGTCAAGGGATGGACTCTTTAATGAAAAAAAAACCAAATTGAGAGGGGAAGACCCTCAGGATTTCTGGCCAAAATATAAAGAATTATTACTTACATTTACCCTTAAACATTGAGAGAAGATAGGGAGCATAGGTAGACTTGTCCAAAACATATGATCCAATCATATGAAGTCTTTGGCTTGCTGTAAAGGCAAGCATCCTAGCACACTCAGGATGGTTGCTAACACAAATTCTTAGATCTGCTTTTACTAGGAAAGATAGCTGTTTAAGGAGTCAACAATCTTTTTAAATTACATTCACTAGTTCAGGGGTAAAGTCAGTACCCTGAACTACAGAGAAAATGCAAACAGAAAATACAGAGAAAATATAAAGAGAGAAATAAAAACCAAAAGACAGGAGTCCACTACCTGAATCAAAGCAATATTGCTATACACTTTACACATATCCTTGGATCAAGAGAGCCTTTACACCTGAGCATTCAGGGCACTTTGAATATAGGGCCACTCAGAGTCTTGATCAGAAATCATAAGGTCCTTCTTGTAAGCAAATCCCCAAAAGAAAACCTTACTTCAAAGTATATATACCCTCCACAGAACCAGAGGGCATCACAACCTTCCTGACTCAGTGCCTAATTAGAAATTAGCAAAAGATGTGAAAGTCTTCCTACAAGCAAGATTCCCCTAAGTAAGCTTTCCTTAATGGGCTCCCTGTGAGGCTTATTAATGTGCAGAGAAGATCTTATATCCCATTAACATTACACTTGCCTAAAAGGAGAAGGGTTCATGAAAATGCTGGTGTTCCTTTGAAACAAAAAAGCATTTCACTTCAAATGATCCATACAGTTCATACAGGATAGGAGACAGAACCAGAGGTCAGCTGGATCATTAGGGAGGAACCTGATCATTTCTCTTTTCCACTCCTTTCACACTGTGGTCTCCAGTGTGACAAAAGTATCAGGCAATCCAGATTTAAAGGTCCCTGTAGCAAACCCAGGAGTTGAGGAAAAGCAATTCAAGCAATTTCTAGAGTGTAAAATATATGCTGGGGAGGACAAGGCATTGAAGAAAACTTAAAATTTTGCTTTTATATAAAACACATGCTTATATAAACCCTACAAATTCCTTGGTACAAAGATAATTATTATATGCATGTATGTACCTTGTGTGTGTGTGTGTGTGTGTGTGTGTGTGTGTGCATGTGATGTTAAGTTGAAGGCATTACTGGGAAGGCTTAAAGCCTCTGATGAATAATAACACAAAGGGGAATCTTGGTTCAAACATTACCCAGGAAGCACAAATGCCTTGTTCCATCCATTTCTGTCCCATGCTTTCATGCTTCTTTCTAATGATTTCCCTAATGTAGATGTGGCAGTTTATAGAGTAAAAATGCTTCTGTAGCTACAAGGTCTCAACAAGCAGTCTTTCATGTGGAAATGACTTTGGGAATCACAGAATTTCTCAGCCTACTTACATAGTTGGTATGGCAATTAGAGCACTAGACCTGGTATCAGGAAAACCTGAGTTCCAATCTGGTCTCAGACATTTACTGGCTGTGTGACCCTGTGTAAACTCAGTTTCCTTATCTGCCAAATGGGCTAATAATAGCATCTCCTCCTAGGGATGTTGTAAGCATAAAGTGAGATAATATTTGTAAAGTACTTTGCAAACCTTGGAGCGCTATATAAATGTTAGTGATGGTGATTACCTGAAGAAGTGGAGCAGATTTACTTGTCAGCTCTAGAAAGAAATACTGGTTCCAGGAAGGGATAGCAAACCTAGGTGTTTGTGGGAGGTGGGGGAGAGTAGTGGAAAAGAGGTAGGTTTGTTCCTATAGAATTCTATCCTTTGGTTTCTCTAGCATAGGGTCATTCCAACTCTGAGATAGAAAGAGGCAAAGCAGAGGTTCCTAGTTTTTCCCTAAAAACAGGAAGTGGGCAGGAAGGAGGTTGACAGGCATAGTCTCAGAGTCTAAAGGGCCCTTGGATACCATCTAGTCTAACTCATACACCAGTGAGCCTCTTCTCAACTTGCTTGAAGATTCCCAGGGTAAGGGGAGCTCACCACCTCCTAAAGCAGCTCATCCAACTTTGGTACAGCCCCAGTGAATTATTAGGAAGACTTTTCCTGACACCCAGATTAATTTAAATATTCCTCTTTTTGAAACTTACACCAATCACTCCCTCTTCTGCCTTCTACAGCAGGCCAGAACAAGTCAAATACTTGAAGATAATTGCTATGTTCCCTCTGGGCCCTCTCCTCTCCAAGCTAAATATTCCCCCCTTCATAGAGCACCACCAAGGCCCTCTTCTCAGGGAATCAGACTGGGTAGAATGCATGCATTCACAGGTTGGCAGAGGAGAGTTGATACGAGATCAAAAATGGAAAGTTGTGCATGAGGTTTTCTCTACTTTTTCTCACGGCCACTGACTTGGATCAGAACCAGAATCAGACTGCTCTCAGAGGATCTTGATGAGAAATTGACTTGATTCCCCTTAGAATTCTCTTTCTGGTATGTGACAGCTCAGGCACAGACGTGCTGTGAGTTAAATTGCATCCTGGCAATGATGAGAGGCCCCAAGACCTTGATGTCCCCCCACCCCTTCATATTTTCCATTTCTAAGCATACACGGACTTCCTTGACAATGAGAAATCTTTGTTTCAGATGAAAAGAATGAGTCATGGTGGTCAGAGTGAGCATAACATTCCAAGATTCAAGTATTGTCCGACACTTTAGTGAGAAGTCAAATAATCAATAAGGCCTCATCCTGTCTGGTCCAACTTAAGGAGTTTTCCATCATCAGGTTTCTCATTGTTTGACTCATTAAAAACAGAAGAAAATAGTAATTCCATTTAGTGTGCCCCAGCCTAGTTTTAACTCTTTGTTTGCAAGAGTGATAAGGCAATTGCTCTTTTAGTACAAGCAAAATGTGAATTTTTGCTGTAAAAATCAATGATGAAAGGGCTCTCTTGAGCCCTTCACTATGGAATTATTGACTCATGGTCATGTTTTGCAGGGTGTTTTATTCAGGTGAAATGAGGAAGTGTTAAATCTTTGCTGTCCCCTCACCAATTCTACCCTTGACTGGAGTATAGAGAGATCAGAAATCAAATACCCTTTGCCTCTTGGACATTCCCCAGCACTTTTACATTAGACTTACTTTCCATTTGTTAACCATGCCATCAGAATGGCCTGCTTTGCTATTATATTATTTGAAGAGAAGGTTATTCTTTCACCCTCAATAAGCGGTAAATATGGTTTAGTGGATAGAGAGCTTCCCTTAGAGCCATAAAGACCCGGTTCAAGTCTCACCTTTGACTCAGACTGGCAAATAGGTCTACCTTTACTCTAGCACTGTGAGAATCATGGAGATAAGTGGTCATTCACAGAACTTCTTGATTTGCTTACGGAAAGGCAACTAGTTGGTATAGTGGCCAAAGCACTGGACCTGAAATCAGGAAAACCTAGGTTCAAATCTGTCAATCTCTGAGCACCCCCAGACATATACCTCTATATAGAGAGAAGGTGCATATATGTTTTGGCATAAGAAATAAAGGAATGGACTTTAAGTCATGAAGACTTGGGTTGGAATCCTGCCTCAGTTACTATCTATGTGCTTCCTTTAAGACTCAGTTTCCTTATCTGTAAAAATAAGGAAAGGAGTTGAATTCAAAGACATTTAATCCACAACTTCAATCTCTAGCTCCAAATTGATGGGTTGTCTCACCAAAGGAGAAGAACATGAAGCCTAGACTCCCAGTATAACCAAATCCAAGAACCTGCAACAAGGTCAATAGCTCAGTTTACAAGTTAATTTGTCACTGTCCGGAATGAAGGCTTAAACTAGACCAAGTGAAATTACTACCTTTCCAAAATCCCGTTCTTTAACTTCCCACTTCATCCTTCACTGTTATCTCTTTTTCCTCCTCCCTGCTTCTTTCTCCTATTACATTTTTTCCTCACTCCTTTTCTCTTTATTCCAATTTCTCTTTCTTCCTCATCACTACCTGCTGGGCATTTTCACAGATTATTCATTTCTTTGTCATAGGTTGTACTGGGACAGGGAGAGACAATTCCAATGTTCTCATGGAGAAGAATGGAATGAGTAACTACAATAAGATTTCTGAATCTCAAGGATCTATGATGTCCCTGAGGCTAGAACGAGGCCAAATGTCAGTTTTAATGTCTAGATCGAAACCCACCTTCCACGACACATGGAGTCTTCTCTTGCTTCCATACAGTGGTTCCAGAAGATTATAAGGTTATACTAACAAAGACCTTTTTGGCACATCAAAGACTGATTAAATCACCCTTTCTAATTACTCAAATTAGACATGGAAGGAAAGGATGCAGAAAAATATAATGATATTGCCATATGCCAAGGAATTCCTATTATTTGTGATTATTGTAACAACATATAGTTTTCAGGATCTCTACTCAGGGTGGAGAGCTGTAAGTCTAACCAAACATAGCAATTGAAGGTAGCTAAGTGATGAGTTCAAACAAGTAGTATTTATTAATGCATTTATTACTATGTACCAGGCATTGTGCTAAGTGCTAGGGATTTAAAGAAAGGTCAAAAAAAACCCTTTTCTCAAGGGGCTCCCTGTCTAATGGGGCAGACCACATGCAAGCAACTATGTACAAGCAAGATGCATGAGACCCTTGCTGAGAATGAGAAAACATACCCAGCCTTTATAGGTTCTGGGCTGTAATATCTCAACTCTATCAATAGAAAAGGAGGAGGAGTGGGGCCACCCAGGGACTTCAGAGAACAGGAAAACCAATTAGCCTACATACAAATGTGTGTATGTATGTGTATATGTGTGTGTGTATACCTATGTCTACTCACATACACATGTGTGTATGAATGTATGCATATGTATATATGTTTGTATATATTCTATATATACAATATATGTATTGCATATATATTATATATTGCAATATATATAACCTATATCAATGAAAGGAAGAACTCGAAGGTGTCAGCTCAAAGGGATCTCGGGCATAAGTCTGGGTATCTTGCCTTAGTAGACAAAAAACTTTGATAATAATGAGCCAAACTAAGTCCCCAAATTCTAACTGGTACAATTAACTTCAGGGGAAAGTTGGAATAGGGAATGAAAGGCAAGACAGATGCAGCTTCTGTGAGATCGCAGTTATGGAGAAACCCTATTCCTCCTCAGACCAAGGACAAGTATTGTGAGTTAAAACCCTGTAAGTCAATCAGGAGGAAGAGATAACTTTGGTACCCAGACAGGGAATGTCTTTTCCTGCTGTTCATTGAAAAGGAGAAGAGGGGAAGCAGATAGCAGCATCATATCTCAGAATGATCATGTTGTGGGGGACTATATGAGGACCCCCTAGAACCTCATCCTCTCACCTCATAATGGAGGGCTGGAGCCTAGCAGGCTGACTAGCCAAGTCTACACCTGGGAACCTAGAAGGGAGTTCATTTCAAGACATTTAGGCAGGAAGGAGTCCAAGAAAAAAGGGACTAGTTTCTTTAGTAGTGCTGGGAATCAGGATTAAACTTCTGTGTAAGAATCTTTGAAAATTGCTTTATGGTTTTTCTGCTGATTTTGCAACAATTCCCCCTTCTCTCCCTTCTCCCCCACCCTCACTATGTTTCCCTGTAGTGCTTTGTATTAAAGTTCTTTGAAAATAGTAATGGATGTGATAGACTTACTCCTTCTCAGCAATGCACGGACCTAAAACAATTCCAAAGGACTCATGATGGAAAATACCATCCATATCCAGAGAAAAAACTATGGAGTCGGAACGCAGGGTGAAGCAGACTAATTTCTTCTTGTTTTTTTTTCTTTCTCATGGTTTCTCCCGTTTATTATAATTCTTCTAGGCAACATGACTAATGTGAAAATACGTTTCATAGGAAAGTATGGATAGAGCCTCTATCAGACGGCATGCTGTCTTAGGGAGGAGGGATGCAAAGGAGGGGGAGAAAATTGAAAATTTATGGAAGTGAATGTTGAAAACTAAAAATAAATAAGTTGAAAAAAAGAAAATAATAGTGATGATGCTAACGAGAGCTGCCATTTATACAGCATTTTAAGGTTTTCAAATCACTTTATAGACATCTCGTTTTGTGCTCACAGCACAAAATGAAGTGGGAACTATTGTCATTCCCATTTTTCAGATTAAGGAAACTGAGGCAGACAGAAATCAAGTGATTTGTACCCAGGGTCATGTGCTAGCTATGTGAGAGAGGCCAGATTTGAATTCTGGTTTTGCTGACTCCAGATCCAGTATTTCATCTTACACTATGTTCCTTCTAGAATATCAATTCAGTGCCTCCAAGTACTTAAAAAGGCTACTGTTTATCCTCCTTTCTCAGCCCCAGGCCACCTACAGCCCTTTCTTAAGCCAGGCCATAGCAACTTTCCAGAGAGGAAGGAGGATAGAGTTAAAATGAGGACTTTTTCTCCCTTCCTCACCCCAAACACCCAAAACCATGCCTTTGTTGGAGGACATAAATATCTGAGGGTCTTTCTCTCCCCCAAGCCTTCTTGCCAATGTCACCTGCTCTGTTCCTGATTGGTTACTCATACTTCCCCAATTCCCATGCATCCTAACACCTACTATCCACTTCATTCCATCCCAAATTCCTTTGGCAGGGAACCCAGAATGATCATTCTATTAGGGCCCTGAGGCCCCTTCCCAACAGTCTTTTCCATAATTCAGGAATCCTCCAGACCCTCTATTCTGGAGTCATCAACTACAATCCTCCCTGTCTGTCCTGAATGCTAGGTGCTCCAAATGGCCAGGTACAGCCACCTGACTTGTACCCTAAGAGTTCCTGGACCTTGTCGATTTTCTTGCTGAAACACCTTTGGGATTTCCAGGTGTTTCTATTCATCCTCCAGCTGAACTGTCATATATTTAGCCTCCTATTATACTATGACATCCTGCAGACCATATCAATTTTCTCTTTTATTCTTGGCAACTTAGCTCAATATTTGGCACATGCTAAGTTCTTAAGTCAATTATTTTTCCTTCATTCATTCCTTCACATATTATTATTAAGGATGTACAAGAAAAGGGGGTAGGGTATAAGGGACATTCAGCCATCTCATCCCTACCACCACCCCTCCATGGGACTCAGAGTACGAAAAACAGAAAACACACACACACATATGTACATGCTTACATATAAACATAGGTACAAACATGCATATATTATACTATTATATATAATATAGTATATAACATTATATCATACATATATGTATGTGTGTACATATGTATGTGTGTATTTCATTTATTTATTTATTTATGCTTACTGTGTGCCAGGCACTGTATTAAGAACTTTGCCATTATGTTCTCATTTGTTCCACACTCAAACCTGGAAAATAGGTGCTATTTTCATCTCTATTTTATGGATGAGGAAATTGAGGTAAGGAGAGATTACTTAACTTGCCCAGGCTCACACAGTTAGTAAGTGTCTAAGTCTGAATTTGAACTGAGGTCTTCCTGACTCCAGGCCAAGCACTCTATCCACTGACCCTTGGCAATGCAACAATAAAGAAGGCGCCAACCATCTGTGTCTTAGGGAAAGAATCAGAAGAAGAAGCTGGCAACGCTTCCTTGCTCCCCAGTTCCGGTCACTGGGAAAGCTCTCCCCCTTACTCTCAGTCCATTCTCGAATTGAACCATATGAAGCCTCCACCCTCTCTGAAACCCCATGAGGATGAAAAGAATCTTATTTCAGTAACATTTTCCCTTAAGCACAAAAATAAAGGAGAGTGTCACTTACTCATCTTCAGATGTGTCTCCTGCTTCGACCTTGATTGATTTCTTTTCTGTCAAAGTACTTTCAATTTTCTGAGCAACAAAAGAGAAATTCATAAACATAAAGAGAAACGAGAATGTGAGAGGAAATGAGTGACATTCAACAGCATGGCTCAAGCCCTGTGAACCCAGAGGAGGGGAATGGGAAGGTAACGAGTGGAGAGGTGAAAGTGATGAGTGTGACCACATTGCCACCTGCGCCACTAATTCCTGCAAAATAGACTACTCTTCTTTTTCCTTTTCAAAGTGACACATTATTCCAACTGACCAGGCACATAAAAGAGCAATTTAGAGTCAATTTGTTAAAATCCATAGCCTGGACATGGGACTCATTGCTTGGGTCATTTTTCCCCTCAGGAAGTCAATGAAGCCTTTGGACCGCTGGTCAAGGTCCTTCTATCATTAACTGCTCTTTGTGAGTAGAAATGATTTCACTCTTTGTATTTGTACCCACAGTGTCTGGGGCAAGAACTGGCACACTCTAAGTGTTTAATACATGCTTTTTGATTGACTGATTGATCATATGAACTTCAGTTAATTCTTTATTTCCTTTAAGTCTTTGGATGGGACAATGCTTCCTTTCTAGACTTCATAGCCTATTTAGACAAAAAATATGAAATCAAGCTAGGAAAGCATTTTGAGCTCTTTGGAAGAAGTGTTCATTCTTGTTAGATTTGACTATTGTTATTTTAATAAGGGCCATGAGGACCTCTATGTTCTGTGCACATTGAATGTGGAATCTTTGCTCCCTTCCCACAGACCATTAAGAAATGGAGGTTTCCATGCTGAAACTCCCACCCCCAACCCAGTTGGTTTTTATAGTCATGGATCTCTAAAGTAGTAGCAGTTTCTTCATTCCCTTACATCTAACTAACAGTTCATTCTTGTGCTGACTTTTCAGCTGAAGTGTGGAGGAACATCTTGTCCATGTGGAAACCCCTCCTACACTAATGTAGGTTGTAACCCATCTTACAAGAGTTGCTTAAAGGATATGAATAAACTGACTTCTTCATACTCATACAGCTACCCTGTCATAGATAGAATTTGAACCTAAATCTTCCTGATTTCAAGCCCAGCAATCTATCCATTATACCACCCTATCTTTCTTCATCCAACCATGAGGTTTTCATAGGAAATCATTTAAAGTTAAGAGGAGAAGTCATCTTTTACTATCTTCCCATGTACAACAAGTTTGTAGGATCATAGGATCAGCAGCTTAGAACCTGAAGTTACTTTAGAGGACAGATGCCATCTAATCCAACCTCCTTATTTTTCCAATGAGGAAACTTAGGATCAATGAAATTAAATATCTTATCTTGGGTCAAGAGTCAGGATTTGAATCCAGGTCTTCCTAACCATAGAAACAGCCCTCTATCTACCATACCATACAACAGTGAAGCCATGTGAATACCACAGCTTCCAAATTCCCCTCTATCTAGGGATTAGTAATACTCTTTCATGTCAAATGTCACACTGGAAGCAGTATGGTTGGTCCAATGAAGATTGTGACCTTAAGAGTCACAAAACTTCATGGGCAAGTCCCTGAATTCTGAGTCTCAATTTCCTAATATCAAAAATAAAGGGTAGCATGATGAGTCCAGAGGACTGAAAATGAATCATACCACCCACCTGCTAGAGAGTTAATGTGCTTACCTTTGTAATGAACCATACCTTAATAAACATGGCCAATGTAGGAATTTGTTTTGCTGGTCTACACACATTTGTTGTGTTTATTATGAGGATTTTGGTTTCTGTTTCATTCTCGTTTTTTATACTATTCAATATGCAACAGTAGGAGGGAAAGATAAAGTGTGTTTGTAAAAATTCATTAGCTAACAAAAAAACATAAACAGGCATCTTCATGAGCCTTTCAGCCTAAGTCATAGATGGCTATAATCTATGGTGTCCATTTCATGTTCCTCAAGTCTCCAATCAAGTAATATTTAATTAGGTTCCACTGTTCTAAGAATGGAAAAGACTTTATGTAGAGTAAGATGTAAGAGTGGTACTAGGAAAAGACTATTAAAGTTGGAGATCTAGAGCAGCTAAATTCACATCCTGATTCTCTTATTTACTACATAATCAGAGAAAGTCATTTACCCTCTCGAGTCTCTTCTTTCCTTCGTGAAACATGAGGTTCCTCTCATTTTACAATGATTTTGGGAAAAAACTCAAAGATCCCTACTCAACTCTATGACTGTGACTATACCAACGATGCCATACCTTCTTACATGAAGAGTTGTACAATATTAGAGCTGAAAGGGGCTTTAGAGATCATTCTGTTCAGATATCACTTACAGATGGGAAAATTGAGACTCTTTCTATAAATATCTAATGGCATAGTTAAGACTAGAACCCAATACTCCTTAGTTCCTGGTATAAAACCAGGCCCTGGCTTCAGGGCTGAGGGCAAATGGACATTTGTGACGCACTAGATTAGTGCAAAGGCACTGGAGTGGTGTGCCAGAATGTGTGGCTGGTGAATAAGTGTGTGATCCGAGACCACGGGCAAGCAAGAAGGTTTGAAGAAATTAATCTGGTTCTTTCCAAGTCCAGTGCAAAATCCATAAATCTATACAAGCTGGAAAACAACCTCAGAGGTCTTATAATCTAGCTGCTCTTATTTAAAAAGAGTAAGAAAGCCGAGGTGCAAGTATGTTAAGTGGTTTGTCCAAGGTGGCATATAATAAATATGGATAATATTTAATGGATAATAAATACTAGAGGTAAGATTTGAACTCAAGTCCTCTGACTGTCGAGCCATATCCTATAAAATGTGTGAGGGTGGAAAGGAGATGGGAACACTGAAGTCAAATATTTATTCTATCCAAACTGGAACCTTGAGGGCAAGAACTGTCTTCCTTGATTCTGATTATATCCCTACCATTTAGGATAGTGCCGGGCATTTCGCAAAAGCTCTGTCTATCTACAGAGAAGCAAATTTTAGCTTGTTATGAGGAAGAACTCTAATAATTAGGAATGTCCAGCAATGACATGGGATACTTCATGATGTGATATGTTCCTTGCCACTGGAAGTTTTCAGGTAGTGTTGGATCAGCATCTGTCAGAGATCATAGACCAAGGCCCCAAGGGACCTCAAAGGCCAAGTAGTTCAATCTCCTCCCAATTTACAGATGAAGAAACAGAGGCACAAAGCAGTTGAATGCTTTGCCTAGGGTCACACAGCTAGCAAGAAGCTAAGGGAAAGAGTTGAATTCAAGTCTTTCTATCTCCAAGTCCAGTGCTTTGTTCAGGACACCATGCTATTATAAAGACTTCTGCCACATAGTCATGACCTCTCAGGGCTCTTTTCCATTCTAATAATCTACGATGCTTAGCTAAGCAAGAAAAATAGAATGAGTATAACTTTTAAAGCACAATAGGTTCACCTTCTTAGGTGAGATGATGATGATGATGATGATGATGTATGTGTGTGTGTGTGTGTGTGTGTGTGTGTGTGTGTGTGTTTTACCTCCTCAATGCGTTCTTCCAAATCAATCTCTACAAAGGCAACAGGTGGTTTCTGTGGAAAGAAATCCAAGAGACATGAATATATTTGATGGCCAGGATTGTGTGAAGTGGAACTGAAAGGAAGGAAATTTCATCAGAGGGGCAACACTCTCCCATTCCTCTTGCCAGTGCTTCCCCTATTGGGAGGAACTTCAGGGGCCTGTCTCCCTGGATAAAACCTAGACGACAACACCCTAACTTAACCTCAAAACTGAGATAAATGCCTCTGTATTCTTCTTATCCCTGCACTCTCTCTCATCTTTCTTCTTCTCAAAGCCTCTCATTTTTTGGACCTTGGTGCAATGGATAGTGCTGGACCTGGAGTCAGGAAGACCGGAATTCATATCCAGTCTTAGACACTTACCAGCTGTGTGACCCTGGGCAAATCACTTAACCCTATTTGACTCAGTTCCCTCCTTTGTAAAATGAGCTGGAGAAGGGAATGGCAAGCCTCTCCAGTATCTGAGATAAATTATTATTGTTAAAAAGTGATTATTAATTTGTGATCCTATTTCCTCATTAAGGCCCAGCTCTTGTTAAAGTTAGGACATGATTGATAAGATTACTTCTAATCCTTAAGGAATATCCTCCTCAATCTTGGGTGAGACCCCACTCAACTTGGAGACTTAATTTCTGTTTAGAGTCTAAATAGATTGCAGATTCCCTCTTACGTAGGGAAAAGGAGTTCCTGTCCTTGTACCCCTCCATTAAACATTAAGGTGACCCAGTTCACGCAGGAAGAAAGCAGCCACAGAGGCCTGCATGTAGACAGATTGCCCTGTCCAGATTGCATAGTCTCATGATCAGGTCATATTCTCAGCTGGAGGAGCTGAGGACTTCTAACCCACCTCCTCATTAAATGTCCACCAATCAGGATTGATTTTCATTTGTCAGGGGCATTCCCTTTCAAAAAGGTATTTAAGGCTCTTGGGATCTCAGTCTTTGATTATGAAGAGAAACCATTGTCCATCAATTTATTGACTGACTAATTAATAAATTATTAATTACCCAAAACTGTCTCTCATATTTTTTATTTGACTCATATCTTTGCCAAGAAAACTTCAAATGGGGTCATGAAGAGTTGGACACAACTGAAATGACTGAATAACAATTCTTTCCCCAACCCTATCCACACCTATTGACCTTATGGCCCATTCCTATAGGGCTCCATTCCTTCCCAGAGGGCAAAGATTTGGAAAATAAAGACCTAATGACTGGCAATTTCTAATGAGTTACCTTGCCTCCGTTGGGTGCCATTCACAGGCTCAAAGAAATGACTTTATGATGGCAAAGTCTGGATCACCATTGCAGCTCAGGGGGAAATATTTTGGGTCATTCCTAGGGTCTTCCTAGAAGTTCTCATATCATTCCATTTGCCATTTTTATAAGGTTGTGATAAAACACATTAGAGTGAAGAATGTGAAGGGCTGCCTTGTAAATCTTCACGAGATAATGTGAGATACTTTATAAATGCCTCTGTCATCTAAACCAAGGTTCATATCACCCCCTCATAGGAACATGCAGAAACCCTTCTAGATTGCAACATCACATGAATGCAAAGAACTTAGCACTAACGTCCTGTCTGGGCAGGAGAGCTTGTTTGTGCCAGTTCTCCGTGATGAAATAGCTTATTGCTGCCTTGACCTTATTACCAAACAACGCTCCTCATTTTTCTTCTCCTACTAAAATGAGATTGACTTAGGGTCATCAGATCATAGGCTTTAGAGCTGGGAGGGACCTTAGAGGTTACCTAGGCCAAACCTCTCATTTTATGGAGGAGGAAATAAGCCCAGAAATGTTAAATGACAGCTCCAAGAGAATATAGTTAGTTAAGCAGTCAAGACCTTCCCTTCCTTCATTGTGCTACAAGGTAAAAAGTGGATTAAAAATATGTATTGTCTAAACTATGACATACAACTGAATGAGCAGACTACTGGATCAGTCCATCTGTCCTGGACCCATGAGTTGGGCTGACTAGGCTGATATTGGGCTAGACTTCATTTGCATAGAAGTCTCTTCAATGATCTCATTCTATTCACACTGATATAAGAGCTCACCAAATCAATCACCCAGTAATGTGGTGAAATGGATGATCATGAAACATCATGATCTCGAAACAACCTTTCAATAAATGGAAAGATGAATGGTGGAGGATGAAAGTAGGGTATGTTACCGAGTATATAAAAAAATTGGTACAAAATTCATTTTTGTACAAATTGGTACATTTTTGTACAAAAATTGGTACAAAATTCATTTCTGAAGATAAACATGAATGGAAAGAAGAGCTATTACCAACTATATGACATGTATGAAAAGAAGAATAAAGGACATTTTTGAGAAACGTATGACCAGATAAAGAAATGGGCAGATCCAGTATCATCAGTATGAGTGCCTGAAAGTGGACCACTCAAAGTGCATGCTGGCACTCCAAGATACTCACGGCAAAATTTTTCTCAGTCTCCAGAAGAAGGTCATCCAGCTTTAATGATTCTAATTCCTTTTCCTATAAATAGAAACAAGAGTTATTATCCATACATGAGAGTAGAATGCTGACCCTAGATGTCAAAATTACTTCATTCTCAACGGAACACTTCCTGACCAGGGTCTGTGTTGTATTTACTTCAAGAACACAATTTTCTTTCTCTAGGTCTCTCTTTTCTTCATCCTGGTCTGTCTTCATTTGGTCCTCTTCCTCCTCTTTTTCACACTCATGCTCCACTTTTTCTTTTTCTTTGTCTTTCTCTTGGTCTATTCTTCTTAAGTCCCCTTGATCCTGGCCATCCTTTTCCTCTTCGAGAATCATCTGGCTAAGGGAGGAGAAAAGCCCAAAGCATGGGTCATTATTCAGTGGTGCTTGGGAACACAGTGACTAGAAATTCACTATGTTTCCTAATCCTCACAGGGATGATTTTTCCTGACTGATTTTTCTAGAATAGGTAGAGACACTTCCTGAAAAGGAAGCTTTGGTTGGATGAAAAATCTCCCTGCTGGTAGACAAGACTCATGGTCCTAATTTTTCTTGTGTAGAAAGAACTTTCTTTGGTCTTTGAAGTAGCTTAGTGGAACAGTGGATAGAAGGCTGAGCCTGCAGTCAGGATAGACCTGAGTTTAAACCCCACCTCAGAAACTTACTAGCTGTGTAATCCTGAGCAAGTCAGCTAATTTTTGTTTGTGTAAATTTTTTTTTCAACTGTAAGATGAGGAGAATAAGAGTATTTACTTCCCAGGGATACTGTAAGGACCAAATGGGATAGTTGTAAAGACTTCCCACAGTGCCTAGCTCTTATATTGTTAGCTCTCATTACTACTGTTGATGCACAATGGTGCGCAGTGCAAGGCTAGTTAGTAGCTAATTTTCTGACCCAGATAGTCTCAGTTTTGATATCTGATTGAATAAAGCATCAGATATCCCCTTTAATAACAATGGGTTCCAAGTAGAACAATATGAATCCGTGTGTTTGGGTTGACTAGGTGATGGTATTTTCTGTATTTCTTTTCAGCTGGAAGGAATACACTTCCCTTACCTCCAATTTGCTCACTCTGTCCAAGAACAAGAGCAAAATGGGGGAAGTGGTTTGTGGCAGCTTCCTCATCCATCATAATAACCAGATAAAGTCTATTATTTATTGACTGGGTAGTAATAGCGTCTCAGCTACGCTGGAGAAAACTAAGATCAGGATCTGAGGGATGTCTGAAGTGCCCTGTCTAAAGAAGGCCTTCCCTGAAAGGTAGTATGGTGAAGTGGATAGTGTTGGACTTGGAATGAAGAAGACTGGCATTCCAGTCCTGCCTCAGAAATTTACTAGCTGTAGTACCTTGAGCAACTCACTTAACCTCTCTTAGCCTCATTTTCCTTATATGTAAAATAGGTATGGCAATAACATCTTGTTGAATAATTTCAATCATGTCAGACTCTCTGTGATACCATTTGGGGTTTTCTTGGCAAAGATACTGGAGGGGTTAGCCATTTCCTTTCCCAGCTCATTTTATATGTGAGAAAACTGAAGCAAATAGAGTTAAGTGACTTGCCCAAGATCGAAGAGCTAGTAAGTGTCTGAGGCTGAATTTGAGCTCAGAAAAATGAGTATGAGTTCTGGTTCTGGCCATTTCAATATGCATCAGTTCATGTCTTTTCAGATTTTTCTGAAATCACCCTGCTTGTCATTTCTCAGATTTACAAATTTATGTGAAAAAACTGGGCCCTCACTGTAGCCATGCAATCCTTCTATATTCCCATAATCCAGAGGCTCCCAAACTTATTTGGCCCACTGCTCCCTTTCAAAAAAAAATACTCAGTGCCCCCCTGGAAATCTACTTCCTTTAACTCTTTAACTTTTTAAAAAAACTTGCATCATTTCAAAAATATAAATATATTTTTAAATGACATTTTAAACTTAATAATTTGTTGTAAATTTATTTTTTCCTACATAGAAATTTGGATGACAATATTGCATCATGTAACTGTATAGTATCATATTATAAGACATTACACACATATACTCCTGCTGACTTGTCTGCCAATACTTGCTTGTTAAGGCTTATCAGCAGACTTGACCACTGCTTGTTTATAACTTGCATTTTGTGTATTTATTTGGAAAATAATGTAATCATGATGACTTTAACTCTGTTACACAACAGATGAAACACATATGAACGGTTCTTCAAAATTTTTTTATCTTCCTTCCACTCCCCACTTACTTTTGTCCAATATCCCCAATTATACCCAAGGCTACTACTGCTGCCTAGATCATTCTGGCAACCCCCACAGGGTGGTATCACCCATTTTGGGACCCTCTGCTAACCTGTCCTCCCTGACTCTCACTACAGCAGCTATATCAAACTTTTAGCCCCTTCTTTAGCTTCCCATGGCAGCTCACCCACCACACCTCTCACCTAAGGACCTCACCTCATTCTTCACTAAAAATAAATTGAGCTATTTGTCAAAAGCTCCCTCTTCTTCCCTCTTCCTCATCTCACAACTCACTTCTCCCACTGTCTCCTACTTAATTCTGCTTCCTATGAAGAATTCTATTCTCTTTTCTGGCTCTCTCCATGATCCCTCTACTCTTTCTAACCTTAAATCTCTATCTACTGGCTTATTCCCTGCTCCTTATGAATGTCTCCCCATCCATAATAAAAAAAAATCCCACACTCTCACTGCTAGCCACTATCCTCTTGCCTCTGCACTGCTAAATTTGAGAAAGCCATCTATAATCAATGAATCCACTTCCTCTCCTCTTCACTAGCTTCTAAATCCTCATTGGTCTGGCTTCCAGCCTCATCATTCAAGTGAAACTGCTCTCTCCAAAATCAACAGTGATCTTTGAATTGCCAAATCTAATAGCCTTTTATCAATCTTTCTCCTTCTTGACTGCTCTGTAAACTTGACATGGTTGACCACCCTCTGTTCTTGGAACCCTCCCCTTCCTAGATTTTTGTGACCTTGCTATTTCCTATATGTCTAACTAGTCTTCATTCTCCTTTGCTAGTTCCTCTCTAACCCTGGGCATCCCCCAAAGGTCTGTCTTGGGACCTCTTCTTTTCTCCTCTATTCTATAACCTATTTCTTGTTGTCTCATGAATTCATTGGAGCCTTTTTGGTCCATTCTAATTTTCTGTGAGTTGGTTGCTTGGGTAAAATTTTGTACCTCTTTTGCAAGACTTCTGATTCTCTTTCTAATACTTTCTTCCATAGATCCATTCCTTTTCCATTTTCCCCTTAAGTTCTCTCATTTCATTTGTAAAAAAAAAATTTTAATTCTTGCTTCATCTCTTTTAGGAATTCCCCCAAATGGTATTTTTCTCTGAGGCAAAACTTGTAGATGTTTTAGTCATTCTCTTCTTCTGAGTTTGTATCTTGAGAAACTTCCTACCACCTTAATAGGTGACTTATGAGCTACTTTTTAAAAAAAGGTTTTGTTTGTTTGCCCACTGTCCCAACATTCTTTCTGACTTTGGACTTGATGTTCAGGCTGGACTCCGTGCACTTCTGGAGGGAAGGTCCTATCGCTGCTTTCTTAGGGTAATGAGTATTGTGTTATTCTAGGATCTTCTGGACAGTCGAAGGACTTGAAATCTTTCAGTGCTCCCAAAGGAGTCTGATGCAGGGGACAAGTCTGATTGATTCCTCCGTGTCTGAACTCTGTACATTCCTGACCTGGGTCTGTGCAAGCATAGAGTTCTTTGAGACTTTGCCCTATCTCAAAAACTCTGCTACTTCAAAGTGGTGGAATTGTAGACTCCCCTTTCATTTTGGTTTCCTGCTATGGTTATTTCTCTGTAGGCTGGGCTAGATGCTAGAAGTGACATCTTGCTCTGCGTGGGGGGGGCTATTGTTGTTCTGGCTTCTGAATTTCCTCCTTTTTTCCATAAGCTCAGGACCTAGCTACCTGGGGAAGGCAATACAAGTGCTAGGTGTATTACTGTGTCATTCTCACTCTGCTCTGAATCTGCAATCTAGAAATGGGGAGTTGGTGAACAAGCTGCCAGTTAGCACCAATTCTCATTGCAGTGCTCTATCTTGGGTCTGGGACCCCCTTTTTCTAATGGTACACAAAACCTCTCCTTGGACACTGGAGTGTTCCAGATGCCAAGAACTCATTCCGCAAATCTATTCCCAGTGTCTGCAGACCTCTTTATCTCCTGTGCCCATCTGGGTAGGGCAAGGAATTACTATGACTTCTTCAGGATTTCTCCCTCAGGATTTCCTCTGGATCTATTTGGAGGCTGGAGTTCAGCTGCCTTGCTTCCTTCTCCATCTTTCCCCATTACTGTGGGGGGGGCAACACCATCCTCCTAGTAACCTTCAGTGTCACCCTCTTTTTACACTCACTCCACACATCCAATCCATTGCCAAATCTGCGTCTATCTTCACAACATTTTTTTTGTATTAGTCCCCTTTCCCACTCATCTTGCCACCAATATGGCTATTGACATAGCCTTCTAATTGTCTCTCTGTTTCAAATATCTCTCTTATCCAAAACATCCTCCTTTCAGTTACCAAAGTGATTACTGTAAGATGCAGGTTTCATCATGTCACTTTCCTTCTCCCCACCCATTACCTCCAGGATCATTTATAAAATCTGTTTGGCATTTAAAGTACTTCAAGACCTGACTCCTTTCTACCTTTCCAACCTTCTTCCCCTTTATTTCTCTTCATTTACTCTGTTGAGTCATTTTTCAATCACATCTAACTCTTTGTGATCCCATTTGGGGTTTTCTTAGCAAAGATATTGGAGTAGTTTGCCATTTCCTTTTTCAACTCATTTTACAGATGAGGAAACTGAGGCAAACAGGACAAGGTGACTTGCCAAGGGTCACACAGTTAGTAAGTGTCTAAGGACAGATTTGAACTCAATAAAATGTGTCTTCCTGACCCTAGATGTGGCACTCTATCCACTGTGCCACCTAGATGTCTTCACCCCTGGTACCTCCCTTTGAAAATTACCTTCCATCGACTCTGTATATGCTGTCTCCTCCATTAGAACATGAGCTCCTTGAGAATAGGGACTGATTTTTGCCTTTCTTTGCATTTTTTGAACTTAGCATACAATAAGTACTTTATAAATGGTTATTGCTATTGTGAGGATTCAGTGAAATAATACATATAAACTGTTTTGTAGACTTTAAAGTCCTATATAAAGATGAACCTTAAAAAAGAATACTAGTGGTACAGTGGATAGAAGCACCTGAGTTCAAATCTAGCCTCACACATTTACTAGTTGTGTGACCCTAAGCATGTCACTTAACCCCAATTGCCTCAAAAAAAATATTAGTCCTATGATTTCATCAGTGAAGGGAGTTCCTCCATACTGCATAGTCTTGGAAGGTTTTCTTGAAGGCACTGAGAAGTTAATTATCTTGCCTAGGGAAGCATGTATCAGGGGTATGACTTAAACCCAGGTCTTCATGACTTGGAAGGCTGTTCTTTAACCACTAACACTGTGCTGGATCTGAGCTAGTATTATGACTATGAGGGTCTGGTCTCTAAATGGGGTAGAGAGGAGGTTGGTAGCTCAAAGAGTAAGGCAGGACAATTGAGGCACTCCTCCTCTTTCCACTTTAAAAACACCAGTTTTCTTTTTGTTATCAAACTTCATACCTGGTTAGGTTGTGGTCTATATTCATTCAAGCACTGCTGTTTTGTGCCCTTAACTGGAATATTGTTATCACCCTGTGACTGGCCCCTGCACCAAGGTTGGCTTTAAAGTGGTTTAAACAGCCAGGTACAACAGAAGTGGGTAGCTAGGTAGTACAGTGGATAGAGTACCTGGGACACAAAGACAGGAAAATCTGAGTTCAAATGTGACCTCAAACATTTTGCTTGCTATATGGCCCTGGGCAAGTCACTTCACCCTGTTTGCCTCAGTTTCCTCATCTGTAAAATGAGCTGGAGAAGGAAATGGTAAACTACTTCAGTACATTTGTTAAGAAATCCCCAGTATCTTTGCCAAGAAAACCCTAAATGGGGGCTCAAAGTTGGACTGAACAACAAACCACAAACCATGGGAGTAATTGACTAAAAGGGACTGTCACAGGTGTCCAAAATCTTCTCAGCCTTAACCTTGAAATTCTGCCCATCCTCAGGCTCCAAGAGAGGTAGGTTTGATATGCTTATTTTTGCCCTGCTCCTCTTCCGTGTCTGCACATTATCTAACTAGAATTTTGGCAGTTGGGGGTGATTGGTCTTGGCAGGAGGAAGACAGAGAATTCCTTCAATTAATTTGTGTTGAAAGTGGAGAGCAACACTCAGAACTCACATTGAGCATAATAGAAATTCCTAGTTATATCTCAGGAGTCCGCTTCTGAATGCTAATTCTTAGGACTTCTTTGATCTGTGTTCTAATGAAACCCTCATAAACAAGTAAAGATTTTCCATTCTTTGTTTACACTGCTTAGCAAATGATTGCTCATTAGAGTTGGAAAATAGAATCTAGAAAATTCTGAGTGTGCTAAAGTAGATTATTTTGAGGAGGAAAATGGCAAAGATCAATTAATTCACTTCTAAGCTCCTGGGATTAACAATGACACTATACACACACACACACACACACACACACACATATACATACATATAAATATCACACACATACATATATTGTGTATTATTCATGTGTATGCATATATGTATGTATGTAAATATACATATATAGGTACATATGTGTGTGTGTGTGTGTGTGTGTGTGTGTGTGTGTGTAAGCAGTGAGCCTCAAAGTCAGGGAGAGTTGGGGTTCAATATCCATTTCTAACATCTTGTAGCTATGTAACTCTGGCAAGTCATTTAGCTGCTCAGTATCCCCAAGCAACTCTCTAAGACAGCAAATATCATTGATGGGAGATGTTCTCACCAGGTCTAGCTCAGTAGACCAATGACATCATGGTTATTCCCAAAAATATCCCCTAAATGAGGCCTGGGAAATAGACTTTATTCTGTTTTAATTTATTCCTTATAATGAAGTAATTAATGCATCTTGCTTGTGCTTTGCTCACAATCAAGAATGAAAGAAATCTCTTAGGGGCTCCTTCCTTGTCTTGGCTCTCCCTTCTCCTGACATCCTGTTATTTATTCACAACAATTTTGTCTCTCTACAAATAAGAACAACAGAAGTCAAAGTAAAAGTTGTATTCCCAAAGCGGATGGTCTCTTTTTCAGGTCAAAAAATATGTCCTAGAGAAGCAAAGGAAGACTTGCATGAGCTGATGCAAAGTAGAGTAAGAAGAACCAAGAAGATAAGGTACTGCAATAACTACAAAACGTAAATAGGAAGAACTGGGAAAACCCCAAGAGCCCAAATGAAACACCTCATATAATAATGACAATGAGCAAGCTTGGCCCGAGGGAGAGATGAGAAAATGCATCTCCCTTTCTTTTTGCAGATTAATTCAATGGGAGGAAAGGGGCAAGGATGGGACTACAGGTAGGGAGTTTGGATTGCATATGTTCTGCCTTTTTTTAAATCTTTCTTTTTTATGCTTTGTTATAAAGGATGGCTCTCTAGGTAGGGGCAGGCAGAAGGATATATTTGGAAATGGAGATAATCTTAGAAGACAAGATACCAGTAACATTTTAAAAAATGTTTTTAAATAAAAGACAATGCATGAGCATAAAAAATAAAGATCAGGAGTGGAATACGTTTGGGAAAGTGTATGTCTATATGTGTATACATATATGTGTATATCTATAGCTATAGAGAAACATATCCAAACTTTATTGTAGCCTTCTGGGGGCAGGGGGAAGGGGAAAAAGAACAAAGTGGAAAAGTGGAAAACAAAAGAAATCACAAGGAAGCAAAGAAAAAGACGGACCATTTTCAACACAAGCATTATTTATCATACAGGCTTTGGTGAATGAAAATTTATTGTTACATAATTTGAATTCTCTTATGTTCTGATATACGACATTTTTTTATCTTTTTAACTTTGTACTTAAGTTCCAATATTGAAGTTTATGACATGTTTTTAGTCCTTTTCTCCTATTCTGTATTTGTGTTCTGGCGTTTGAGTCTAAAATAATTAAAAAAAAATATGTCCAAATGTTTGCCACATGGAACAGTCAGAGAGGCAAATGATCCAGACCTAAAATTCTAAAGCCTTTTCACTATTACTCAATCAGATAGTGTAAATGAAATTATTTGCTGGTTATTTATTATAGAACAGGGGCAGTGGGTGTAGAGAAAAGAGGAAAAACTAGGATAAAACTAACTTCCTAACAATTTCTTTATCCAAAATCTTATCACCATAGTAGTTGTTCTCATACCATTCTTAAATACTCAATATGGTCTTCAAAATACTCAAATGGTCCTCCATTTGAATAAAACATATGGTTCTTTAGGGTCCCAGATCTAGATCTTGGCATATTTGCCTGAGTCCAACTATTTCTCCCCTTATGTCCCACTGCTCCAACTTCAATTACCAGAAAATCCCCTCTATTTCCCTCTTTGACCTGTAAATTCTTACCCATCCTTTCAAAGAAGTAGCATGATAAAGAAGGAGAGCTATTGGATTTGACCTAGGGGGATCCAAGTTGAATTCTAGATTTGCCACTTACATTACTTGTATGATCTTCAACTAACCACTCCCCATCTTTGCATCTCAGTCTCCTTTTCAATAAAATGAGGAGCTTAGACTAAGTGATCTTTAAGGTTCCTTCTAGCTCTAAAATTACTTGGCTATGAAAACGGAACTTACCTGCCCATCTCATCTCTTCTGTGAACATTTCCTGGCTTCTTCTGAATGGATATTTCTCCTGAGACCTTCTATGGTATTTTTGTTTCAAAACTGTCTAACCCATGTAACATGGTGCCTCTTTCCTTAGACTCTGAGCACCATATAGGAAAGGATTTCTATCCTCTACACACAGCAGACAGTCTATAAGGGATCAGTGAATGAATGAATACTCCTCTTTCAACAACAGAGATGTATTGATTGTAAGCCGTGTATCAAGATGTGATCTCTGCCCTCTGCAAACTTATAATCCAGGATTTCCCAGTGACACTTAAAAAGTTCAAGACATAATTTCTGGGTAATTGAATCATTTTATTAATAATGCCAGGATGTTTATTAATAAAAGGATGGTGATTTTGCTGTCTCTTAGACCAAAGACCCCTGATGATGTTGGGTTCACAGTTTATATACTCTTAAACGAGTAGGTATTCCTGAGGGTGGCAATCAACGGATTGGTTAACAATTAATGAGAAAACAAATATTACAATGAGAGGCTGGACTATATTACAATGATGGCCTTGGGGTACCAGACATGAGAACACCCAAATCTTCATCGAAGAGGCTTATCAATGTCCAAATCACCTGACAGAAAGGAGAATCAACTTTCCAAGACCTGTCTTAGTAAACACAACAAGTAGGAATCCTCCCATTAGTGCAGACTTAGATTAGATATTGGCCTGGCTAAAGGTTTGAGAAAAGTTTCCCACACTGGTCAATTTCTGAGAAAGTAGAAAAGGGGAAAAACCTTGGTCCCGATACAGTAATTAGTTACTAAATACAAGAGAGAAATAATCATTTCTCTCCCCCCTTTAGTTAAATTGATAGAAAATGAATTGTTCACTTACCAGCCTATATCCTCAGCTTCACCTTTTGACTCTTTTTCCAAATCTTCACCTTCTTAAAAGAAAAATATTGCCTGTCAGTAATGTTCTTGATTCCACTAAATATAAACATTCAATGGAACTAGAAGAACATAAAGCCTGGAGTCAGATCCTGCAGACAATCTCATTTTTGACTACCCTAAATGTTTGCTCCTGTTCAGCAGAGGCTTAAAACCAGGGGTGGGCTGGAATCAACTCTAAGTGACTTGCAAAACCAATCTTTAAATTTTCCAGCTCCCAAACAGGCTACAAAATCAGGGCCTGATGGATTGTTTAGCTCATTGACCAGACTTCAGAAAGTGTAAATGATGCATATTAAACTTGAAAGCCTGTGCCTGCCTTTGCTGACTCCCCCTCTCCCACCCACACCTACCTACCCCGTGGCTAATTTAACTTCACACACCTGTATTGCTGTAAAAACAGCTTAGGCTCAGCAGGAGTATGGTAGAATGTTCAGAGAATGAAGTCATCTCC
This sequence comes from Potorous gilbertii, assembly GCA_028658325.1. Classification (NCBI taxonomy): domain Eukaryota; kingdom Metazoa; phylum Chordata; class Mammalia; order Diprotodontia; family Potoroidae; genus Potorous; species Potorous gilbertii. Next base: position 403,670,501 of record CM053771.1, on the reverse strand, counting down.
AGACTGGGGGCCTGGTGACTGAAGGATAATTCATAATGCAATAATAACGGATATTTACATAATGCTTTATGGTTCACCAAGTGTTTTACATCTATTATCTCATTGGAGCCTCCCAGCACCCCTGATTAGAACCTACAGCATCTTAATGAGGAGTGGTAGTTCTTGGTACCCTGGAGGACTCGGTATGTTGCTGGTTCTAAATAATCATTCTTTACTCCATTTGAATTGGAACAGCTCCCCTTCTTTCCCTACCCCTTACAACAAGTCTTACAACAATGCTTCATTTTATTACTCGTTTTTTGCAGTATTTCAGTGTTTCCAATAGTCAACCTTCAAGCACGGCTATTGTTTTGTTAGCTTATGTTACCTTCCACCTGCAGAGTCTTGCATGCCCAACCCTACACCACATTTAGCATAAATTCTGTAAAGTTACACACACCTAATACATGGCATCATAGATTCACAACTATAAATGACCTTAAAGAACATCTAGTCTCATTCCTGTCATTTTTGTTGCCGTTCACTCATGTCCATGGACCCTTTTATCTTCCACTATCTCTTGAAATCCGTCAAGTTCATATTCATGGTTTCCATGACACTATCTATCCCTCCCATCCTCTGCCATCTCCTTTTCCTTTTGCTTTCAGTCTTTCCCAATATCAGGATCTTTCCCAATGAGTCATGTCTTCTCATTATGTGGCCAAAGTATTTAAGTTTCAGCCTCATCTTACAGAAGAGTAAACTTAGATATAGATAAGGGGATATAGATATAGTTATAGATTTCTCTTAGATATAGACATCCAAAAAGTACCAAAGCTAGAATTTGAATCCAGGACGTCTGATCACTCTAAGGAAGATGGCAGGTGGGAGACTGATTACTGGGGAGGTGAGAACAGGCTTGATTCTAGCTCCACTTCATCTTCAGGTATATATGTATGTTGGGAGGGGTGGGGGTGTAGTTATAGCTATTCTTGTGTGATGTGGGGAGAAAAGCAGCATGCCAGGGCTAGGTAATAGTCCTGAGCTCTGGCTTAACCTGAGAAGAAATCCTGGCCCTAGGCCCTGGTAACTAGTTCCCTTAGTAGAGTGGTCCTTCAAGGGCTGCCTTAGCAGTACATTCTTCTTGGAAAGGGGGCAGTACAATTTCTGGGCCATTTGGGTGCCTGCCCTGGGCCCCCCTTTATGGTTAAAATGGGGGATATTTTGGAAGAGCAAGTCGGGCTACACAAATTGTACCTCAGCCCCTACTGAAAGAACATTCCTTCCTCTCTAGCTCCATCCCTTGTAACAAGTTATAAGACCTTTTCTTTCCCTGGAAATTTCTCCCTATGTAACTTTCCATTAGGGGAAATGAGAGCTAGGAGTTAGGATATACCAAGAAGACTGAGACCGCCCCCCCCCCCTCTCAAGCCCCTGCTCAGCTACTTGTCCAGGCAGTTAGGTGGCCCTGGATGTATGTACAGGAAGAGCAGAATTCAAATTCTGCACCATCTACTTAATTGTTATGGGATCCTGGGGAAATTATTTGACTTCTCTCAGTCTCTGTTTCCTCATCTGAAAATGTGATGTAAATATTAAGTAATGAGACCAAGAGTGACTCCTCTGAAAAGAGCTGACCTCCATAAATTTGATCAAATGGAGGGGGAAAGTGGTGAACCAGGAATCTAGACTCTGATCTCTGCTTTGATATGAATTTGAGTAGTTATTTTCTCAAAAAAAATGAGGGGGTGGGAACAAGGAGGTCTCTTGTTTTTGTTGTTTTGTCCATTCTCAGAGAAAGACCATGATATCAAGGAAGTGATGCCATGATTGGCAAGTGAATTGAATTTAAGTGAGGGAAGGCTGTGCAAAGTCACCAGCCTTACTTTCTCCTCGGGAGTCACCTGGGTCCAGTGGTGAGATATATAGATCTGGACAACTGGAAAAGGCCCAGGATGCAGTGGGAGACTTCCAGAAGTCCTGAGGGTCTTCCCCTCCTACGTTGATTTTTTGGGGGGGACTAGGTAAAGAGTCTATTCTCTTCCTCATTTCTTATTTAGCTTAGCTTCTTATTAAGGTCGTCTCTTGGGTCCCTTCCAAACCTAAAAGTCTGACCTTATGAGCTGTGACCACCATATATCATCTAAGCCTCAAATTCCATAAACTGAAGGAGCCATCATCTATGACTGGGTAAACCATGTCCCCTCTGTAGAGTTTCAGTATCTTCTTCTATAAAATGGAGTTGGACTAGATGGTTCCTACAAAGCATGTCAAATTCTAACAGGATATTTTGGAGGGTTTTTTTTTGGGGGGGAGGAAAGCCTGTGTTCACACCTCTCCCCCAAAACATCTATTTGTCTTTCGCAAGGATTACTATTAAATGACTTCTTCCGCTTCTTCTTCTTGGATGCCAAGAGGTAGCTACATAGCACCTTGGATAGAACACTAGACCTTGAGTCAGGAAAACCTGAGCTCAAATTCAGCTACTTTCTGTGTGAGCCTGGGCAAGTTGCTTTATCTCTGACTGCCTCAGTTTCCTCAAGTACGAAATAAAGAGGAAAATCCCAGGGTTGTTGTATCAACTAAGGTAATATTAGTCAAGTTCTTAGCACAGTGCCTTAGCACAGTACATAGGTACTATGTAAATTCCAGTGAGTGTGATGATCATTAAGTGTGTTCCCTTCCCTCCCAAGTGTGAAAAAACAACCAAGTTTCCAAGAATAATGAATCAAGGGGAACCTAAGTGGCACAGTGGATAGAGCACCTGTCCTGAAGTTAGAAGGACCTGAGTTCAAATCCAGATCAAACACTAGCCTCTGGTTGTGTGAGCCTGGGCAAGTCACTTAATTCCAGTTACCTCAAAAAAGAAAGAATAAGGGATCAAAGTAGAAACTACAAGGAGACCTGCTTCTTTTGGGCAAAAGCCTCACCAGCTATAGTATTTTAGCGTCCTAGAATCTGTCCTCTCCAAATTCTCCCTTTCCACTATCTTCCCCAATGATTATTTCAATGGTGGTGCCATATATACTATTTGTTCCTGTCCAAGTGTGCAGCAGGTGCAAAAACTCTTAGTTACTTCTTTTCCTGTATTAATGCCTTCTTCTGTTGCTGCACCTGAGTCCTCCATCCCTAGATGGTTCTACCCTCTCATGTTATTTATTCATTAATTCATGCATATATGTAAACATGAACAGATTGTTAAGTGCCTACTACATGTAGAGCACTGTTCTCAGCTCTGCACATACAACAGAAAAATGAACCCTCAAGGTATTTATGTTCTCCTGGGTTGGGATAGCATAGGACACATAATTAAGTCATTTATATCTTTTATCCTCCAGGATTACCTCTGCTAACTGCTCCTTCACCCTGATTCCAGGATAAAAAGACATAGCAAATCAAAACAATGTTTTTGAATGAATAAAAAGCCTGTTAACAAAGACAGGAATTTCTATGGGCATCTGCTCTATGAGATTCTTTTTTAATTTAATGAAATTTGTGGAAGCCAGATGAGTTCCTTTGGGCCATCTGTGCAGACAAGGAACTCTTTTTCAGTAAAGCAAAACCCCTAGTGAAAATGGCATTTGCTAAGAGGTGCATACCTTCCTCAGAACACAGACTCATAGATCTAAAACTGGAAAGGACCTTAGAGATCTCATCTGCCCCTCTCATTTTGCAGATGAGGCAACTGAGGCCTAGAGAGATTGAATGTCTTACCCAGTCACCCAAGTAATATTTGTTAGAATTGGGATTAAATACAGGTCCTCTGCTTCTAATTCAAGTCCTCTCTTGAGCACTCTTTAAAAATTATCTATGGAAATTAATTAATTTAAAAAATTATCTATGAACCAGGCTACAGAAGGGGCACCAAAGAGTCATGAGGGGTAGGCTCTGCCAAGTCAGTGACAAAAGGAATTGTAAAAATGGAGAACCTTTACGAAAATACCTTATCTTCCAACGTCCTTCCCTACAAATTAAGAGATGCTGGTTTTCTTTTTATTCCCCAATGCCGCATCACTACCAGAGTCAGAAGCGGCAAAGAGGACTCTGAATCTTCTTTCTCAGACAACGAGACAGACAATGTCTTTGTTTTTAGAAAAGACTAAATCAAGAAGCCTTCTTCAGTGGTATCTTTTTTTAAAAAAAAACAACTTAGTATTTTATTTTTTCCTAATTACATGTAAATATAGTTTTCATTCAGAGGTATCAAAGTCAAAAGAGATCATTAGACTTAGAGCTGGAAGGCTCTATCCAACCCTCCTGTTTTACAGATGAGGAAAACTGAGGCCAAAGAGGAATGAAAGGATTTGCCCAAGATCACATAGGAAATGGGTGATAGTGCTGAGATTCAAACCCAGATCCTCCTGGGTCTCTTCATCTTTTCCTGGCATCCTTTCTATAAAATCCTTAGCCCTTGCAGCCTTTGCTTGAATGCCTCCTGTTCCAGGGAACTCCCTACTAAGCCAGACTGCCTCCATATTGGGACAGCTCTAAATGTTGTATTAAGTCAAATTCTTCCTCTGCAATTTCTACCCACAGCTCCTGCCTCTGCTTTCTTTAGAGCAATCTTTAGATTAGAGCAATGATGTTGACCCAGGCTGCTCTGATCATCTCCCTTAGAGACAAGATCCTATTGGTAAGATGCTACCAAATACAGTTTTACTCTTGGGAGGAAGACCCAATTCAATGATTTTGAAGCATTTACTTTGTAGAGATGTCTTAATAATGCCATTCAGCACTTCTTAGGCTGTTTTGATTATATCTTTTGTTATACAGTCAATGTCCAAGCGTATCCTAGAGAACAAGGTGAGGGAGATTATTCAGACTTGCTCCCTACACACTCCCGTGATCCTTAACCTTTCCAAGAGTCATGATTCCCTCCTGTTGCTTGCTCTTAATTATATTTCCAGCTCTCCCCTTCCTTTCAAGGCACATTTGCAAGTCAGTGGGTGTCTGAGTTCATTAATGTGGGCATTCCACCCAAAATTCAGATCATAACCCCTCTAAGCCTCAGACTGACCCAAAGCAATGGAGGATGTTCTTTGTGTTTCAGCATTTTGTGGGTCTCTCTGCAGCTGTCCCTCCCACCCTCCCCTCTCAGTCTCATTTTGTGATCATCCCACTTTCTTTTCTGATCACATATTTCGTGGATGTCTTTTCAGACTTTTGTTCTTCAGTCTCCTTTTAAAGAGTCAGCCATAATGTTGATTCTACAGAGGGTGAAATGTCCTATGTGTGAGAGTGAATTAAAGCAAATTTACTGTTTGTAGAATTTTCATAAAGTCTCTTGAAAAAACTGGAGAAACCATGATTATAGTGTTGGTGGAAAGACTAACTGTAACTAGAAAGGTAGGAAATATTTGCATTTATCATGTGCCTACTATGGCCAGGCACTAGGGGAGAGACTTTACAATTGCTATTTCGTTTGATCCCCACAATAATCCTGAGAAGTAGGGGCTATTATTTTCCCCATTTTAGAGATCAGAAAACTGAAAAATAGACAAATGTCAAGTGATTTGTTACAGACAGTAAATATCTGAGACTGGATTTGAATTTAGATCTTCCTGACGCCCAGCCCAGCGCACTATCCATGGTACCACTTAATTTACTCTAAGAATGTGGACAACGGAAAGATTACTGGCTCTAGATTCACAAGACCTGAGTTCAGATTCTGCCTCTAATGTTTCTATCTGTGGAAAGTCTCTTTACCACTCTGGGCCTCAATTTTCTCTCCTGTAAAATCAAAGAATTAGTCCCGATTGCTTCTGAGATTCTTTCAGGCTCCAAATCTATGATCCTAATTAAAATAAATACTGATGTTAATGAGAACTATCATTCTAACTTATCATCTCCTAACTCATATGCACTTCCTTTTTATGCAGCAATAGAGTTGATGAAATTTCTCTAAGTTACATTTTTAAACAGATAAAAAGTTAAACTTTCCTCATTCAAGCTATAGCTCCCATTTGCCCCAATTTTATTTTTAACTCCTTATTAAAAATCACTTGTGGGACTGTCCCAGCAATTCAATCTCCCAGGTTTAATTAGGGATTCTGGATCTAAATATCATTAGTTCACAATGCAACTCTGGCAGACAAGTCACTCAGTAGGAATCTCTACGTCTCTCTTTCCCTGCAAGTTTATAGGCCTTCAAATTTGAGGAAAATGCTCTGAAACTTTTAGATGGAAGGAAAAAGGTGGGAAAGCCTCAAAATTCACTAACATCCCAGACACAGTGTATAATATGCAAATACATATCTATAATTACATGTACATATACATACACATAATATCTATATGATGCACATATATCCCAGATAGTTTTAAATGTTAGATGTGCATATATACATGTTTTCTCTATTTCCTAGATAGTTTAAGATATTAAATATAAATTATATACATATATGTATATAAACATATATATTTAGGGATTTGTGTACAAATACTTCCTTGCATAAAAAATGATGTCATTCCAGTTCCTTGGAAAGATTTCCAGTTGATAGTACATACCTACAGCCTTGAAAGTACACATCTGTCCATTTTAAAGTCTAAAAACTGTATTTGTTTCAAGTGTAATTACAGGCCAGAACCAAATGGAAAAATCATGCATTGCTCAAATGTAGCATTTTTGGAGAAGCAGAGGTGATGATCCCACCTCCAGTGGCATAAGCTCCCAATCTGTTGCTTATAAGTCAAAGACACCTGTGGGACTATGGGGACAGTCAAGCATCTTTGCTTAAATGCTATCATTTTTTTCTTCTGGGTTCTTTCAGAATAACAGCTGTTAATAGTATGGGTCAGTCAAAAACAGGCTCAGTGTGACCTTGGACAAGTCACTTAACTTCAGCTAAGTGAAATGGGGCTTTAGTTTCCTCATCTTTAACATCATCAGGGTGGATTTAATGATCTACCTCTAAGTTACCCTCCTAAATAGAAGATTCTCTGATGCTTCCCCAAATGAGACCTACTTCCCACCCCCAACAAAGTGTCCGTTTTCCATTTGCATGTTTTCTTCCCCTTTCCTCAATTGGCAACTGTAACATAGGGCCTCAAACACAGTAGCTGTCTGACTTTCTTTGCAACATTTATCCCTAGAGCATCAGGGCCCCCAAGTCTCACCCCAGACCCCTCTCTCACCAAATTCTTGCAGCAGCTTCTCAATGGGAGCCACAGGTTCTCCCGCAGGGGAAAATCCTCCAACACTCTTGCTCCTCTGAAGTTCAGATGCTTCAGTGGGCACTTTGTGAAGACCAGGGGTTGTGGCAGTGGGAGGAACCCCTGGGACAAGCCGGTGTCGCCTGTGTCCTGTCTCCTTCTCCATGATGTGTTTCTTTTTCTCTCTCTTGTTAAATCATGGGAAAGAAAAAAGTCAAAGAGGGATGTTGACTCTAAAAAAAAAAATGAACCTCAGACTGGAAGCATGGTTTAGAAACCTCTCCTCTGGGTCCCCTCCCTAGGGAAGTTACTGTTAGGGTGGGAGGTCCACTCGTTGCTATGTGTCCCCTATGACATCACTTCAAACAGAAACTGAAGTCAAAAGTAACTCTGGCCTTAAGCTATAATCTAGCCAACACTGGATTATCCAGGAGGTGAATAAATTACCTGGCTTGAAGATGTATCCATGATCATCATCTCCCACTCCTCTTCCATCCATTTCTGATAAGTTGATAACTGACAGTGTGGTTCTGTGGAAAGAGCCGAAGCTTTGGAGTCAGAAGTCCTGGGTTCAGATCTGGCAGCTCAATGCTTCTGCAATTTAGGTAAGTCAAGGTTCTTTGGCTGTTGAATGAAGCAGTTGGACTCAGTAGACTTTGAGGTCCCTTCTAGCTCTAGAGATAGGTTTTTTTTTAGAATCCTTATCTTCATTCAAAACTCAGCTCAGGCAATACGACTTACATGAAACTTGTCTAAGCTCCCTAGCTGTTAGTACTTCTATTGCTTTAAATTTACCTTGTGTGTGTGTATATATTTACTTAAGTGAGTGAATGAACTTATCTAAGCTCTCCATCAGAATATTTCCTGCCTGGTTCCAGTTCATTTACACGGGAGCTCTGGGGCTGTGCGAGTTAAAGGGCTTATAATTTGAAATGCTAAAATGCCCCCTTACTGGCTGCTGAGCTGGGAGAGCTGATGACCTTTTAAAAGAGGACATAGCTTCTGGTGTACTCCCTTAAATGTGACTCTCCAGACAGTAAGATGTGACTCCAGTGAGGACTTTTTTTTCTCTGCTGCACTGTCATGGCAGCCTTGCCCATCTATCAGGAGCTTCAACTAGGTGAGCTGGCAACCTGGGTACCTGGCAGCCCCTAGCCCTTTCTGTGCTTCGTTTCCTTGGGTATGATCCCATGACCTCCAAGGTTCTGGATGTTTGGGAGTGGTGTCTTTTTCAGTGCCTACTCTTTTTATGGTTGCAGCAGGGGCTGGCGTGGGCTGGCAGAATTGGAATAACATCTGCCTGAGCATCTCTCATCTCCATGGCAACACAGGCTATTATACTGAAGGCAGAGACTTTAATTTTTGGTTTGATATCCCCAGGGAACAACATGGTGCCTGGCACATATAATAAACACTTAACAAATTCTTGTTAATTAATTGAATGATGGTTACCATAACTTTGATAATCCTGAAAGTGTACATACAGTTAACTCTCTATTGTATAATAACTATACTTCCATGGATCTGTGATTTCTTTGATGGGGACCTAAAAGGTGTAAATCTGCATCTTTTATATCATCATATAAATCTATGAAAGGGATCACAGAAGTGCTGGGGGATCTTCTAGATAACTCAATATTGCATGGATATCCATGGATATCCATGAAGCATTTGAACTGTCTCATAAATGCTTGAACAGTCTCATAAATCTCCTTAATGCCACTTGTCCTGAGCTATTTTTGTTGGTTACACATTCCAGCCTCCTCACTTCCATCATGTGCCTTTCCTGAATCTTGTGTATAACTGTACAATTTTGACTATGGTATTCCACAATGCATAGTCATATAGTATACTGGAAGAATGCTGATGTCATCATAATGGTAAGGTATAATGCTGCACTCTATGGAATTCAAAATAACTCATGGGGGCTAATTCCTATATTTAAGAGGTGAACTTACAGTGTTAATATGAATACTATGAATGGAGGCTTCATATACATGTTCTGCTGACCATCTCTACTTTGGATAACTTGGGCAAAAGCTTTATTCCTTTACTCTGAACAGGTGAGAAAAGATAGTACTACTGGTACTAGAATCTAAAGCCACAAAGGTAGCTGGGCAATAATTTAATGAAATTCATGAGGAACTTGGATCCTACACTTTATTTTTAAAAAAAGGTTTTAGAAACAATCTAGTTTTAGCATCAAAATTCTGTATTCTGATGTATAATTTGCATATTATCCATATTAAGCTGTCTGTCATGATTCACAAATCTATACATGGTTTACTTGGAAACCCAAATTAACTCCTTCACTCCCTCAAATATTTGATAGTTCACCAATATTTCAAAGGAGTATAAATATATCCCAGGTTTTCCTTCTGATAGGAAGAATCCTCCCAGAATCTCTACTTAAGGAGGACTCCAAGTCCAGCCACATCTATAAACATCAAATTTATTGCTGGTATTCTAAATGTGAGCTGCTGGTCTGTTGATGAAAAAGCACAACAACTGGAAGGACCAGGTTATATCAATCTTGACATTCTCATTATAGGAGAAGACAAAAAGCAGCTGCATCTAAAAGGAGGAAAGTTCAGGGTTCTTAGGAAGGAAAATAGAGGTGTTAAGCTTCCTATCAAGGTAGTTTGCTGAATTGGGGGCAGATCACTCAACTCTACCACATCTAGACCTACAAAAAATAAAATAAAGTCCTGAAATTTGTATTAAACTGTATAATGTTTAATAAATCCAATGAGAAACTATATTACATGACTTCTTTCAATTCAGAACTGCACAAAAAATTTACCAGAACCTCAAAGACAATAGGAAAGGATATCCTTCTGTAATGGTAAGGGGATTTGAAGATCTTCCCTGCCCCTTAATAGGTCCATGTGACCTGTTTTGAGCTTTGAAGCCCAGCCTACATCCTGAGTCACATGGAGGTAACTATGGGAGGAGCTTGCCAAATGGGTGGAGCAAGAAGCAGAACTGAGAGTGAGGTGGAGCTGGGAGAGGAGGCAGAGCAGAGCAGCTAGCTTGAGTGAGAGAGGGAGTGATTTTGCCTAAGGGAGCTTGTTTGTGGGGAGGCCTGATGGAGGGAAGGCTTGGGGATGGCAGTGCTCCCTCTATTGGTAATGAGTACAAACTTCCTTGTTATCATGGTAGAACTGACTTTCTGGTATCTGAATAAATATTTTGGTTTCATTTTTGAGGAAGAGAGTTTATATTTTATGAATTTACCCTGGAAGTACTCATGCATATCCAAAGCAACTGCTGTGAGTATCACTTTGGTGCTATGCTTTTGAGAAAAGTGAGCACCAGCATGACTGGAGACAGGACGTGCATAGTCTGTAAGACTCTGTTTCCAGAAGCAGTCAAAGCAGAGGACTCACTTAAGAAAGCCTTATGATAGTGAGAAAGAGTCAGGGTGGTCAGAAAGGAGATCTTAGAAACTGGAGTGGGGAAGTGGGAGTCTCACTGGGCGTTGGTTACCATTGTGATGCCATGCTCAGACCAAACAACCCAGGACCTGAGATTTCTGGCACTGACTGTCTTAAGCTCCAGAAAAGGCCCTGAAGATCCAGCTTTTTAATCCTCATAGATTAAGGTTAATAACTCTGGGAGGTAAAAATCAGCATTAAAGCCCAGGGGACCAATGGCCTGACCAGGTAGGGCTGACTACTAGACCCAAAAACTCAGTAAGGAGTGAAGACTAGCCATGGAATAAAGCCTCAATGCAGCAACTAAAGGTAGAGAAATGAGTAAATCAAAAACACCACTCATATAACAATTATTGTAAGATAAAATTCAGATTAGTAAAAAAAAAAGTAAAAATTATGACTGGAGTGAGAAATATCAAAAAAGTCAAAGGCTACAAACCTCATATTTACATTACCATGAATATTTTCTTCAAGAAGAGAGGCAGGAGGTACTTGCTATGGCAAAAACCAAACATCTCTCCAAAAATGTGATTATATTTCTTTTTAAAATGTATTTTTTTTTGTTATTCTACACTTGATAAACAACAAACATGAACATTTCCATAAAGAACAGAGAAAAAAGAAAATTAGGTTCCCTCCCCCCGGCCATTGGTTGCCTTGTTCCTGAGCGCAGAAGGTCTTCAGTAGCTCCAGGATGGCTGTGGTGCAAGGCATCCGGAACCTGCAGGGCATGGTTGGAGTGGTGACAGGTGGAGCATCAGGCCTGGGCCAGGCCACTGTCAGAAGACTGGTCAAGCAAGGGGCCCGGGCTGTCATCATGGACTTGCCCCAGTCATCTGGCGAAGCCCTGGCAAAGGAGCTGGGGGCTTCCTGTGCCTTCGCCCCCACCGATGTAACCTCTGAAGCAGATGTACAAGGGGCCCTGACATTGGCCAGGGAGAAATTTGGCCGAGTGGACATTGCTGTCAATTGTGCTGGCATTGCAGTGGCCTTCAAGACTTACGACTTCAAAAACAGTCAAGCACACTCCCTGGAGGCCTTCCAGAAAGTGATCCAGGTAAACCTAATTGGCACCTTCAACGTGATCCGCCTTGCTGCTGGGGAGATGGGCAAGAATGAGCCAGATGAGGGTGGCCACCGGGGCATTATCATCAACACAGCCAGCGTGGCTGCCTTTGAGGGCAAGGTTGGCCAAGTTGCATATTCTGCATCCAAGGGAGCCATTGTGGGGATGACTCTGCCTGCAGCCCGGGACCTGGCTCCCATGGGGATCCGGGTGGTCACAATTGCTCCAGGCCTGTTCGAGACACCCCTCCTGTTGAAAGTCCCTGAAAAGGTCCTCTCCTTCCTCATCCATCAAGTGCCCTTCCCCAGACGCCTGGGAGATCCGGCAGAATATGCCCACCTTGTGCAGGCTGTGGTAGAAAATCCCATGCTCAATGGTGAGGTGATCCGTCTGGATGGAGGTATCCGTTTGCAGCCCTGATGCCAGAGGCCTGGGAGCACTAGAGTCTCTGCCTTTTATGCCTTAACCTCTGCTGCCTAATAAAGGTGATTTCTCTGGGGGGGAAAAAAAAGAAAATTATGTCTGAAACTGTGAGTCTTTATATTCTATGTATATCTTATAATTTTTAAAACTATGTAATAAGTTTGACATTAGTTTCCAGAACTGTCTTGCCTATGTCTTTTGTTCTCTTCTGTTCATGAAAAATTATGTCAATGACAATTTTATTTCTTTTTTTTTGGAGAGAAGGTGGCACTGTCTCTCAACTCCTTTCACAAAAAGAATTGTCTCTTGTAACAAATAGTTCTACAAAGCAAATCCACTATTGGCCATGTCTGAAATTATATGTTTCACTCTACCTGAAGGGGTACTGGCTCTGGAACCACCTTGAACTCTCCTGGAATTTTCCTACTTCATTAAGTTTCTGGCACTAGCCTGAGACTAAAATCCTCTCAAATGACCTTTCATTGTTGAAGCACAATCTCCCAATTCTGTTACCCTTAATCAAGCTCAGGCCTTCATTGTCTGTTACTTCCAGAACTTCTGGGCTACTTCCCACCTTTGATCCTGTCTAGAACCCATTCTCTTTGTACAGGCAGTCAACCTCCAGCTACCCCAGTCTGCTGGCCACTCCCATCAAGATTCTCCTTGGAGAACCCTTTTCCAATCACCGCAGACTACTTTGCAAATCCTAGATCCCTCCCAAAGTCTTTCTGTGTATAAGATCCATCTTACCTCCTTGAAAATTCTCAGATTCAATCTGGCCCACTTGAATTAGCGATACAAATGCTTAGATTCCTTAAGAGTTTGGTCAATATAGCAGCTCTTTAATAAACCTTATTTTTCTCTGGCTGAAAGAAGAAGGATTAGATCAAATTCACTCAGGAGGGACCCACATGTCACTATTTTGGGGTCCCAGCATCCCTAAACCTCAACATACCCTTCTTGTTCATTATCTGTCACCTATCCTCTGGAGTCTTGAGTGGTCTTTGCATTGATCAAAACACTTAAGTCTTTTACTTTAGTTTTTTTTTTTTTAACAATATTGTAGTCATTGGACAAATTGTTTAGCTCATTTCACTCTGCATTAGTTCATGTAAGTCTTCTTAAGTTTCTCTGAATCTTTCCCTTTCATTGTTAGTTAAGGAGCAATAATAAGCCACATTTCATTCCTCATATTTTGAAGAGGTACCTCCTGTAGGGTTAATGGAATATAAGATCTTCCCCATCCATGAATAGACCTATGTGACCACATGCATCCCCTTTCCCTTGGAATAAGAGCCATATTTCCAAGTCTAAAGGTACATAGGTATTTTAATCATGGATGTCTTGCTGCTTTGAACTTCAGCTCAGTTTACAGCTGTGACAGATCCCATGCTAGTCAGAGCTGATCAGGCCCTGGGCATGGGAATTTCCACACCTTTCCAATTTAGTGCTGAGGCAAGTAGGATTTTCAAGCTTCTCAGAGCTAAGCCAATCAAGTACTGAGTCTTTGTTTGAAAATCTTATATATTATATAGCTTGGGGAGAGAGGAACTTGCCTAGGGGCACTTGCTTGCTGGGAGGTTGGTTTGCAAGGAGGTTGGATGGAAAGAATGCTTAAGATGTTGGTGCTCCTTGGTTTGGTGATGTGTACAAACATTTTTGTTACTTTATTAAGTTTTGCCCTCTGGTATCTCAGCAGTGATGTTCTATATACATGTTTTGGTTTGGTTTTGAATGGAGAGAGTTTATTATATTTTGCAGTTCAACCCTGGAAATACATAATGCATATTCGTAGCATCTGCAATGAGTATTGCATTGGCGTTACAATGTCCTCCTTAGTTTCCATTTCTTTTCTATAATAGTAAAGTGATTCTATGAATATTTTTGTATATATGAATCTTTTTCATCCTTTTATCTCCTTGGGGCATAGATTGTATTTCTGGTTCAAAGGAAAAGCAGAATTCAGTGACTCTGGGGGTATAATTCCAAACTTCTTTCCAGAATCAGTAGTCCAGTTATAAGTAATAGTCCTGCCACCTTCTTTCTCTTTTCATTGCTCAGGTGTTCCTTTCCCCCTCCCTTTTGCTTCCTCTCTTAAGATCACCACAACAAAATGAAACCCTTGCCAGACCTCTAGTTTGTGTTATTTAGCAGCTGCTTTGATGCCTAATGACATGAGAGTTTGGAAAGGACTCTTCTGTCTTCCTCACCATATTTAAATTCCATCATTGTATTTGTTACTGTTGTTCAATTGTGACTCTTCATGACCCCATTTGGGGCTTTCTTGGCAAATACACTGAAGTAATATGTTATTTCCTTCTCCAGTTCATTTTGTAGATGAGGAAATTGAGAAAAACAGGGTTAAGTGACTTGCCCAGGGTTATACTTCTATGAAGTGTCTGAGTCTGGATTTGAACTCAGATTTTCCTGACTCGAAACCAGGGGCTCTATCCATTGCACTCATCGTTGTATAACCCCTACCAAATGTCCAGAAAAGATACCTTTCTAACTTTCTCTCTTGACTCTGCATTTGAATTTCAAAGTATCTATCTTTTCATTAGCACTATGTAAAAAATCTTTGTTCCTTAAAAGTGCATTTTTCTTCCTAGAACATTAGTCTTTCAGGGTGAATTATTTTTAGTTACAAAGAAAGACTTAGAAGTCCTTATCTTTTGCCTTTCAGAATATTGTAAGATTTTCTCTTCTTCATAGCTCCCAAGTATTGTGTGATCCTGCCTGTAGTTTCTAGCTGCCTAAACTCTTTTTGGTTACTTATGGTATTTCTCTTTTTTTTTATGGGGAAGGTGAGGATTTTGTCTATGACATTACTGATAGTTTTCTTTGTGGAGTTTTTCTCAGGAGGTGAGCAGTAGTTTCTATTATAACTTTTTTCTCTGGTTCTAGTAGATCTGGGCAGTTTTCATTTATAATTTCTGAAATAGGGCATTCAGGGTTTTCTTTTATTTGGTCATAGATTTAAATTATCTCTCCCAAATCTATTTTCAAAAGTAGTTGGGAAGAGATAACCTTATTTTTTTTCCTATTTTTTAATTTTCTGGGGTTTTTCTAATATTTCTTTACATTTTGAGGAATTGAGTCCTTTTTGTTTCTTTCTGACCTTCAAAGTCTGTTATTTTTTTCTCCCTTCTATTTTAAACTATTTTTTAATTATATTTATTTTTCCTTCAGCGTTCTTATTTCACCTGTAATTTCATGTTTTATCTCTTGCTTCATTTCTTTCAGGGACTTTCATAATACTTGTGCCCCAGGCATTTTTTCTCTCAGAGGCTCAATTTGTAGTTGTTGTAGAGTTACTTCTCAAGCATTTCTTGACCGGAAATATTTCCTTCTAGCGTTCAGTGTCTTCTTCTGTTTACTCAAACCTTACCCTTTACTTCTTGATTTGGGACTTTGTACTTACAGTCAGAATCCTTCCCCTACCATCCTCTTGGTGGTCAGGTTCTACTTGATCCTGACTTCAAATTCATGGACTCTCCTATTGTACCTGGGCTTGGAGTGTTGGCAAGTTTTAGGCTTCCCTAGATCAACTATCTGAGTTCAGAGTATGTCAGATTGTTATGGACATTGGGACTATACAGAGTATACAGATGAGAGCACCATTGGCTCTTGACTCCTTATCTATGGTCAAAGTGCTATGGATTAAGAGGTTCTTTGGACCACAACAGTTAGAGCATTGTAGGTTTTCAAGGCCTCTAGAGCTTCCTTTTCCACTCATTCCAGGCTTCCTGAGCACTACCAACCCTCCCCCCACCCCCCCTGCTAGAGAACTATAGGCTTCAAGTGTCTTTAGGATATCTCTAGTTGAACACTGACAGGCTTTTGGTTTATTTATCTCTGCCTACACTGGCTGCCCAGGCTTTCTTTAATTTTTACATAAATTTATTTATTTTTAGTTTTCAACATTCATTTCCACAAGGTTTTGAGTTCCAAATTTTCTCCCCATCTTTCCCCTCCCTGCCGAAATGACATGTATTCTGATTATCTCTTTCCCCAGTCTGCTCTTCCTTCTATCACACCCGCTCTTATCCCCTTTCCCTTTACTTTCTTAAAGGACAAGATAGATTTCCATACCCCATTGCCTGTACATCTTATTTCCCAGTTGCATGTAAAAGCAATTTTTTAACATTTGTTTTTAAAACACATTCTCTCCCTTCTTCCCTTCCCTTCCTCGCTCATTGAGAAGGCAAACAATATGTATATGTATATACAGGTATACATATATACTTCCATAATAGTTATGCTGTGAAAGACTATATTTTCCTCCATCCTATCCCTCCCCCCAATTATTTTATTTTCTCCTTTGACCCTGTCCCTTTTCAAATGTTTGCTTCTGGCTACCCTCTCCCTTAATCTTCTCTCCCTTTTATCATTCCCCCCTTAACCCATTCCCTACTACTTTCCTGTAGGGCAAGATACCCAACTGAATGTGCATGTTATTTCCTCCTTAAGCCAAATCTGGTAAGAATAAGGATCCCTCATTCCTCCTCACCTCCACTCTCTTCCCCTCCATTGTGAAACTTTTTTTCTTGCCTCTTCTATGTGAGATAATTTATCTCATTCTATCTCTCCCTTTTTCCTTTTTCCAATATAGTCTTCTCTTGCCCCTTAATTTTATTTTTAGGTATCATCCCTTCATATTCAACTTACCCTGAGCTCTCTATCTATCTATCTACTCCAACTACCCTAATAGTGAGAAAGATCTCATGAGTTACAAATATCATTCTTTCCATGTAGAAATGTAAAGAGTTCAATTTTAATAAGTCTCTTACGATTCCTCTTTCCTGTCTACCTTTTCATGCTTCTTGATTCTTGTATTTGAAAGTCAAATTTTCTAGTCAGTTCTGTTCTTTTCATCAAGAAAGCTTGAACATCCTCTCTTTCATTGAAAATCCATTTTTCTCTTCTTAAGGATTATATTTATTTTTGCTGAGTAGGTGATTCTTGGTTTTAATTCTACCTCCTCTGACCTCCAGAATATCATATTCCAAGTCCTTCAGTCCCTTAATATAAAAGCTGCTAGATCTTGTGTTATCCTGATTGTGTTCCACAATACTCAAATTGTTTCTTTCTGGCTGCTTGTAATATTTTCTCAACCTGGGAACTCTGGAATTTGGCTACAATATTCCCATGAGTTTTGCTTTTAGGATCTCTTTCCAGAGGCTGTCAGTGGATTCTTTCAATTTCAATTTTACCCTCTGGTTCTAGAATATCAGGGCAGTTTTCCTTGATAATTTCTTGAAAGATGATGTCTAGGCTCTTTTTTTGATCATGGCTTTCAGGTAGTCCAATAACTTTTGAATTCTCTCTCCTAGATCTATTTTCCAGGTCAGTGGTTTTTTTCAGTGAGATATTCCACATTGTCTTCTATTTTTTCATTCTTTTGGTTCTGTTTTCTAATTTTTTGATTTCTTATAAAATCAGTAGCTTCCATTTGCTCCATTCTAATTTTGAAGGAATTATTTTCTTCAGTGAGCATTTGGACCTCCTTCTCCATTTGGTCAGTTCTTCTTTTTAATGCATTCTTCTCCTCATTGGTTTCTTGGACTTCTTTTACCATTTGGGTTAGTCTGTTTTTTAAGGTGTTATTTTCTTCAGTATTTTTTGGGGTCTCCTTTAGGAAGCTGTTGACTTGATTTTCATGATTTTCTTGCATCACTCTCATTTCTCTTCCCAATTTTTCCTCTACTTCTCTTACTTGATTTTCAAAATCCTTTTTGAGCTCTTCCATGGCCTGAGACCAATTCCTATTTTTCTTGGAGGCTTTGGATGGAGGAGCTTTGACTTTGTTATCTTCTTTTGGATGTATGTTTTGATCTTTTTTGTCACCAAAGATTCTATAGTCTGAGTTCTTTTATGACGTTTACTCATCTTCTCAGCCAAATACTTGACTTTCTAACTCTTTTTCAAAGTAGGACCCTGCTTCCAGTGGGGGTTAGGGTGGAGGTGAGTATACTGTCCTGGTATCAGGGATTTTGTACCACCTGTGTGATTCCCCACTCTCTGTGGGCCCAGAGCTCTAGAAACAGCCTGTGCTACTGCTGCTGCTTGCGCCACAGTCACTGGCTGCCACTGCCCTGGGACTGGGCTTGGACCTGGCCAGATTGTGTACTCCTCTTTCACCCTGGTCCCACAGAGTTTCCCCACTGACCTTTTTGGCATTTGCAGGTTGAGAATTCTGGAAACTACCACAAGTACCAATGATTTAGTCCACTGAAGCCTACTATGTATGACCTATCTGTGCTAGTGCAGTCCACGGTGGACTGTGCTCTGATCCCTTCCAGTATGATAGACCCTTCCTATCAATTTTCCATGTTGCCTTGGGTTGGAGATTTGTTCTAGTGCCATTGTATTTAGAATTTCTTTAGAGCCATTTTTACAAGTATTTGGAGGGCTTTAGGGGAGGGAAGGCCCTCCTTTTACTCTGCCATCTTGGCTCCACCCCCTTCCCTGGCTTTCTTAAGTCCTGGGTTGGATAAAGTCACTTACCCTACTTTCTCTTTATATTTCTTGATCATTATCTGGTATGGTACTATTTTTAGATTTTTATTGCATTACATGTGAAAGAGATAGCCTTCTTTGTGACCTTTCATTTCTGCCATCTTAGCTAAAAAGGATTTCAATAAACAAGAAACTACTATTTACCAATATGAGTTATTTCCAAATCAGCATTCTATGTACAGTCTGACCACCAACTTATTTAATATCAAAATAATTTCTTATTCCTGGAATAAGGACTAAATGTGGGAAGAAGATATGATTTACAGTTGAGATAACCACAATTTGATCTAGCTAAATAAGCTACTGACCTCTCTGTCCCACCCCCAGAAAGTGGATAAAAGAAATCAGCAAAGACTAGTGCCATTTTTAATGAAATTTACCCAAATAAAGAAATCTCTATAATAAGGATATAAAAGAGACCAAGAAACTGCCTTAGCCAATAAACAATTGATCTTGTCTAGCAAAGATATGTGTAATACAAATACAATTCTGGTTTTGAGTATAAACTTACTTTAAAAATAGGACTATCGATCATAGCCGGTAATTACCTTATAAAATGGTGAGAAATAGTGGAAGAAAAAAAAAAAGAAATATGAGTGAGAGACAAACCAAGTGATCCTTAGAGAATTTAAGTATAAAACTATAAAGAAAACAATAAGCAAATTAACAATGGAGAAGAAAAGATTTCTATAACAAATCCATTTCTCTACCAATAACAGTAGAATCACCCATATTTGGACTCCAACATCCTCATTCTTAATGTGTTAACATTTGAGGAAGCAGAAATAGTACTAAAGTAGTCAAAGATGGGAAAAGGAAAAATAGATTAGACCACATACACAAGAGTATCCTGGAGGTCACACAATTTTGAGGGTGCTAAGAAGTATTGAGATAGATAGTTGAAAAAATTAGAGAATACATAATGCTTGAAAATAAATGATTATTATTTTTAAAAGTACTTAAAATATCAATAATTATCCCTCATGCCTACTTTTGTATCTTTACAAAATTCTTATCAAAATAATCTACAAACTCAAGAATGTCCTTGATAAAGTATGAGAAGAGAATAGATAGGCTTTCACAAATGCTATTTCTATAGCAGACTTCATCTTTATAGTGACTCAGCTGAGTGAAAAGTGTAAGAAATAAAACATCTCACCAAACTTATTGTTTGTAGAATATAAAGAAGCATTTTGCCTTTTAGAGGGAAAAGATTACTCTAGAAGTTCTCTTTCAGCAAGTTGTCACTCATGCATATGTCAAAACTATATTTGATTCCTTGAAAGATGTAAGTATAGTGATAACTTTGTCAGATGCATATATAAATATTAATATTAAGAGAAACTTACAATAGGAAGACATGTGCTCACCAAACAAAGATATTTACTATTGTCCTAGAAACTAACCTGTACAGAGATCAAATGGAAAGGAAACTCTATAGACTGGTCAAGTCTTCCAGCTATCCTTGATTAATGATGACATTGTCATCATCATGAACATTGTAGAGCCTTCTAAATGAAATTTTTATTCATTCAAAAGAGACTGAGCCAACTAAGCACACAAGAAATAAAACAAGTGGATAAAGAGTGGATGTTGTCAAGATTCTATGGGTATGTGGTGGAATGGACCACCTGTATAGGCTGATCCATGAGTCATAGGTAAGTTGGCTTCACTATGAACTAGGTATATCAGTCCATAGTTAAGCTATTAAGGCTTAACATTACACTAAGATTTCTGGGACACCTTGTATTGTAGACAGACACCAAGAATAGATACAGTTAGACCAAGAAACATTTCTTACTCTGATGTCCCTTATAGCTAATATTTTTCTTTTGAATAAGGTGTGGCCACCAAGGTGGCAGGCTCCCATGTGTTTTCCCTTTATAATTTTCTGTATCTTCAGGCACCAAAGAAAGGCACAAAGGTTAAGTGGAAAAGCTAAGTCTTAGACTTTTGTGAGTCAGGAAGAGTTAGAGTTGCAGGGTCTGATGAGACTACTATAAAGACAGATGTGGCATATTTCTTGCTCTTTTGAACATTCATTTTTGGGGTACATATGTTTGTTTTTTCATTTTGACAGGTATTCCTATGATGTGGCCTCAGTCCCAAGCACATGAAGGTAAATGGTTCAGATAGAAGTGAATCCAGGCTAGCCAATGAAAGGGTCTAACAGTTCCTTGGGACACAGAACCAAGTAAACATTCATTTGACACCCCTACTAGGAGTTAAGTTCAATTTCTGTTGAAAGCAGCAAAATGAGGGAGTGGGAGCAAGGTGAAATGATTCCCCCTTCCCAATGTGACTTTGAAAATGAGATTCCTATGAGATCAGATTTGAGGCACTGAGAAGGAGCACATGGGCTTAAAGGAACACAAGTCCGGCAATTTCTCAGTTATGCAAGGGTGATGATATCAACAATCATTTCCAACTCCTCCCCAGCCCTTCAGTCCCATAGACCTAAGCATGGGTGGATATGGTAGGATGAGTACTCTGGTTGACAGGACAGAGCTTTGGTCTTTGCCCTTGTGTTGAATTGTTAGTACTGGGCATATTCAGAGGGATCATGTGACAGGGAAACACCAGGGATAATCAATTAGCAGGTGGCCTCCTTCCTTAATCATAAGAATATTTAGGATTAGGAAAGTTTGCTAACATTCCATGCTTGGTTTAGATAAAGTTTGCTAAACTGATTATGATCAGGTAAACCTGTCATTTCTTGCCTAAATGAAGCTGATTAAACCAGCTACTGGGGACACAGAAACTTCCTGGTACATAGACAGGTTAATCAGTGGTCAAACATAGGGAGTCATTTCTGTTAGCAATAATGAACTGCTTGATAGCACTTTTCCACAAATGCTTTGGGGTGAATGTGGTTCACTATTTCCTTGGATATTGTCTCCTGTGAATTACTGGTTCTCTCTTAATAATTTTCTTGCTTTGCTGTCCATGTCCATATTATTCTCTGTGACATATGACTTAGCAGGTAGATGTGTCCATTCTCTCCCTCTCCTTCTTAAATTCAAAGAATTCTTGATCTGATTTGGGAAATCAAAGGCAAATAAATATCTACTAACTCTCTTTAGGCAAATTCTATTCCTAACCAAGAATCTATCCTTCCCACACTTTGAAACTTCCAGAAAAACTCATGCCATTCTCTGATATATCTTAATAAGTTTCCCAATCTATCTTTCTCTTGTGAAGAGCCTAACTTCAAACAGCAGCGGTTATTAAAAAAAGTATTGATTATGGGGAAGGGGACCTTCAATGGACGAAGAATGAAAGAAACCAGTGCAAACATTCTGTTCATTTTCATTATTGGTAATCTATTAGCTCCATCATACACCCGTCTCCATTTTGTTTACAAATTTCAATCTACTTCCCATTGACCAGTCCACTCATATACTCTCTTTTGTAGCAATCTCACCTTTGCTTTAACTCTTCTGATGCTGGGTCCATTCTCTTTCCCCAAAACCAACCACTGTCCCCAATTACTGTGCTGACATTAATGACATGGGTGGTGGTATCCTACTATGCCAGTCATGTCCATATCTAACATTCCATCCTTCATTTGAAGTGCACATCAACCTTACTTCTTGTGGCCTCCTGCTTTTTTCCCATCTTTCAAGATGACTAACATCTGGCGACATGTGTAATTGTGTTGATTCTCAAAACCTAGTCTAAGTTCTTCTACCCCATACCACCAACAGGGAATATACCTTGAATTGAATGATCATTCAGTGAGATTCCACCTGAGGTCAATTTCCAAGTCCATTTTCCTCATGACCACTTGATGTGTTGTGTAGAAAGTCATCAGTGCAACACTAATGAAAAACCAAAGCCTGTTTTCAGAAAGAATAAACCATTTGCTTTAATTGGCAAGTAAAATACATCGCAGATCATTAGTATTTTATAAACAGAATATTAAGTTATAAACCCATGTTAAAAATTGCAGTTTAGTTGGCTGCCTAATTGCTGTGTGCCCCAAATTTGATTTTCTGCAACATTTTACTACCCACCCTCCACTATTTCTGTGATGACAAAGAACATAACCATTTTTCCCCACCTAGGTTAAGAGTCTGAACTATAATATTTCCAAACAAGAACAGAGAGAAATTATGACGTAAACATCACTATTAAAACAGAGCTTTGCAAAAACCAGCCAGTCACATAAGCACATTGCAAACCCATTGCAAACTGGCTTTTAAATGCTCTAGCAAACAAGCTTGATAGCAAGATGAAGAGGTTTTTACTTGCATGTTTTTTTTTATTCTGGTCCGACTTGTTCCATCAACCCCTTCTCCCAAAGCATCTGTAGCTGCCCAAAAAACCATGGCCAAGGCTCTGAAGAGGATTCAGGGTGACAAGGGCAAAACACCTTTCTTAGGAGTTGGCAGAACAAAGTTTTGGCAGTCTAAAGATCAAGTATTTTTCAATCATCTGACTTCTTCCCTTCCAACAACATTTATTGGTATTAGTGAGATTGGTATTAGTGAGATACACAGTTTATTTTATCCCTCTTTACTGCCACTCTCACAGTGGTTAGAGAGCTGGCCTTGGACTGAGGAAGACCTGGGTTCCAGTCCTATCTCTGATGTGGGTTGGCTGTGTGACCCTGATTCTAAGGTCACTTAACCCTAATTGCATACCTCAGGCAGCTCTCTAAGGCTATAATTTGGAAAGAATGTGTTGATCTACATTGGTAGAGGAAATTCCTCTCCAGGAGGAAATCATAGATCTGTTATTAAAAAACAAAAAAACCCTGCCACACTGCACCTCTCCCTTGGCCATTAAATGATCATAGGCTCCAATGCTGTAACACTGAGTTACATATTTTTTATCAAATAATTCATTTAAAAAACTGTCTGTAAAAACATTAATAAAAACTGCTTGAAAATGTATATATCTTTTTTAAAATTCCTCCCAAGTCCCCAAAGTGGTGCCAACAGTATGGAATCTGGCTTTAAATATCATTCAGTGGGGGAAAAAATAGCTCTGTAGCTCTAAGTCTGGAACTTGGTGCCAATCCCAGTTGGCAGGCACTGGTCTACACACACTGTCCTTGCCTGAAGTAAGGCAGTGCCCTTTAAACCAGAAGCTACCAGCTGATGCTTCACACCTCATGCAAAGTGACCCTTTTAAGAGCAATCAGTCCCACAGTGATTTCTATCACTGTTGTGGCAGACACAGTAAAAGACTTTTGGAGGATATTGGAGTTCCAGGTAACTTCCCATCTCCAGGACACTTGCTGGAATTTTTGAAGCTGGCCCTGTAACTGTCTTGGGCAAAAGGCTGCAGGCCCTGGTAGGTATCTGCAGAAGAAACTCTGTATCTCAAAAATACCAAAAGTACCATTTGGATCTGGATTTCTATGAAAGTTTGTATGTTACAGCCACAAAACTGATTATCTAGTTTAAAAAAAAACCCAAACAAAATCCACAAGGGACCCTTTTCTCCAGCCTGTCCCCTACACACTACACAATGACAGGCTACTTAAAAAAAGAAAGGATCTTCTTAACTTCACTGAATGTGCCAAAAGCAGAGTTACAAAGCATGTCCTAAGGGACTACACAGGTGGGTGGAGTACTGTACAGTAACGGGGAACAGCAAAACGGCACGTGAAACAAACAAAAAAAATTCTAAAAATACTGCTGCCTATGAGTCAAGTCCACAACTGTAGGCTTGGCTTCCCAATGGCGTGGACTGCTGGAGTGCTTTCAAGATGACGTCCACGCGATCTTGATCATTGAACTGATCTCTAGATTCCCAAGGGACTGAGGCAAATTCAAATGATGACGACAAACATGCCAGAGAGGCAAGAAGAGTTCCGTCACCTGGCAAATACCAGATGAATAAAGTGCATAGCAACTGTTATAACAGTTCTTGGAGAGAGGAAAGAACCCTCTAAGTCTCAAAGTTCCATAAGCGTGGCTTGTTATCTACACGTTTTCCGATGTGGATTCCTTTTCTTCCTTGCTTTCCGTTTTGTTGTTGTTTGCCTGTTTACTTGTTTGTTTTCCTTTTCAAAGATCTCAGCTTCCCTCATCCAATCCTCCTGCTCCATCCTGGGTCATCCAATTCTAAATGGAATACGCAGAAATCTCAGATTGCTGTCGAATGTAACTCTGGAAACTCTTGTCTCCAATGGGGTGTTCTCTGCAATGAACACAGGGAGATAAAAAAAATGAGCCTTTCTTGCATGTCGCTTGGGAAACACCCTGTACTCTGGGATGCTCAATAATGCTTTCTGAGGATAAACGTTTGATATTTGCATTAACTATTAATAACGGAGAACACAGATCTCTAGGTTTCCTCACCTGTAAATGAGGGAATTGGATTATGAGCTTAATGTATCTCTTTGTATTGCAACAAGCTGATATTTATAGTAACTGGGGTCAAAAAAATCAAATACAAGATGGGGTAACATGGAATAAGAGTAATTTGTGTGAAGAGGACTAGTTGATTTTGGAGATTTTAGCTGACCACAAGCTCAATCTCAATGAGGGTTTTGTTTTCTTTTGTTTTAATGAATATATTCTTAAGCAGAGTATACCAAATTGGGGAGAGGTCTAAAGCACTAAATTTACTTCCAAGGGGCAGCTAGGTGGCCCCGTGGATAGAGTCAGGAGGACCTCAGTTCAAATCTGGTCTCAGATACTTACTGTGTGACCATGACTGTCTTTAAAAAAAAAAAAAGGACAAGTTATATCCACTTTTGTTCCCCAGGACAGTTCCAAATTTAAAACTTTGCCTGGAGGAAGTTGGCCGGGTTGGCAAAAAAGGTGATCTATCCTATGAGGGAAAATGTATTTAACCTGAGGAAGAAAAGACTTGGTGTTGGTGTGGTATCTCAGTCCATCTAGACAACTGAGGCACATTCTAAAAGAATGAGACTAATCACTAATGTTAAGTGATATCTGAAAAGGGTTTTGGGAGAGGGTTCTATGCTGGAGGAAGGAATCAGTCCAAAGTAGAGACACTGTCAGAAGGAAGTTGAATCTACAAAACTAGAGGAGTTTTTTTGATTACTACTATGTGGTTAAGATTCATTATCTTCAAATATTTAAAAGGACTGTCAGGTAAAGGAGGAATTAGACATAGTCTATGTAGCCCCACAGACTAAAATTCCTATCAATAGGTAAAAGAAGGTATGAGGTTTGGTTCAAAATAAAGATTTTAGAAAATAATAATTAGAGATATTTTTTAAATTGCCTGCCCATCCCCTTCAACCTCTAATCACAAGCAAAGGCTGGAAAACCTCTGGTCAGGGATATTACAGAGGGAAGATCTCTACATTAGATGGAAGTCTAGAATACAGGGAATCCTACCACTTCTCCCTTATTATGAACAAATAAATCGTTTAGCTTCTTTGCAAAGGATCTCGACTCTTCATCTATAAACTGAGGGATCTACACTGATCATTTATAATACAAAATGCCTTGTTTACTCCTGATGCTGGTCCTGTGTGAGGAGTGAATATACCCGCTGTTTGTGGAAGGAAGATGCATCGTCCCTAGGATCTGAGCATCCTCTTCACACTAAATGGCCCCTTAGTGGCCTCCACTTTTAGTGATTCTGTTCTCAAAAAGCATAGGGACCATAGAACTTCTTATAACAAGCATCCTCCATGAATATCCATGTCATGGAATCTAGAGCTGACTCAAAATTCAAAAGGGCAAAGATCAAAACTAACAAACACAATATCAAATAAACTTCAAGCCCTAATGTTTAGGATATGTGGGGGTGGGAAGATATTTTTAGTATTGTAGGGAATTTTTTTGAGAACTTCTCTGTAACTGATGGTCTTAGAGAGTTTTCTGGGGGTATTGAGAAGCTGTGACTAGCCCTTGGTCAGTAGCTACCAGGACTTAAACATGAATCTTGTTGACTCTAAACCAACCTTTTATCAACTCTAATAGGCTGGCTTTCATTTAAGATAAACCATAAATCAATCTCTCTCTCTCTCTCTCTCTCTCTCTCTCTGTTTCTTTCTCTCTCCCTCTTAACCACTGAGGTTAAGTGACTTGCCTAGGGTCCCACAGCTAGTTAAGTGTCTGGTCCTTCTGACCAGTGTTCTATCCACTTTATCACCTAGCTTCCCCATAAATTAATCTCAATGAAACAATCAAGATGAATGAATTGTAAGAAGATGCAGGCTTACATCCTAGCTATATAATGACATAAGCAGTCACTTAACTGCTCAGAGCTAAACCATAGATGAGTTGTTAATCAACACCAATGGAGGGAGTTTCCATACTGGGAATGCCCTCATACCAATGAAATCCTAGGTAGAGACCAAAATAAAAATCTGTCTTGTATACCAACATCCAGGTCCATTGCTCTTTAACATTCCTCTCTACATCATTCAATCTGGTGCCCTTCAAGAAAGTAGTCTTTTCTATGTGTTTTCCTTTACTCAATTTAACATTGATAGTCTCTTTCCTGAGTCTCCATTGCTAACATCTTGGGTTGATTTGATCTCTTATCCACTGGGCCCCCTCCTGTTATTATTGGGGAAAGGAAATCACTGAGGATGGTAAACAGAAAAAATGAGTTTAGAGGCAAACCTGACCTCAGTCCTAATTCATATGGTAGGTTTCTATTAAATTCTGAGATGTAACTAACTATTGCTTATCCAGTCATTTTTTTCAGTCACACCTGACTCTTTATGACCTTATTTGGAGATTTCTTAACAAAGATACTGGAGTGGTTTGCCATTTCCTTCTCCAGCTCATTTTACAGATGAGGAACTGAAGAAAACAGAGTTAAGTGACTTGCCAGGGTCACACAGCAGGTAAATACCTGAGGCCAGATTGTAACTCAGGAAGATGAGTCTTCCTGACTTCAGGCCCGGCCCTCTATCCACAGAGCCACCCAGCTGCTCTGAGATGTAATTATCTCCTAGAATCTCCTTTCTCATAATCCCTGTCAAAAATGTATCATCCAAGACAAGCACATTGAATTAATGGTGCAGAGAATGGTCCTTCATCTTTTACTCACTGGCTCCCATATTTTGTCTTCTTGAATTTGTCCCTTTTGTACTGGGCGTGCTCCTGTTCTAAAGCACCGACACCGGCTATGATTTGCTTTAGTGTTTTATAAGTCTCCTGAGGATCGTCAATGATGAATGTTGAATACTCCTCCTGCTCAGGTCCATCATAGACGGATTTACTGCCACAAGCCTCTACAGAAAGTAGAAAAAAGGAGAGAAAAGAAAATTGGTTAAACAAGGGAAGAAAAAATATCAAAGATTCTAGGTCACTGGAATGGGAGAGAAATCGCATGAGGTTTTTCCCAACCCTGAGATCCCAAGGCTGTTTCTATAATCACAAATAGATGACCTCCTGACCTTAGCACGCCGCTTGACACACAGTGAGTATTTAATAAATTATTTTACATCCACTCATTTCATTTATTCAGGGTTTTTTGTTGTGGGTTTTTGTTTGTTTCTTTTTTGATTAAGCACTGTAGAGACTTAGAAATTCACATCCTGCAGCTTATAATTTTCTAAGGAAATGCCATTCAGAAAAGTGAACCTATCATTAGTACGTAAGTATCAAGCAGAAACTAATAAGTTCTGCCACAGCTCACCAGATTCTGAGAGGTTAATACACTGTCCAAGGAAAATCCAGATATAGGTGGAAATGACAAAATTGGCTATCTTAATGGGAGACAGACTATACTGCTCCCACATTACGACAGCAAAAGTTTTGAGTTTGCAGCAGATTGAATATTAACTAAGAAATCCAATAAGACACTACAGATTTTTAAAAGGCAAAGAGAGGACAGAGGGAAGTTCATAAAGAAAAATAGAAAGGCAGGACAGTTTTAAAGGTAACACATAGAACTTATATAATTTTAAAAAGGCAAGTGGTGTGAAATGGAGATTCATGGTTTCATACTGAGTTCTCTTTTTATGTTCTACTGTGTGTATAGATATGTCTTTTCTTAGATATTTAAGTTAAATAATTTTTTTTTAAAGAGGAAAGCAATTGGAAAGTCATGAAAGCCAAAACCAAATCTACACATATGGTAGAATATGGGATAATTTGGTTCATGGGATTTAGAATTGGAAGAACATTTATATCAACTTTTTTTTTGTTTTTCAGGTAAGAAAACAGGCAAGTGAAGCAAGTTATCCAAGGTACCAAGGAATAGATTTGGACTTCAAATTCCCACAGTCTTCTGATTCCTAACCCAGTACTCTTTATTTGAAGAGTTTGATAGTACAGGTGGGAAATTAAGTTGGGGCAAACAAATAACATTCACAGAGAATCATCCATCTACCAGCATGGGCAGGATCCCCTTGGAGAACCAGTTTTTTCTCAGTCAGCCCACAATTCACTGCCTTCACAAACTCTCCTGATTTCTCATCTATCAAGGCAAACCTGAGAGAAATAGCCATAAATTTGCTCTTGGAGACGGTATTGGTCCTACGTTAGTCTCAGTGGACCCATAAAAAGTGACCATGATGAATGTGACCTCAAAAACAATCAGCATACATATTTCACAGATTCCTACTAAAGTAGCCTACAATACCTGACACCACTTTGTTACTCTTCAGAGGAAGGGAAATATATCAGTGCTCCCTGGGAGAAGAAAAAAAGTTTGTCTGCATTGGTAAAGAAATATTGGGCACAGTCAGATATATATGAAACAAGTTTTTTTTTAAAGTAGAAAGGAATTTTAAAATATTTTAGCATAAAATGGCTCTAAGTGGAAATATAGCTTAAAAGGAAGAAGAAATTAAAAGAAAAACCTATCACCCATGTGCCTTTAACTAATCCCAATAAGGAAAGACTCTAAAGAGGCCAGCTGTGACTACAAAGCAGTCCTCTAGGTTTGAAATCCAGGTATCATCCGAGACTCCTCATACTTTCTCATCATTAATATTCAACTAGTTGCCGAATGCTGTCATTTCTACCTTTATAACATCTGTCATTAATTTCTCACCTCTGACACTCACAACCACCGTGGTCTAGCTCCTCATTACTTCATACCTGGATTACTGCAACAGTTTGCTCGCTGGTTATTTTCCTTGCCTCAAGTCTCTTCCCACTCTAACTCATCCTCCATTCCAGTTGTCAAAATGGTCTCAAAACACAGGTCACACCATGATATTTCCCTGTTCAGTATATTAAAGTGAGTTCCCAAGTTCTTCAGGATCAACAGTAAAATCCTCTGTTTGGCTTCTAAAACTCTTCATAACTGTCCCCTTCCTCCCTTTCCACTCTTTTTACACTTTACTCTCCAATCCAGTAACACTGATCTCCTTGCGTTCCCCCCAGAAGACACTCTATCTCCTGACTTTGGAAATTTTCATTAGCTGTTCCCCTTGCCTGAAATACTCTCCTGCATCATCTTTACCTCTTGGGTTCCTTCAAGTTATGCCTAAATTCCTATTTTCTGTAAGAAGCCTTTTCTAGGCACTAATGCACTGTTGGTGGAGTTGTGAATTGATCATTCTGGAAACCAATTTAGAAATATGCCCAAAGAGCAATTAAACTGTGCATAACTTTGATTCAGCAATACCACTGCTAGCTCTATATCCCAAGGTATCCCAAAAAGGGAAAAGGACCTATCTGTACAAAAATATTTATAGCAACTTTTTGTGGTGGCTAAGAATCAAATGGATGCCTATCAACTGGGGAATGGATAAAAAAGCCATGGAATATGATTTAATGAAATATTATTGTGCTACAAGAAATGACAAGGTGTGAGCAGAACCAGGAGAACACTGTACATAGGCACTACCACGTTGTGTGATGACTGACTTTGATAGACTTAACTCTTCTTAACAATGCAAGGATCAAAGACAACTCTAAAGGATTCATCCAGAGAAAGAACTCTGGAGTCTGAATGCAAAGGAAGCACACTATTTGCTCCTCTTTTCTTTTCTTTTCTTTTGTTTCTTCTTTCTTATGGTTCCTCCCATTAGTTCTGATTCTTCTTTATATCAGGACTAATGTGAAAATATGTTTACTGTGAATGTATAAGTAGAGCCTATATAAGATTGTGTGCCAGCTTGGGGCAGGGGGAGGACAAGAAGAGGGAGAAAATTTGAAACTCAGAATCATATGGAAGTGAAGGTTGAAAACTAGAAATAAATCATACATATACATACATACATATATATATGTATATATATATACATATATATGTATATATATATATATACATATATATATGTATATATATATATATACATATATATGTATATATATATATTAAAGTAGAGAGAGAATAAAGAGCCCAGGACAGAGTTTTGTAATACTCTAACTCTAAAGGTTGAAGAGATAGATGATGATCTCTCCTGCAAAGAAGACAGAAGAGTGGTAAGTGAAGTTGAAGGAGAACCAGGAAAGAGAATTATGGAAAGGAAAGAGGGCATTGAGGGGTTGGTTGTGAGAAGTGTCAAAAAATACGGAAAAGTCAAGGACAAAGAGGCCTAAGAGAAAGTTACAGAATTGAACAACGATGGTGTTATTGGTAGCCTTGGAGCTAAGAGCTCAGTCACATTATTGAGCTGAAAATGATATTGTGATGGAACTTAGAAGTGAACGGCTACTAAAGAAATGGATTCAGCTATTGGTGTTGGATCAAAATGATGATTTCAGGAAAACTTGAAAGACATACAAGAACTGATGCAAAATGATGTGAGCAGGCTCAGGAGAACACTGTACACAGAAACAGCAATACTGTACAAGGAACTGTGAACAACTAAGCTAGTCTCAGCAACGTAATGGTCCAAGACAATCCCAAGAGGACTTCTGATACTCTCTTTCTTCAGAGAAAGAACTGATACTACTTGAATATAGACTGAAACATACTATTTTTCACTCTCCTTATTTCTTTTTCACTTTTTCTCATTTGGGTATTCCTGTACAAAATGACTATTACAGAAATATTGCACGTGATTGCACATGTATAAACTATATATGATTGTCTACCACCCCAGGAAGGGCAAAAAGGAGGGAAGATTAGAATTTGAATCTCAAAACTTCTTTAAAATGTCAAAAATTTTGGGAAAAAAAATGTTTTCTAAAAAAATAATGCCAAGCTGGATAATTTAAGGAAAGTCTAGAAAGACTTACATGAACTAATAGAAAGTGAAGTAAGCAGAACCAAGCAAATGTCGTACACAGTAACAGCAATATTGTATGATTAAGAACTCTGAATGACTTCACTATTCTCAGCAACTTATACAATGATCCAAGATAATCCCAAAGGACTAAGGATGAAGCATATTTTTTTCCTCCAGAGAACTGATACTGTTTAAAAACTGAATGAAGCATATTTTTTTTTACTTTCTTTTTTCTTTAATTTTTACAATTCAATTCTTCTTGTACAAAATGACTAATATGGAAATGTTTTACAAGATTGCACATATATAACCTATATCTGACTGCTTATCTCAGGAAGTAGCAAGGGGAGGAAGGGTGAAAGAGACAGAATTTGGAAGTCAAAACTTTAAAAAAACAGATGTTAAAAATTGTTTTAACATGTCATTGGTGGAAAATACAATATTTTTTTTAAAAAGAAGGCTTTCCAAGTCTATTTTAATCTTACTGCCTTCCCTCTGAGATTATCTGTAATTTATTTCACATCATTTCATTTGTGCACTGTTGTTTACATGTTGTCTTTCCCATCAGGCTGTGAGCTTCTTGACAGCAAGGACTGTTTTTGTCTTTCTTTGTATTCCCAGTGGTTAGAACAGTACCTGGCACACAGCAGGTGTTTAATAAATACTTGTTGACAAATACCAGGTAAGCTCAAGTTTTAAAAGAATACATATGTGACCTTGAAGAAGAGACACCCAAAACGAATGTAAAATATACAAACCAAGAAAAATGGTGTCAGGAATGATTAAGTTCAATTTGAGTTGAGACTTGCAAAAAAAAGCTTTCATCCCTGCAAAAAAATGGGGTGGAAGGCAGGGGGGGCCGTACATGTGCTTCTACACATACTTAACACACACATATATACATACATATATATACACATATACACATAGATATATATACATATATAGATATGCATATACACACACATATATAAATATATATGTATGTGTGTATGTGCATATATATACATATACCTATTATATATAGGTATATGTATATATACACACCAGGATTTACAGCTAGAAGGGATCTTGGATAATACTGAATCCCACCCTTTCATTCTACAAATAAGAGTCAGGAGGTTGTGACTTGCCCCAAGTCAAAACTTGTAAGAGCCAGAATCCAACCTTCTGACTCCAAATCCAGTTGTCTCTCCAATACACCACACTGTTCTTGTTTGGAGTAAGCCAGTGAACAAGGAAATGATAGGAACCATTGTTTGGGGAAGAGAATCCAGTACTAACTGATGCCAGGAGACAAGATTACTCAACAATCACTTCCTTTCTGTGTTTCTACTAAGGAGAATGAACCTCCAACTGGAAAAGACAGGATAAACACTCTTAAGAGGTAGCTAAAATACAGGATAGAATATAAGACAGGAAGAGGGTTAGTTAGCTTAGTAAATGGAGTGTTAGACTTATCAATTAAAGGCTTGAATTTGAATCCTGCCCCAGACAGCTAGCTGGGTGACTCTGGGCAAGTCATTTAACGCTGTTTGACTCAGTTTCCTCATCTGTAAAATAGGCTGGAGAAAGAAATAGCAAACCACTCCAGTATCTTTGCCAAGAAAACCCCCATGGGGTCATGAAGAATTAGACATGACTGAAAAGACGGAACAACATAGCAAGGCTATGGTCGCTAGAAGATAGGTCTGATTCCTCGCCCCACCTGCCCCCAGTGCCTCTGTTCCACGACACTTTCACTGATCTTGGAAAACAGGAATGGTGACAGAAGAATGAAGATGAGCAAAAATTGTCCTGATTTTTAGAAAAAGAAAAAAAAAAGCAGACTCCAAAAGTGTACATCGCAAACCTAATGCCACTCTCTATAAAATTTCTAATAGATTATTAGTGAGATTACAATAAGCTAAGAAAGGTAACTAGTACACATTGTGTAGGTTCACTAGGAACAGCATTCGCCAGATGGACCTCACTTCCCTTTTCAGTAAATTTATAAGGCTAGTGGATTAGGGGGCTGCTGACAGAGCATTTCTGGATTTCTGTAAAGTTAATAAATTTTCTCTAATATCACTGTGGATAAAGGGATACAAAGGTGGGTTAGGTTATTTGTTGATTGAGCAACTTTGCCTAAAGATAGTTGATTAACAAGGAAAAGTCAACCTGGAAAAAGAATTCCAACGAGATGCTGCAGGCCTCAGTTCCAGGCCATGTTTTGCTTAACATATTTTATTAACAACTTGGATAGACACAGGGATAGC
This sequence comes from Potorous gilbertii, assembly GCA_028658325.1. Lineage (NCBI taxonomy): Eukaryota > Metazoa > Chordata > Mammalia > Diprotodontia > Potoroidae > Potorous > Potorous gilbertii. The sequence continues at coordinate 403,636,586 of CM053771.1, read as the reverse complement.
ATGCTTATGAAGTTTACAGTTGATACAAAGCTGGAAAGGAAGCTTGTGAGTGGAATGATAAAATCAGGAAAAAGAAAGACCTTGAGATGAGCTGGCCAAAACTAACAAGATGCAATAATAAAATACAGTTTCAAAGAAAATCAGTCACAAAAGTACCAGATGGAATGGACCTTGTTGTAACAACACCTACTTGCTGGCCATCATCATCAAACTGCCATGTCCCTGAGCTCCAGCTCTGCCTCTGGGCTGGAACTCAAGCCCCCTCATTGGGATCCTCTGCTTCTGACTGGTGCCTAGGGAGAACTTATTATTTCTAGCCCAGACCCTGATCTATCACAATCTTCACAGGTATCTCCATGCCATGGCACCATGGATGTACCCTTCCTTCCCTCCTCCTTGCCTCCCTTGTCTTCTAGCTCTACTCTGAGTCCAGTCATCACATCATCACATCCATCTCTAGATCAGACATGTCAATTTCCTGATGACTAATCACTATTCCTATGACTTCATTGTCCAGAAAACTTCTTCTTGCCCAGATCTCTCCTATATGTCTTGTCTTCCCCTTTTAGAAAGTAAGTAGCCTGAGAGTAGGGTCTGTCTAGTTGGCTTGTATTTGTGTCTCTAGTACTTACTCTTCTGGATGGCCTGGCATGTAATAAATCCTTATTAAATGCCTTTTAAACTTATTTTTTCGAAAAGACTCACACATTTTAGCTGATCACCAACTCAAAATAACCCTTCAGTGTAAAGCTGCTAACTAAAGAACTCATGGAATCACAGGCTGCATTAACAGAAGTACCTGTTGATCAAAGGAAATCATAATTTTGCTATATTCTGCAATGGTCAGTCCCTATCAGGAATATTATGCCAAGTTATGCCTGCCACACTTTTACTCAAACACCCTGGCAAATGAAAACAAATCTATATGAAGAACCATGGTGAAGGGCCTGAAAATCATGTCATATGAGGAATAGTTAAGGAAACTGGGAAGTGCTTAGCCCACAGAAGCAGATGTGGAGATGGCTAACATTTATATAGTACTTTAAGATTTGTAAAGAACATTAATTCTTTGATTTCCACAACAGCCCTGTGAGAAAGGTTCTATCATTATCCACATTTTACAGATGAGAAAACAGACAGAGAGGTTAAATGATCAGGCCAGCATCACATAGCTATTAAATGGCCAAGACAGGACTTGAAATTTTGCTGACTCCAAGACCAACATTCCATTCATTGTGCTGATAATAGACAGGTACAATCCTCATTCTATACCCCCAAGTGCCTACCTAGGAAAATGGCTTTCAAGTATTTAAAAAGACCTTGATAACAAGAATTTGACTTATTCCATGCAGCTCCCTAGGGGAGAACTGGGGCCAACATGTGGAAGCTATAAAGGAAGTTTCTCAGTAAAAGGAAAGGTTTTTGTAACAATGAGATTGTCCAGTGATGGAAGGAGCTACAATGTGAGATATCCCAGGATGTAAAAGAACCTGGATAGAAGGATAGAAGGGAGTCTTGTATCTGTTGAAAAATTGGATTAAAAGAAAGATTCTTAATAATAATATTGATAACTAGCATTTATATAGTATCTAAGTACCTCCTATATGCCAAGCACTGTGCTAAGTGCTTTCCAAATATTACTTCATAGCAACCTTGGAAGGTAGGGGCCATTATCCCCATTTTATAGTTGAAGAAAATGAGGCCAACAGAGGCTAAATGACTTGCCCAAGGTCACACAGCTAGTAAGTGTCAGAGTCCAAATTTGAACTCAGGTGTTCCTGACTCCCCACCCAGGCCCCTGTCCACTAAACTATTTATCTTCTTGTTGTACCACCTAGCTGGTCCATTAGGATTCTTAACCTTGTTTGTCTCTCAATCCCCTTTGCCAGTCTGGTGCAAGCTCCTGGTCTTTTCTTGGGATAATGTTTTTAAATGCATAAAATTAAATATGGAGGATTACAAAGTTAATAGTGAAGTGCATTTACCAAAATATTTGTTTTTAAAATCCACAGACTTCAGGTTAAGAACTCTAATCTCTTCCAAATACAAAATTATTTAATTCGAGGATTCTTTGTGTCAAACCTATTCTAACGTGACTCTCAATTTTATTTATTTTTTTTACCATTTCAAAGTCATATAGGATGCTTTTAAATTGCAACATGCTCTTTATTGCTGAAGCCAAATTATTTACGCTTTCCATGGTTCTCCCCACCCCACCTTTTTTTTTAACAGAAATAAAAGAAAAACCTCTCTCTCTCTCTCTCTCTCTCTCTGTCTCTGTCTCTGTCTCTGTCTCTCTCTCTCTGCATACGTGTGTGTGAGTATGTGTGTGTCTCTCTCTTTTTCTCTCAACTTGCCAAGATGAGTCACAAAGGGTGCCCCACTGGGTGGGGTGATTACAGATGTGCAAAGAAATGGTTGCCAAATCAGGATTAAAGTATTTTCCAGGTTTCAGTATATGCCTTGCATGGCTGTCTTCTATCAAAAAGAAAGGGAGGAAAAAACAGAAAAAACAGTAGCAGCAGTCTTCTTTAAAGGCCAGTTTCACATTTCAAGTGGTTTCTAAGCTTCCTCTGTCATGCTGTTTTCCCCACCACAGATCTGATGTGGAACAGATCACAAAGCAGCAAAAGATGGTTTTATAAGACAGATAAAGGGGATCCTTCATCTCTGCTTCTTCTGTTAATTATACCCATCAAACTGCACATTTATGATGTGATCTCCTCTCAGTCTGGATTCTGTTTTTTCACCTTTATAGTTACAAAGGAGTTTAAAATCAGTGATGCTTCTGCAGAGCTTTATGAGGAAAGGTTTTCGGAGCATGCAAGTTGTGCAAGTTGGTGTAGTCCATTAATAAATAAAGAAATAAACAAATACAAATAAAAAATGAATGAATACATTATTTTGTATGTATCTATCTACATATGTATATGCATATATGTGTGTATACATATACAATATATACTTACATATATATACATATATGTGCATATGTATGTATGTATACTTTTAAATAAAGGAAAAATATTGCCCTTGACTTGCAGCTTGGTCGTTTAGAGGACTGTGAAGGGATATTTAGGACATAACATATTGTTACACAGCTCAGAGTAAGCAAGTTCTGCCTTATCCTCATATTATTTGGAAATTCTATGGTTAAAGGTCACTTTTAAAATCTTTGCCTAACTTAGAGATTCTTCGCATCAAAGACATAAATAAAAGTATTTGCAACATGAATCCAGATACAAACAAACCTGCAGCTGTTTGAGGAAGAGAATTCTCACTTTCCCTAGCACAGGACATGATTTCTAGAGGATTATTCCCATATTATGTGTTGTATCAGATTTGTCCTTCAGTAAAGGTACTTTTATTGTTTTGAGTGTGTTATAATGGTTGAAATAAGCATTCCTTGCTTACCTTGCATCTTCTCCAATTTACTCATATACAAGTTGAAGAGGGAGTAGATTCGCTCTGTCTCTCGGTCCCCATCAATATCAAGCTGTATGTTTGCTGGGAGACCGCTATGAAAAGAAAATAGGTTTATGTGTTTTTGAAATAGCAACGTTACCATAAAGTTAATATTTTGATGCTCCCCAAATTACTACCCAAAGAATATGAAGAGTTTGAAACTACTGGAACCACTGGCTTTCCAGGACTATCAAATAAAGAGCTTTAAACAAGGTTAGAAACACATGTGGGGGGGGGAGGAGGAGGATTATTGATACAAGCACACATATGTATACATATCACTGGGGAGATGCGTCTACATATTCATTCGAGTGAAAAAGACTTAGAGATTTTCAGCTGAGACAAAAATTAGTGTAAGTCAAGATTATGATGTGGCAACCAAAAAAAGGCAATGGAATCTTAGGCTGCATCAAGGTCTAGAATCGAGGGCTAGCATTAGATCAGTGTAGCCTATGCAGTTTAGACCACATCTATAATGTTGTGAACCTTCTGGGTGCTACAGTTTCAAGATTTAAAGAGACACTGATACGCTGGAGGACAGCCAGAAGAGGGGCTTTAGAGTGATAAGATGTTTAACCTGGAGAAGGCTGCTGGAGAGAGAGACAGAGAAGACAGAGAAAGAGAAAGAGAGGGAGGGAGAGGGGGGGAGGGAGGGAGGGAGGGAGAGAGAGAGAGACAGAGAGAGAGAGAGAGAGAGAGAGAGAGAGAGAGAGAGAGAGAGAGAATATAGTCTTCAAATTCGTGAAGATTTATCAGGTGTAAAAATTATTATGAGATGTGTCTCCAGAGGGCACAAGTAGGAACAATATGTGGAAGTCAGAGAAATTCAGGTTTAGGCTCACTGAAAGGAAGAATTTCCTTAAACAATTAGTGACTCAAAAATGGAATGGACTGTCTTAATGAGGGAAAGACTTCCAAGGTCACTGGAAGAGTCTAAGCCAAGGCTAAATGCTTTGTAGAGGTAATTCATGACTCAGGGCTAGACTGGATTCTATAGTCCCATGTATGGAGGACCTCAAAATGACTTTCTCAATTTTGAGAACAGTGTGTGTGTGTGTGTATGTGTGTGTGTGTGTGTGTGTGTGTGTGTGTGTGTGTGTGTGTGTGTGTGTGTGTACTTTCACAACCTTCAAATGAATTTGTACTGGTCTTGAGTGTTAAAATTGTAGTAATTCCAACTCTTTTTCCCATCAAAACTCTACAATCTCACCCTCCTTGACTCTTTCTTGTCTTATCTCATGCTATCCCCAGAATGCGCTGAACCAAACTCTGCTCCCCAAATATGCCCTGAATTTCCCTACCTCCTGCCTTTTCTCTTACTTCTCCCAGTGTTTACAATGTCCTCCTTCCCTCTTTTGGCTTTATTTAAATTCTATGCTTTCCACAACGTTCAACCCAAAGGCTCTTCCATGGAGTCTTCCCTAACAACTGTGTCCCTTGGGGATGACTTTTTAAATATAGGATGTCACCTGGTTTCTTTTTTGCACTTTTGTCCCTCACAGGTACCCTTCTCTGTCACCCCAGGCTCTTCAGATTCCCTTAATGTGTTGTTTTTCCTTAGTAGAATGTAAATACCTTGAGGGCAGATCCTGTTTTCTTGCTTGTATTTGTATCCCCAGGGCTTAGTACAGCAGCTAGCACCTAGTAAGCACTTAATAAATACTCTAGCTATCTGTCTTATCTTATATCAAAACCCAGTACTGCTTCAAGTGAGAACCTAATGTCTGTTGAATTTCATTATAAATCAGAAACCCCAAATTTATATGTCAGGCTATTAAAACTCATTAAGGAATTACATTTTTAAAAAATATAAACACATATAAATAATCCCAACCAACTCTAAAAGCCAAGTACTTTCCTCCCTTACCCAATGTCTCAAAAGTCTTAATGCAGTTTTAAGCTTTGATAATTTCAGAAGTGTAAATGCTTAAAAATATTTGAAAAGTTAAAGTTTTAAAACATTGATATGCTTTTCATTGACATTCAAAATAATGGCAATCTCACATTATCCATAGCTTTAGTTAATTTCTGAACTTCATAAAAACTTTTATCAGCTGTTTCTGTAATCTTTGCCTTAAACTTATCCAAAGAATGAGGATTTTTTCGTGAGTGTGTGTTGTCCTCTGTCTCCCAACTTCATTAATTCAGCAGATATTTACTGAACTGTTATTATATGCAACATATTGGGTTAGGTTCTACGGATGCAATAGTGGAGATCAACACAGTCGTTATATTCAAAGAGGCTACAATCTAATGGGGAAATAAGATGGTAGAAAGCAAAATTGGAAAGGAGAAAGGGATAACTTGGATAAAACAATATAAAAAATCTGAGGAGTCAAAGATGGGAAAGTTGTACTGGAAAGACTTCAAAGGTAGGAAAGGACAAGAAGGAAGGAAACAATTTGAAGAGGGAAATGTGACTATCTATAGAAGGAAAAGACAGAATAAATATTGGCTCTTGATTGTGTATGGGTGGGGGGTAAGACAGAGGGAAGAGCCAAGGTTATGACTCTAGGTTATGATTAGGTGCCTAGAAGGATGAGGTAAATAGGTTGAGTTTGAGGTATTGCTAGGATATCCAAATGGAAAGATCTGCCAAGCAGCTGGACTGAGCAAGATATCAAGATAAGATTGCCATGTAATAAATCATAATCATGATGATAGATATTTACATAGTGCAGTAGAGGTTTCCAAGTATTTGTCCTCTGGTACCAAAGATAGAGAATCATGACAGTTTTAATGTGATCCCAACAAAAAACGTCAAGTGGAGACAGATCATAACCAATAATTAGGTGAGAGGTAGTCAAGCAAGAGGACTCCCTTTACTAATTGACATAGCTAGGTGGCATAGTAGATACAGAGCTGGGGGGTCCTGTGAATCCAGAGCCCCTGCTCTTTTTCACTATAGTGGTGCAATGGATGGAGGGCTAGGCTTGGCATCAGGGACAGCTGAGTTCAAATTCAGTCTCAGACACTTACTACCTATGTGATCCTGGACAAGTCACCTGTCTGCCTCGGTTTCCCTATCTCTAAAATGGGGGTATTAATAGCACCCATCTCCCAGGGTGGTTGTAAGGATCAAATGAGAGAGCACTGATAAAGTGCTTAGCACGGTGCCAGGTACAAAGAAGGTGCTATAAAAATGTTTACTCCTTTGCCCTTCTCCTTCCTCTGGATCTACTGGTGTGAGAAAGTGTCATCTATAAACTTTCACATCTAAAGATGTTACGAAAATTAAAATTTAAAATTTATTATTCAAAATTGACAAAAATATAACAAATTTAAATAGTTGTACTTTTAAATTATTTTTGAAAGTTTGGAGCATCCCTTCTTCTCATTAGCTTTTATGAGCCTCTGTAGGTAGAGGTTTGCATTCTTGCAGACCAGCATGAAGGAAAGGTAATGAATAGCCTCTGAGGTCAAGGTGGAAAGGGCTACCACAAACTCCCTAGGCCCAGAGACGGTCTCAGGTCTCTCCTCTTCAGGGTTTTCCTGTGGGTAGCTAACCTAAGAACAGTGAGCAGCCCTACCCCTTACCCTGTACAGGGTGTGCAGCCAGGAGTAGTATCACATGTGGCCTTGCAGCAGAGCCAGTGACCGTTCAGGTACGCTGAGGGGTGGTAGACGGTGAGTCGCTTTTTGTTACACTGACTGACTTTGGTTAGGATGTCAATCCAGTCCTTTGCCTCCACGCAGTTGTTGGCTTGGATATACAGAGCTCGCTCTGGCTGGATGACCTGGAACATCTAAAAAGATGCAAGAAGAGTTTTAAGAACTTTGTTATTACTATTTCTTTTTGTGGTCTGTATTTTCTTTTGAAACATGGCTCACATGGAAATGTTATTGCACGACTGCACATGTATGACTTATACCACATTGCTGGCTTGATTCTCAAGGAGGGGGGAAGGGGAGAGAAAAAATATATGGGAGTCAAAATTTTTTTAAAAAGAATGTTAGAAACTTTTGTTTACATATACTTTTTTTACATATAATTAAAAATAAAATTAAATAACAAAATACTTCCCAAAAATAAAATAAAAAATAAAAAGGATGCAAGAGGACACATCAGCAAAGGAATTATGGAAAACAAACCAGAGCCAGAGGAAAGAAAGGAAGAAACGCTAAGCCATGAAAATGCTTATAAGCTTTTTTATAGATTCATAAATGATTTATGATTTACTTTATGATTACACTTTCATGTTTATGGATATATATTAACAAGTATATAGTGCTAGACATGGAGTTGGAAAGGTCTAGGTTCAAATTCCACCTTAAAACACTAGTAATAAAAGTGAAGTAGAATTTTTCTACTTTATTTTGTTCTTTTTTTTGGAAATATGACTAATTTGGAAATGTATTTTGCAAGATTTCAAATGTACGGTTGATACACTGTTTGCCTTCTCAATGAGTGAGGGAGGGAGAGAATCTGGAACTCAAAATTTTAAAAGAAAAGAATGTTTAAAAATAAATAATAAATTGACATGTTAAGGAGAAAAGGACATGAGAAATGATGATCATGGGTTAGTTAACTTTTTTCAGTATCAGTTTCTTTATAAAATGGGACAATAAGCTCTATAGCATTACAGGTTATCATGTATATAAAACATTTAAAATCTTAAAGTGCTACATAACCAAAGTAGTAGCAGCAAAAAAAATGATAATGTAGTTTGACATAATTTTCTTCATTTGAGAGATGAGTAAACAGAAACCTGAACAGTCATATAATTAATTCCCTGAGCTTCAAGTCCAATACTCTTTCTATGTTTTTATCACTAAAGACAAGTTACAGTAGCAGGTAGAACAGTATCACCGAGCTGTGATTCCCCCAATAATGGCTACTCTTTATATAGTGCTTTAAGTTTTGCAAAGAGCTTTACAAATGTTATTTCATTTTTATACTCACAATAACCCTAGGACTTTGATGCTAATACTATTTATTCCCTTTTACAGATAGGGAAAGTGAGACAGGCAGAGGTTAAGTGACTGGTCCTGGTCCTGGGTCACACAGAAAATGTCGGAGGGCAGATTTGAACTCAGATCTTCCTGACTCCAGGCACAGCATCCTAGCTACTATATCAGGTACTATTTCTGCTTCTTCATGTCTAAAAATGAAGATAATCTCAAACTACCTGATTAAAAACAATAAAATGACAACTTACAGTTATATTGTATCCTAGAATTTGTTATGTGTCAGAAATAACTCCCCTTCTAGACAAGGATAGATGGAGTAGATAGAAGGCAGCAGGTTTATGGGAAAATGAATTAGTCTGGGAAAACAGGGGAAACCTAGGATCTATTTTGAGCACTGCCAAATGACTCACTGGGCCAACAAGGGCAAGTCATTTCCTCCCTCTAAGTCTCAGGTTTCTTCATTTGAAAAACCTATGAGATACCAACTTATCTCTCCTCCCATGGACATGCTGAGTTTGCCCCCTAAAAATAAAGAAGGTTATAAGAAGCTGGGCCTTTTATTTTCATTCTCATTTTAAATGAGAGTTGTTTTTGTGGGATAAGAGTCTTCCTTTAGGTAGAAGATTAACCCTGGTGCTAAGCAGACCCAGGAGAAGGGGAAGTCTACTTTGAAAGAAAAAGAAGCAGCAGCACGCATGCACACATATGCACATGCATGCGTGCGCGCACACACACACACACACACACACACACACACACACACTCTAAGTGGATGCTAAAATTTGGGAATTACTTGATACCTAAAATGAGATCCTGACAGAATGAACCTTGGACCCACAGGTGTCTCTGGATTGCCTTCGGCATTCTCTCTATCTCAAGAGAGAAGTCTTGACATACTGCAGACCTGGAGCATGTCTCCATTTCTCAGTCTTGGGGCAGAGAAAGAATGCAAGCTTCCCTTAGTACTCCCTCGCTGCTATTCCAAGAGAACCAGAGGCCAGCAGTGGCATGTATGAGTCATCTCTTGCCTATGTTTATCTTTTCTTCTGCAGAGAGCCTCATTCTGAATCACAGCATTGGTTTAGAGAATCACCCTGAGCAGTTAAAGACTTAAAAACACAGCTTGTACCACCCTTAAGAATGATGCTTAAAACAAAACCAAAAAAAAATTCCAAATCTCTGAGAGTAGTTATATGAACATTTCAATTTCCTGAAACTGAAATGTCAACAGCATTCACATCTTCTCCCCTTCTCTCCCCAAATAATCTTACTTCTAGTATAAGTTAAACCCTACCCTATCGATCCAATTTATGGGGTCATATTTGAAATATTTGAGGGAGATCTGTTGAGTCTTATGAACTGATAAGAAATGATGCTAAAGTAGAGTTAAACATATTGAGTCAGTTGTGATAGTGAGCCACAGCAAGTTAAATACTGATGATGGTGGCACATGGCATTATAGAACACATAGAAACAGGCATCCTATCCATCTCATAGGATGGTTAAGAATATGCTTTGTCAATCTTAAAGTATTATAAAAATGTAAGTTATTATTAGGATGGCTGTGGGTCATCCTTTATTTTTGAAAAGGACTGATTACATTATGATGTTGGAGTAAAATAGCAGATGATGTGGGATGTCTCGACTTGCATGTGAATTGGATTCAAGGAAGGCAGAGTTGTATAAAGTCACCACCCTCACTCTCTCCTCCAGAGACATCCAAGTCCAGTGACAGGAGAAAAGTCAAGATGTCTAGAGATGGCCCTTGATGCCTTCAATATCTGGCCAAGCTCTTAGCAGTCCACAGCACCTGCTTCAGTCGTCTTCCTGGCCATTGGAACAAACTGTTCTCATCTGCACATCCCACCGGGGGAGTCTTCGCATGCTTGGGATAGAGAGCCCCCTCCCTCAACTCACCAAAAGGCTATCTTCAGTTACCCTCAATCTGCTTTTGCCTGTCTGCTGAGACAGTTTTATCAAGGTGTGGCTGCTTCATGGAGTCACCAGGGAAAGATGGGTGAAGATAGACACCCAAGGTGGAAGAGCAGCTCTGAAAAGTACTTGGCAAACACTCACATCACAGACATACTAGGGTCACACTGCTAGCAAGTGACTGAGGCTGGATTTGAACAAAGGAAGAGAAGTCCTTCTGACTTCAGGCCCAGCTAGCTACTCCTTGTACTTCTTTTATATTCCATATAGTGCTGACTACATCCTAGGCACATAGTAAATACTCTTATGCATTGATTAATGTTAGTGAAACATCAATGTAGCAGTGTAGACTAACACAGTTCTCTGGTCACTTTTACAATCAGTAAAAAATGACTACCTTTCACTTTCATAGACTAAAGAAGCAAACAAGTGACTGCAAGAGCACTGGTCCAAGATTAATCTGATTTTATAAGATTTTGTATATTTAGAATTTAAGCCATTTAGTCAACCTTCCCTGTTCTCAGGGACTGAATATTGAATATAAAACCAAAAGAACACATTTGCTTGGGTTATATAGCCTGGAGATGAGAATCAGAGTGCCCTGAAACTTAGCACCTGTTAAGCCAAGAACACACTAGCTAAGCCAAGCAATTCCAAAGTTTGTAAGACATTTCCATTCTCAACATACCAGATGCAACAGTTGCTCTTTAAGCACAAACAAGGATTTTTTTTTTAAATTAAAAAAATAAATACAAGTATAAGAAAAAAATCTGTCTCCCTTTCCCTCCAATGTTCCTACTCATAAAAAGTCCAAACATGGCTATATCCACCAAAAGGCATGCCAGGGTGGAGTTTAATCCAGAGTCTGCTCCAAGGAATTATGGGGAGAGCAGGAGATCTGACCTCAGGGTGCCAAGACAATGAAAATAGATGTACAGGTGTGACTGCCACATGTGACCAATGATATTTTGTGGGACTTTTTTTTTTAAAAACGCAAGACCAGGTATGCAAATTGAGCATATCACCAACACTCAATCATCTATGGAAATGTAGGTAGGCAAGGCTTGGATACTTAACACCCACAGACATAAGACTTCTGTCTACATTCAGAATCCTGGTGACAGGAACCTTAGGGATCATCCATTTCAATCCATTTCTCAAGATTTCCTTCTACAAAAACCTCAACAAGTACTTATCAGTTTCTTTGCTAGATGACCTCAGGTGAGTGCCCCCCATTATATCCCAAGGGGCCCATTCTACTTTGGACAACTGTTTTCTTTCATTGTACCTAAACCTTCCTCCCTATAGAGAGAGACCTGCTGCTCCTCCTCACTGTGCTCAGTAGGGACAAGAAAAATGGGTTTAATTCCTTTATCACAAGATATGACTCCTTTGTGCCCCCTAAGTTATTTTTATTTCCTTCCTGGCTAAACATCCCCACTTTATAAGATCATCAGTTTAGAGATGAATAGATCTGATAGGTCATCAAATCTGATCATTTCAAGCAACTGATCAATAGAGAATTATTACATTCCTACTATGTGCCAAGAAATAACTAGATGGCTCAGTGGACAGAACACTGGCCTGGAGTCAGGAAGATCCAAGTTCAAATCTGGCCTCAGACACTGACTATCTGTGTGTCCCTGGATAAGTCAACTGCTAGTCAGTCATATTTCATAGTCATTCATCTGGGAGTGTCATTGTTCAGTCATGTCTGACTCTTTATGACCTCATTTGAGATTCTCTTGGCAAAGATACTGTATTGGTTTGCCATTTTCTTCTCCAAATCATTTTACAGATAAAGAACTCAGGCAAACAGAGTTAACTGACTTGCGCAGGGTCACACAACTAGGAAATATCTGAACCCCAATTTGAACTCAGGAAGATGAATCCTGTTCATCTCTTGATGCAGACGTTGAATCAAGTTCAACTCTTGACATTCAACTCTGCCCCTTTTCCCAGTCTCCCATGGAGAGGAGTGGTAGGCAGCAGAAGAGTGGCCCATATATGGACAGCAGGTAGAAAGAAGAGGCGGTGGGAGATGGAACCTGGAAAATATAATAGCTAGAGAATCAGTCCCTGAATAACAGGGAGCTAAATCTTCCAACCTCATTGTGTTATGCTTTTTTCTAAGGAAGCTGTGAGTAGCCAAGTGGTGACTGGTGTAATCGAGACTCAGAACCTATGATTTTTCATTCCTTGTTTATCTCTCTGATTTCTTCTAATTACATGGTAATCTTCTTGAGAGTAGGAAAGTTGTTCACTAACCAACTTGAATTCTAAGCATGCAAAACATGATGTGACAGTTATATAGACCAGTTATTAGACATCTCAGAAAGGGCAACGATCCAACGCCACCTCACAGACATTGATACATCTAGTCACAGACAGAAAAACATCTTAGTTGTTTTAAACATTTTAAATAGTCAATAAAAACTAAATGAAGTGTTGCAGAGTCATTTATAAATAGTCTTTTTCCATTTAGTCAGATGATCTTTTTTCAATTGCCTAATTTTAAACAAGCTTAAATATAACTGAGAAAAAGCCTGTCACTCATAAGGCCCATACTGCAGTCGTTTTTATTCATGGGCAAAATATTACTGTGTCATTTCAGAGACCAGGTCTAACACCCCCTGCTTTTGTTGTTTTTATGCATTTCAAACAGGCCCCAGTTCTGAGGACTATGACGTGGCCACCAAGTGGTGATGTTCCTTGAGAGCTAGATTTCTTCAAGTCAATATAGCGTTAGGACCACTCTTGGAAACTGCTGGAATGATGCCAGTTCAGTTCTGAAACCACTTCCTGGGCAGGCTTCCATGGATTCTATTGTAGTCACCCCAGCCAAGGGGAAACTTAAGCTGTTCTGGAGGGTTGTTGGACCAAGGACCAACATAGCCCTTCCCAGAGTTCATCAAGAATATGGATAACTAGGAGAACCCAACGCAGGGAGCAAAAATGATGGGTAGGTTTTAGGAAGCAGAGGAAGAAAGAATAGGACTTAGAAAAAAAAACAGGACAGACACTTAAAAAAGGCAAAAATATCCGAAAGGCAGCACTCACGTTTTTCATTTTGAAGGACTCCTCCTCTAATTTCTCCACAGCCAAAATGTTCTCAATAGGAATGCTATAGAGAGGCTGGTCTCCTGATGGAAGTCAACAGAAACAAAAAAGCTAATAAATAGGGTAGAACCTTACTTTATCCACTAATTTTATTGAATGTTTCTGGGTTGATTTCTCTCAAGAAGTTATTCACATTTTGCTTTGTAAAAAGGTTTTAAGTCACTCAGTATTTCTTTTTTTGGAAGGGATGGGGGAAATGTGATTTCATTGGTGTAGGGAATTCTGCCAAAGCAACTAATCTGTAGAAAGTATATCCTTCTGCCTTTATTTTTTCTAAAACTTGACTTTGAAATGCTTTTTTCCTCTAAATAATTTAGTAATGACATTTTTGACAGAATATTTAGACATGAGATCATTCCTTATGAAAAATAGATCAAAAATATTTAACATTTTCTAAAAAAAGAGAGAATGTTGCTTGAGGACACTGACAGGTTAAGTGACTCACTAAGGTCATACAGCTAGTATGGGACATGGGCAGGACTTGAACCCCATGATATTCCTGACTCCAAGGTCTAATCAGTTCTCTGTCCTGTATTCCATGCTGTTTCTTATCTTTCTTAGCAATTTCAGTCTTTCTTAGCAGTCTACAAAAATCTGTTTTGACCTAAGATGGGAAGAATTATTTGAAGGAGAAAAACGAAGAATTAGATACAGTTAAAAAAATTCCCATAGAAAGATATACAGGGTCTTCAAGGGGCTTGGAATTGTGACCTACTATCAGATTCTGCATTAGTTTTCTCCTACCTAACCCTGAATTAGTACAATGGAACAAAAATGTTACTCTTATGAGTATGCACATATACATACCTGATGCTGGCATCTGTCAAATTTTGTATAACAATCATACTGTATCTTTGTTGAAAAAAGAATATCTATATCATACTTGCAAAGCAACATAGTACTCCAATAGTACAATGAATGTTTATGGAAGGAAATTTAAGTACCTATTTTTCCTATTTAAAGTATAATCTTGAGACTTAAGTGCTTGAGTGTGTTAAACTTTTAAAATCCTAAATTAATGAGAGGATTTACAATTTTTTTAATGTCTTAAATGTGGAGATGAAGAGCTGGAAAAGACCGAGTAGAAGGAGAGGTTAGCTCGGAATCCTAAGGATGAACCAAGGGAGATAAAGATTTGAAACACAGAGGGAATCATGGCAAACCAGAGCTCTGCCCTCTAGAATGCATTAGAAAGAAGAGGAAAAATGGCTATGGGGTTGAAACTCTTTCTAAAGGCAGCCAGTTTTGCTCCCATCAGTTTTTTAGAGAAAACAGCATGAGGAATTACCTAAAGCACAGTTATAGATTCTAAGCATCCTGAGGGCAAGGCCTGTCTCATTTCTGTCTTGGGGGCAGTGAGATGGGACAGCAGACGGAGCTTTGGACCTGTCATCATGAAGACCTGAGTCCAAATGCAGGCTCAGACACTTACTAGCTGTGTGTCTCTGGGCGAGGCATTTAACTTTTGTCTGCCTCAGTCTCCTTGTTTGTAAATGAGTATAACAACTTCCCAGAGCACTTGTGAGGTCAAGTGAGATAATGATTGAAAGAGGCACAAAGTAAGTACTATGTAACGTTAGCTATCGTTATTATCATTGCTGTATCCCTAGCACCTACCACAGTGATGCCATATAATAGGCACTTGACGCTTTCTAAAAAATATCGATAGACAAAAAACCCAATATTTTTTTTTACTCAAGACACAGAAGCAAAGAAACAGGATACAAAGTGGCTGCTTACTAATTTTCAACCTGTTGGTTTTATGGGCAGCCCAGGTGAGTTCTCATTCAGTCTGGCTGGGGCTTAAGCATTTTGGGGGAGGATGGAATTGTTGGGTTTTCTCTTCAGAAATGAAAAAAATCTGTCCTAATTGCCCATGGCCTTTGAGCTCTCATTTCTCTTCCAAGTACTGTATACTTAGTGCTTTTGAAAGGTTTTCAAGTCAGAAAACAATGGAAAAGCGAACCTTTCTTGTTACCTTTGCTTTTCTGATAGGTAAATTCATGATTTGTGAGACGGAACCATCTTTTCTTGAAGTTCTTCATCCCGAAGCGTTTTCTTCCTTGTGCCCTCTTGATCATGAACCTATTATAAATTGGACAGGTTAGTGACATTCATGGGTTTTTTTTTCAAATAAACATATTTTAGACACATACCAGTCACATTTCCTGCTGTGACAAAACTTAAAAGTCCAAGTGTACATAGCCTTCTCTTTATACTTTGAATAATTAGCCAATGCCTATATGTAAACCTACAAGCTGTTTCTGATTTTTAACATTTGGTCAACTTTATTTTAAATTATTACCATTAAAATATTTAAATGACACAAACTACCACTGTTGAAAAGTTTGGGCACTACCATGGTGTAACTCTAACTTCAAAAATTAATGGTGGGTGGCAAAAGTTAATGATGGGTTTTTACAAAAAATTTCCAACCCCAAATCCTGACCCTGCCCTTTCTCCCCCTTCATCCCTACTTTGCATCTTCAACAGTGAATTTACCCAATTCTGGTGTGATAGTGAAAAACTACGCATTAGAAACATGCCTCCAGCAATTGTATTAGTACTATGAAGAAGTACATTTTGGAAAGCAATATTTAATGCGTTTAAAGCAACTAAAAGCAAACCACTTTCTGAGTATGACACTCACAAACTACATGCAAAAAGACTGCCCATGAGATTTAAGACAGTTTAGTGTTCGTCCTCTTGATGTGATTTAATATAGCTCCCATAATCCTGAGTAGAAAGCACAGTGAGGCCTTTCCCCCATTCCCCCAGAAAAGGAACAGATAGAAAGGGATCTCAGTAACAACAAAAGGAGAATTTCCATTCTCTCTTTGCTTCTAGCTTGCCAGCGGAGTCAAAGGAAGGCTGAATCATCTCATGCCCTTCTAACTTGTCAGACCAGACAAGCTAAAGAAAAAGAGAAAACATAGGTTAGCAGAAAGAGGATCCTTGGCAACCAGGGAAGTTGATTCTTCCATAGAACTGCAATACGTTCAATTCTGGTGACATCTGGTGGCCCCATCACCTAGTTATCTGTAACATGATCCCTTCTCCTTAGAGGCTGGAAGCCATTCTCATAGTCCGACCCTTCCTTCCTTCCTTCTTTCCTTCCTTCCTATAAAAGTATGGAGAATCCAACTACTCATGTCACACAACAGAGTGAAGGTAGTACAATCACAAGGACTGCTTCTCTTTTCAAACCTCATGACTTTACAACAAAATAATGAAGAAAACCTCAACCAGAATCTTCCCCCTTTAAGTCTAACAAATGACTCCCCACAGAGCAATGGCAAAACTGAAAAAGGCAGGCAGTGATGGGGTTAAAAGTATACAGAGTTTTTCTGGCATTTCTCCACCAACTATCCAAGGAGGGCTGTAGGCCTTCCTTATCCCTGCCCAAACCTCAAAATTCTCCTCTTCAGGAAGTGTTTGGTTTCCAATGAAAAAGCAGAAAAGGAAGACATTGTATTACTTGGAAAATACCAGAAGCAAAGAGAAACAGGATAATTTCTTCTACCTGTGAGACATATTACAGGTTTAGCCCAAGGAGTTTGCTCATGGCATCTCAAGTATGTCAAGACAACCACAGCTTCCTTTCCCAAGTCCAGACAAAAACATCTGCAGTACTCTTATTGGCACCTCACACGTGACAGACCACCACAGGCTAAAGGGACGTGCCAAGTGCCTCCTGACATCTTACCTGCAGGAACCATTACCATCAACTGTTTTTAGTGCTAGGTTAAGAATCCTTTATCATAGCAGCCAGCAAGACAGATGAGAAAAGCCAGAAAAACAATCAGGTATAAGCAAAATGGAAAAAAAGAGTAGATAGGAAAACAAGGCTGAAGCTGGTGCTGGTATATAAAATGAACAAATATACATTATATATATATATGTATATATATATATATATATATACATATATATATATATCAAATTACACTGGAGAACATGACCTCTAGCAGAGAAAGATTATTGCAAATATACCTTGATTTAAGCAAACCCCAAAACTGAACACCCAGAGTCATAGAATGTTCTAAAAAGAATCCTAAGAGATCATTTGGTTCAACCCTCCCAATTTTGCAGATGAAGGCATGTCTCAAGAGAAACGGAGGGATTGCCTTAATGGAAGATCTCATCAATGAGAAGACCTCCTCCAATAATAATACTCACTATGGGGTTTCTTGACACGCATGGCTTCCTGAATGCCAAAAATATACCCAGTTATTAGCTAATGGCTGAACATGCTGTGGTATCTACATGTCATGGAATATTACTATTCCATAAGCAATGACAAATACATGGTAGTTCTGTCTAAAATATACTCCCAGAGATTGCTAAATAAAACAACCTCAGAGCATGACTGTGACTGACAGGGCACTTTCCACTTGTGCAGTTTACCAGTTGTTAACAGAAAGGAAGGATGTGCGGATATTAACTTGGATAGGACGTATGTGTGCTAACTTTGATAGTAAGTTACTAACATTGTCTGTTGTATTTGACAAGTTTTGCTTCCTTTCAATAACATCTTTTTTTGTGTTGCTATAATTATTGTGTATATCATTTCATACAAGCTTTCCTCCACTGCTCTGAATGTTTACTATTCATTTTTTTTGCAGCACAGTGATAGTCTACTACATCCATAAACTTCAGTTCACACACATATTGTACATAGAATAAGGCAGACCACTGATTGGAAATGAAAACTCATACTATTATCAGCCCCTGACTGTAAACTTTATTCCCCTCTTACTCATTCAACAAATATTTATTGAGTACCCATTAGGTGCCAAGATATTGCACTGGTTGCTTTACTCATCATTCATTTGAGCTACTTCTTAGAAACTTGTGGCCAGGCTCAAATTTAACATACTAGGATGACTCTGTGTTTGTCTATGTGTATGGCTTCTAGCTTGAGTCATTTCAAGTTCTTAAAGACATAAATTTCCTAAGCCATACAACCCAAAAGAAAGTTGAAATTCAAGGTATTTCTGTGACTAGGGATAGTCTAGTCTCTTATCTATTAAGGCAAAACAACACTTAAGTAATTTTAAATGAGGCACTGCCAGCACATATTAACATTAAATACCCTCAAGATGGAAGACTGGTCTTGAAAATGACCTATATGGGTTCCATGTTCAAGTTAGTGATGTCTCTACATGACTAATATCAATGAGTAATATCTACTGTTGAGTACAACAACAGAATTCAGGTCAGGAGGCAGATAGTGGGTTCGGGAGGTGGGGTGCAGTCACTGTTGTTTACTCATTCTGAAAACTTGATGTGGGATGAGAAAGGTTCTGCAGTTCCTTAGGAAAAAACTCTTGAGCATGAAAGCCAATTCCATAGATGTGGAATTTTAGAACATGGCTTCTATGGACAAGGGGATCAAAGGTCCCAGTGATTATTCCTATCATGCCCTTCAAATCACAATAACCAATCTCATTTCATCTCCCAATAAGGTTTCTAGATAAGAAGATTGGGGGACACTATAGACACGAGGCATTAGGATTTCAACAAGACATTTGATAACATTTTTCATAAAACCTTGTGAAAGAGACAGAGAAGTATAGTATAATAAGGAAACCTGTTTTGGGTTCAACAAAAATATAGAGTTTTGATTAAAGAATCCAAATCTACCTGGAGGGAGATGCTTGGTGATATGCGTCAGGACCCTGGTACTGGCCCTGGCCCTCTTTAAATTTTATGTATGAACGCAGACATAGTGATCCAACTTGCAATGGGGAATATCTATGTTGTATGACAAAACTCAGATTTGGATGAAAGCTTGTTGGGGAAGAACTAAAGAGACTGTGTTGCAGAAGGAGCATTAAATTAGTGGTCAAAAGATTTAGGACTGAGTCCTAACACCATTTCTGATTTACTGTATAACTTTGGGTAAGTCATTTAAGCTGAGGGAGACTCAGCTTCCTCATTTGTAAAGTGATGGAGTTGAACTAAATGATGTACAAGTCTTATTTGCTCTAAACCCTAAGATCATATGATTTTATCATTATGGATATACCTCCCATGGATACATATTGAACCCTTCTACACCATGGTGATTGATGGATCTTCATGAGTTGTTGTGCCAAATATTGGTGGCCAAAAGGTGTGTGTCCATAAATATGCATGTATAACAATACAAGTTGAAATATAAAAATATATTTCCTATTTAAAATATGTATGTAAATATATATAAAATATAAAGATATTATATATACACATATGTGTGTGTCAAATCTTGTAACTAACCTCTGGGTGATAAGAAAATCAAATTTAGCCGAGATAAATATAAAATGCTACATTTCCTTAAAAAAACCCCACACAAACATTTTGCAAGTATGAGATGAGGAAACCCTGGTTTAATTGGTCAAATGGAAATTTGATTCCTGCCTGTCAGGAATGCCACAAGGGGTCATTTTATGCTGGGTAGGGTGTGAAACTAGATGACCTTTAAAGTCCCCTCCAGGTCTCAGAATCTATTATTCTATGAAATGTGTGCTTAATAGTAGGAATGCCTGAAATAGTAGGAATGGAACTTAGCATTTGGTTTGGAGTCACTTTGAAAAGTGACTCTGCTACTTAGTCTTTGAGCAAGTTGGGCTTCAGCCTTTTAATCTAGAAAATGAAGGGATCAGACTATACCATCTCTTAGCCCCTTTCTAGTGCTAGACACAGGAACTCAGCCTTTTTTGTATCATAGATCCCTCTGGTAGTTTGGTGAAGCTTATGAACTGTTTCTCAGAGTACTGTTTTTAAATGCAAAAAATAAAATGAAATACATAGGATCATAAAGAAAACTAATTATATTAAAATATAGTTATCAGAATATTTTCAAAAACAAATTCATGGACTCCCATCTCTCAGTTAAGAATTCCTGATTAAAAACCTTTTAGTCCGGAGGTCACTTTCTTTTCACAGTGGAAGGCAGGTAAGGGCTTTATCTCAGTGATGTGGATTGAGTACAGTATACTTTCTATAGTAACAGAATATTGGACTGTAGTGATCACAGGTTATTGAGAGTTTTGAGTTCTCTGGTAACTCTTAGAAGGAAGTGTTGGATAAAACAGGTTTGGGGAATTATCTACAGATTTAAATGATTACTGCCAGCATTGAGTTCCATCAGTTGACGATTGATTTTTCTACTTGGGTTTGGTTAAAGACTTAAAACAATCATCTCTATAAATCATTGTTTTGCGGTTCCAGATTTTCCCTTGGCTTGTGCAATAGCTTGAACAACCTCCACATTAGAATTCTGGCTTTGGGCATTTTGTGGTTTATTAATTAATTTTGCATTAACTGTGGCCAAGCAAACTGGAGAGCTGTCATTTGACAGAGGAAAATAGATTTTTTAAAAAGGAAAAATTAAAAGTGGAAATGGAGAAAAACAGTATCAGGAAAAGCCAAAAGGACAAAGGCAAGTGACTCAGATTTCTCTCCCCTCCTGCCCACATCTCAGAATTTCCACTTTGTAATAAACATATAACCTTACCCTTCTTTAAGTAATATAGGTTGCTCTATACTCTTGTGGTCTCTTCTTCCAGAAGATGAAATCAGGTCTAAGAACTTAAGTGGGAAAAAGTCCAGATGGAAGGCAGGCAGGAAGGAAGAAGAAAGACGCTGGTTTAGAATGTTTATAATAATGAGTACAAAATTACCCAAAAGGAGAGATGGGAAACCATTTTGCCCTCCCTCTGAGATCATCTCCCATGGACATCACTTCCCACTTCACTGAGATCACCTCCCATTGAGATATCTTTGCATGCAGTCTCCTCCACTAGACTGTGATCTCCCTGAGGGTAGGGACCCTGTTTTTACCTTTCTCTGTATCCTCAGCAATCAGCACAGTATCTGAAACATAGTAGCCCCTAGCTCTAAGGATGCCTACTCTGAAGGAAGTGAAACAATATCCCATATTGCTAAATAAAAAAAAAAGGAAGCAAGTGCTCTTTTGAAGCATTTACATTTAAAGGGGAGACAAAGGGCTAAATTTCTAATTGGGGAATTTAAGATCTCTAATTTAATTTAAGATATCTAATCTATATAATTGGGGGATTTAAGATAATTGGGGAATTTAATCCTACTGGTGGTCTATGGAACTTTTGGGGAGCTGGAGTCTTCCTAAGCTCCTGAAATAAAAATACATTGCCTGTCAAAAAAGTTTCCTTCTTTAAAACACTTCCTAAACCTTTAATTTCCTCTGGGATTTTAGCTGCTTGTAATGGTAAGCTTATCTGTCACTATAATTGAGTAGCAACTCACAGTTAAGTTTGTTTTTAGAAGGGGAGTGAGAAATAGTCAAAATTGTTTTTAATCAAAAGCTTAACTTAAAGGAATTTAAAAATTAGTCACTTAAAAAAGTTTCATTGTAGGCCTACATCTTTTGAGCACATAATCGTTGAAATATTTAATTCTAGAATTTTATATTTTATTCCAGGATCGCTTAATTCTAGTGTTATTTTTTATCATGGTGCTAAAAATAACACATATAAAATGCTCATTTTTCTAAATTTACCTGGGACTTATCTATGATTAAACACATAAGGAATTTTTGTAAGTATTCCATGTGTAAATGAAAAAAAAAACTATTTCTTGCCCCATCTCCTGCCCCTTTCTACCTCTTGCTTTTTGTCAAATCAAAATTAGCCTCTGTATTGGAAAAGGCATAACAATCCCTGTCCTATGGCTGTAGTCACAATTCCCATGACTCTCTGCATCAAAACTTCTTTTAATGGATTACTACTCCCTTATATATGCTACGTCCTGCAGTTAGAAGGGCAAAGATTCTCTCATTTTTTGCATGTTCATTTCCCTCTCCTCCTTTA
Source organism: Potorous gilbertii (assembly GCA_028658325.1). Lineage (NCBI taxonomy): Eukaryota > Metazoa > Chordata > Mammalia > Diprotodontia > Potoroidae > Potorous > Potorous gilbertii. Next base: position 403,614,324 of record CM053771.1, on the reverse strand, counting down.
ACGCCCAGTAGAGTAACTGGCACATAATTAGTACTTCATATATGCACTAATAAATGCATTTTCTATCAAGTTCTCTCTCACATTATGAGAGAAGGGTATTGAAATGATTTACTATTATCAATTATCTATCCATAGCTATCAATTTCTTCTAAAACCATGTCATTTAACTATTTTCTTTGATATGTATTCTTTAAAAAGGAATTTTGAATAATGAAGTTTTAAATAATTTTGAAAAATTACTTTAATATTCTCTTTTTTTCTCAATGCTTTCTGGATAGAATTTGGCATTTTCAAATAAGAGCAATGTCATTTCTGCATTTCTTGAGAAAAATAATGTGATAAATTAAAGTCCAAACTCTCAATTGAACTGTGCACACTTTTCTGCATTAAATAAATTTCATGCAGTTAAAATTTTGTTTGATTCCAGTTTTTTAATCTATTGCATAGCCCTTTTTCCTTTCTGTTGGAGTGTTCATACCATTTAAAAAGAAGATTTGTCTTCTACTATTCTTTGTTAAATTGCCAGCAGCTGAACTTTAAGGGAAAAAAGGCTCATTTTTGACCTTCAGAAAAATCACAGCTAGAGGCTCAGTGTTTTTGGCTGATATGTTATTATAGTCCTGAGAAACTTCTTAGAGACCTCTCTAAAGATGGTCCAATCTTCCAAGGATGTAATACTCTGTAATTCATGTAAATACACAGAGGCAGAGGGGAGTAGACTCGTAGGGGACAGACCAGGACGAGGGGAGAGTAAGGCTAATGACAATGAGAAATAATGACCTCAAAGAAAGTGGTCAGAGAAGGAGGAAAAAGCAGTGACATGATGAAAATATGAGTGTGGAAAAGACTGAGAGATGTAGGAAAAAAAAGAAAATTTATAATAAGAACTGAAAGGACAAGGAGGAACTTAAAATTCATTCAAAAGCCAGGAAAGAACAAGTATGAGAACAATGTCCTCTGTGGGGAGGAAGGTAAGGAAAATATGTGTATGTGTATATGTGTGTGTGTGTGTGTATACACATACATATGTATATATGTTTAAAATGCACAAATGACTAGATAGCCATTGAATGATTACTTCTATTACTTACATTTTTTACTGCATCTGCATACTTCTGCTCATTGAAGAAATCATAGAATGTAGCCATGTAAGACTCTTTGAAACTGGCCTGTAACAAAACAGTTTAACTGTGGTGTAACTGTGGTCTTGGCTCACCCCTGAACACAGAAGACTCCAACCATACTTAACCGAACATTATGGCAATTTAGAAATGAAAAGAAGAAAAGGCAAAGGGAGAGATAGTACATCTCACTTTTTAAACAGCTGACAAACTGCTGTTATATGAATTTTAGTACTTTACAGAAGTACAATAAAATTTGTACATTCATCAAATTTGTATAAATTTAAACCTATTTTTAACAGTTCTGGGGGAATTAAATAATTAAAGGAACTCTATAATGAATCCTTTAGTAATATTTTAATTAAAAAATCCTTTAATTTTTTAATTATGGATTTTTATAAAGTTTTTAAAATGAAATATTCCTCTATAAGCTAAAATTACAATAATTTTAAATGTTTTTTTTAAACTACATTTAGAGCTCTAATTTAATGCAATTTTTTTTTTAAAAGATGTATTATTTTTTGAACATGAAACTATTTGAAGTCTTCTACAGTCTTGGATTCAGGCATCGATCCCTGCCCTGTAGACCTTTTCCAAACCAATAAAATTTGGGGAAGACTGAGTAAATGGAGAATGTGACAAGTCACTGGTTACAGGGCATTTTGCTAAAAAAAACTAAAACTTTTTTAAGTGTTCTATTTCACTTATATTGAGAGAGGATTTCCAATTAAGTGGTAGCAGGTTATGCTCTGTGATTCAGTAAGCTCACTTTCACTTAGAGCCTAGCCACTGCATAAAATTCCATAAAGAAGAGATCAGAGGAAAGCAAGGTGACAGGAACCCATTAACACTCTGAAATGAACCTGAAATAAAAGTTTTTTGTTGAACTAGATATAACATGGACTTGACTCCTATCTCATGCTTTTTGGAAAAGAATGAAGTAGACTGAGATGCCATCTACCTCCTTTTCAGCCTCTGATTATTTTTAACAAAGCCTGTCTTTACCTACATTTCCCAATTTAAAAAAAATGTTGTTGTTTGAAAATTAAGAATGCATGTCCCCAAATACCACCATTCTTACCAGTTATTTCTAGTGTGGGACTGACAATGAAGGCCCAAGGCAAATAAGAAAGCAGCAAGGACTCTGTCTCCTCACCTCACACACCCACACGCACAAATAACATTTTTTAATACAGGTGAATCCAGGTTAAAATAAATTTTAAGGGTAGTTTTACAGAAAATTTACAAAAGGAATAACCACTTCAGAGGCATCAGTAGAAGGGGCAGGGGATCTACCACCCTCCTTGCCTTGATGGCGATGAGGGGTTGTTATGGGCCTATTAAATGCATAGTGGTTCAACATTTAATACGGAAATCATCCCTTTTGCCTCCCCCTCTTCCATGCCCTGCTCAAACAACATGGGGTTTCCCAGAGCCTGGCCTTAGAGCATTCTCTCCAATGGGCCTGAGTCCTAGGGACAGCTCTACTAGTAATAAAGGTGAAGTTAATGAAGCAATGTCTTCAATTCTGAATAATCTTTTTCTCTGTTGTGAGGAGCAAAGCAAGCCAGAAAATCAGTGATGTCTGGCTATCTTCCAAATTTACAAATATAAGCTAGAGAGAGGTAATCGGTGCTTGCTACATGAACAAAGCACTTAAATGTCAATTGATTGTTTTACTTTTAGAAAGTAAAGTGCTCCTAACAAAGTGGGAAAAAAAGATAAGAGACTTACAGATTTGGATTTGGATAAACTGCCCAGGGTCTGTATAGTCTTGGAGATAAGTGTCAAGGTTCTAGAAGTCTGTGGGTCCTATCAAAGGTAAGAAAACAGAAATATTATACATTGGTCCAAATTTAATACAAAGAGTACAATATTTATGGTAACTAGTTCCATCAGTTTGTGGCAAATGGAGGGAGAAGAAATGGAAGCTGTGTCAGATTTTATATTCTTGGGCTCAAAAATCACTGCAGAAGGTGACTGCAGCCATGAAATTAAAAGATGTTTGCTCCTTGGAACAAAAATTATGGCAAATCTGGACAGCAAACGAAAAAGCAGAGACATCACCTTGCTGACAAAGGGTTTTTCCAGCAGCAATGCATGGCTTTGGGAATTGGACTATAAGGAAAGCTGAGCATCACAAAATGGATGCTTTCAAATTATGGTGCTGGAAAAGTATTTTGAGAGTCCCTTGGACAGCAAGGAGATCAAATCAGTCAGAACTTAAAGAAATTAATTCAAGCTATTTGCTGAAGGGTCAAATACTGAAACTAAAACTTTAATATTTTGACCACATAATAAGAAGACAGGACTCATTGGAAAAGACCGATGTGGGGAAAGATTGAAAGTAAAAAGAAAAGGGGATGGCAGAAGATGAGACAGATAGTGTCATGGAAAGAATAAACATGAACGTGGACAGACATAATGGACAGAAGGGCTTAGTGAGCTATAGTCTGTGGAGTCAGATACAACGGAACAACTCACCACCACCACCACCAACACAGCAAACTACAGTTATCCCTTCCACATGGAAGAGGTAGGAAAAGGTTTAGCCCTTCCTTCATACCAGAGAAGAAGTCTTAATTATTACGGTATTAGAAGATAAAATATGCTGATATTATATGAGTTTCTAAATTTTTTCTGTCTTCATATTGTCTGTGACTTCCACAAAACTCTCCCAAAATTCCCATTTAATTTCTTATGCTGACCCTACCATGATGTATTGAAACCCAGATGTGGTAGGGATATGGGTAATTGGGACTGGCCCTAGAGATGTGGATATTATCAAAGTTTGTATAAACTGAGGCAAGTAGTCACAAAGTCAAATATTTAAATAGTATAGAAATACATATGCCATAAAAATAGACTTAAATACACAAATATCTAAATATATAACATATATGTTGTGTGCATACAAAAGAGGCATCCTGGTGGACTGGAAACAAAGCTAGCCTGAGAAGTCAGGAAATCCTAGGTTCAGGTCTCACCCCCACACACACTGGCTGTTTCAACCTAGTCAAGTCACTTAGGCAACTATCTTATGCATTTTAAATTACATAAACAATCACAGACCTTCCTGGGTAGAGGGAGCTTTCTCTCTGGGAAATTGAAATCACAAGTCAGGACCAGGGGGAAAATGCATAAACAAAATAAATGAAACATTCATAGTGCTATATTTAGAATCAGAATATTGTATATTAATTCTGACACCCATGTGAGTAGGGCATTCACTATTTTCCAAAGGAAATACATACACACAGCTTCTTCCAGGTTACAGGATCCAACTGGGAGCTTTGCAAAGCTCCTACTTACCTCTCCAGATGATGGTCTGTTATTTAGGTTTACCTTGTAATATTCAAATGACTTTGTGGTTTTAATGGTGAAGGGAGTTCTCTACATGTGACAGCAGGTTCCATGAGACAGGGAAGTCATTTTTCTTTCCAGTGGGGATAAGTTTCCAGATGGGAAAATATGTGGAAGTATATGTGTATGTGTATACACATACATATTATATATATATTATATACATATACACATAATACATACTGCATTCACACATATATATCCTTAATATTTGGTTCTCCCTTGAAAAAATCACAGTCGTGACAGAGTGTAGATCCCAAATGTTCATTTTTATGACAAGCTGCTATGCCATCAAGACCTTTTAAATCTATCATTAATCACTGCCACAAACATACCCCCATCAAAGCTGGTAAAAGCTAAAATCAAAGGACAGATAAGTTCCATGATGCAATCTATCTTTAGTCAGGCATTAAATAGCAGGGATTTGCTATATTCATAATCCATTTTGTAATAGGCTGATCTCTGAATCCTGCAAAAGATCTTTTTTACATCTCAGTCTTGTACCTTCTAACAAAGGACACAGAGAACTTGGCAGCAAGTTCAACCTCATCTGTGTTACAGAAAAGGTCTGAAATGACAGGGAAGGGAGAAAAAAATATCCCCCCCAATACACATACCGTATGATGAGGGGTGAGCTGAAAAAGGTTTGGTGAAAGGATGGCAGGAGCAAAGAATCTCAGAAAAATAAAGCTGCTCACGGCAGTGTATCTCACATCCAGGTCACCTGTAACCAAGAAAAGTCATTTCATCTTGGAGTCTGGAAGATAACAGAAATTGAAGGGACTTTGTTACTTGGTGGAACAGATACAGTTTGGACACAGTGGGTAACTGACTGAAGTATGGTCTTCAAATCAGAAGTTCTCATTGGAGAAAGCTTCATCTTTTGGGAGTGGCATCAGGGACTCAAGAGGTGTGCCACCAATACATAACCACTAAATACCATGTGTGAGGAAGGGAATAACCACTTGCTCTTGGAAGCTAACCTTTGGGCTCCTGGAACCCATGAGGCAATTCATCTCTTCAGGAGCACAGAGAGACACCTCAGTTATCTCACAGAGTTAATATTTGTTTTTAAAGGGTAATAAGACAGATTACCTTGTCTTTGGCTAGGTTAGTCTACTGCATTTAATAAACATGAATTTTCACTGTGGAAGTCAACTGAGGTAAGAAAGACTGAGGGTTTCCTAAGCTATCAATTATTAGGTCAACAGAAGCAACTTCACCTGTTACTCAAAGATTCTGTGACTTGGATTAAATTACTTTACGGTACCATGTGGACAAACGCACAACCAGGCCCATTTAGAACATGGATTGCAGTGCTGGCTACCTACACCCAACATGTTTTTGTGGAATAAAAGAGAGGACAGAATTTTGGAGGCACCTTAATTAGCAAGAAGGAAGATCTCTTTGATCATGCTGGAGATCTCTTTCAATCTGGAAGCACAGAATGATTCCTTCTAATAATGCAGTACCCTTCAAGTATGTTTTCCATAGTGCCCTACAGAGTAACCTGGTGTGACTGAAGCTATTACAGCTGATAAGTACATTGCCCTTGCTCTGGGAGATAAAGCATTCCCTCTCTTGGACTAACGGAGAACCTTGGACAGAAAAGGGTGAAAGATGACTTTTTAAATATTGTACAACAAGACAGGGCCATGACAAATCAGTATCTCAAATACTGTAACTGACCAGTCAGATATCTCTCTCCCCTCTTTTCTTCCTCCTTTTATTCTATTGTTCTAAAAGAGTGAAATAATACACATTTTTCCAGAGGATTCATTTCACTCTCCTTGGAAAGGCAGCAACTATACAGGTCTACTTCAATGGAAGGGTATACTGTGCAAACACAATACCTCTAATTGACAACAAGAGACTGCTGAGGAAATTCCAAGCGGAAACACTAAAAGAAACAATTTATCTGAACTGGAGGGTAGCCAAGAAACAGAATAGGTTCCAACCCTATGAGGAAAGTGCCAGGAATTCTTTAATGGTCCCAGGGAACTAGGAGGCCTTGTCTTTTTTAGGTGCATTCAAAAAAGGAAAATAGGAGAGAATACCTAGGGAAATCCTAGGCAAGAGGATAAAATTTGACCCCATTCACCTCTCTGTGAGATTAAAAAGGCAAACTCTTGATCTGCCCATCATATCGAGTTGTCTAATTTTGTCTAGTTGTCTAATTTTGAAAGAATTTCTCATTTTTATGTAGGACTCACTTTTTAAAAGTCACCATTAGAACTGAGAAACATGGCAGATAGAAAGATAATTACACCTTTGGTGTAATTATTTTTAACCAGGGCAACTACGTTAACAGATATAGGAAACTCACCTTGGAATCTTTTGGCAGCTGATTCTCTCAGTGAAAAGAAAATATCACACATGACGGTTGGGCAGCTTACCCCAGATTTTGTGATAACATTGAAGATGCGATCAACATATTGCCTTAGGTTTTCCTGCAACACATTTCAAATTGATCCAAATATTTTACTGTCATGTATCAAATATTGTTTCATAAGATTTGGAACAGAAAATGACCTTAATGAACATCTCTTTCATCATCTCCATCATTTTCCAGTAGTAGGCAGACTTCTTGAGGGCAGGGATTAGCTTGATTTTGCCTCTGTGTCCTCAGAACCTAGAGTATTTGCCTTATTCATAGTAGGTGCTTAACCAATGCTTTTTGAATTGAATTGTTTCATCTTGGAAACTGTGGTCCATGGAGACTAAATGATTGGGCCAAAGTGATACAGCTAAGTAGCAGAGCAATGAATAGAGCCCAGGTCATTTGATCCCAGATTTGGTGCTTTTTTTCCCCATGCTACCCAACCAGGTGGCACAGTGGATAGAGTGCTACAGCTGGAGTCAGAAGACCTGAATTCAAGTCAAACCACAGGCCCTTATTAGCTGTGTGTCCCTGAGTAGGGTACTTATTTGCTATCGTCTATAGTTTTCTTATCTGTAAAATGGATATAATAATAGACCTATCTCAGAGGGTTGCTATGAGGGCAAAATGAAGTGTTCACAAGATGCTTTGAAAACCTTAAAGCCTAAAATAAATTCTAGCTATTAAAAAAAATCAAATACCCAAATAGTATCATTATCCTCATTTCTCAAATGGAAACTATCAGAACTGCGAAGGTAAATGACTCACTCATAGTGCAGCCACGCTGAGCCTGGACAGGGAGAAGCACAAAGTTCAGAGCCTCAGACAATATGGGTTAAGGTCTAGGAAATAAAAAGTAAATGAAGGGAGCAGAGGAAATCCATTGCACCCACCCAGAGACAGCCTCTCTGAGGTAGATAGGATCTCTGAAGCCACCCAGGTGGCTCATAATGAAATGCCAAGGTTTTAAGATGAGGATGTTTCAGTCCCTCCAATTTAAACTGGTATGGTATTTATTCCCTAGTAGAGAAGTATGAAGTAGCATCAGGACACCCAATAGTCTTGCCCTCAAAGTCAGAATACCAACCTTCTACTCTCTGAATGCACATAACAAGGCAAACGTGATAAACATCATCATCACTCACTGAAGAATATGTGAAAAAAAAAAAGATGTGCTCCTCCCCTCTAAGGATAATCATCTGTGCTGCAAGTCAGACGCATCCACAGGGCACGAGTTGGGAAGCCTGGCTGCTAAGACCTGCCTCTGATACTGTGCGCCCCAGGAAGAATCACTTTCTCTGCCCTTCAGGGTCTAGAGGAGGAATAACAGAGATATCCCTTCTGTGCCCACCAATCTTGCAGAAATATTGTGGAGATGAATGGGAAAAGAGATATGATATAATTTTTTTAAATCATTACCAAATGAGAAAGGAATGACACCTTTGAATGGGGAGGGAAGTTTTGTCCCTTAAGGACTGAACTAATCAATGGAAACTTTTATGAAGAGGAATTTGTAATGACTTCCTGTAGATATCAGGCATCAGAGGATGACGACGACGATGATGACAACAGAGCTGAGAATTTCAATCACAGGTATAGGCAGAGCGAAAGATTAAGCTAAAAGATGAGAATGTGAAAAAAAATTGAGAACAAAAAACTGAGGGAGGATAAACAGCAGTAGAGTCTTTTAAAAGTAAGGTGAATTCAATTTAAATTCAATTAAACAAATATTTACTAAGGTTAGACTATGTTGAAAACACAGTGAGAGGTACTGGGGAAATAGAGGAAAACTCTACCTTGGACGTAAGATACATACACAGATAGCTATAACATAAAATGATAACTGACACATGCGTTAGAGAATATATATGGGTTAAAGAAAATTAAATATGGAAAGGAAGAGGAGAAATAATGCTAAAGAGCTTAAGGTGAAGGGTAGGATTGAATATAGACAAAATAATGGGCTTGAAAATAGACAAAGGAAAGAAGGAAGGATGGTAGAATCATAAACCAGAAGCTAGAAGATAACCTAAAGGTCATCTAATCCAACCTCTTCATTTTAAAGATAAGGATGCTGAGGTCCATGCTTAAGCCAATCAATCAATCAACAAGCATTTATTAAGTGTTTACTATATTCTAGGTACAGAGAATAAGAAAGATAAAAGATAAAATTAAAAATTAAATTAGTTAAAATAAAAATTAAATTAAAAAGATTTTTAAAAAACCCAGTTCCTGCCCTCAAAGAAGTTTACAATTCTACTGTAGAAGACAATATGTAAACCTGTACATATATACATAACAGGTCATATGGGAAGTAAGCATTGGGGGATTTGTGTCCAGGTCCTTTGGCTCTAGAACCTATCACTCTTTTCACTGCATCATGATGCCTTCCCAAAGGGGGGAAAAACAAGGAGATGAAAGAAAAGGAAAGAATTCTGAGAAATAGGAAAAATGGTCTGATTTAAAATAAATTCATTTGTAAGGCTAAACAAAAAAAATGGCAAATTACACAGATTTAAGAGGGAGGTTAGTCTAAATGAATTGGAAAAGCCAGAAGAGTTTGTAAGTGAAGAATATTAGAAGACAGTATAAAAGGATACTGCAGTGGCATACATGGAAGATGGAAAATAAATGGGGTTGTCTATAAGAATTAATATTAGTGAATCAATTATTGTTCCTGTCTCCTGTCCTTTGTTCTCAAAGAAGACCATGATGTCAGGGAGGTGATGCCATGACATTGAAGTGAATTGGATTTAAGTGAGGAAGGGCTGTGCCAGGTTACCAGCCGCACTTTCTCCTCTGGAGTGAATCAATAATCAACTGAGAAGAAGGGAGAAAATGAGGAAGTGATAAAAGGAAACATCTCTGGGATAGGAAAATTTATACAAGAAAAAAAATAGAGGTAATTAAACAAAACTTGGCCAGAAGAAAAATCTTTCAATTTGCATCCTTCCAAAATAACTAGTTCTCCAAAAGTGATTCTCTCTTAGGAAAATGACTTGGAAACACCCCTCTACTCAGACCACCCATAGTAAAACAAGAGGCTGTAAATTGTCCTAACGCCAATAAAATGATAACCAAGGGACTAGATATTCAATTACAAAATGTATGTATAGAGGTGGGGATGAAGTAAGGGGAGTGATGTCTTACCATATTGTTTTCCAGGTTCTCTCCATCTTTTAACTTTACTGGATCAATTTCACAAGGTTTGTGGACTTGGCATATCTGGAAAGAACATTTGCACTAATGACCCCATAAGGAAAGTATTGAGCACATAGAAAGAGAGCAAGCTTCATAGACACCCAGTACTATGGCAGATGCACAGGAATATTCATGTCACACCATTCAACTGGCCACTCCACTTATTCCAATGGAAAATTTAAGCAAGGACAATCAGGGTTTTTCCAGGAATCTGACATGCTTGCCTACAAATAACCAGATTCTCAGGCTAACAGGTTGAAACTAATTTTTACTGTCCTAATCTCCCCATCCCCTATCTATCCTGCTTAAAATCACAATACTGCTATGTAACAGCTGATCCGTGGCTAAGCTTTGCCAAATGTGAATAACAATTTCTGTTTCATTATAGCTAAACCCCATTTTGAAAATGTTTTTTTCCAATTGCTCAAGGCAGAATATCACTTAATATGCTACTTCATATGCAAAACGATCATTTGGTAAAATCACTCAAGGGGGAAATACTTCTTGACAAGTTATCACAGTTAACAGTTTAGGTAGGAAAGTGCTGATTCACTTGGAAAGGAAATGCAGAATCTAAATTTGTCACTCAATGACTACCCTGGGAAAAGAACAATGACATTGTACTGGAGAGATAATAAAAAGTCACCACATGAAACAGCTGCAAAAGATATCTAGCAGCAGCCATGCTGCTTTAAGAATGCAGAATGAGTGGGAGTCCTTGTTAATGACAGTGAGATTTTTAGTATTAGCTCATTCTGTCTGAGATTGAATGTTTGTTTAAAGGAAATTTTCCCAAACATGGGAAAAGTGGCATGAATTTTTGTCAGACTCTTAGGGAAACTTCCTCTTCAATAACACTCTGCCACTAGAGTAAAAAAAATAAAAAAAAAAAGGTTAAACAATGTTTATTAAGTGCCAGCTGTACATAGAGCTGTGTTCAAGGTAATGAAAATACAAGGATTTTCAAAGGACTCCAATCCTGCCTGGAAAGAGCTTCCATTCATCTAGAGAGGACAGAATGTATCTAAAGTACAAGGTAGGGAGTAAATGGGAAGCAGGGGCCAGGGAGGGTGGGAAGAGAAGACATCCAGATAAAGTGTTCTGGGAAGATTTGGGCAAAGACAATTTTTAACTAGGAAAATCAAGGAAATGTTCATGATGGCAGCTGAGCTGAACCTTGGAGGAAGAGCAGAATTTTAATGTTTAATGCTAAGATTTCAAGCAAATCCCCACTATCCATTTAGCGATGCTAAAACGACAAAAATCATCAATACTCATTCTCAGAAGGCTCTTCAGGCTAACAGTCTTACCTCCTCTATAATTGGCTTTAATGTAACTTGAAGATAATGCATCCCTGCCAGCTTCATCGTCTCATCAATGCACTTGGACGTTAAAGAATTTCCTCTAAAAATGGTATTTGGGTCTCTGAAAAAGGAACACATTTTTTGTAAGTTCACTCTCTTATAAAACAAAAGAAAACAAAACGCTGAGAAAAAAGTTTTTAAAAATTGCTATCACAGAATCCTCAGATTGGGTTGTAAACATGCCTGTATCTGAGGGAGGGCTGCCGAGGATGAATATGATTTCAGATTTTTAATAGACATTTTCAACTATATTTGCTGATGCTACAGTTAGGTGTTTTGAGATTTTTTTTCCTATGTAAGACATTCACCAGTTTTTCTCAGACCATGAGGGAGATAATGATCTTGACGACTGTTCACTTATCAACTTTTTTCTACTGTGAACTTTGTATTACCAAAAGAAAAAATAATTTTTTTTAAAAAAAGCAGTAGATAAATAATTCCAGGAATAAAATCTGGTTGATGGGAAAGGCACGGCAAAATTCTATACAAAATAAAGTGCTCTGTGCAAGCCTTAGTACATACAGAACATGCTAGAATAGTCTGGGGCAGTTGGGCATTGTATATTTCCACCAATCTTTAGCTCCATTTGCACAGACTTCTTCACAACTACATTTAAAGGTGGTAATTTTGGTTATCACCTTCATCTTTAGGCTGATCAAAGGATACTAGAGCAGTGAAAATGGGGAAGGTGAGTTGAACTCGGACTCCAAAGCAACTAGTTCCCAAGATAACTATATATATATTTATATGTATATGTATATAAACTTTGCTCATTCATCTAATAGTTCCCTGAATGAAAAAGTCTATAGTAAAAAAAAATCTATGATTTTAACAGGAGGTCTACACTTTGGCTATTTTTTTCTTCATGTCAGTTATCCTTTGTTTTTTCTGTGAAGCACAAAATAAACTAGCTGTGTGACTTTAGGCAAGTTACTTAACTCAGCCTCCAGTTTCTGAGTTATAAGATGAGGGAGCTGGACTTATGATCCCCTCCCTCTAAAGTTTTGATTCTTTGATCTACACATATTTATGATGATTGTTTTATAGTTATCCAATTATCCAAGCATAGGAAAGTCTGTGCTTTTCTACTTTTTTTTCTCTAAAGTTTCATTGTTCATATCTATCAGTTTCCAAAAGTCACATAATAGAATGACAAGAGATCCGAACTTGGAACCAGCAAATCTGACTTGAATCCCATCTCTAACACACAGTAATCTTTAAAACACTATGAGTCTATGAGTCTTATTTTCCTCATCTGCAGAATGGGGGTAACACTGCACTTGCATCACTAACATCTTGGAATTTTTTTGTGAAGAAAGCACTTTATAAGACCTAAAGTATTCCCACAGTAATACAAACAATCTTTCTTCAATTCTGAGATGTTGGAATTTTGTTCTATTTTTTTCTGTTTCTACATGGGAGTGGGTATTTGAAACTCACTGAGTCCTCCTCACTTCAGCACTGGCAATGGCGCTGATGAAAGGCACAATCTTGCCATAGTGTAAGAAGAGGCGTACAAGTGGGATTGCGGCTTCATGCTTTTCTCTACACACTTCTCCCAAAATATGGGCTGCAGATGCAGACACAGGCTGGCAAGGAAAGAAAAAGGAATGTTCAGAGAGCAAGTGCCCAGCAGGCCACATTTTCTTAGCCCCGAGTCAGATTTCCCTGAAGAGATAGTCAGAGTGCCCCGGGAGATTGGCTGGGGAGGCAGACTCTAGATGGTTCCTTGAAAAGAACATCGGATGAAGATCTGAGTCCTAGCCTTGCCTTTAAGGAGATATGAGATCCTAGATAAACCACTTCACCATTACCTCAACCTCACTTTCCCCATCTGCACAATAGGGTTGACTTAGACCATCTCTAAGGTATCTTCCTGGACAGACAAAGCACCAGGCCTGCAGTCAGGAAAACATGAGTTCAAATCCAGCCTCAGACACATATTAGCTGTGAGACCCTAGATAAGTCATTCAACCCTGTTTACCTCAGTTTCCTCATCTGTAAAATGAGCTGGAGAAGGAAGCTTTGCCAAGAAAATTCCAAGTGGAATCATGAAGGGTTGAACATGACTGAAACAACTGAATAAAACAAAACACTTCTTCTAGGTCTATAATTCATCAAACATGAGATTCTGATTTTTCAGTTCCAATTGAGTGTCACCTAGTCACCAGAGGGCGGCAATTAGAAAACAAGATGTTCTGCGTCTGAATACTCCCTCATGATCAACATGTTGGTTGGATATGAAGTATCAGGGTTTCAGGGAAATGAGAATGATGAAAATCTAGTTAAATAGTTTTTCACTCCCCACCCCTTTCTGTGGTATTATCATTTCCGGCCACTATAAATACACCTTTCAGGTGAAAATGAAAACACAAAACAAAACCAAAAAAAATTATATCTTCTGACAAGTCAAATTCAGTTATTATTTTAAAGTGTCCCTGGACACCACTGACTCATTACATGCCCTACAAAAAGAGGTTTAACTCAGGCAAGTCTTCCTTTCCCCAGGACCTCCCATCTCCTAAGTCAAAAAAAAAAAATAAGTTTTATCAAGCGAAGAAAGCAGGTTGCATTTTTTCCCCCACATTCAAACACAAAATTAGGAAGTTGTACACACTGCCTGTGGGTTCACATCAACGGTTCTAACTGCGCTAGGCTTGGGTGTGTCTTTCCTTGTAGCCAGTATGGGCAGATAACAATCTCTCAGTGAGGTACAAAAAAACAAGAAAGTAGGAGAGAGACATCTTGTAAAAATCATAAATATAAAAAGGAAGCAGTGGAGGCAATCTGAGAAGTTTTCAATCTTGTCTGGTTGGCTGGAGAATGAGAAATAGAAATGTTTATGGCAATTCTGAAAGGTCACTGGTAGGTAAACCAGAGGTACAAACAAGCAAATTACCTCCACATCTGCAGATTTTAACAGGAGGTCTCGAAGAGGGCTGTAATAATCTGAGGAAAACACATGATCTTCAGTGTAAACCACATTTAACCTTAGGGAACCCAGGTCACCTGGTTTCAAGGATTTACTGCCATTATCTCTGGGCTGTAGGAAATACCTGGAAAGAGAGGGGAGAAATCAAATGTGGATTAATTGTATCTTAAAAGCTATGGGTACTTCAAGTTCTGTTCCATTACTTTCGGTCATTTCCAAAGCAGTTTGTAAACCTAGCTCTCAGCACTGGTCTTCTTTGAAAATGGAAGGGTGAACAATGAGGAAGCTGGTCCCCAGGTGTCTGGTGAAGGAAGGACTGACACTGGAGGAGAAGGGGCCAGTTCCACTCAACTCAATTAAGCAACATTTCTCAGTCAGGTCCCAGGTGCAAGGCACTGTGCTAGGTGCTGGAGCTACAAAATTGAAAACAAAATAGTTCCTGCCCTCAGAGAGGTTACATTTTACTTGGAGACCACAATATGCACAAATACAAAGAAAAATGTTTTAATAAAGAACCCTATTGCCTGAGGTGCTCATGAAAGGCTTCTTGGAGAAGTTGAGTTGAGTCTTGAAAGAAGATAAGGTATCTGAGAGGCAGAAATGCGGAGGATGTATATTCCAGACACGGAAATCCAATCATGGGAAGAGACAGAGGCAGAGACGAGGAAGGAGTATATTACAGGCATGAGTAATAGGCAGTATGAATAGAAAGTGAGAAATAAAGTATTGAGTCTGGGAAATGTCTTAGAGACCTGTACAGGTGGAATATAGGGTTCACTATAGGGTACAGTGTGAAATACTAATGAAAAGATAGATGGGAGTCAGATTGTGAGGTGTTATAATGTAAAAGGCAGGCTAAGAAGATTATATTTTATCCCATAGGGAATGGGAAATGATTGAAGGGTTTAGAGCCAGAGTGACATGGTCAGATATGAGCCTAAAGAAGCTTCTTTTGACATCTTTGAGGATGATAGTTTGGAGAAGAGAGAGCCTGGAAGTGGTGGAATAGAAAGAAAGGAACAGTGAAGAATGGACAGATACATAAGATATCATAGACAGGACCTGGCAATTGTTCAGATATTGAACGTGGTTCTGGGGGAACTACTGAAGAATACAGGTACCCTGACAGTTCCCAATGGACTGGGAATGGACTGACTCTCTGGGTCCCTTAACTGCTTTGTTGGTAGATTCACTAAAAACAGCCATACATTTATTTTCAAAAGAAAGGAAATGAAGAAAAGGGAAGGGAAAAGATGAAGAAAGAAGACAGATGAAACCGGGGTGAATCAAGGAGAAGTTGAGAAGGGAAAGAAGGGAAGGAGAGAGGCAGAATGAGTAAAGGAAAGATGGGAAGGACTAGGCAAGAGGAAGAGGAGAAAGAAGAAAAGTTAGTAGCAAAAAAAGTTGAGTTTTAATTATTTTAATGACGTAGAACAATCTTTGTTGCTAAAGAAAAGGTAACCCAGTTATACTTTCTAGGGTTGGGTAATGTTTAGAGGTAATTTGGAGTTCTTTTTTTTCTTCCTTTATACCTTTATCCTAGTGTGGCCCATTTCATTTACCATCAGACTTTGTGAATGCAAAGTGAGTTTTGTAAGATGCTGCTTTAATTCCTCTTTGCCTGCCAATTTAAACATTCCTTATGAAAATGTCTGAATTCTCTCAGTGGAATTTGTATCTGGGGCATCTAAACAAGCTTCAGTATGCATGGGAAACTTAAATGAGCCACCATACAAAAGACACAAATTTACATAGCTGGTTTTTGTATATATATGTATAATACACACACACATATGCACACATGCGCACGCACACACACATTTCAAATGTCCTGTTGTTAAGGCTGGGGGTTTCTTTAAAGACATATGATCAATCCACTCTGGAGCAAATCCAGTAACACAGGCCCATTCCAGTCCATGGCTTCATGGGATTAAAATGTAAAATCTTATCCAATAATTACAACCAGGGTATACTCAATAAAAATACAAAACATAACATGAATAATTCTCTCCTCAACTAGATTGTAGCTCAAATATTGGGTTCATATTTTCTATTTCTTTGGTATCCAAATTCCAACACTTACCACCACCATCACCCTTCTGCCAACAATGTGGGATCTCTACTCTGCATACAGCAGGCACCCATAAATTATTGTTTACTGACTGATAGCTATGCCAGCAGGCACTTGCTTAAGTTTGCTTTGATGCTCTGTTTAGATGGTGCAGATCTCTTTGCTTTTACACAAGCTGCTTTCTGTGCCTGAAATGTACTCCCTTCCTTAGGACATCTTGTTGTTCCTTGTTCAGGCGTATGTCTGACTGTTCATGACTCCATGATCTATACTGTCCATAGGGTTTTCTTGGCAAAGATACTGTAGTGGTTTGCCATTTCCTTCTCCAGTAGATGAAGATACTTCCTCCTGACTACAGCCACAATACTCAATCCCCTACACTAAGCAGCCTTTCTCTTACAGTGCATTGTTTAAATAGCATAACTACTGGCATTTAACATGGCAGCAGTGATACAAATTTGTTACCAACAATACAAATTTTGGAGTCAGGAAGACCTGAGTTTGAATCCTGTCTCAAACCCTTACTAGCTGTGTGACTCTGGGCAAGTCACTTAAGCCTGTTTGCCTCAGTTTCCTCATCTGAAAAATGAGCTAGAGAAGGAAATGACAAACCACTCCAGTATTTTTGCGAAGAATACCCCCAAATGGAATCATAAAGAGTCGGACAACTTAAAACAACTGAACAATAAACTAGCATGTAACATAGTAGCCGTGACCCTAATTTATGGCCAATTATACCAACTTCTCGAAACTGTTCTGTCATTCTATAGCTGAGGGTAGTTTATCTCCTTCTTCTCTAGAAGTGCCAAAACTTGGGGAAAAATAACATTTGAACTACTTTGGTCAGAAATATTTATAAAATGTATTACACACTTCCTTGCTTTCTCAAGCTTGTTATAAAGAAAAGTTTATCTTTGTTTTTGATAACTCAGGGTTATCAAACTCCCCAAAGTCCTAACTCTCCCCTTCACTTCATCACAGAACTTCTAAAAAACAAAGTCTGTGGCTCCACTTCTCCAACACCGACTCACTGGGCAGTCAAGCTTCCTCCTGCTCCATTGAAGCTGCCACCTCCAAGGTCACTAGTCCTCCAAATTACTACATCCTAGACTTTTCTTCCTTTCATTTTTTTTTCTGCTTAGCACAAACAATTGATGACAGCCTGTAAAAAAATCACACATCTTCTAGAGGCGAAAGCCTAGCCTGTTTTATCAAATTCAGAAATGGCTTTCTCCTTCCTTTGGCCTTATTACAAAATGTCACCTATCTCTTTCTACAGCAGGCAAGCACAGAGCAGAGGTCACTTGGAGTTCGCTCCATGTGATGCTGCTGCTCTGCGTTGGAGGTTATGTAAAGCTTTCATATTTTTAACCGTACTATGTATTTCAAAAGATCAGAGATGCTGATTTTAAAGAGACTCCGGTAATTTGTTGGTCTCACACAGTGGAAAGATCACTGAATTTAGAGATAGATTTCCCCCCACCATTCTTCCTTCCTTCTTTTCCTCTTCCTTTCCTTTCCTCTTCTTTTTTCCTTTTTTCTTTCCTTTTTCTTTCCTACTTCCTTCCTTTCATTCATCCTTCCTTTCCAACTTTCTTCTTTCCTTTCATTCTTCCTTCCTTTCATACTTTCTCTTCAGTTCTTTCATTTTCTCTTACTTCCTTTCCTTTTTTTCTTTCTTTCCTACTCCCTTCCTTTTCTTCCTTTGTTTATTTCTTTTTCTTTTCTTTGGACAGCTGTGATTTCATTCATAGACAGAGGGAATTCCCCATGAGGAAACTCCCTCTAAGAATACAGATTAGCACCTGCTCTGTCACTCATGGTCTGACTGAGTTGTCTGGGGCCCTGAGACTAGCCTTGGGATCACTCAGACAGGACATGACAAAAGCAGGCCTGAACACAAGTTATCTTCTCCAGGACGGACACTCTCTCCGTTCACTCCTCACTGCCTCTTGAGCACCAGATGAACATTCTTAAAACTTACCTTGGCTCGTGTCATCCCCTAATACTCTTTGTCAAGTCTCCATTTCCTGCTGAGTAAAGTCTCAACTCACCGGGAATGAAAGTTATTCCGCAATCTGACTCACTGGTACCTTTCAATTCAAACATTAATTAAGCACCCACTGTGTGCAAGGTAAGAGACAGCTAGGTAGATCAAGATGGAGAGCAAGGCCTGGAGTCAAGAAGACTCATCTTCCTGAGTTTAAATCAAGTCTCATATACTAATTAGCTGTGCGACCCTGGGCAAGTCACTTGACCCTGTTTGCCTCACTTTTCTCATCTGTAAAATGATCTGGAGAAGAAAAGGGCAAACCCCTGCAGCATCTCTGCCAAGAAAACTCCAAGGATGGTGTGGTCCGTTGGGTCGCAAAGAGTCGAACATGACTGAAGACTGAACAAATGGGATCATGAACAGTTGGTAATGACTGCATAACAACAATTCAAGTCCATTGTTTTTCTGGCTTTATGAAAGCATCCTTTAGATCCCCAAATCCTGAGAATGGACTTGAGTTGGTAGAAGTGGAAAATAGGAAAAATATGAAAAAATGGAGGTCAAAGTAAAAATCAGTATCTTAGAAGCAGCATGTTATAGCGGAAAGACCACCAAGCCTGGAGTTGAGGCCCTTGAGCCTGAATAGATACAACATTCGTTCACTGCATGACCCTTACAAGTCACAGCCTCAGTTTCTCTATCTGGCAAATAATTATTATAATATTTATAATACTTATAATATAATATTTATAATATAATATAAATTATAATACTTATAATATAATATTTATAATATAATATAAATATTATAATATAATACCTCAGAAAGTAGTCATGAAGAAAGTGCTTTGTAAATCTTAAAGTTCTATATAAATGCACTTACT
The DNA here is from genome assembly GCA_028658325.1 of Potorous gilbertii. Lineage (NCBI taxonomy): Eukaryota > Metazoa > Chordata > Mammalia > Diprotodontia > Potoroidae > Potorous > Potorous gilbertii. The sequence goes on along the minus strand of CM053771.1, from coordinate 403,595,015 downwards.
GGTTGGACACAGTAGGTGAAGAAGAAAGAATATAACCCAAGTCGTGAGTTTGGGTGAATGGGGAAATTGTCAATAATAAAGGGAAAAGTTAAGGAAAGGATAGGGTTTTTTGCTTTGTTTTGTGGGGAAGGGAGGAAGATGAGAAACTTCAGTTTTAGGCAGATTGAGTTTGAGATGCTAACAACATACCAGGCAATAATATTCAATAAGATGCTAGAAATGCAGAATCAAAGCTAAAGGAAAAGAGATTCGATATAAACATAGAAATTTGGGAATTATCTGCAAAAAGCTGATCACTGAAGCAAAGGCACTGGACAAAATGACCAAGGCTGAGAGAGAGCAGAGAATCAAAGGCAGAACCTTAGGAAATACCCACAATGAAAGGATGGGAGAGTGAGGAATCAGAAAAGGAAATGTCAGAGTGAGAGGAGAATCATGTGAATATACTCACACACACACACACACACACAAAAGGTATTAAAAATGGAGGAGATAATCAGAAGTATAAAATTGCACAAAGTGGTAAGACAATGACAGAAAAAGATCATTAGATTTAATAATAAGGAGGTCATTAGTGACATCTAATATTTTAGTCTTTTTTTATTCTCCATAGCCCCTAATGTACTATTTTTATATAATAAGTAGGAGGCAGCAGAGTGGCTCAGTGGATAGAGCATTGGGCCTGGAGTCAGGAAGATTGAGTTCAAATCTTGTCTGATGCTTACACCTGTGTGATCCTAGCCAAATGACTTAAACTCAGTTTGCCTTAATCCACTAGAGAAGAAAGCAGCAAACCTCTCCAATGTCTTTGACAAGAAAATGCCCATGGACAGTATGGTCAATGGGGTCACAAAGGGTTGGACACTAATGAACAAGCAGCTAGGCAGCTTAGTGAATAGAATGCTAGACCCATAGTCAGTTCAAATCTTGCCTCAGTCACTTACTAGCTGTGTGACCTTGGGAAAGACTCTAAACCTCTTCCTGCCTCAAGTCTCTCATCTATAAAATAGGGTATAAAATGGTACCTCCCTTCCAGTGCTGTTATAAGGTCACAGTTGTAAAGCGCTTAGCACAGAGCCTGGCACATAATAGGTGAGCTCTTAATTAGTGCTTATTGTCTTGCTTGGTAGTAGGTACCCAACTGATACTTCCTTAATGAATGAATGGCTATGGATATAATTACGGTAGTGTGTTGTTCAAAAAATAGTGTCCTAGGTGGAGGTCTGTCCTCTCCTACATCAAATGAACTCTAGGCTGCCACACTTATTTATTAAAAACTCTTGTTTTTGGTTTGTTTTTTTTCTATATCTTCTGGTAAAGTTGTTAGCCCTCACTTATGATAACACTCTGTCGATGTATTTATAGCAGCCTTTTGCATGTCTAATTTTCTGAGAGACTGGAAATCAGATAACCAACCTCATGAGAATTAGGTATCAAGTAAGAGTGAAAAAGGGCAGCTAGGGGGCACAATGAATAAAATGCCAAGCCTGGAGTGAGACAGACTTCATGTATCTGAGTTCAAATCTGGCCTCACATACTAGATGCATCATCCTGGGCAAGTCATTTAACCCTGTTTGCCTTACTTTCCTTATTTCGAGAAGGAAATGTCAAATTTCTCTAGTCTCTGCCAAGAAAACCCCAAATGGTCACAAAGTGTCAGACACAACTGAAATGACAGCAACAACAACAGTAACAAAGAGTGAAGTCCTTAACAACACTTCTCTAACAGAAAAGCATGAGCTTTTATATTTGGAATCTGAGCTGCTCAGAGGCATTTCTTTTACTTGCTTCTACCTTCGAAGATACGTTCTATAATGTGGAACTATGCTCAAAGGGCTATAAAACTGTGCATACCCTTTGACCCAACATTTCTGCTACTAAATCTATACCCCAAAAAGATCAAAGAAAAAGGAAAAGGTATATATGTACGTATATAAAAATACTTATAGCAGTTCTTTCAGTGGTAGCAAAGAAGTGGAAAATTAAGGCGATCCCCATCAATGGGAAATAGTTGAACAAGTTGTGGCATATGATTATGATGGAATACTACTGTGCTATAAGAAATGACAAGTGGGATGATTTCAGAAAAACTTAGACAGACTTACATGAACTGATGCAAGATGAAGTAAGCAGAACCAAGAGAACATTGTACACAGTAATAAGAATACTGTTCCATGATCACTTGTGAATGACTTAGCTATTCTCAGTAACACAATGATCCAAGACAATTCCAAAGGATTCATGATGAAAAATGCTATCCACCTCCAGAGAGAAAATTGATGAATTCTGAGTACACATTGAAGAAGATTTTAAAAATATTTTCTTTATTTTACTTACTTTTTCCCCATAACATGGCTAATGTGGAAATACGTTTTGCAAGACTTTATATCGTATTTCTTGTCTTTTCAATGGGGAGAGAGTAAAGGGAGGTAAAGAATTTAGAAATGAAGATTAAAATAAAAATATTAACAAAGAAAAACACAGTTATGTTCTAGATAAGTGAGGTTGCATTATAGCTGAGCTCTAAGGAGATGAAGTGTTACTATACCATGCTTCATAAGAACTGGATTGTCGGAGGACTTTTAGAGGAATCCTCAGTTCTCCTAGGAACTCATCTCCAAACTTCAAATTACTGGCATTCCACAGGTCAACCCTGAAATAAACCAAAAACAAATAGCACAATTTTAATTTAAAGATGGGGAAAAGAGAGCAATTGCGATACATTGAAAAACTCAGGGCAATAACCATTCAACATTCACTTATCAAACATTTGTAAAGCACCTACTACATACAATATGTGCCATGTTAAGTAGTAGGGAAGAGCAATATCTGGCCCATGCTTTCAAAAAATTACTTCTATTTTATTTTTAAACATGACATAAAGTGTCTTATCACATAATACGTGAGGTAAGAGAGCCACATATATATATATATTTATATATAAATATATATATATATATATATATATATATATATATATATATATATATATATAAAATCTCCTTATCCAGCAGCCTTAGAAAATCTCTGTTGTTCCAAAGATAGAGGGGCAAGGTAATGAACTCTCAAAGTCTATTGTACTGCATGATTTTGTAACAGCAATAAATAAGTCTCTATTAAAATATGGGTATCTATACTAGTTCAATACTAATTTCACTATTCTTGGTTCTTCCCATTTTCCTTTGGAGATGTCTTAGTGATCTCAAAATGGATGGTACTGTCCATAGTAGAAAGTTTCATGAGTAACAACACATACCAAACTTCAAATTTTTAATTCCCTGATTATTTCTAAATAATGCAAATTGTTACTCAGGGTGATGATTTTTTATTCAGCAATGACACAGGAAATGAGTAGAATATCCCAAAAAATGTTGGTTTGACTCACGACAAAGCATGGATTTTCTTTTCTATTCTTTTTTCCTTACTAGTTTGCCTCCAAAGCAACAAACTCCTATATCCTATTAGATTAAAAATCAATCAATTAATTAATTCAATCTTATCACTGAATTCTTTCAGCTCTCTACAGTACAAGAGCTAACACCTGCCAATCACGTACTGCCATATGGTCTAGCAGAAGAAAACAAAAACAAAGAAATACCCTGAAACTAAAATACTCTCAAACAGTGAGAGGGAGTAACTACTCTACAAATAGCTACCAAACCACAGAACTATTTTTGTAGCAAATCACCTTGACAATCTGACCCTGTACCTCTATCCTGCTGAGTGATCAGGTCATCTCTGACATTGGGGAAAGAATGACTAATCCCTCATCTGCTGTGTAAGCCTCAGGACCGCCATCAATTTTATGACCTCCATCATGACTTTGGAAGGTGATGTAAGAAGTTTAACTGCTTTTCACTTCCATGGCAAAGAGCCGGGTTACTCACACTAACTTCCCCAAGATATGATTCTAACATTTTAATATTCTAAATGGAGCTGAGAATCTAATACAGGAATTCTCATGACCCCCTGGGAGGGTGGGCTGAGGTCCGGAATTGTAGAGGGGATCCAGACAATTGTATTACCATGTGCTGTTATTATTGTGGGCAAGCTAAAACGGTAACTGTCACTGTACAAAACCTACAGTACGCAAAGAGTGTTATCACAAGGAATAAAGGAGCATTTGGAAGACAACAGAGGCGGAACTCTGGATACAATTTGCCACAGTAGCCTATTTTCAGTTTAACAAAAAGAGAATTTCCAATCCCTAATGGACAATTTATCTGTAAAACATTCCCAAGCAGGGTTTTTTCCCCCACCTCTCTGTTTTCCTCCTTCTCTCCCTTCCTCTATTTCTCCCACTTTCTTCCTCTCGCCTAGTTGCCCCTCCATTCTTTCTACTATCTCTTCTGTCTTCCTCCCCACCTCTTTCCCTCTGTTTCTTTCTCTGATTTCCTTCCTTCTTCTCTCTTCCTCCTTTAAGGAAAATATCAAGTTGGTGTTTTTTTGCTTGCCTGCTTTAAGAAAAAAATGACTTCAATCTTTAATCTACCCTTCACTCTGTCCTCCTCCCCCCCAACAAAAAACATGGTCCTCTCTCTACAAGAAAAAAGGGAAGTTGCAGGCTGAAGGAACATCTGGTACCACACGGCAATTTTAATGAGAACCTGTCATTATGTATAGCTTTCTTCTGGAACATTCAAGAGGACAGCCTCCAGTTGCACAATTCTGGAGGGCTGAAAATTAAAGTCTGAACCAGGCAAATGTAAAATATATGATCAAACCAGGATATGTCTTTAGAATAGATACTTTCTTTCCCTAAGGATTCCACTGTAAAGAGAAAGGCATAGAAACAAAAACTGTCTGCTTCTATGATAGGAAGAGGAAGTGTCGGAGGGGAAGGGAAAAAGACAGTCAGAGAACATTTTGTACAATCTCAGAATTAGCCTTCAATCTGTTTTCCTTGATTTTATTAGTGTCAAAGCTTTCCCCGACTGTGTCATAAATCTCTCCGCTAGCTTTTTTTTTTTTTTTTTTGAGAATTGTAAGCTATTGTGTGCTGGTGTGAGAAACAATAGAGGAACTTCTTTCCTGAATGTAATTTGTATCATTCATGTGACTCTGTGTGTCTGGAAATCTTACCTTCTAAAAGGAAAGCTGCCCTCATTTTACCCAAGTCACACTGAAGAATGTTTATAAGGGTCTCACTTTCAATAAACTAGAACATATGTTCCTTGTTAAGGAGACAGATATGATTTTCAATGAAAGTTTCTGAAGATGGTACCAGCTGCAAACATCTTACCACAAAGAATGAGAGATTATTAATAGTTTGTGACTTGGGCAGCATAAAATTCCAAATGACCCCATAATTAGAAGCCCTCTCCCTTTAAAGATAAAGAAAACGAGGGTAAGTGATTTGCCCAAGGTCATGTAGGTGGCAAACATCAAGTGGGATTTGAACCCAGGACATATGAACCAGAATCTTAGAGTTAGAAGGGACCATAAAGTTCAGAATACTACCTATTGTATAAATCTTCTCTTGACAAAATTCCTCCACAAAGGATCATGTACTCTCTAAGTGAATACCTTCCAGTGATGGAGAAGTATTTCAGTCACTCGTTTCATCCAAATGAACAGCAAAATTTAAACAAAACTTAACATTTAAAAATTAAATGTATCTTTTTTTTCACTGTTTAGGTTATTAACATAGACTATATATGCTTTTGAGATAGCCAGGTGATGAAGTAGATAGAGTGCCAGGCCTGGAGTTAGAAAGAAGCATCTTCCTGAGTTCAAATCCAACCTCAGACACTTGTTAGCTGTATGACTGGACAAGTCACTTAAACCTGTTTTCCTTACTTTCCTCATCTGCAAAATGAGCTGGAAAAGGAAATGGCAAACCTCTGCAATGACTTTGCTAGAAAAACCCAAATGGAGTCATAAAGAGTCAGACACGACTGAAATGACTAACAACAGCAATTACGAACCTGCTTTCATCACATTGTTACATACTAATTAACACTACTTCTTGGTAGCACGGCATCAAGAGTTTCCAGTGTATTAACACAAAGCAGTTTATAATAGGAAGGAGAAAGTATAAATCTCTACAGGGAAAAGCTCGAATAGGAAATAAGAGACTATTGGAAATGTGAGTGGGAATTCCAGCCTATTTTCCTTAAGAGGAGAGGAAAGTTGGCACATTTTCACAAAGCCGGAAGTGTAATGCGAGTGTCTTTTCACTAGTAATTCCACAAATGGAAATATGAGCAGGCTGGGCTCGGTGGAAGTGGGAAGAATTCTTGGGGAGGGAGGAAATCACAGTGACTTCTGTTTGAATATTTGGAATGTGGCTATGAAAAATGACTCCTTGCTTAAATATCCAACTTCCTTGTCTTTGCTGGACCACATGGCATGTTCATCTTCACCTGAATTTCCCTGTAGCTGCCACTGAGAATATTAGGATGCGACAGAAAAAAGATCACAAAAGAAAATATAGATAAATGCCTAACAAAGACCCTGTTTCTATGACAACATGCTTGAAAGGAACAAGAGAAGTTAAATATAGGCTATGTGGACAAAATAATTTCAACAAGGAATGATGTTTAACATTTTCCATATGGGAAGAGGAGCTCTTAGAGAAGGAAGCTCTTTCTGGCCTGAAGATTGGGAGTGTTCTCAATTATTCCATAAATAGTACAGTACAGAAAGACTCAAGTATGAATCTCATAGGGGACACAGGACAACTGGCCCTTCCTTGACCCATCCCCTCCACTCATTCAATTCCATTTACCATCCATATTTCATCTTAGCTAGACTGCCTCCTTTCAGCACAGTTGTCACTCAACAGTCAAGAGCTTATTATAAGAAATAAATGGGTGAACACCAGAGGAGATTTTTCAGAACCATAAAGTCCAGCCAATTAGTAGTCAAATGAACACTTGTGTGTGTGTGTGTGTGTGTGTGTGTGTGTGTGTGTGTGTTGGGGGAACTGGAGAGGCAGAGGGGGATATGTAAAAAGTACAACCATCTGTCCCTGCTATATTTGAAGATAAAAACAGTAACAAACAGTATGATTAAACATTCACTTAAGGCCCTAAAGACTTAACAAGTGTAGACTATGAAAGTCCCATAAGTTTAGCTCATGTCACGTCAGTGACCCACAATGCCTTTCCCTATAAGAATCATATTTTGAGCACATAAAGTAGACCCTGGGCTATACAGATCTTTTGGCTTATAACCTCAGGGTAGTTAACTATAATATTATGATATATATGAAATACAATGTTATAATTATAAAGTTGATTATAATGACCACACAAACTTTTCTGTACTTTACAGTTGGAAAGTACTTTATTCAAGCTATTCTCTCCTTTGAGCTCCAGAACAATACTGCCAAGTAAATAAGAAAGTATAACTATCCTCACTATCCAGATAAGAAAACAGAGGCTTAGAGATATGTTGAGTGATTTGTCCAAGGACACACAACTAGTCAGTGGAAGAATCAGGACTTGTAGGAAGGTCTTCTGAGTTTAAGTCCAGTAGTCTGACTAATCCACTGAACTACTTTCTTCATTGCCAATAAGAATTCCTTTTCTCTTTGTCCTAACTTCTGGAATTCTCATGAGGTTTAGAGTCTTAGACTTTGGCTGCACATTTCCTAGAGTTTAAATTATCAAGAGAATCTAAATACACATTTAATCATCCCCCCAAAGCACATAAGAAATACCCAACTTAAATTGTGAAGTCAAAAATATTCATTTTCTTAATTACCTAATCTCAAGTTTGTCAACATCCTCTTCTTCAAAGTCAAAATGAGACTTTTTGCTATAGCTGCAGGGTCTGGTCACCTGATGGAATAGAAGAGAAAAACATTTTGAAACACCACTCCAAAAAGAAAAAACAAGTTCTTATATAAGGACTCTTACACGTATTCAAAGAGAAACTCATTCAACCTATCATGACATGAAAGAAAGTTCTACAATAATAGCAGTTCAAGGATCCTTAATTTGGGGTCCATTCACTTTTTAAATTAATAATTATATTTCGATATATTTAATTTCTTTTGGAATCTATGTATTTTATTTTGTGCATTTATTATTCTAAGAAAGGGTCCATAGGCTTCATAAAAACCCTTGACTAACCAATCATTTAAAAAACTTTGAACAGGACCTAAAGAATTGATAATGCAGACCAAATAAAAAAAAGAAAAGAACGGAAGGAAGGAAGCAAAGAAGAAAGGAAGGAAGGAAGGAGAGAAAGAAAGAAAAATGAAAAAGAAAGAAAGAGAAATAACAATTGCCATGAGAGGGAAGAGGGCAAAGTCGTGGGAAACAGCCCAATGTCATCTCTCACTGAAATAAAGAACTTGAGAGGGAGCTGGGCACCATCACTTCACAGAAATGCCATTCCGAACTAGGCTTCTTTGGGTCTCAAATATAAATCAGGGATGAGAAGTGACATTCTGTGATCCCATCCAGGTAGTCTCCAAAGGGAGCTTCCAAAGCCATCTCAGATAAAACCATGTTTCTCATGTTATCAGCACTGGCCTCTCCTTCATTCCTCAAACCATTGCTACAAATGTATTCAATGCCAATAAACATTCAATCAATAAACATTTTTTTAAAATGCCTAAAGAAACCCCCCAAAACAAACAAAAAAACCCTTTGTGGTCTCTAAGACATAGGCCTGGGCATTGAAGACTTGGTTTCTACCCTTAATTTTCAAATGAATTGAACTGAAGAAGCATCCACAAAGTGCTGGACTAGGTGTTTGCTTGCACAAATTTGTTACAAGATAGTTCTGTTTTTATGTGTTGGAAGGGGGAGAGGAGTCACTAAGAAGGCATGATATTTAATAAAACACACACACACAAAGTACCTGCCCTGAGAAGGTGAACATAATCAAATTATCCTCCAAGACTCCCCTCCACTCCTCATGTGTCAGTGAGGGGTGGAGGAAAAAGAATATGGTCCCTATGGCCATATATCAGAGTCACAATCCAGTGACTGGGTTGTAGGAGGTAGAGTAGGTGGAGACAACTTAGGGAAATGATCAGGAAACTCTGCCATGGAAAGAAAATGAGGAGATTATGGAAAGATTCCAGTCCCATGTCTTCAGAGCACTCAAATGAGCCAGCAAGTCACAAGCCCTAAGTAGGAAAGCCAGTTTGGGGTTATCTTTCAACAAATGGTGATGTTCAGTCATAGTCAATGTAGCTGGTTAACATGAGTCCATTTAACATCTAGTTGCTGAAAAAAAGAAATAGGGCAACTAGGTGGAACGGTGGACAGAGAATCAGGAAGACTCATCTTCACGAGTTCAAATCTGGTCTCAGACACTTAGTAGCGGAGTGATCTTGTGCAAGTCCCTTCACCCTGCTTGCCTCAGTTTCCTCATCTGTAAGATGAGCTGGAAAAAGAAATGGCAAACCATTCCAGTATCTTTACCAAGAAAACTCCAAATGGGGCCACAAAAAGTCAGACACAACCAAAAAACAACCACCACTGAACACAAATGCTAAATAAATACTTCATCCATCATCTACGTTTTGCATTCACTTCTCTGTGTTCACGTGCATTCAAACAAGACCATACATGTAAAGTGCTTGGCAAACCTTAGCCTGTTATCTAAATGTTAGCTGTTACCATTACTGTTGTTTTCTGCCCAAAGAATGGAAACTTCTCAAGATTGAGGACAGTTTCACTTTTGTCCTTGTATTCCCAGTGATGACCATAGAGCCTGGTGCATGATAGACACTCAATAAATTCTTGTAGAATGACTAAAATAACTGCTCCTTTGTCTGTTAAACTTTTAAAAAAGTTTTTTATTAGTGTCAGTGCAGTAACTTGTACTCAATGAAGGAAAGAGGGAGGGGGATTATAAGCTCCTCTAGGAAAACCTATAGTTAACAGACAAAAGAAGCCTATAGGTTTTTAATTGAAGAGAGTTCTCTAGATAATCTTACAGTATGAGATGGAAGAAACATTACTTTCTGAAGTTTCATTTTTTTTTTACCAGTGTAACACAGAAGAATCATGTACCCCACCCATGAGATAACCACAACCCAGGCTGATAAAATAAAGTACCACTGTCATGGAGAGGATGTCTGAAGCCACTGAATGCTTCATCCTGCCCCTAAATATAGATTTAAAAACAAAATCCCCAACTCTGACAAAACAACAATACTTATGGATTTCATTTACATTAATAGGTTTCTTTTGTACATTAATTAGAATGGAAGCAAATCCATCTCCTTGCAATCAGAACGAATAAAGAAAACTGCAGAAATGGACAATAAATTTTCTTTCTTGATATTTTAAGTGATTCTTCGGTGCTCAAAGTACAAAAACATTAACAGAGCTTCCAGGTGAGATGCTGTGGAATGACTTAATTCTGATAGTTTGGAATACATTTTCTCATGTACCTGTCCCTCCACCCACCCCAATAGCCCTCTAAGATTGATTTAGAGAAATGTTAGATGCTACCACCCACAAAATATTCATTGTGGAAATAACACACAAAAAATTCCTACTTCCTTTAAAGCTCAATGAAAATATCATTTCTTTTAATAAACCTTTTCTAATTCCTCTCATGGTTTATCCCTTTCCCTCTCATAGACTTCACATGACATTTTTCTTGTACATCACCTAATCTTATGCATCGTTTTGCAGATTACCTGAGTGGGTATGTTGTATTCTCCAACTAGACTATAAGTTCCATGAGGTATAGGAAGGGTATCTTCAGTAATTTATCTCGCCAAGATAGTTCTACACACAGCTGACACTTACTAGATTTTATTAACAATGAAAATAATAACACTAATATGAACAATAAACCTAAGACTAAAGGTGATGCTCAATGATCTATAGAAAAATACCCATATAATTTAGAATAATGCTTTTCTAATAAATGTCCAAGAAAATGATAGCAGTTATGGCAAAAATGAACCAAATAGCTCTTGTTTTCATTACAAGAAAAAGGTTCTTAAAATTTACAGTAAATACACACACCATACATACATATATATGTATATATGGTAATCATTGGCAATTATTTTTCAAAGTCTGTTTCCTTTCACTTCAACAAATATGTATTAATCACTTCTATTGCAAGGCATTCTAAGAGATATTTTCAAAGAAACTATATTAGGGATATAGCCTACAATGTGAGATGGCCTAAATTTTGATCCAAATGGTACTCTATGGTATAGAGCTGATTCCAAATGAGTTTTCTTCCCCATTCATCTACCTGAGGTATATTTTTCCTTACAGTTCTTTGCTCCTACCTCCATCCTCCCTCCCTCCCTTTCCATCTCTTCAGCTCTAGGAAGTGCTCAGTGGGCTAATAATAGATTGAAAACTTTAGGCTTAAGGTTCTAACCCTGACTCCATCTAAACAGTTATGTAATTCTGGGTGAATTACTTAATCTCTGAGCCTTAATTTTCTGATTTGTAGATTAGAGCTAGCACTAATCTGCCTCTCAAGGATGCTTTAAGGCTTGAAGAAAAACTCCACAGCTGAGCCTAGATAAGCATCCTACCTGTAAATAATAACACTGAAAATGTGCCCGGGGGTTCTGTGGCATTTAAAATAAAGTCATTTAGATGTTTCAGGGGAGGTGAATAGTTATGCCTGTCTTTTTTCTTTTTTAACCACATTTTCCCTCCTCCTTTAATTTATCACCAGGGCCATCTGTCTGTAAGATCAGGACCAGGTGGAGGGTGTGGCAAGTGTGGCTTCTGACCCAGGTGACACTCCCCAGGAGATACTGCATGGTGTTAGTGGCATGAAGGAGGAGTAACTGAGACTGAGCAAATGAGGAACCAAGAGGTGCCTCCCCGCACCGCCCCCCCCCACACCTTCCAGGCTCAGGGATTAGCACCATAGAATTAAGGACTGTTGATAGTAGATAGAGTGCTGGACTCAGAGTCAAAAAGAGCTGAATATGAATCCTATCTCAGAGGCCTGCTGTGTGATCCTAGATAACTCACTTAACTTGGCTGCTGTAAAATGGGGACAATTAAATCACTCATTTCACAAGGTTTTTCTGAGATATTGAGATATATACATAAAGTCACCTGGCAAGCCTTAAGACTCTAGATAAGCATATTCTTATTCTATCCTGATGAGACAGTAAGTTCATTTCTTCAGATCTCCCCAGAGTCAGAGAAATTAAATTGTTTGTCCAAGGTCACACCTGGGTGGCGCAACCCAGGTCCTTTAGACTCCCGATCCAACATTCTTTTTTGTTCCATTGCACCATATTACCTCCCCTTTTCAGTACACCCTCAGTAATGGAGATCAGCACCTTTCTCCAAAATAGGTGGCATCATGAATGTAAAAACAGCTGGATCTATCACAGATTAGAATCTCAGAGGACTGTTCTAGTTTAAGCCCTGGAAGTGATTGAAGGTGTAGATCATGTCCTGGTGAGCATCAAGTTTCCATTTCTCTCCATTCTTATTTCATTCTCATAGAAGGCTGCCTATAAAAGGCAAAATGAAATGTAGTTTTGTTTTCCCTCAAGCTACTTACTTCTTATTTGTTTATTTTTTGCAGGGGGTGGACTGGGGGAGTGGGGTCTAGTCACTTCCATCTCTGAGGCTCCTCCTCCATTTTTTCAAGAGCAGGGTGGAGCCTAAATATTCATTTTGACAGACCCCTTTGTTAGAGGTGTGAAAAAAAAAATCTTTTAGCAAAGACGCAAACCAGACAAGTAGAACTGATTACAAGGGCAACAAAGGATGGGGTCATTTTAGTCACACCAAGTTTTTTTACCCTTTACCCCAATGGTCTATTCACTGGTCAGAGCTATACTATACTGTGATAGGAAGCAGAGAGCCAGGGAATTGTCTGGTAATTGTGGAAAAATAGAGTCAGTGAAATGAGATAATAGTTTTTTCTTTGAAGGTTTTTGGCCAAAGTCATCTAGATTGGTTATCTAGATCAGGACTTCCAAACAGCTAATACTTCTTAGAACTTATAAACTTAATCTAATTCAACAATATTAGGCTCTTAATATATGGAAGGTGCTGGGCTAGGGCACTGGGAATGAGCTCAAAGAATACAATAAAACTGTTTCAAGTCTTGGGACAATGTATACTGATGGAAACACACATGTATGGGACTCACAGACATACAGCATTACTAGAAGACTGATACTAAAAGTGTGAGCCTCTAGAGTAGAACATACACCTTCTTCCCATCTTAGTGGAGGCAGAGGGCTGTAGATATGGAATATGGCATACACTGTCAAACACAACTGATATACTTATTGAATTTCCTGAACATCTTTCCTTCTGAGGGAATTAGGTGAGTGGAGTGGATAAAGCAATGGGCCTGAAGTCAGGAAAACTTAAATTGAAATACAGCCTCAGACACTTTCTAGCTGCATAGATGTGGACAAGTCAATTAACCCCAGTTGCTTAAGTTTCTCATCCATACAATGGGGGCACATTGGAGAAGGAAATGGCAAAACTGGATAAGTCACTTAAACTCTGCCTGCCTCAGTTTCCTCAACTGTAAAATGGGGATAGTAACAGCAACTGCCTTCCAGGGTTGTTTTGAGGATAAAATGAGCTAATATTGTAAAGTGTTTAGCACACTACCTGGCACATAGAGGGCACTATCTAAATGTCTATTCCCTTCCCCTTCCTTGGCCTGTTGGGAAGGGGAAGGGATTTGGGTACTTAGAAACGATGTTTCATTTAAAAACAAACCAACAAAAATCTCAAATATGGGATCTATGAGCTAATCAATTTGAACATTCCGTCTAACAGTGCAGATAGCACTGTTAGCATCCTGTTTATGTTCATATTTTCCCATAAGTTTGACACAAAGGAGGGAGTGTCTACCCAATACTCTGGATGGGCCATTAGCTTAATAAAGATGCTTGGGGAAGGGGGGAGGGATGTCTTTAGTAGCAGTGTTCAATTTCCCAGAGGTAACGCCTACTCTCCATCTCCTATTCACACTGGGTCCAGATCACTGTCCACAGGTAGTGTTTGTTCCAGGACATATCATTGAAGGATCAAGTTTATGGGATGCCTATCCAACTATTTATCATGGTCTAGACAAAAGGCATTTTCATCCACTAAACTCTCTGGCCAGTTAGGCCAAATTCTTTCACATAGTTAAGGAATTCATACATACAGAAGGTCTGAAATATCCCAGGGATTAGTCCTGGAGGCACTTGGAAGAGCTTTACATGTACAGGGAATCCTACCTCCCTTTGGACTTTGTGTTGCTAATCTTCCGTGACAATAGTAAATACTGCTTGTTTGTAGGTATTTTTTGCCTTGATATTATCAATCAGCAGGTCACCAAACAAAACTATCTTTGTTGTTACCTCTTTCAAAAAATTTGTAGGATTCTGACATATGCACGACAGGTCCTATGTTAGGGAAAAGTCTTTACTATGGAGTTTCCTCTATCACAGTAGTGTTAAATCCCTGGAGGTCACATATACTCTAAAAAGTCTCAAACTAACATTATCTATGTTGCATTATACATTTATTTATTTTGTTAAATATATCCCAATTACATTTTAATCTGGTTTGGCTATAGGAGTTTGGCTAGGGAGTTTTCCTGGTCACTGGTGGCAAGTTAGACCCCTTTGTTTTACCAAATCAAATGCTTCTTAAATAGCCAACAGATAATAAGCCGATAGGATCAGAGGTATTAAGCTGGAAGGGTCCTCAGAGGCCATCCAATCTAATTCTCTTTTTATATAGATGAAGAAATTGAACCCTGGGGAGTTTAAATGACATGCCCAGTGTCACAGAGGTAGCAAGCATCAGAGGAGGGATTTGAACCTGAGGCCCCTAATTCCAGATCTAATTGCTCTTTCTCTAAAAGAGGATTTTGTATTCATGCTTTTCAGTAAATTGTGAGGTTTTGAAGATGTGGTCTATTGTAAAAAAAACCTGCCTGTTCTATTCTTAAGTCTTTGTCCAGGCTCCCCTGTTTATCTGTAGGTTATTCTGAGAAAATTTTTGTAGAGACAGAAATGTAGGCACATGATTGGTAGTGGGTCACTTACCTATTTTGGGTAATTAGGTCTGGGATTTTTTTCTAAGCCTTTGGTATCCTCACCTCTTTCACATGCCTTGAGACATGCTGCCAACAAAACCTTTCCTGGATATTTGATCTGGATATTCCAGTATCTTTTTTCCCCCATTACAATCTCTTCTTCCTGAAATAGCCCATCCTGGACTATAATGTCAAAATTAGTAGTGTTGGATGATTACAGGTTCTAATAGTATGGCCTTCAAAGGACTGTAGTTAAAAGTCACGTAAAGGGCAATGGAGAGGAATATGGTGGTCATAAGCATGCTGAGGCATATTATGAATCAAGAAAGAAGTATGTAGAATAGGAAGTATTTTAGAGAAGAGTACTTCGAAAAAAAATGGGCCAGTCATGGAACAAGAAAGAGAGACAATGAATGGGAGGCCTAGGGACTCTGTAGCTATCTATGTAATGTCAGGAAATCTAGAGAAAGGCCCAAGACCAAGACACAGTATATAAACTCTGATGGAAAACTGACAGAGTTCATAAATAGGAGTCTCACAAGATGAGTGGGGTAGATGGGCTAGAACATTATTAGAGGTGGAAGTAACTCCATCAATGACATGGTAACAATGGTAACAGTTGACATTTATATAGCTCTTCAGGCTTTACTATGCACCGGACATATCACCCCCGTTACATTTTCACAATAATCCTGAGAAGCAAGTTGTTATTTTTATTCCTATTTCATAGACAAGGAAACTGAGGATGATCACAGAGCTATTGAAATGGTGAAACGGGTATGATCTATTGGGTAGGCGCTGGGCCTGGAGTCAGGAGGACCTGAGTTCAAAGCCAGTCTCAGATACTTACTCGCTGTGTGACCCTGTGCAAGTCACTTAACCCTGTCTGCCTTATTTCCTTATCTGTAAAATGAGCTAGAAAAGGAAATGGCAAACCACTCCGGTATCTTTGCCAAGAAAACTCTACATGACCATGACTCAACAACAAAATATTAGATTATTATTTTTTATGGGAGCAGTTAGGTGGTACAGTGGAGAGAATGCAAGGTCTAGAGTCAGGAAGGCTCCTCTTTGTGAGTTCATATTCAGCCTCAGACACTTACTAGCTGTGTGAACCTGGGCAGGTCACTTAACCCTGTTTGCCTCAGTTACCTCATCTGTAAAATGAGCTAAGAGAATGGCAAACTACTCTATATCTTTGCCAAGAAAATCCCAAATGGGGTCAGGAAGAGTTGGACACAACTAAAAAATTACTAAACAATAACAAAAGCTCTTTTTTGGGAAAAAATAAGTCAAATCACATGCAACTATAAATCATTATCATATTCTCTGGACAGAGAACAAGCATTTATTTCTAAACTGTCATCCAAGTTATTACCTTGACACACAATGTGAATATTTGCACATACATTAGTATATTTGTAAATACACACTGAATGTGACTTCTTAAAATATGTCTGGACATTTACACTTGCCTTTTTCTTACTAAATAATCCACATTTCTACTCTTTACATTTGAGCACTCTGTAAGACTGACAGAATCTCTGAATTTGAATGGATTTCCCTTCTTCCTTCAAAATATCATCTTTCCTGTGACAAAAATCCTCCCACAATTGACCAGGCACAACTAAGTTGAACACGAAAACCAACTCCCTCAAAACTCTGAAACAAAAAACTAACCCCCTCACCCCCAGTCTAGAGATGTTCCTTTATCAGCCCTCCACTCTAAATCTGGTTGGGTCAGGAAGCGAGGAAAGCTACATTTTTTCTAGGAAAAAAGAAAGGCAGGAGTGGGCAGGAGCACTTTGGAGAATCTGATGTCTTTCTCACCTACAAAAATGACATCCTGCTACCTTGACAGATAACAAGTGAAATCCTTGGAAGCTTGATCCTATTTTTCACCTTAAGTATTATATTAATATATCATTTCATAGGTATAGGAATCCCTTTCCCTAATGCTGCTTCCCTGGTATTTAAGAGACAGCTACACAAGGTGCTCTTGCTGAGCAAATCCATCTCGTTGTGGCCTGCCTTTGGGTGGTGATGGCTCTCTCCCAACTCAGCTAAGCTGGTCAGGCCTGATGACAAACATATGGTGCCTTGCCTACCCTCCAACTCAGCAGGACCCCCTGAGGTTCATGCATTTCTGGCATCCTCTTGGAAAACCCAGGACCACTTCTCTCTGCTCCAACAAGGCAAGAGGAGGACTTGACCGGTGGTGGGATTCTAGACCAGGGTGTTAAAAGAAGCTTCCCTGTGAGGGAGGCCACTAGCCCAGCTCAGCCCTGGATACCTTGCCAAAGTCACTCGAATGGAGCATTCTAGCTTACCACCCGTTTCACTAAAATACCAACCTCAAAATAAAAGACTTCATCAAAATGGGGGTTGTTGGTCTTCTTTTTCACTTTCGTCTTTTTTGCCTCTGATCTGTAATTAAAAAAAAAAAGCAAGAAAAGAGGGTTGAGAAGGAAGGAACAACACTGTTAAACAAAAACCTCCCAGGCTTGGTGCAGAGCTATTAAATGCACAAGTAGTTCCATGTCTTTATTTATCTTATAAATATTTCTATTTCTCTGTTAACTCCAGATGGTATGCAAATGAGGAACTTTTACTGAGCCAAAAATAATACTTGATGTGAAGAATAAGAAGAATTTTTTAAAGTGCAATTTTAAAGAAATCAAAGAAACAAAGGAAATGCCAAATTGTATGTCCCACCTTGGAGTCATTCATCACCGTAACACGGTGCTAGCTTATAGCCACCAACTTAGCGGCACTGGCTCAACCAAATCAAACCCCTGGAGCGCGGATTTTCTGAACGACACTTGCCTGTATGGTCCTGCTAACGTAACTGTGGCGTAAGGGTCGCACTGCCCGTTCACTATTGGGAGGCCTTGGCATTCCAGAACTCTGAGAAAAGAAGGAAGGGCGAAAAAGATAATTAAGAAGAGGAAACAAGACCCAAATAAAATCTCATGGGAGGGCTTCCTGCGGCAAACCTTGATCTATCTCCCTTTTTTTGGCTGGGTTCAGGTATTCTTCATACCATAGAAAGGGGAGAATACACAAGCTAGGTTGGGAAATAACGGTCTCTGAACTCCTTCCAAGCCTTGTCACCAGTTCTGGAGCAGGGGTGTGTGGGGAGAGAGGTCTCAGTCCAGTGGGTTAATCTATGACTGTCTCTGCTATGACTGTTTCTTCCTGGAGGTCAAACATGAGCAAGAATGCCTGGATCAGCCAAGAATTGCAAAACATTTTGGTAAGAGAGGAAGGATGGCTTCCAGAGGGTGAGTAGGCATGGATTTTATTCTACAGAACACAAACCACAGGGGAAAGAAATTCAGACACATCGAGTTGATTTATCAGAATGGATTTGCATATAATGGCATGGTACAAGGACGCCCTGGCAATATCATCATAGAAGACAGTCTTCTTCCTGGTTTGGGAGTTTTATTATATTTTCCTTTCCTCTCTAACCTCCCCCGCCACACACACACACACATGCTCATTACCCCAGAAATAGTCTATAGTCACTAATCTTGTTTATTAAAAAGCTTTAATCTATAAATGAAGGCTTTTCACCTCCCTACCAGAGCAACTTTCCTCTGAGAATAAGAAAAACTGTAATCAGTTCTATTTCTATTTAAAATCTATTTAGCGATTGTTAACTAACTGAATGACATTCAATCTCTAGACACTGTACTTTTGCATAGTCTGCACCCTATGCCTAGAATGTTCTCCCTCCTTGTTTCTACTTCTTAGAATTCCTAGCTTCAAAGATAGTACAAGTGCCTCCTGCTACATGAGATCTCTCCTGACTGCCTCCCTCTTTCTCCTATCCCACATGACTCCCTATAGGAAGTTACCTTGTGTTTTACTTTGTTAACTACAAAAAAGGTAGATTGGTGTAATGTATAAAGATCTGACCTCAAAACCAGGAAGTACTGAGTTCAAATCCCACTCCTGACATATACTGGCAAAATAAACAAATTTTAATATAAATTTATGTATATATATATATATATATACACACACATACACACACACACACACACACACATATAGTATAATTCTTGTCAAAGGCAGAACTCTAAAGTGCTCCCAAACCAGATTAAAATATAAAATTATGTAATTAAATGTAACTGACATAGTAAGTACTTAATAGACCCCTTGTTCCTTTCCTCAACCTTCCCTCTTTACCTATAAAATTCTAAAAAACAAACCAAAAAATACATCAAAAACAAAACCCTGGAGGAAGCTCTCCCTGCTCCCTGGATTTCCCTCTTTGGGATTTTATGATAAGAATCCCATTTGTGATCTGCATCAATGAAGAGATTGTTCCAATTGATAAAACTCACAAATACATTTAAAGTGTCCAAGCAGTGAAAATAAAGCCCCCAATACCCTCAAAAGATTATTCACATATTTTAATTATCACTGTGCGGTAATTTTCCTTGTATTTGAAAAGAAAATATTACAAAAAACATCAACTGGAAGAGATCAAAGATGTTGCACAAGAATAGGATGTTCCCCTTCTAGACTGAGCCAAAAGGCACAGTGAATTATAAGCCTTCTGAGTCTCCCCCCTGCCCTACACCAAGAGATTCAGCCCTAATGTGTAATAGAGCAGCTAAGGTGTGTTTTGAAGGCTGCTTCAAATTTCATCTACCCCACTGAAACTTGCCCAGAGTAGTTTCCTGCATCTTGCTAGGTTGTCTGAGATACTTGCCCTTGGAATTAGTTACTCCTTTAGTTTTAAGGCATGGTTTCCAAAAGACCCCCTTCCAAAAATATAATTGTCTTATCTGGGCATAAGGACAACTGAATTTTAGTAGTCATCACCATGGATTTCATTGTAGAGTTTGCAAGTTATAGTTTGGAAAACAGGGGCCTGAATGATTTATGCATTTCAAACATTTTGGGGAGGAGAAAGATTTGTTTTTTTGGTGTTTTTTCTTTGTTTTTTTTAAAGGAGCAAGCCTGGATGGTGGGTTGCCCTAGTGAGGAAATACTAGACATTTAAGAGACATGGAGTGAGAAAAGACACTTCAGAAGAAAACTTTTCTAGCTTTGGATGAAGATAAGTGGTATAGTGAATGGAGTGCCAGGCCTGAAAGCAGGAAGACTTATCTTCCTAAGTTCAAATCTGGTTTCAGACACTTATTTAGCTGTGTGACCACAGATAAGTCACTTAACTCTATTTGCCTCAGTTTCCTCATCTGCAAAATGAGCTGGAGAAATGGCAAATTACCTTAGTATCTTTGCCCCTAAAACCTCAAAGGGGTCATAGAGTTGGCCATGATTGAAATGACTATAGAAATGACTGAGCTGTGTGACCCCAGGGAAGTCACTTAAATTCCACCTGCTTCAATGTCCTCAAATGTAAGATGGGGTCATAATAGTAACACGTACCTCCCTGGATTGTTGTGAAGGTCACATGAGGTCATATTTGTAAAGTGCTCAGCACCACGCCTGGTACATAGTAGGTATTTAATAGCTACTTGTTTCCTTCCTTTACAACATAAGCTAAAATAAAGCACTCCCAGAATATTCCCTCCTTTCATCTTATCTTCCAGTTTTAGAAGTGATCTCAAGTGAAAGAGGGATTAGGCTTACTGGGCTTAGCAACTTGGAACAATAGGTGGAAGTTCTGAAGAGGCAAAATTATATTTAATGTATGGGAAATTGTTCTAATAATTAAAACTATCCACAGGTGGAACAGATGGCATTGAGATAATAGGGAGATCTTTGAGGAAAGGCTCGATGACTATTCATAGATATATTGTAGAGGTATAGATACAACTTATAGATACGTTGTGGAAGTATTATATGTATCGCACTTGGATGTTCTTTGAGGACCCTTCCAACTCACCAATATCAACACTTAGCTCAAATCTCACTTCAGTGATATCCAAGGCAACCAGGATAGCAATTTTAGTCAGGGGGCTCTCTTTTCTGAAAAAGATATCTAATCATATACCTCTAAATAAGGAAAAGGATGACATGGCATTGCTTCAATACTGAGAAAGCTAAGCGGGCAACAAACTTTTCCCTGAGTTACTAAATAATAATTTACATTATTACAGTACTTTAAGGCTTATCAAGTATCTATCTCAAATTTTCCAGTTTTATAAGAGCCCAGGTCTGAGGCTCGGGGACTTACCCAAAGTCACATAGCTAAGAAATGATGGAATCTAAATTCAAACTTAGGTCTTCTGGGTTTTTCATGTCACTTCTGTTTCTTCTTTCCATCTAAGGAAGGAAGTACTTCCCATCAAGGTTCAAGAACCTACTCCTCTTACATATCAAATATACTGAGTAACTCCTCAAGATCTATTTCTGGAAGTGAGAGCACTGAAATTCAATAACTAACCCCAGTGGGAGTGGGACAGACATAGTTACAGCATCCCTAGAGCCCTATGATCTGGGAAAATACCCTGAACTTCTGTACTCCTGGCAATCAATTAAGGAGGAGAAAATAGCAGTGAATTTGGATTCAGAGAAAGGAGATTCAAGTTCTGGCTCTATTTAGTATCTTTGTAGTAAATACGGACCTGAATAAGCCTTTTATTCTCTGGGAATTGTTTGTCTCTCCTATAAAATAGAGAACTCGGATAAGATCATCTTTAAAGTCCTAGTTCTAAACTTTATAATGCCAAATAAAAAATATTTATGTCTAAATAAAATAAGTTCAATTCAACCAGCTTTTACTAGCACCTATTATGTGCCGAGCATTGGAGGTAGAAAGAAGAAGAAAGGCATAGTGACTGCTCTCAAGGAACTTATAGTCTAAAAGGATGGATATAACACACATATATGTAAATGTAAGCCAGAATGTGGGTCAAAGAGAAATCTAAATAAAGGGATCCAAAACAAAAATGATGAAGAGATAGGTTTTTTTCATATGAGAGGATCAGGGAAAGTTTCCTAGAGAAAATAGGTGGTACCTGAGGTGGACATTTTAAAGAAGAGACTTTCAACAGACAGTCTGAGGTGGGAGAAGATTCCATTTATGGGGCATGTGACCTAGGCAAAAATCATAGAGGCAAAGATATGTCACGTAAGACAGGACAACATCTGGTTTGGATGGAAAATAGAGTTCATTAAGGGAACAATGGGAAAAGTCAGATTGGTACAGTGGAAAGAACTCTAGAGTCAACCTACTTACTACCTGGTGATCTTGGGCATATCACTTGACTTCCCTGTGACTCAGTTTCCTCATCTGTAAAAAGAAGGAGTTTTCCTAGATGGCCTTTAAAGTTTGTTCTGTTTTAGAGCTATGGTTCTATGACTTATAAGACTGGAAAAATAGACTGAAATCAGATTGTGGAGGCCCTTAAATATCAGGCTAAGGAGCTTTTCTTTTATCCCATAGGTAACTGGGAACCACTGGAGGTTTTTTTAATGAGAAAGAAGCATGGTCAGACCCGTGCCACAGGAAAAGGTTTTTCTTTTTGCTTTTTTGGGTGTGTGGTGATGAGGGTATGGGGAGAGAGCTGTCTTTCTTAAAGATGAATTAAAAACCATGGGCAGAACAACAGTATGATCAGTTCTATCAATCTTTATTATCACGTAGGCAAAGATGATCACATTACCAGATGGTGCAGTGGATAGTGTCGCAGGCCTGAAGTCAGAAAGACTCATCTTCCTGAATTCAAATCTGGCCTCAGACACTTCACTAGCTGTGTGACCTGGGCAGGTCACTTCATCCTGTTTGCCTCAGTTTCCTCATCTGTAAAATGAGCTGCAGAAGGAAAGCGTGAACCACTCCAGTGTCTTTGCCAAGAAAACCCCAAATGGGGTCATGAAGAACCAGAATGACTGAAACAAATGAAAAGTAACAAATCCTGCTACCATTGGTACTCCTTAGGTTACTCCTTTTGTGACTTGATTTCTCCTCTTCGATCATCAAATATTTATTTCACATGTGTAAAAATCGGGGGAGCTGGTGGTGGGGAAAGCAAGCGGGAAAGTCGGGAAGAAACATGAATTACAATCTGCCTCAACCAAACTCCCAGGAAGGAGGCTCATTCTTGAACTTCCCTAGGAAGAAGTCCTGACTACTGCACATTGAAACACTAAGAACCTGATGGGGAGAGACATTACTTAAAGGAACTGCCATTTGGAATGACCTTCAACACACATATTTTTGGTAGCCTGAAAAATCTTAAATTTAAAGCTAAGCCTGTCAAGTGAGAAATTAAAGCCTTATATGTTTCAAGTGGAGAATACAAGTTTTGTCAAGGTGACAAGGAGAGCAATTTGTGGAAAAAAAGACTTCTCTACCTAAATATAGTTGAAATGAAGATATACTTCTGGGGAAATGCAGTTTGGAATATGCAAATTATCAGATGCCCCAAGGCCTTTTGGGTTAAATCTTTATCTCAAATGTTTGATACCAGAGATCATATTTTCCATAGCTCATAAAACTTGATTCTTTAGAAGCCAGGTTTTACATTAACCATGAATATAAAGATTTTCTTTTTTTCTTCTTTTAAAGAAACAGATTTCCTTTAAAAAAAAAAACAAAACAAAAACCCAGTGTTCCTATTCAATTCAATGAACACTAGTAAATCACCTACTATGTGTGTCAAGCACATTGGTGCTCAGCACCAGGTAGAAAAAGAGAAAGACAAGAACTGTTCCTGTCCTCTAGAAACACATATTAAACACTAACACCTACACAAATAAATAAATGGACAAAGTAAATACAAAAGAATTTGGAAGAGAAGGGATGGAGATGCTAATCACTGACAGGATCCGGAAAGGTCCAAGGAAGTGGAACCTTAGCCTTGGATAGAGCTAGTGACCCCACTGGGTGGAGTTAAGGAGAGAGAGCATCCAGATATGAAAAGTGGAGGTGGAGTTAAGAGTGTATTAAAAGAGAGCAGAGATAGCCCATCATGATGAGGCCCAACAAGCAGAGTGACTGGGAGTAATATGAAATCATTTGGAAAAGCTGTGTTGGAGTCATATTGAAAGCAGCTTTAAATCCTAAACAGAAGAGTCTGTATTTTATTCCAAAAGTAATCCTCTTTTCTTTTACTATCTCTGTTCCTTAATACACATGAGTTAAGAATTCACTCCAAAAATCTTTCAGATTTCAAACTGGATGTCCAGTAGATATCTTGAAACAATATATCCAAAAAAGAACTTTCCTCTTAAACCCTCTCCTCTCCTACCATCCTTCCAGTCTCCAAGGCTCACAACCCAGGATCTTTGAGTCTCTCTTACCCTTTGTATCCAAGCAGTTGCCAAGACCTGTAGACTTCACCTGTGCAACATCTCTTGAATACGCCCTCTTCTCTCCTCTGACACTGCCACTGTTCTAATACAGGGTCTCATCACCTCATGCCTGAACTATTGCAATAGTCTGCTGGGGGTCTGAATTCCTTGTCTCTCCCCATTTCAATCCATCTTCCATTCAGCCACCAAAGTGATTTCCTAAAATGAAGGTCTGATCATGTCACCCTTTCCCCCCACTCAATAAACTCCAACAGCTTCCTATTGTGTCCAGAAGCAAATGCAAAATGCTTCCTTTGGTATTCCAAGCTTTTTATGACCTAGCTTCCTCCTATATTTCCAGTCTTCTTACACCTTTACTATTTGATCCAGTGACTGGTTTTTAGGCTATTTCATGAACCTGACACTCATCTCTTGGCTCCAGGCACTTCCTTTGGCTGTTCCCCCATGCCTGGAATGCTCTCCCTCCTTAACTCCGACTACTATAAATCCCAAATAAAATCCTACCTTCTACAGGAATTCCGCCTTCCCCAGCCCCTAATTCCAGGACCTTTGCTCTTTTCATTATTACCTGTTTATCCTATGTAGAGCTTGATTTGCATATTTTTGTTTGCATGTTGTTTCTCCCATTAGATTGTAAGCCCCTTAAAGGCAGGGAATGTCTTTGTCCTCTTTTTGTATCACTAGAACATAGTAGGTATTAAATAAATTGAATCGAGCAATGAAAATAAAATAATTTAAAAAATATTTTATAATAACCCTGAAGGAGTCAAAAGAGAGAAAAATAAAAACAAGAAAAATATTGATGAACAAACTGATGATAGGTTTGCTGTGTAATCCCAGAGAATTACTTGAGCTTCTCTGGACCTTAATGTCTTTCCCCCCCACCCCTTTTCTTTAGCCAATTTTAAATAGATTTTATTCTCCAGGACAAGAATTGCATTTGCACTTGTTTACAGTACTGATAAAGTGCAATGTTCTTCACTTCTCTCCCTCTGCACACATTCAAGTATTCAGAATGCCCAGATTTACGCAGCAGCTTAAATGTTACTTTCAAACTGCTCCTGCCTTGGCTACAAATTGGAATCCTTCGATTTTTGAAAAGCTGTGTAGAATGCTCTTTCTTGGTTAATCCACCTCTTTAATGGTGGGTCCAGAAGAAGCACCTCCAGATGGGGCTGCTCCACCCGCTAGGAACCCACCAGGCGTGCCTCCTGGCATGCCCCCTGCGCCCTGGTACAGCTTGGTAATGATGAGCTCGCAGACCTTCTCCAGTTCTTTCCCCTGATCTCAGATTCTTCCTTCTCAGCAGTCTGGTCCTTATCCAGACAACTGATTATTTCATTACATTTGTCAAGGATCTTCTGTTTGTCTTCATCTCAAGTTTTGTCTTGCAGCCTTTCGTCCTCTACAGTAGCCTTCACGTTGAAAGTATAAGATGCAAGAGAATTCTGGGAAGATACTTTGTCTCTCTGCTTCTCGTCCTCAGCCTCCTGGACCATACGCTCAATGTCTTCCTTGCTCAGATCTTTATCATTGGCAAGGGTGATCTTGTTCTTGCCTGTGCTCTTATCCACAGTGGAAACACTGAAGATGCCATTTGCATCAATGTCAAATGTGACTTCAATCTGAGGAACACCTCTGGGTGTTGGGGGGATTCCTGTGAAGTCAAATTTGCCAAGCAGGTTGTTATCCTTTGTCATTGCCCTCTCACCTTCATAAACCTGAATAAGCACACCAGGTTGGTTGTCCGAATAGGGAGTAAATGTCTGTGCCTGCTTTCAGGGGATGGTAGTATTACATTTGATCAGAACAGTCATAACTCCACCAGCAGTTTCAATTACAAGGGAAAGAGGAGTGGCATCCGACAGTAGCAAGTCTTGCACATTCTCAGATTTATCTCCAGACAAAATGACAGCCTGGACAGCTGCACCATAAGCAACAGCCTCATCAGGATTGATACTCTCTTTGAGCTCCTTGCTATTGAAGAAGCTCTGAAGAAGCTTCTGGATTTTGGGGATTCAAGTGGAACCATGCACCAGGATGATGTCATGAATCTGTGATTTATCTAGTGTGGCATCTCTTAAGGCCTTTACTACAGGATCTAGTTTGCCATGGAAGAGATCAGAATTCAGTTCTTTGAAATAGACTAGGGTGATTGATGTATAGAAGTCGATACCTTCATAGAGGGAGTCAATCTCAATACTGGCCTGGATACTAGAAAAGAAGATATGTTTTGCATGTTCATAAGCAGTGCGAAGATGGGGAATAGCCCTCTTTTTCTCACTAATGTCCTTCTTGTGCTTTTGCTTGAATTCTGCAATGAAATGGTTGATCATTTGGTTGTCAAAGTCCTCCCGACTCAGGTGGGTGTCCCCAGCTGTGGACTTGACCTCAAAGATGCCATCTTCAATGGTAAGAATGGAGACATCAAAAGTACCACCTCCAAGGTCAAAATCAACACATTTCTCTTGGCACCAACCCTTTTGTCCAAGACATAAACAATAGTAGCAGCTGTTAACTTATTGATGATTCAGAGCACATTGAGGCCAGTGATGGTTCCAGCATCTTTGGTGGCCTGATGTTGGGAATTGTTGAAATAGGCTGGCACTGTGACAACAGCATTTGTGATAATCTTTCCAAGATAAGCTTCAGCAATTTCTTTCATCTTGGTCAAGACCATAGAAGATACTTCTTCTAGATAGAAACCTTTGGTCTCCCCTTTGTACTCCACTTGGATCTTGGATTGCCTGTGTCATTCACCACTATAAAAGGCCAGTGCTTCATATCTGACTGTACAACTGCATTATCAAATCTATGACCAATCAGAAGTTTGGCATCAAACTTTATTATTGGTGGGGTTCATTGCAACTTGATTCTCTGCAGCATCACTGATTAAATGTTCTCTGTTAGTGAAGGTGCCATAGCTTGGGGTGGTTCTATTTCACTGGTCATTAGTAACAATCTCCACTTTCTCTCGTGGGAAGACTCCCACAAAGGAGTAAGTGGTGCCAAGATCAATGCCAACTGCAGGTCCCTTCAACATGGTTGCTGGGAAGTTGGGGGTCCTAGCTCCACTTTCTCCACTGTGGAGAAAAAAGGGCTGCTGCTA
Source organism: Potorous gilbertii (assembly GCA_028658325.1). NCBI lineage: Eukaryota > Metazoa > Chordata > Mammalia > Diprotodontia > Potoroidae > Potorous > Potorous gilbertii. Next base: position 403,567,693 of record CM053771.1, on the reverse strand, counting down.
TGCTGAGGAGCCCTTCATGCCCCCTTTTGTAAAAAGGGCAGAAAATTAATGACCTATAGAACAGCAGCAAGAAGCCTTTGTTATTGGAAATTACAGAAAACCTTGGAAATCTCTTAATTTAAGCAACCTTAATTTGTCAGTTTGTTCATTTTTACTCATTACCCTATTTAAGGTGAAAATCATGCTACAATAAAACAGAAGATACAGTAAGTGTTAAGAAGGAAATAAGACATGGTCTCTGTTCCTGAGACAGTCTAATTTTAGCTCAGACATGAGAATATTTATAAATATGACATAAATTACAAATATAACATAAAAAACAAGTACATTGCCAAGCTATGAACAGTATAAAATTATGAAGTAACAGGAGAAAGTTAAGGTTTATCAGTTAACAAACAAACCAACCCTAATATTTTGTAATTCTCATCCTTTAACCCAACTTTTGGAAGAAAACCTGCCAGGAATTGTGCCATGCCCCCTTCTCCCTGCACTGCTACCTTTCAAACTGCTTCCCCAGACACTGGGAGCAATAGTGAGTATGGTGTACGGCATTATCAGAATTCTGATGAGGAAGCTAAGAAACTGCTCACTCTTCCAAACTCAAAAGCACAGACAAAATGGCTTTTTATTCAAAGACTCTGCAGTCAGTTCATTCCAAAAATATTCCAAAAAGAAACAAAAGGAGGGGGGAAGGGCAATTTTTAGGCATGTTATTCAATGAGTGATCCATGTGTCCCTGTAATAACATGAATGACATTTTCTTCTATTCAGGGGCAGGGAAAGAGGCATGAATGTTGGCTTGAACCTAGGTATGGAGTAACACTGGCGTGTCAAGTTCCAGCACAACGTTTGAGAACTGTGTTGCCTAAAATACACAGATCCCCACCTTGCAGTGATTCAGACAGCTATTACAGCCTCTGTGTGGCCCACATTTTCCAAGGCATTCCTGATTTTGAGAAAAAAAGAGTATTCTTTTAATGTGGCTTTGCAAATGGAATATCCTTTGTCAGACTCAAGGGGTCCAGTTTTTGATTTGGTAAATATGGTGAATATAACTATGGGTAACCACATAGCATAAGGAGAAAAAAAATGGCCTGAGAATGAAGAGGTGCAGGCTCCAGGCCTGGTTCTATCACTGACTCTCTGTAACCAATAATTAACATTTATATAGTGCTTTAAATTTTGAAAATTACTTAATATATGCTGTTATATATGTATATATATATATATATATATATATATATATATATATATATATATATATACATATATAATCACTTTACGTTCTGGGTCTTGATTTTCTCATCTAAAATATTGGCGAATAAGACTAGATAATTTTTAAGGTCTCTTCCGGTTCTAAGTCTTGTGATTTGTCCACCCTTTCTTGTGAAACTACCATATATGTATTTATATTGGTATAGAGGAGAGGCAACCTGGCAATAATAAATATTGGACTGACTTAAGAGTCAAGAAATTCCAAGTTCAAGTGTATTCTCTGACCTCTACATACCCTCAGCGGGTCATTTAACCTCTCAGGAACTCACGTGACTCTCTGAAACTATAATGTACAGAAGGGCTTGTGATCTTAATCAGTGGACCAAATTTCCACACCAGTTGTTCCTTACCTTAATGAAATCAATAAAAGAAAAGATATTTCACACAGTAATTTTCTTCATTGAGAAAACTATATATCCTGATTTTTGGTATAGAAAGAAAATTGTTCGTCAGTCATGTTCAACTCTTTGTGACCCCATTTGGGGTTTTCTTAGCAAAGATGCTGGAATGGTTTGACATTTCCTTCTCCAGTTCATTTTTACAGATGAGGAAACTGAGGCAAACAGGGGTAAGAGACTTGTCCAGGGTCACACGGGTAGTGTCTTTGGGTAGATGTGAAGTCAGTTCCTTCTTACTGCAAGCCCCAGCATTCTATCTACTGCATCACCTAACTGCCCATGGAAAGAAAAACTGGAATTTTTTTCCCTCTTTGATCTGGACTTAGGATTTTGGCAATATTGGGAAATCTCAGATGAGGAAACTGTCCCCTACTGATGTAAATCTGGAACTTCTCTGCAGCTTATAGTGTTAGAGTCTGGAGTACTGTCAAATTAAGTAATTTACCCAGTGTGGGTTTTCACCAGTATGTGTCCATGGTTAGATGTCAATCCAGGCCTTTTTGACTCTGAGTACAACTCTCTATCCAGTATCCTATACTGCTTCTCAGCTGATTGGAAAACATGTTCAGAAATCTGACAGGTGGCATATTTTAGTGTCAATACCTAATGAATTTATTAGCTCTAACCTGTTCTAATGTCTCCAGTATAATGGAAAGAACATGGGGACTTGTGGGTCAGAGTATTCGAACTCAATTCTGACATCTGCCACTTATTAGCTACATAAGTTTGGGCAAGTCTTAACCACAAAACTGGATATAATAAAACTCCTTGTATACCTTACAGGGATGTTGTAAGAACCAAGCAAAATGTTGCATTGAAAAGTAAACTGCAAAGTACTATGCAAATAGAAGATGCTGTTACTGTTATTGATACGTTATCCTTCAAGGTTTCAAGAAAAGAAAACTTATTTTTGTTCTCTTGAAACAATTTATCATTTACTGATGCAGCAGGAAATTGGTAGTGGGGATAACTGATACGCATACATGTAATATAGATGCTCTGAAAAAAAAATGGGCTTTCAGGTCTGATAGTCAAGACTATCTACAAGTATCTATTATAAAGGAATTTTTCCCAAGTCTCATTTCTAAAGAGAAAACATTGTTCCAAGACAGACAGAGAGAACATTTAGAATATATCTGACTAACCCATTAGAATTCCTCAGTCTCATTCCCTCTCATATGAAAACCAATTTGAGAAATGCTCCATTCTCTAACTCAAAACAAAGATTGGCTCCTGATTACAGTTACATAAAGATGTCTTGGGAGAAAGAAAAAATCAATCCCCATACCATCTGGCGTGCAAAATGCACAAACCAGAATAAAAACTGTGTGCACGTCAATCACACTGTTCTCACAGTAGAGAGTTAATTCATTAGCACCCTAACAGTTTTATGAGTCAATTATAACACAGCTGTATGGCTATGTGAAAAGCACTCTTACTGTTTCTGGCTCAGAATATAGCAAGTTAAATTTTCCTTTAGTTCAAAAATATAGTGGGAAGTTCCTAAAATACAGCGAGACATACACATGATTTACATTTGTCTAGAAGACTTTCTTTATGAAATATAGCATGTGTTAGGATATTATATAATATGTATGGCAATGAATACAGGGTATCTCCAAAGACTGGGTGCAGTTTTAAGTTTATTAAGAGAAGTTTTAATCTTATTAAACTTAAAACGACACTAAGGCTTTGAAGATATCCTGTATGGATTTCAAGCACTGGTCCTTTTTAGACAGTCCATTATGCCCTCCCCTTTCAAAAAGTAGGGGAGGGAGGATTTTGAAGCTTAGGAAGCGTTTACTGCAGCTAATTAATTCAGATTTTCCCTTAAACCTTTTTAAATTTTTTTTTTTTACATTTTCACCACTGCACCCTAGAAAAGTAGCAAGATTTTATGGATATAAGGTTGGATAGCTGGAGTTTGGATGTCTAACCTTGAATTTTTTTCTACTGTGATCTTGGTTAACTCCCTGGTGACTTGGTTTTCCCCACCTAAGCAGGGGGAAAACAGAGGGCATCTCCTTCACAAGATGGTGGTGAAAGTGAATGAACTAACAGGAAACTATGCTTTTGAGATTCGTAGATAAGAAGGAATTATGTAGATACCAACAATAATTACAGTCACAACAATATTCACCATCATGGTCAGTACTTTGCCACTTAATGCTCTGGTTCTTAAAGCTTTCACACTCTTAGTCATAAAGGGCTGTAAATCAATAGTACTTTAGCTTTTTTTTCCCTTCAATAATTTCAAATGCAATCTCTGTCAGGTTTAAGATCTTGCTGGAAGCTGAAAAAGGTAATTTCTCGATTACTGTGCTCTGCAGGGCTTCTATCGAGACAGGAGCCAGCACAGAAAGGAGGCATTTCCTTCCCTCTCTGACAATCAGCACCACAGGTGAGGTTGGCAAGAGGGAAGCATGTTAGCAACCTGCTGGCTCCTGACTCGGAAGGGGGAAAGGGAGGGCGGTACTCAGCTATGGTTTTCAAGGTTATCTGCCAGACTCCTTTGTTTGGCTTGTTGGGTGATGAAGCATTAAAATAGACAGGAACACTTAACCCAAGCTCCACAACGGAGTAGGCAGGTGCAGGACGACTGAGGGAGAGATAACGCTATCACAGAGTGGAGGATCTTTGCAACTCCTCCAAACACATGAACGTAAAAGGACGGTAGACAAAAAAATTCTCCCCAAGTTTTAGACAGGTGAATTATCAAATGTATCCAGGCCAAATTTCTCTTCCAACATCACCTTTTCATTGGCACCCCCTGTAAATACTTTGTTTATTTCACACAAATAGGTACAGGAGGGTTTTCTAAAAGGTAGCCAGTGACCTAGTATACTGATTTTCCACCGGGCTAAAGACATACTTATGGACAGTCAATCCTTTATGTGCATGACATCTTCCATCCCAAATCCAAATAACTTCAATTTATTTTATTTATGGCCATTCTATATGTCCAAAAATTGTGACTATAATGATCACATATTTATTATTACAGTAGATAGAACACTGAATCTGGAGTAAGGATAGAGCCGAGTTAAAATCCTGCCTCAAGCACTGACTAGCTGTTTGTCCTTAAGGAATTCACATAAACTCTCTTAGTCATAATTTCCCCACCTCTAAATGGGGATAGTAACGACATTTATCTCACAGGATTATTGTGAGGATCAAAACATAACATATATGTATATGTGCATGTGTATATTTATACAAATACCTATGTGTGTAATACATGGCCATGTATATATGTAATATGTATGTATGTACTATGTAAATATTGCTTTGCACACTTTAAAACGCTATATAAATAGCAGTTTTTTGTGGTGGCCAAGAATTGGAAATTGAGGAGATGCCCATCAATTTCAGAATGACTGAATAAGTTGTGGTATATGAATGTGATGGAATACTATTGTGCTATAAGAAACGACAAGCAGGGAAAAACCAAGACTCACACAAACTGATGCCAAGTGAAATGAGCACAACCAAGAGAACACTGTACAGAGTAACAGAAACATTGATCATCTGTGAATGACTTAGCTATTTTCTATAATACAATGAATGATCCAAGAGAATTCCAAAGAAATCTTGAGGACAAATGGTCTTCATATCCAAAGAACTGTTGAAGTCTGAATGTAGATCAAAATGTGCTATTTTCACTTATTGTATGTGTGTGTGTGTTTTTCCTTTTGGTCTGTTTCTTCTTTCACAACATGACTAATATGGAATAATGTTTTACATGGTTGCACATTTATAACCTACATCAAACTGCTTACTGTCTTAGGAAGAGGGGACATGAATGAAGAAGAGAGAAAATTTGGAACTCAAAATTTTTAAAATTTACATGTAATTGGAAAAAATAAAAGTCTATTAAAACACTAGATAAATGCTAGCAGTAACTGTTCTCATTACCATTGCTATGACTGAGGGATACAAAAAATATGAAATATACAGTCCCTTTCCTCAGGGAACTTAAAATATAATTTACAAAATAAGATATATTTCATTTTTAAAATATAAGAAAGTATAGAGTAAGTGCCAAATGACCGGTATAGGTAATAACAGCCTTAGGAGTTCACAAAAGGGAGAAATCACGTTGGGATGAAGAGGAGAGAATTTGAACCGGGCCCTGAAAGATGAGTTTGGGTTTGTCTAAGAAGAGAAGGGAAGGAATTTGAAAAAGGAGAATGGAGTGATTAACAAAACAAAAATGGAAAAGTTTATTCAAAGAAAATATGAGTAGAGCAGCCTGGTTGAGGCATACTACAATCTTTATAGTATGTGAAAGGGATGCTGTGATGTTCTAGAGTACTTCCTAACTATGAGGATGAAATTAAAGAGGACAACTACGACACCCTGCCAAAGAAACTGATTTACCTTCTCTTGTCAAAGACTGAATCCTGGATAGAACAGATTTGGCACATCTTCTGTGAAAGTGCAATGACAATGATGACGATGGTGATGACGATACAAATTCAACTTTTTCAATGGGTTAAAATGAATTTTAATTTATTTCTTATAAGGTTATGAGATTTAGAGATGGAAGAGATATTATTGCTCGCTTAAACTAGATCCCTCATTTTACAGATAAGGAAATTAAGCACTAGAGAGGCAAGATGAATTATTCAAGGTCACACAATTGTGAAGTGGCTTAGTTAGGATTTGAACCCAGGCTGTCTGACTTCAAATTTAATGCTCTTTCCACTATATCATACTTCCTCTTCCCAGTGATGTGGTCAAACTTCACAGTTTCACCCAAACAAAGTGAAAGAAAGAAGGCAGGGGGACCCACTTTCTTCCCCTCTGGGTCGTACAGGCTCTGTTCTCCATCAAAACAAAAGCGACTTTTGTTAAAGGACAAACTTTAAGTCAGCAGATTAACTCCCCAGACAGAAATCAGGATGACTCATCAGACACCACAAACTGGAATGTTAGAAAGTAAAACGAAACACCCAAAATCTGACAAGCTTGGGAAAAGCCACATTGTGGTAGGAACTGCTGAGATTTTTTGCAACCATAATCCAGAAAGTCTTCCCTCTGACACATTCTGGCCATATGACCTTCAGGGCGCCAGACAGCTCTCTGAGATTATAAATACACAAGGGATCTGCATGGTTTCCTTCAACAATGTCATCACAGGTATAGAGGAAAATAAATAATAGTAGGGGATAGGATTTCTTGGATGCAGAGAATTCTTGTGAGGAAACTCTCTCCACCTGTGCATTTTAGCACTTTCCCTGAAATTAAGTCCTGGAGTTGCCTAGAGCTTCAAGGTTACATGATTCGTCCAGGGACATGCAGTAAGTATATACCAATGATGGAAAATGAACTCGGGTCTTTCTGGCTCCTAGGCTGACTCTCATCATCGCATGAAGATGATGATGATGATGATGATGAAATATCCACAGTATACCTTAAGAACAAAAAAAAATACCTTAGCATTTGCATTCCCACTGCCAAAGCAGATCCTTCTCCCCACTTTTTTAATGACCGAAGGGATAGAAAACCCTTTCCCACATCCCTGCTTTTTGTACTTCCAGTTAAGTCTTGAGCAGCCACCTGCCTACTAAGCTAACGAGACACAGAGTGAAGGTCTTACCTAAAATTTAATTGTAGACCTAGACAGATCTATATCTATACCCCCAGAAATGAGGTAGGGCTTAGTGAATTTAATTTTTTATTTTTCTCCGTAGATCCCCAAGGGGGTCACAAAAACATAAGGATAAGCAGTAAAGAAACAGTTTCCCAGAAATAAGGCAAAACCTACATCTGGAAAGACCATGGGCAACCCTTTCTAGAAGCTTCTCATTTCTTCAAAGGCAGTGGTCAAGTCAGGGAATAAATAAGAGGATAGCAACATGCCAATCAGAAGAAAATCTGTTTCCAGAACAAAACATCCAGAAGGAGAGGGGGAAGAGAGAAGGAGAAAATCTCTTGTTTTTTATGTCTGAATCAATCAATAAACACTTATTAATGTTCTGCTAGGCTCTAAGCTCTGTGTTTTCTTTCAATCAAAATAGTTGAATGACAGAAAAAGAGGGACTGTCAGCTTAGATGTCACCTCTGAAATCAAGCAACAACTGTTTTAAAGTCCAGTTTAAGGGTGGAAAGGTGGGAATGCAGTGGAGAAAGGCAAGTATATTTTAGGTTTCTAATGTGCACTGAATTCTGGGAAAGATGGATAAAGATTCCATAGAAGGTCTTTCCCCAAGGGACCTTGCTCTGAAAGTTCTAGTATTTTTATCTTCAGAAAAAATAAATGGCTAACTTCTTGAACCAGGAAATTGCTTAATGAGGTTCCAGAGCTAGGTAAACTGATCAGGTTAGAAACTCAGCAACTCCAACTTCCAGAGTTTGACTCAATCACTCCCATACTTCATGATTGTGAGTTATAAGCCTCTCCTTCATTCTTCACTTCTATTACGCTGTCAGTTTAAGTGATGCTGTGAGCAAAGCAATGAAGAATAGTGGAATTAGCACTGGTCTTGAAGGCAGAATTAGTTGTATGAGTGGAAGACCACTATGCTGTAGGAAAGGATGGAGGGGATGGTTTTAAAAAAACCTGGGAAGACCTGTACGAACTAATGAAAAGAGAACTGACCAGAACCAGGACAAAGCACGCAGAAACAGTAACATTATAAAGATAACCCATTTAGTAACTCTGATTAATACAATAATCCACCACAATTCCAAAGGTCTCATGCAAGCATCTTGGCAATCATCTCCATATCTTATACCTTGCCTAATGTTAATGATTGGAGTGCAGAACAAGATATTCCTTGTTATGGTTTTCCAGAAATCTTGATAATTTTGATGTAGGGATGGGAGACTCCTTGTCTGCAGAGAGTCTATAAGGTGGCATTTTGGTCTGTCAAATATTTTTTAAAACCAATAAACATCTTGTGTTGTCACATATTTCAGTTGATGGTGGTAATAAATGTGGAATATCTCATCTATTTCCATCTAAAACCTTCATCTAGGGTGCCGTTGAAGCTTGTAAGAGTTATATTCACTTAAATTGTATGTAGATGGGAAAACAGGCATGTAAATCGAGGATATAAATGTTCTCTTGGTAACCTTGCTCAGTACTAACGAGCTCTCAGATGGAAGAATATTGGTATTAGAAAGAGGAAACATCATCAAATGGGGAATGGCTAAAGAAATTATAGCACATGAATGTAATGGAATATTAAGAAATAACAGATTAACTCAGAAAATCATAGAAAGATTTATATCAACTGCGACAAAGTGAAGTAAAAAGAGTTGGAGAACCATTATACATAATGACTGCAATGGTGTAAATGGAACAAAAAGGAAGTATAAAACAATGTTATCGAAATGTTGCGAAACTGGAAATCCCTAGCTGGTTCCAAACAAAAGAAATAAGCAAGAAATACTGCTCTTCTTTTCTAGAGAAGGCAGTTAGTTCACAGCCGTGGAACACTATACATGTCATTAGTTTTTTTTTTATTTTTAGTGTGATGATTGCTTTTGCTGATTTTTTGTCTCTCCTCTTCTCCACCTCTCCTTCTCCTCCTCCTTCTCTTCTTCTTTTCTCATTTTATTTCTTTGACTAAAAGGGCTAGTTCTCCGGTCGAGAGAAAAGGAGACATATATAGTGGGAAATTCAGGAAATTCAAGAAATCAATATAATATTTTTAAGTGGTTTTTAATTTTAGGAGGAATTTGGGGTCATTGGGGACTTAGAAATTTCCCAAAGGCAATCTTGCCCACTCTCCTTCTCCTATTCAACTTATTCAATTCTGACTCTAAGTCAGTATCCATTTGCAGCATCTGTCCAAGAGATATCAATTGATAGAAAACCACTCCGGTAGGGCTTCTTGACCTATTTTGTGCCATGGACTCCTTTGAGTGATCAAGCTTGTGATCAAGCCTCTGGACCTCTTCTCAGAATAATGTCCTTAAATGCATAAAATACAATACACAGGAAATCGATGATATTGAAATATATACACACACACCTGAAATTTGTAAGCCAGAGGTTACCCATCTAATTACATATAATAGTTGGGGCATTAAGGATTCTTCATCCATTTGAATTTTCCTGCATGAATAGTTAGTCCAAATTCTTTTGAGAACTATTAATATAATGGTATTTGATGCAAGAGATAGAATGTCATCAATCACAAATAGGATCATCTGAAGGATATTGTCATAATCCAAGATCATATTGCTAATCAATGAGAGAAGAGAAATTAGAACTCAGTCTTCTGATCCCAAGTGGCTAGCTCTTTTTACTATAGTATGCCTATCCATTAACTCGTTGCACAGGTAATAGAGCTCTAGGTTTAAAATCATTTTAGAAGTGCTGTCTATTTTTTTCAAATGTATTAATTTATTTGTTTTCAGTTTTTAATATTCACTTCCATAAGTTTTAAATTTTCTCCCCTTCTCTCCCCACTCCCTCCCCCAAGACAGCATGCAATCTTAGATGGTCTCTACAAATACATTCCTATTAACTATATTTATACACCAGTCATGTTACATAGAAGAATTATAACAAATGGAAGAAACCATGAGAAAAACAAAACAAAACAGAAAAGAAAATGGTCTGCTTCATTCTGCGTTCTGACTCCATAGTTCTTTCTCTGGATGTGAATGGCATTTTGCATCCTGAGTCCCTTGGAAATGTTTTAGGTCCTTGTATTGCTGGGAAGGGCTAAGTCTATTAAAATCAGTCCTAGCACACTGTGGTTGTTACTTTGTATAATGTTCTTCTGGTTCTGCTCTATTCCCTCTGCATCAGTTCATATAAGTTTTTTCAGGTTTTCCCAAAGTCCATCTGCTCATCATTTCTTATAGCATAATAGTATCCCATTATATTCATATACTACAACTTGTTAAGCCATTTCCCAATTAATAGGCATCCCTTCGATTTCCAGTTCTTGACCACCACAAAAAGAACTGCTATAAATATTTTTGTACATGTGGGTCCTTTCCCCATCTTTATGATCTCCTTGGGATACAGCCCTAGAGCGATATTGCTGGGTCAAAGGGTATGTACATTTTTATAGCCCTTTGGGCATAGTTCCAAATTGTTCTCCAGAATGGTTAGATCATCTCACTAGTCCACCAACAATAAACTAATGTTCCAACTCTCCCACATCTTCTCTAATATTTATTTTCCTCATTTGTCACGTTAGCCAATCTTATAGGTGTGATGTGGCACCTCAGAGCTGTTTTGATTTGCATCTCTCTAATCAACACTGACTTAGAGCATTTTTCATATGGCTATAGATGGCTTTAATTTCTTCAAGAGGTACTGTGAATTTTAAGAAATCTTAATGTTGAATCTTTCACTATTTCCTACTTTGATACCTCACCATAAAGTAGCGGTTCTTAAAGACTTGGTGAGGGAAGTGAAAGCTCTGCAAGGGTCTTCCAACCAAAAGAGAAAGTCATCAAGTACAATTCTGATTTTTTTTTAATGGTGTCTTTTTTGTTTGAAGATCAATCCAGGTAAGTTCAGAAAGCCTCATCAATAGAAAGTTAGTGATAAGGTGAGGCACTTGTTTTTTCAGGGATCGGCAACTTAACCAATCTGATCTTAATTTAGCTGCAAATGGGAATGGAGGGGGGTAATTTTCATTGACCGAGGGAGTATTCACATGGATGAAATCTGAGATTCCTTGAATTAGCAAAAGATAAAATGCTATATAATATAATGAAAATGTACAATCTGGTACCTCATTTGTTAGAGGACTAGAAGGAAGAGCCATATGGCCTGGAGATCGCCTTCAATCTCCTACCATGCATAAACCAGGCACAAGAACAGCAGTACTATCTGTGAAGCATACCTGGCATGCGGTATAGGTCTGGCTTTGAAACTTAGGGGGAATTATCTAAAAGAAGCTCATATTAAAAAAAAAAAAGCAAGCAAATGTTTTGATTCTCTACAATTGGGGAAGGTGTGGGCTTCTTAAAAACGTGACTTTTCTTTTTTTTTTCCCCTCACCCTCAACCAGAAGCTGCATACTTTCAGCTCTTCTATAAGTGGACATGAGTCTTTTTTTTCTTTGGATTCTGTGGCAAATACTTCTGGTAATCCATGAAAATCAAGTTCTTCAGATACTTCTGGGGAGTGCCTTTCATCTGATGATATCAGAGCTTTGGGAATGTTAACCTTGTTCATCGTGGCCACTCTGCTGGAAGCAGGCAGGTGGCAAAAATTTCTAATCACGCTTTAGAAGGAGAAGTCCAAGTATAAAGAAAGCTTAACAGTAGCCCAAGGTCGAAGAATAAGTCAGGGGCAGTATTCCCTTACAGAAAGGGTGAATGAATTCATCCCCTGCTGATGTCACACCGATGAGTGGATCAGACATGTTACTGTCACTTTCAAAAGGGCAGTACTTTTATTTAGCAAAGTCAAATCAGTCACACTTTGTAAATATCTACTATTTGCAAATACTCAGCATCATACGGGTTTTTCCTTTTCATCATATTGCAAGATAAGGATTTTCACCAATCTTCTAGCATGCTTCTTCAGGATGTTCATTGTTATAACATAGTCACAATCTACTCCCCAGTTTGGTCATTTGGGTTTATTTTTTAGCTAATTAAGTTGATTTAAAACTCTTTCTAGTCTTCCAGGATTAAAGGTACTTCATACATGTCATAGCAACTAAAGACAATAATTATTTGAGATTTATCATTAATGTATTCTTTTCACTTAGCCATGTGGAGGGAGGGAGAGAGAGGGGAAAAAGAGAGGGAGAGAGAGACAGAGACAGAAATAGAGAAACAGAGAGACACAGAAAGGGAGGGAGGGAGGGAGAGAGGGAGAGAGAGAGAGAGAGAGAGAGAGAGAGAGATACTCTCAAACCAGAATATTAACTGAGGGGGTGGGCAGGCAGCTTATCAGGGTCCAACTAGCTCAAGGTAAAAAGGCCGTTATGGCTGCTACCCTGAATGACATAGCAGGTTTCCAGTGACAGCCCCAGAGCTGTTTTTAGACTTTACAGAAGCAGCATATCCTTTATAACTGTTTGCTACTGTATTGTGTACCAGCAAGGCCACAAGTGATTAAAAATGGTAGGAACAGTTTCAACATCTTTCCCTCAGAATCCCACAACAGAGGCAGGAAGCTAGATTCACTGGCATGTTTTTTTGTTTTTGCTATTTTGCTTTCCTTTCCTTTCCCCTCTTTGTTATGATGGCTTAGGGGCATAGGGCCAAATGCCTGCAGTATAAAATAACTAACAGTATGTGGTTGTTATATTTCAAGGGGCAGAATCTGATTCATGGCATAGCTGGATCTATGTAATAATGAGCCATGTTCTAATGACTTCCTGCTGCATAAATCCTGCTTTCAAAGGAATCAGCGCCAAGCTGTTACACTGAACTAAGGAAAATAAAGTCCCTTTTATAAGACCATGTCTATGTATCTTTTCCCTTATCACTTTCTGTTTACCTCTTAACATTATACTGAAATGAAAGCAAATGCCATCATGCAGTGAAAAGAGCTCTAACTGAGAGACCTGAGTGTGAGTCCTCATTCAGCTGCTAATTGGCTCTGTGACCTTCAGGAAAGTGCTTAACCCTTTGGATCTCTGGTTTCCTCACCTGTGAGAGGCAGCTAGTCACAGCTGCCTGGGAAATAAAAAGGGAGTACAGTGTCCTGGACAGAGTGTACTTGGAATCAGGATGGCTTGGGTTCAAATTTCACCTCTGACATTTACTAGTTACTTAGCCTTTCTATGGATCTCAGTTTCTTCATCTGCAGTATGGGGGTGGGAATAAGGGGGATGGTGTTGAATTAGATGATCTTTGAGTTCCCTTTCTGCTCAAAATCCATAATCCCATTATCCCAAAGTGAGCTTTTCTGGCAAAACAAAATAAAACAAAAAAGCTAACAAACAAACAAAAACACAACCTTATAAAATAGAAAAAATATATTTTTAATTAGAAAATGTTTTTGACTTAGCAATATCATTCATATTACTGGACCTATGCCCCAAAAGAGATCAAAGAAAAAAAAGGAGAATCTAAATGTAGAAAAATAATGACAGCCGTTCTTTTTGTGAAGATAATAAAGTGAAACTAAAGGTGTGCCATTTAACTGGAATCATGTTCTTTTTGCTACCTCTACCTCATGGGACTGTTGTAAATGAAAGGACTTTGCAAACTATTAGTCATTACATGAGTATGAGCACTATTATCGCTATTGTGACAGAACATTCTTTTGTGGAGTGTTCTAAGTTCCAGAATTCGTAAGGTACCACAATGCACAATAATGCTACCTATGGTTTTAGTAAAGGGTTCCTATCTTGCTGCTATAGACATAACTAATGAACATCACCAGTACATGCAGGTAACAGGTGCTACCATCTGTGAAACACTTGGTGAACTTTGCACGAACACACTGGAACAAGCATCCCTTAGCATGCAGATAGCTACCTTCTCCCCTTTTCTGTCTGCAGAATTGGGAAGGGAAGGAGGAGACATAACTGGGTACGAATTGGGAAGGGAAGGAGGAGACATAACTGGGTACTAGAAAGAAACGTACAAGAGAAGTATTGCCAAGAAAATTATAGAATCAGCTCCATACTTAAGATGTGGACCATGCCTAATTTTCCACCAGAAAGGCAGATTAAAATGCTTCATTTCTATCCTATCTGGAATGAACAAACAATGAGATATTTTGCATTTCCTCAATAATGAAACGGTACCATCTACTGTGTGGTACCAGAGTCAGTTTTGTCCTCTTCTAGGATATCTCTGAGTCATTTTAGAGATTTAATGCAGCCTATGTTGGAGGTAGCAAGGTCCCTCCAAATGCCAAGGCACTACTAGATAGGGGTGTGTGTGTGTGTGTGTGTGTGTGTGTGTGTGTGAATTATATGGGACAAGCAGTAACTTTGATAGAGTTTCATTTTATGATAGCAACAGGTGTACACTACACTGGATGCCTGGCCCTTACTAGATGAAATTATTTTAAGTTGATTTTCCCATCTTTCCCTTACTTGAATGTTGGATTACTTGCCTTACACACATTTCATTGCTTTCTTTTGTTATATTAATTCTGTAGTTTCGAAGAATGGATATTATTTCTCCAAGGAAATATACGAAAGTTATAGTAAAGAGTATCTGTCAATAACTATTAGTTATTGTTGTAGCTTATATTGTGACAAAATGGAATAATAATAGTGATGATATAACTGCTCAAACCTGTCTCATGTTTGACATTTCCCAAAATACTTTCCTTGAAACGAGCTTGAAATGTCAATAATACAAGCATTACTATCCTCATGGAGAGATGTTTTTATATGTTCTGAGAGGTTAAACAGCTTGCATAAGAAGCAGCTAGGTCACTATTGATAAAGTGCATAGAGGGCTGGACCTGAAGTCAGGAATATCCAAGTTCAAATCCAGCCTTAGATATTTAGTAGTTATATGGCCCCTGAAAAGTCTCTTAACCTCTGTCTCAAGTTCCAATCCATAAAATGGGGATAATGATGGCACCTATTTCATAGAGCTGCTGTACGGATAAAATGAATTAACATTTGTAACTTGCTTTATCAAACCAAAAGCACTGTGTAAATGCTAGCCAACACAGTTAGTAGCAGAAGCAGGGCTTAAACCTAGGTCTCCTGGCAAATGCCCATTTTCATATTTAAATGTAAAATTCACTGCAGATTGGGCAGAGCCAAAATCATTAGAGAGATAGGAACTCACTTGAAGTCTTCCAGATTCTCCTCTAAACAATGTTACAATAAAGCCTCAAATCAAATTCTGGAGTGGCAGAACCAACAAAAGGTATAGGTATTTTACAACCAACAAAGACAACTCAGAAGGTTAGCAGGAAAAGTCTGTCACACTGAGGTAGAGGTTGGGACTGGAGCCCAGTGTACATCACGCTGCAGCAGCAATAGTAGCAAGTCTTATCGAAAGCTACAACAGCAGTATTGGGAGTTCTCAGCCCACAGACAATGAAGGAGATGGACAGCTGGTCAGAAAGAGATTATAGGGACCCTTTGCTGGTACTGAGTGGAGGACACTGTTGCATTACCCATAGGTAGTTTCAGGTCACAGTTCCGACATGAAGAGGAGTAGTAACGCTTGCAGTCACAGGAAAATAGGGGCCCTAGTCACAGTTCCAGGGAGGAGAAGAGTGTTTATGGTCACTCACAAGGCAATAGAGGTGCTGGTCTCAGTTCCAGGACAAAAAGAAGCACTAGTGCTGATGGCTGCAGGAGAGCAGAGGACCTGATTACAGTTTCAAGATCAAGAGAAGCTCTAGTAGGGAATAAGGTCTTTTCCTGGGTAAAGACCAGAGCAGAGGCCGGAGAGTCAGGAGACTGCACCATTCTCCTTAGGTCATACTACCTTGGAAGCACCAAAAAATTTATAGATCCCCAGAACCAGCTCCAAAGACAGCAGCATGAAAAGCATGAAGTTGGGCAGAGCTCAACTTTAACATAAAGTTAAAAGTCAAGAAATAGCAAAATGAGAAAACCTTATCTTAGAAAAAGACACTGAACAACCTATAAATGAGCACCCTAAGAAAAAATACCCAGGGTGAGATGGATTCACAAGTGAATTCTACCAAACATTTAAATAACAGTTAATTCCAATGCTATTTAAACTATTTGGGAAAATAGGCAAAGGAGTCCTACCAAATTCCTTTTACAACACAAATATGGTGCTAATGCCTACAGTAGAAAAAGTCAAAACAGAGAAAGGAAACTATAGAGCAATTTCCCTAATTAATATTGATGCAAAAATTTTAAATAAAATACTAGCAAAGAGATGACAGCAATATATCACAAAGGTCATAGCAGGTGGAATTTATAACAGGAATGCAGGGCTGCTTCAATATTAGGAAACCTATCAGCATAATTGATCATATCAATACCCAAACCAACAGAAATCATGATTATCTCAATAGATGCAGAAAAAGCTTTTGGAAAAATAAAACATTCATTCCTATTAAAAACACTAGAAGCACAGGAATAAATGGGGCTTTCCTGAAAAATGATAAGTAATACCTGTCTAAAGCCATCAGCAATTATTATCTGTAATAGTGATAGGCTGGAAGCTTTTACAGTGCAATCAGTTGTGAAGCAAGGGTGCCCACTGTCGCAATTATTACTCAATATTGTACTAGAAATGCTCGCTATAGCATTAAGAGAAGAAAACGAAGTCAAAGGAACTAGAACAGGCAACGAAGAAACCAAACTATCACCCTTTGCAGATAATATAATGGAATACTTAGAGAATTCAGGAGAATCAACTAAAAATCTAAATAAAACATTTAACAACTTGAGCAAAGTTGCAGGATATAAAATAAACCCACATACATTGTCAGAATTTTTATATATTACCAACAAAATTCAGCAGCAAGAGATAGAAAGAGAAATTACTCTTAAAATAACTGTTGACAATATAAAATACATGAAAATCTACCTGCTAAGACAAACACAGAATTACAAATTCTAAATTGAACACAATTAGAAAACACTTTTCACACAAATAAAGTCAGATCTAAACAATTAAAAGGTATTAATTGCTCATGGACAGGCCAAGTCAATATAATGAAAAGTGGCAATGCTTCCTAAATTAATCTACTTGTTCAGTGCCGTATCAATCAAACTACCTTTATAGAGTTGGAAAAAATGTTAACAAAATTCATCTGGAAAAACCAAAGGTCAAGAATATCAAGGGAAAAATGTGAAGGAAGACAACCTAGCCATACTGGGTGTCAAACTGTATTACAAGGCAGTAATCATCAAAACAATTTGGTACTGGCTAAGAAATAGAATGGTGAATCAGTGGAATAGATTAGTAACACAGTACACAGTAGGAAAGGACCGTAGAATGTTATACTGATAAATGCAAAGGTCCAAACTTTTGGGACAAAAACTCACTATTGATAAATATTGCTGGGAAATTTGGAAAGCACTGTGGCAGAAACTAGGTATAGTCTGACACCTCACACTGTATATGAAAATATGGTCAGAATGGATACATGATTCAGACATAAAAGCTAACATCATAAGCAAATTAGAGGAATGTGAAAATTGTATCTGTCAGATCAATGAATAAAGGAAGAATTTTTCACCAGACAAGAGATAGAGAACATTACGAGATGTAAAATTGATAGTAGCTCTTTTTATGGTGGCAAAGAAATGAGAGGATGCCCATCAGCTGATCAAGTTATGATATTTGATTGTGATGTTATACTGTTGTACTATAAAAAATGACTAGCAGGATACTTTCAGAAAAACCTGGGAAGACTTATATGAATTGATGCAAAGTGAATTAAACAGAATCAAGAGAATATTGTACATAGCAATATTGTATGATGATCAACTGTGAATTTCCAGCAATACAGTGATCCAAGACAACTCTGAAGGACTTGTGATGAAAAATAATAATCTACCTTCAGAGGAAGTCAGTGGAGTCAAAGTATACTTTTTAAACTTTATTTTTCTTATCTTGTTTTGTATTTTTCTTTTGCCACAAGACTAATATGGAAATCTATTTTATATGACTTTACACGTATAACTATATAATACTGCTTGCCTTCTCAAGGAGGGAGAAGGGGAAAGAGGGAGAGAATTTGGAACTCAGAATTTTCAGAAGCAAATGTTAAAATTTTTTACAGGTAATTGAGAATAAAATAACAAGTTCTTGATAAGTTGTTTCAGTTATATCCAACTCTTCATGATCCCATTTGAGGTTTTCTTGGTAAAGATCCTCGTGTGGTTTGCCATTTTCTTCTCCATCTCATTTTACAGATAGGGAACTGAGACAAACAGGGTTAAGTGACTTTCTCAGAGTCACACAGTTAGTAAATGTCTGAGGCCCATATATGAACTCAGGAAGATGAGTCTTCTGGATTCCAAGCCCTTTGCTCTATCCCCTGAGCTAACTAATTGCCCTTAAAATAGAATAAGGGGGATGATGGTGGAAATAAATTTCATTTCAGATATCATAACACTTATCCCAGAGAAATACCTTTAATATGAAAGAAGAATGGTTGTTACTATCACAATTTCAGAGATTCAAAAACTGAGGCACAGGGAGATGATTACCTAACAGTAAAAGGAAATCAATATTCAGATTAAAAAGCAGAACTTAGCTCTTCTAGTTTCCACCGCAGGGAATTCTCTTTTTTTCTTTTTCTTTCTATTTTTAACCGAAAATGATGAGGAGGTATTATAACATGAAGATAAAAGCACAATGTTAAAGTCCTTCATAATTCCCAATATTTTATTTATAGAAATAAAGCCAGAGGTAGAGGGACTTTGGTGGCAACTAAGGGGTGCAGTGTATAGAATGCTAGACTTGGAGTCAAGAAGACTCATCTTCCCAAATTCAAATCCAACCTCAGATATTTATTCTCTGTGTAACCCTAGATAAGTCATTTAAACCTGTTTGCTTCAATTTCATTATCTGTAAAATGACTAGGAGAAGGAAACGGTGTATCACTCCAGTATCTCTGCCAGGAAAACTCCAAATAGGGTCACAATGAGTCTGATATGATTGAAAAAAGACCGAATAGAAGGGGGCATACAAAAAACATCTTTTTTCTGCTGTTTGTAAATTCCCTGGGTCCACCTTGCAAAATTAATCAATGAGTTTTTATTAAGCACCTACTGAGGTGAGAAGGCATTGTGGTAGGACCTGGATGCTAAAACACTACAGGCTTGGGGGAGCTTAGCTTAGGAGCTGAAAGGAACCTTTGAAATCATCTGGTCTAAACTTTCCATCTTCCAGAGGAGGAAGAAGTTACCCAAGGTCACACAGGTAGTAAACATCTGAGGCAACATCTGAACTTAGGTCCTCTTTCTATTATAAAGCACTACACCCCATTTTATATAATATTGAATCGTTTATTTTGCACATTTTGTTGAGAATTATTAGATTTATAAAATATTTTAAATATTTTGCTGAAATAAAGGCCATACAAATACCCAGAATAGTCCAGTTAAAATGAGCCCCATTTTAAAAAAATGCTTATTTGTTTTTTGTTGAAGATTACTAAATTTATAGCAAAATGTTCTAAATATTTTGCCACTTTAGTTTTAGAGGCTATATAAACACAAAGAATGGTCTAGTTAAAATGAGCCCAATCTTAAAAATACAGATTTTTTAATGTATTTTATTTTTATATTTTATATATGTATAGATATTCCAAGTTCATATGTGCATATAGCTACTCAGAAATGGAAGTTCATGTGAGCATTATGAAAATAATAGTCAGATACAGAATAGACACTAATATGTCTCAACATACATATGTTGGTTTTCATTTGCAACTATGAAATGGTGTACAGAATCATTAAAAAACTTAATAAGGTAGAAAGCTGGGATTTTGGTATATCCAAATCTATATAGTTCTTGAAAGAAATGTCATCAAGTGTTGCATTAGTATAATACTCATGAGAAATCAATTTTTAGGATAAATGAAGGCATTTTTTCTACAAGGGAGTTGGGCACAGTTAAAAACAGTAACAGCAACAAGGTGGTTGATATAATGCCTGCTCAATCTGGCAATTTTTCTCAAGAATTTCAGAGAAGGAGCCATATAGCACACAACCATCAAGACCTTTGTCTTCATTAAGGGAAATGTCAGGTTGCTGAAACAGTCCATTAGGTAGGACGAACTCAGCCCAATTTAGATCCATTAATTCATTACAAGAATTAAATCTACTTTTGAAAATAAAAATAAAAAACTGAAGCAAAAAAAATTTGCCCTGTACCCATGTGTTTAGCAGGAGAAAGACAAAGCCTTTCATCTGAAATTTAAATCAGGTTGCATCTAGGACTGAAAATTGCCAGTTAAAGTCCTTATCCATCCTGATAGAGTCCCAAATCTCTGCAGAGCCTGTCTGTCTGTCATTTGCTGCTGCTGGCAGTCTCTGCTTTTAGACACAATGCATTCCTGGAAACCAGGTCTTCATGTGTCACAAGGTGCTATTGTAATCTTGACTCTGTATGTGCTCTTGCATTTATGTGTGTTCAGTGTCAACAGAAGAAAAGGAGCAAGAAGGCATGAACAGCACTCATTAAGAAGTTAAGCGACGAAATGCAAAGCAACAAAGAGTGAAGATACGTAATGCCCAAGACAGGAGTACCATGGAATCTACCTTGGAATATGTTGATTTTTTTAAATTAGGTGTAGAATTTTTATAATTTGTCTTTTGGTGAGCAAGTTAGCTCTAAAAATGAAATATTGGAATAGATAGCAAAGAAGCTCCATGCAAAAGATTTTAGATTAAGAAGGCATCTTGACAAACCCAGATATTTCAGTATGGGGTGGAGAAATAGGTAAGAAAGGTGGCTCTTTCCCACAAGGATGTTCTGAAATTTTTAGTGCAGTTTTTGGTCTTATTAGACTATTTGGGTCTATTTATTTATTTTTTTGTCTATATATTTTTTATATTTATTTTATATTTAGGTCTATTTTTTTGGCAACAAATCAGTACTTTGTTGTTTTATTATCTATTTTTTTTTGAAATTTTTTTCCATTTTCAGGTAAAGATACTTTTTAAAAATTAAATTATTTTGTTTTCAGTGTTCTACAATCACATATGTCTTAGATTTTCCCCCCATACAATTTTATATAGGTTCTACACATACATTCCTATGAAATACATTTTCACCTTAGTCATATGGCATAGAAGAATTAAAGTGAATGGGAGAAATAATAAAGCAAAACATAACACAAAATAAAATGGTCTTCATTTTGCGATCAAATTCCATAGTTCTTTCTCGGGATGTGGAAGGCATTTTGCCTCAAGGTAGTTTTTCAACATTCACTTTTTATAAGATTTTGAGTTTCATATTTTTTCTCTCTCCTTTCATTCCCCTCCCCAAGATAGAAAACAATCTGATATAGGTTATACATGTGCAATCATGTAAACATTTCTACATCAGTTATGCTGTGAAAGAAGAAACAGAAAAAGAGGGAAAAGCCGTAAAAAATAAAGTGAAAGTAGTGTGCTTTGATGTGGATAGCATTTTCCATTGAATTTTTTCTTTTTTTTTTTTTAAATAAATTTATTTAACTTTTTACATTCATTTTCACAAGATTTTGGGTTCCAAAATTTTCTCCCCATTTGTT
>CM053771.1:403396573-403545425 GCA_028658325.1 Potorous gilbertii | reverse complement strand
GGTGGAGATCCCAAGCCCTTTGATTCTAATTCTTTTTCCAGTGTACCACACTGCTTTGATATTTATTCCGCCTGCTCCTAGAATTAACTTAGAGACTAGACTCAGAATCAGACTGTATATAACTTATCATTATAATGGATTAGAAGCTTTTCGATAAATTGCCAATGTGACGCCAACAAAGCCCACTGTCCATTCAAATAGGCAATCAATTCTGCACTCTCTAGCTGCATGGTTTTCTGCTCTCTGTAGAGAGCCCCAAGTGAGAAAACCTTCCAGTCATAAAAAATCCTGCCCACTTCTATGTACTCGTTGGACTAAATAATCTCTAAGGTCTCCTCAATTTAAGACAGAGAAATTCAACAATCACTTAAGAACTTCACCACAGGCAAAAGTGAGAAAGAAAGCCAAAAATTAAAGGACCTGCCCACACTGCGCTTAGATACTGCTGGGATGGAGCTTTGGGAGGACATGATATTCACACGGATAAATAAATTCAAATTTATCTCAGGGGTTGAGTTGGTAGAGAAATTGGAGGAGGTAGGAAGTAGTTAGCCCTTGAGCTGAGCCTTGAAGGGAACTTGGGATTCTAACAGGCAGAGATGAGGAGGGAGAGTGTTCCAGGAGATGGCATGCAAACAGTCACAGTCTGATTAGAATGTAAAAGTGTTACGGAGAATAATATGCAATTATCTTGGAAAGTGCTCGAATCCAGAGGAATCTGTATTTTACCCTGGAGGTGACAGGGAGTCATTGAAGTATCTTGAGCAAATGGTGCCTTGAGAATGTCAGACCTGTACTTTAGGAAGTATCAAGCT
This sequence comes from Potorous gilbertii, assembly GCA_028658325.1. Classification (NCBI taxonomy): domain Eukaryota; kingdom Metazoa; phylum Chordata; class Mammalia; order Diprotodontia; family Potoroidae; genus Potorous; species Potorous gilbertii. The sequence continues at coordinate 403,544,610 of CM053771.1, read as the reverse complement.
CCTCGCCCTAAACCCTATAGTCCTACTCCTACTTGAAGTGCACACTATGGGTATTTGATCTTCCTCCCCCCCAGGCATTCGAACATATGGGAAGCAGGCAATTTTTAAATTCCATAGGATTTCTTGAGGTACCACTTGACGAATTATTTGGTACAATTCAGTGGTTCTTAACCTTTTTTATGTTGTGTATTCCTTTGGTAGTGTGGTGAAGCCTATGGATCCCTTTCTCAGAAGAATGTTTTTTAAATGTATAAAATATATAGGATTAGAAAGGAAAGGAATAATATTGAAAATACAGTTATCAAAATATTTTAAAAAACAAAACTAGGCTGCACACTCCAGGTTAAGAACCCCTGATGCAGAGGAATAAGAATTATAGGTATGGTGTTTGTGTGTGTGTGTGTGTGTGTGTGTGTGTGTGTGTGTGTGCATTCATGTGGTTTTGTGGGGTGGCAAGGGACTGATGGGAGAAAATTGCACAGTAGATCTTCATGAAACAATGCATAGTCATCAAAGATGAAATGGGTTTTTAGGGTTTCTGAAGCAGTAGCCAACATGCTAAATATAATTCCTACAAAAATAATCCTTCATGAATCAAGATTATCAAATGCTGCCAAGGTTATAAAACTACACTCGATGTAAAACACTACTGGCTAGAAACACTCAAGAAAACTGAATTCAAATTCAGTAACCTATCAAGCTACAGATTTGAAAAGGAGAGATGATTTGGGCTTGAAAAACACTATGACTGAAAATGAAAATGGCTTGGATAGCTATAACATTTCAAGGCTTACAAACTGGTTTACAAACACTTTTTTCCTTAGTTGATCCTAAAACCAAAGTGTGAATTTAGGTAGTAGGAATATCATTACTCCTCTCTGAAACATAAGGATACTGAGTGCCAGAGACTTGTCACAATAGTCAGTAAGCTACAGTCAGAGCTTCAATCCAGGTCTTTGGATTCCAAGTCCGCTGCTGAGTTTTTCTACTACATCACGATGTATCTAGGAAAGTCAATCCTTGTGAGTAGTTTAACCCAGGAAAATGGAAAGAGCCTTCCTGGAGGAAGAGATGTGGATTCAAATCCCAGCTCTAAATGAGTCCACTTCAGTTTTCTGGGTCTGAGTTTTCTCTTATATAAATACAGTATCCTCTGACATCTCTTCCAAATCTAACAATCTATGAGTCTATACTGTTGATGCAGAAACTCAGGACCAGCAAGTATTCCAGGCTAACATCATCTGGCCTTTGTGAACTAAAAAAAAAAAATTTAAGACCAAAAACTTTGAGGAAAGAAAGGGGTTCTTCTTGAAACTGCTCAGACACTGGGAGTTTCTTCCCTAGTTTCACAACCAACAACCTATTTCTTTTCAATGAGCCCTTTTTACGTCACAGCATAAGGAGTTTATGAATACTGGGTGTCCTTTAAGTCTTCACGAATGCCCTGAGTGTATTATGTTTTCATCTTCATCTGTTAGACTCTCGACCTTCTTTCAAAGCTCAAGCGCCACTGCTAAGCCCCCTAGCTGCTACTGCCTCCCCCTGTCCAAATGACCTTGTATTTATTGTGTATATATTTTGTATTTATTGAAAATTAATAACTTGCAACCCTAACATAACATAGGTTACGTATTTAAAATACACAGGGCATATAAATGGTACAATGGAGAGAATGCTAGGCCTAGAGTCAGGAAGGGTCTTCTTCCTGAGTTCAAATCTGGCTTCAGATACTTAAGTCGGTATGTGACCCTGGGCAAGTCACTTCATCTTGTTTGCCTTAGTTTCCTCATCTGTAAAATGAGCTGGAGAAGGAAGTGGCAAACCACTCCAGTATCTTTGCCAGGAAAATACCAAATAAGTTCATAAAAAGTCAGACATAACTGAACAACAACTTCCTGAATCCACATTGAGTATTCTATCTACTGTGCCACCTCATAGATTTATAGCTGAGAAGGACCTTACAAATCTAGTTCAAACATTTTATAGCTGAGAAAATGAAGGCTACAAGAGAATAAATGACTTGCCCAAGGTTATATAGCTCAGGAATCTTATTCAATGGATAGAGACTGGATTTGTAATTTGATTTCAGTGGTACAGAGAAGTACCAGGTAAGAAAACTCTCTTTACCAATGCATCTACTTATCTTGATTGTTTAGAGATGTCAAACTCAAATTGAAAAGGGGGCCACTAAGTCATACATAAGGATCCCTGTAAGCTGCATATTGACTTCGTTCTAAAACATAATGTTATCTCAGTTGTATTGTAGTTTTATTTATTTTGTAAAACATTTCCCATTTACCTTTTTTGGGGGGAGGCAATTGTGGTTAAGTGACTTGCCTAGGTTCACACAGCTAGTAAGTATCTGAGGTCAGATTTGAACTCAGGTCCTCCTAACTCCAAGACTAGTACTCTATCTGTTGCGCCACGTAGCTGCTCCCCAATTACGTTTTAATCTGGTATATTTTGATACCTCAGGGCCAGACCCTGAGAGATTAAATGATTTGCTCTGGGTCATACAGACAGTACATGTCAAAGGCAGGACTTGCACCCAGTTCTTCTTGACTCCAAAGCTGGTTCTCTATCCACTATGTCACACTTCCCTTTATTAAGTAAAAGAGAAAAGCAGAACACAAACAACCCCATGTTTGGTGCCATGACTTTGGGAGCACATCTATCCATCACACGCCTACCGTGTATTTTTTTAAAAAATTATTTATTTAACATGTGGCTTTCCCCTGAATTACATGTAAGAACAATTTAACATTTGTTTTTAAATTTTTGAGTTCCAATTTCTCTCTCTTCTTCCCTCCCCAACCCCCATCATTGGGAAGGCAAGCAATTTTATATAAGCTATACATGTGTAGTCACACAAAACATATTTCCATGCTAGTCATAACGTAAAAGAAAAGAGACCTCAAGAACAAAAAGAAAGTTTAAAAAGTGTGCTTTGATTTCTATTTGGACACCATCAATTCTTTCTCTGGAGATGGACAGTTTTTTCATCAGTCCTTCAGAGTTGTCTTAGATCACTGCATTGCTGAGGATACCTAAAGTCATTAACAGCCAATCATCTTACAATGTTGCTGTTACTGTGTACAGTGTTCTCCTGGTTCTACCCATTTCACCTTTCCATCAGTTCATGCAAATCTTTCCAGGTTTTTCTGAGAGCATCCTGCTCATTATTTCTTATAGTGTAATAGAATTCCATCACAATCACATACCACAACTTGTGTAGTCATTCTCCAATGGAGGACATCCCCTCAATTTCCAATTCTCTGCCACTAGAAAAGAGCTGCTATAAATATTTGTGTATATATAGGTCCTTTTCCTTTTTGCTTTTTATCTCTTTTGGGATACAGTGTATCCCAAGTGTAGTGTGTTACTAGGTCAAAAGGTTTGCATGGTTTTATAGTCCTTTGAACACAGTTTCAAAATTGCTCTACAGAATGGTTTAATCAGTTCACAACTCTGCCAACAGTGTATTAATGTCTCAATTTTCCCACATCTCCTTCAAAATTTGTTTTTTTCTTTTCCATCTATTAGTAATCTAATAAGCTGAAGTAGTACCTCAGAATTGTTTCAACCAATGGTGCTTTAGAATATTTTTTTAAATATGGCTATAGAGAGCTTTGATTACTTTATATGAAAAACTTCATATCATTTGATCATTTATCAATTGGGGAACAGCTCTTATTTTTATAAATTTGACTCAGTTCTGTACATATCTGAAAAATGAGGCCTTTATCATAGAAACTTGTTTCAAATTTTTTTATACTTATGATTACTAACTGCATTTCCCTCTGTCCTATTCCTGCCTCTGCCCTGTCAAACATGTATTAATTAGACAGTACAGTCAGTGCTTAATAAATATTTGTTGATTTGACTATATATGAATAAGACCTTTTAAAAAATACAAGAACTTGTACATCTTCAAAATAGTGACCTTGTGAGACTATATACTAAGTTCAAGGCTGTACTTATTTGAAATACTTCTGGAACTTCTCTTTTGTGGCTGTCTTCAGGGTCAGCAAATAAGGCACACCAGAACATAAGTCATTTTAAACTAAATATCTAGTTGATTCCCTTTTTGGATATTGCCAAAAACTAAATCCTCTCTTAAAGGATGAAAATTTACCACCATTGGAGCTATTTATAAGAAACATTTCTGCAAACTTTGAAAGCAGTTCCCAATGAAGAATTCTAAAAATACTTTAAGCCATATTAATATTTCTGGGATAAACATGTCACCTCCCAAAGACCTTGATTTGAAGGGACTGATGCTCACTTTGGTGCACACATTTGAGAAAAATTGTTAAAAAAATTAGTTATTACTTTATGTCATACCTCATAATACATGAAAGAACATCATTTGAGCTACAGTTAATTCATTGTATTGTCAAGTCTTACCGGGTAGCAAGTTTATGGCAAATGACACCAGTGTCCGTAATGACCTCGCTCAGCCTCATCTCAAGATGTACCTTTCCCTGTAACACATAAGATAAAGCATGATATGAAAATGAGGGAATACTAAGCAAACCGTCCCTTCATTCCCGTCAAGGACCTAAAGAAAAGTCTCATTGCCAAACCATGGTTTAACAATGAAATCTTGTCTTGCTAACCACCCGCTCACAGAATTTCCACCCATAAAGCATAATGACTGCACAAAACTGTATCCACCTTCAACTGCCCAGTTCCTATTGACCATGATTCAAACTGACTGAATTAATCACTTAACTACAGTTTTCATGTGAAAGAATTTAATGTTTAAAACTTTTGTTCAAATGAACCACTCCAGTCCAACCCTGGGTCATTATGCAAGAATTAGAGCCGTGTATGCTCACTGTTTACATCTGGTAGGCCTTTTCATAATCAAGAGGTCAAAAATAAAATAAAAAATTACTTTAAAAAAGTAAACTCTGTAAAAGAATTGAACATAAACGAGAGCACCTAAGAACACTGCTCCTTTTGGAGACGTTTGTGCCACTAGCTAGTAGAGGTACTGAGAATAAAATAACAGTGTCCCTCAAAAAGCTTACATTTTGCTGGGGGAGAAGGACAGAATAACATATCCATCTTAAAAAAAAGCTATGCACAGAGTAACTGTAAAGTAATGAGGTGGGTTGAAGGGGAAAATTAAAGAAGAATGAACACTGCCCAGATTTTGATGTGCACATCAAAGGACACAGAAGAAGTACGAAGTCAAATGTGCTGGCTGGTGCCTCTATGCAACTCAATCAGATTAGAATATAATGTGGAAATATTTAATAAAATAAAAAATTGTTAATATTAACATGTCATTTTTCTAAGTCAGTAAGTCCTTATGTTGATTTAGTAGCCCTCATTTCTATTTGAGTTCTACACCACTGGGATAGAGATAGCCCACAATGTTCTTCCATCAATGTATGCATCTTGCCCATCTTGGATAGTCTCTGAAGATGGACAATTAGTTGGGCCAGCATTTGAAAAGGAGGAAAATATGCTAGATTGTATTTGTAAATTTGACAATCCCAGACTCCTCCCTGACTATAAAACCCATTTTAAAAACACCAATAGTGTCCTAATATTATTATAAGATTTTGAATCATGGAACATCCTAAGTTGGAGATTAAAAATTGCATAAGACCCAAAAAACAATATAGGATGAAGTGAATACATGGGCTGAAGGTTATTGTCACTGATAAAAATACATGAGACATCCTCCAAGAAATGTATGTTCAGAAAATGCTTGCTTTACCTACCTTACAGAACTATTGTAAGAAAAGTACTGTGTAAGCCTCAAAGAGCTATATACGTACACAGTTGTTACTATATTCTCATAGTATCAACCTTCACTCTTTTGCTATACCAGTCACTAAGTAAAACCTACATACAGAGGTAGAAAAACCAGAACTGTATTAGTCTTGTATAGGAAGGGCCAGGCTTAGTGTTCATGTGTGCTTTAAACACAGACTTCTAGTAGAAGGAGGAGGAGGAGGAGGAAGGCAGGAATGAGGAGAAAGAAGAAAATCAAAGAAAAAGCACTGTCTAAGAGGAGAATCCAAGACAAAGAGAGCATGACCTTATAGATAATTCACAGAACTAGGGACTAGTCCCAACTGCTCTACTCCAGTGACTCTCCCCTACTAAATTCCACCTGCCTGATCCTAACAACGCTTTTCTCCTTTGTTTCTCTTGGACCTTGTTGAATCGATGAGTACTATATACTTTTTTCCATGAAGACATTTGTTCTATCTTTTCAAGCATGCATGTTACCACTCTAAATCAGGGATTTTCAGGTGATCCAAGTATTTAGATAGGGAAAAAAATTACATCTTTATTTGAGTATAATTGATTTCCTTTGTAATCCTATTCTTTTTCTTAAGTACATTTACAAACATTATTCTGAGAGGGGATCCAAAGATTTCACCAGACTCCCCAAAGAGGTCCATGACACAAAAAAGGTCTTAAAATTCCCTGCCTTAACTAGACCATAAGTTTTGAAAGGGCAAGCACTGATCTTTATATATCTTTTTTTTTTTTCCTCCTAGGCAGTGCCTCACGCTGGGTTACATACATACCCTATAGGTTCTCAATCAATGCTTTCTGAAGGCACTCTCAATACTGACTCTCAAAGTCATCCAGTAACCTTGTGCAATCTGCTTTCCATGGGCAAGTTTCACCATTCTTACAAGAGGAATATATATTTTCCACTTAAGTCAAAAGAGATTTTGTGAGAATCAATGAATGAGCAAAATGGAAGATGATATTCTGTAGAATTTAAAACACTAAAAATATAAGTTATGATTACTATTAGTAGTAGCATACATTACTAATCTTGACTGTCAGTCATGCAGAGGGGAAATGTTTCTGAATAGGACAGTTTCATGGTGATGCAATGCTTGCTTCTATATCAACAAGATCAGTAGGGGAGTGAGTAAGCATTTATTAAGTGGCTACTATAATGCCAGGCATTGTACTAACTATGGGAAATAACAAACAAAGGCAAAAGGCAGTTTTTGTCTTAGAGGAGCACACAATCTAATAGGGGAGACAACATGCAAACAAATATATACAAATAATCTATGTACAAATAGGAAGTCATCTATAGAGGGAAGGCATTAGAATAAAAGAGGTTTAGGAAAGACTTCCTGTAGAAGATGGGAATTTAGCTGAGCTTTGAAGGAATCCAAGAGGTAGAGATGAAAAGGGAGAACATTCCAGGCACATGGGAAAGTCAGAGAAAAGCCCAGAACCAAGATATAGAAAATCATTTTTGGGGAAGAGCAACGAGACCAATGTTATGGGACTGAAATGGGGGTATAGTGTATAAGAAAACTGGAGAGGTAGGGAGGAGAGGCATGCTATGAAGAGCTCTGCATGCCAAACAGAAGATTTTGTGTTGAGCCACTAGAATTTGCTGAATAGGGAGATAAAATGGTCAGATCAACAATATTTCATGGCTGAATGGAATATGGCCTAGAGAGAGAAGATACTTGTGGCAGGCAGCTCCATCATTAGGCTATTGCAATAATTCACGTGTGAGGAGATGAGAGCCTAGACCAGTTGGATGACAATATCAGAGGAGAGAAGGAAGAATACTCAAGTGATGTTGTAAAGGTAAAATCGATAGGACAGGGTGGGATGCAGTAAGAGATGGTGAGGAATGGAGGACAACACCTAGATTACAAGTCCAGAGAACTAGGAATATGATGGCATCCTTGAGAGTAAATAAGGAATTTTGGAAGTGGGGAAAGGAAATTTAGGGGGAAAGATAATGAGCTCTGTCTTAGGCATTCTGAGTTTAAGATATCTATTGTATGTTCAGTTTGACATGTATAAGAGGAAATGAGATGTGAGACTAAAGGTCAGCAGAGAAGTTAGGGTTAGAAACGTAGACCAAAATATTGTCAGCATAAAGACAATAATTAATTCTATGGTTGCTAGTAAGATCACAAAGTGAAGTAGGGAGAGGAGATGAAGACCCAGGATAGAATCCTGGGGGATACCTATGATTAGTGGATGACAACTGGATGAAGATGCAGGGAATAAGACTGAGGAGGAAGAGAATATGGAGAGAGGATTCCCAAAACTCCAGAGAAAAGAGAGTATCAAGGAGAAAATGGTGATTAACATAAGCAAAGCTTCAGAGAGATCAAGAAAAAGGGATTTAGAAAAGGCCAATGGATTTGGCAATTAAGAGATGAATGGTAACTTTGAAGAGAATAACTGAATAAAGGAGCTGAATGTTCAGATGAATAATGAAGTCAGAAACCAGACTGTAGAAAATAAAGAAGAGAATGAGAGGAGAAGAAGTAGAGGTATCTATTGTAAATAGCCTTCTCAAAGAATTTATGGGATGATACTGGGCAGGAATGGAAGGATAAAGTGAGGGGCTTTAGAGGATGAGGGAGACATGAGAATGATTGTAGGTAGGAGAAAAGCCAGTAGATAAAGATTAAAAATAAGTGAGAGACCAGGGACAGCACAGGAGGAAATCTGATGGAGGAGACAGGATGGCATAAGATTGCCTATGCACATAGAGAGGTATGTCTTGGCAAGGAATAGAATATTATCTTCTTGTGGGACAGCATGAACAGGAAAATGGTGGAAGAAAGCCTCTGAGTTATAGGAGAGGAGGAAGAGAGAAGAGGGAACTCTCGGTGCATGGTCTCTCTTTTTCTATAAAATATGAAACAAAGTTTTCAACTGAGAGGGCAAGGGGAGAGAGGATCATGAGAAGTTTGAATAAGAGTAAAAAGATTTGGAAGAACCACTGTGGAATGTGAGGTGGGAATTTAATAAAAAAAAGATATAGAAGGATTTTCTACCAAAAGTGAAGGTCTCACTGAGTTATGTAACGTACATTTAGTAGGCCCAATCAAAGCATTTGTGAGATCTTCTCCACCTTCGTTAAGCAGCAAGTGTATAGGAAAGGAAGCAGCACATGGTGAGAATGATCCATAGGTGAGGCTTTTGTAGGACATAATTGGTAATATGACAAAGGAGTCAGGTATTCAAGAGAAAAGGACAGTGTACAGTTGAAGTGGTTCACCAAAGAGTCAAGAAGGGGAAAGTATGAGAGAGTAGCTAGTACAGGGTTGATGGCCTGAGAGAGAACTGAGGGGTTAAGGAATTGGAGATCAAGGTGTGGACAAGGAGAAGTGTTGGAATTTTTGTAACCAGTGTCTGATAAAGGTCTCATTTCTAAAGTATATAGAGAACTGAGTCAAATTTATAAGAATACAAGTCATTTCCCTATGGATAAGTGGTCAAAGGATATGAAGAGGCAGTTTTCAGAAGAAATTAAAGCTATCTATAGTCATATAAAATGCTTTAAATCACTATTGATCAAAGATATGCAAATTAAAACTCTGAGGTACTCCTTCACACCAATCAGATTGGCTAATATGACAAAAAAAGGAAAATGATAAATATTGGAGAAGATGTGGGAAAAATTGGAACACTAATGTAGTGTTGGTGGAGTTGTAAATGATCCAAACATTCTAGAGAACAATTTGGAGCTATGCCCAAAGGACTATAAAACTGTGTATTTGACCCAGTCATACTATTACTAGGTCTGTTTCCCAAAGAGATCATTAAAAGGGAAAAAGATCCATTTGTACAAAAATATTTATACCAGCTCTTTGTGGTGGCCAAGAATTAGAAACTGAGGGAATGCCCATCAACTGGGAAATGGCTGAACAAGTTGTAGTATATGGATGTAATGGAATACTATGGTGCTATAAGAAAGGATGAGCAAGAGGATTTTTGAAAAACATGGCAAGACTTACATGAACTGATGCTGAGTGAAGTAAGCAGAACCAGGAGAACCTTATACACAGTAACAGTAACATTGTGTGATGATCAGCTTTAATAGTCTTAGCTCTTCTCAGCAATACAATGATCTAAGACAATGCCAAATGATTCATGATGGAGAAGGTTATCCACATCAAGAGAAGGAATTATGGAGTCTGAATGCAGATTGAAGCATACTATTTTCTCTTTTTTTCTTTGTTTCTCATGGTTTTTCCCTTTGGCTCTGATTCTTCTTTGTAATGGTAAGATAATTTGAAGATTCTCCCAGCCCCTTAATAGGCCCATGTGACTTGCCTTGAGCTCTGGCTGGAGTCACTGGGAGCCGATGGTGGGAGGAGTTTGCCATAGGTGGGGCAGGAAGGGTGGGACAGGAAGAGGGAGTGAGGTGGAGCTGAGAGAGAGAGAGAGAGAGAGCAGGCAGAGCAGAGCAAAGCAGCTGGTGTGAGTGAGAGTTATTTTGCCCAAGGGAGCTTATTTGTGTGGAGGCCTGAGGGAGGGAAGGCTTGGGGATGGCCATGCTCCCTGCATTGATAATGTGTATAGATTTCTTTGTTCCTATGATGGATTTGACTTTCTGGTATCTGAATAAATATTTTGGTTTTGTCTTTGAGGAAGAGAGTTTATATTTTGCAAATTTACCCTGGAAATAGGCTGCTGTGGGTATTGTATTGGCATTACATTCTTTCACACCATGACTAATGTGGAAATATGTTTAATATGATTATACATGTATAGTCTATATCAGATTTGTTGCCATCTTGGGGTGGGGCAAGGGAGGGAGAAAAAAATTTGGAATTCAAATCTTAAAAAAATTATCTTTACATGTAATTGAAAAAATAAAATACTGTTAAAGGAAAAACAGAAACAAAAATTAGAGTTTGATATGGGAAGGCAAAGGGAGAGCTGGAAAGCCAAGAGATTGTAATCGGCCAAGGGAATTTCAGAGTGACTGGAACTTTCTCTGAAAAGATGATTTGAGAATGTATATCGAAGGATCTATAAAAGAGTGTTTCTCCAGGACCTTTCCTCCAAGTAATTCACACTAGTCTACCACCTACTTCCATGAGAAAATTTATATTTGGGGAAAAAAATGACAAATGTTAGCTCAAAAGGCAGAATGCAAGGAAAGTTCTAACAACTGGAGAGATTTTGAACTTGATTAGATTTTCTCTATTTCAGAGGATCTATGAGAATAGTACATGCCATTACAATTCCCTCCATGATGGCTAGTAAAATATTTTGAAAAACAATCATTCATCAATACCTTTTGTTTCTATATTACTAATATTGTTAAATGCATCCCTCCTTCCCTTCTCAGAGAACTTCTCCTTATAACAAGAAAGTGGGCAAAAGAGTTCAGTAAAACTAACCAACATATTGAAAAACTCTGACAATATATACAATCTTGCAATTCGAAAGAATTCATGAGGAAAAAGGCTATTCACATCCTGAGAAAGAACTGATCGAATCTAAATGCAGTTTGAATCATATAATTTTCACCTCATTTTTTCATATTTTTTTCTTTTGGTCTATTTCTTCTTTCACAACATAATTACTATGGAAATATGTTTTACATGATTGCACATATATAACTCATATCAAATTGCTTACCACCAAACTGCAGGGAGGAGGTAAAAAAAGTTGGAACTCAAAGGTTTTTTTTTTTATTTTTAATTTTTCATTTTTAACACAGTTTATAACATTAAAAAAATCCAACTTTTGGTCAGGTGATACTTCTTTTTAAAGCATTTACAATATGGACCACAAAAGAATTTTTTTTAAAACATTAACCGAGACACAAATAATATTTATGTTGCTAACTTCACAAGCTCTTGACCTAATTGTCTCCACAGTATTACTAAGAATTAAAGGACCCTGACTTATTGTTGTTGGTCTAAAGTCCTATGCCTAATAGCTTAATTTTAGACAACCTCAGATGTTTCCCTACCAATAAACTCAAAGTTTTTCAAAAACAAATATTAAAAATTGTCTTTACATGTAATCACGTAAAATAAAATAAGATACTATTAAAATTTTTAAATAAAAACTTAGCATTGATATTCATTAAGAAATATATATATATACACATACACATATATATGTATAAACACACACACATATATATTAGTCTTCTTTATTCATGTCTCTACCTCTGGAAAGAAGTAGGGGAGATACTTTCTCATATCTTTTCTTTTAAACAAGCTTGGTCATCATAATGATGTAGCATTCATTTTTGATTGACAACTGGTAGAATATAGTACTTTCAAACAGGCTTCAAATAAAGTGGACCCAGGGTTTGCTGTTTGCATAACCTAAGAGCAACGCCCTATTCTCTATCTCTGGCTGCAATAGTTTGAAAGGCCCATCATTAGAAAACTGTGGACCAAAAAACTTCACAGGGTGGAAATTCAGAAGAAACCAACCTTGCTCACACCCTTCTCAAACCTACCATAACATGTACCTCATATTTCTACTAGCTGTAAATTTGTGGTTCAAACCAAATATACTATGTACAAAAAAAACCCCCACAACTTAGCCATAAAAGTTCTCGTACATTAAAGCAAAGCTAAGCATCTCCCTCTGAACTCAAGGAGTTCTTTGATTGCCTCTAGGGAATAAATGCTTCCAAAATGAGTGACTTCCTTGTCCACGTTCCAGTCTTCCTTATAATCCTCATTCAGTAGGGCCATTTTGCCCTTCCCATCAAATACTCTTTCAAGATGGTGCAGCTGAAAACACAACAAACCGCGCCCATAAATACTAGCTAAAGTTAAAAAGAGGTTCTTCTATCATGGAGGTGGATGGATTGAGAAGAAATGATGGGCTTTGGTTGCCACGTAGTCATGTGGCAACTGGTTCCAGAACTTTAAATAAATGTACTTTCCTTGGGAAGTTGTAAGTGACAAGGATTTTTTAAGTTTCTCCATGATCCTTGGCACCACAAATATAGAACCATTATGAGCCAAAAGGAGAGGCAGGCTAATCCCAGGACTAAGGGTACAACTTTCCAGGGCCTTCCAGGAAGAAGGCTAAAAGTGATAAGACATCAATTTTACTGAACTGATTCTGTCCTTTGGAATAGATAATTTATTTTAACAAGGTTTAACGAACACCTACTATGCACATTGTTCTGGAATTATAAAAGACTGTGCCAACAGTTCATTGGATCATAGGATTCAGGGCAAGAAGGGACCTCAGCAATCATCTAGTTCTCATTTTACAGATGTAGAAACTGAGGCCTAGAGAAAGGAAATATTCCAAAGCTACACAAGTAAAAAAAAGGAAGAGAGCTGGGATTCAAACTCAAGCTCTCTAATTCTAAATAAATAATGCTATCAATTACACTAGAGGGTCTCATGGGGGTCTATGTCGGTAGCCCCGTTTATGAGTAGGAAGTTTCCTATTACTGCCTATACTGACTATGCAAATGGTGCCACCATCATGAGCTTGGAAAGACTTTAGGAGATAGTGGAGCACAGAAGGGCCCATCATGCTCTGGTTTTTGAGGTCACAAAGAGTCAGACACAAATGAATAACAACCACCGTCAAAAACAAGCTATAGCTTCCTGATATGGGCAGCTCACTAATTATGTAACCTTTTATATTTGACAGTAAGTTCTTTGAGAGTAGAGCCTTTACATTACTTATCTTTGCCTCCCTCCCAGTTACATTATTAATTAATTAATATATAATATTAGCTAATAGCAGCAAGGTGGCACAGTGATTTGAACACTGGGCCTGGAATCAGGAAGATTCATCCTATTGAGTTCAAATCTGGCATCACACACTGACTAGCTGTGTGACTCTGGACAAGTCACTGAACCCTGTTTGCCTCAGTTTGCTCATCAGTAAAATGGGCAAAACTCCCTAGTCACTTTGCCAAGAACACCCCAAATGGGATCATCTGACTGAACAACATTAATACAGCACTTTAAGTTTGCAAAGCATTTCACCTACTCATGTGGTCCTCACAATAACCCCAGGAAGTTGGTGGTCTTCTAACGCTCATTTTACTGATGAGAAAACTGAAGCTGATGGGTTAAATAATTTTGCCTAGAGTTACAAGGCTTAGCATCTTAGGAGAAATTCAAATACTGGTCATGATGACCCCAACTCTGCTACACCATGCTTTCCCCCAGCGTATGCCCTTTAACTTCTGAAGGAGGGATCCCCAGCCTATCTGATCATTCAGCATAGTGTGAGAAGCAGTGACTGGTCAGCAGAACATCAGTGGAAGGCAGGAATTTGTGTTACAGAGGGAGCTCTGAATGGTTTTTCTTCAAAGAAAGCTCTGTGTTACAGAGGACATAACGCAGTCTAAAGAATGAGTTCTTGGGAACTGGAATCGGAACTTCATGGAATGGCTGAGACTCAGGTTTAGGCTTTCTACATACTTGTCAAATGAATTTGTTACTTAGTCTACAAGGCATCATTTTTTAAGACTTCACCCCCACCCAGCCCGACCTTTATCCTTCTACTTTTCTGTCACTTAACTACCAAACTAAAGAATGTTGCTGTTGTATCAGTTAATAACATCTCCCTCCACCACACACACACACACACACACACACACACACACACACACACACACAAATGTCACAACTGCTAACAAATTGGCTAGTATTGTCGGTTGGCACAATGTTCACTTTCCTGTTTCCTGTTTTTCCTGAGAAGAGGGCCTAGTACCTCCATAGGATCAGACTCTGGTAATTGTTAAGGTTTTCCTCTCAAGTTAAATACAGAGATATCCTATGATGTAGGATAATTGATGTTTCCCTTCTCCGGTGCTTGTGAGAGTGGGAATACACACAGTATAAAAAGTAGGGGTATCCCGTTCTAGACTGCATGAAAAAAATGACTTTTTCCTAGAAAGTTAACTTTAGGCTAATTCTGGTTTGTGAGATCTCTTACGTAGTGGGCAGAAAGCGGGCATGGGAATCTGAAAAGACTCAAGGCTTGCCTTCTATACTTTGTATGTGATTCTGCTAACTTCCCCCCAGGTTACCCTATAAACCTAGTGGAGGAGGCTGATGAGTTTTTGACCTACATTAGGGAGAGACTTTCTACAATGGGTATGTAATACACTAGTGCAATCATAATTCTGGATGAAAAAAATTACAGCTAATAAAACAATACTTGTTTATTTTTTAAGTTCTGAATAAAATAAGTAAAATTCAAAAATATAAAGCAATGCAGAAAAACTTTATCTCATTAGCAGCTCTAGCCTTTATATCATCATACACAAGAGAATAGCCATGGGGCTCAGTGAAGAGAGCAGTGGACTTGGAGTCTGGAAAACGTGGGTTCAAATTCAGCCTCAGACACTTCCTTATTAGCTGTATGACCCAGGGTTAAGTCATTAACCTCTATCTCCCTGTAATTCTTTATTTGAAAATGAGGGTAAAAACGGTGCCAACTTCCCATAAATGAAATGATGTTTGTAAAGTATTTTGCCAAACTTCTATGGTAGTGCTAGCTACATTATTACTGAACATCAAAGTGACGCAGGGCAGCGCGTGTCCAGCCTAGAGTGAGGAAGACTCATCTTTCTGAGTTCAGATCTGGCTTCAGACACTTAGTAGCTATGTGACTCTGGGCAAGTCACTTAACCCTGTTTGCCTCAGTTTCCTCATCTGTAAAATGAGCTGAAGAAGGAAATGGCAAACCACTCCAGCATCCTTGCCAAGAAAACCCCAAATGGGGTCACAAAGAGTTGGACACAACTGGATAACAACAACCATTGTTACTATTGCTATTATTTAAATACATTGGTATTTCAAGGATCCATGGCTTCAAGGCCTTCTTTTATCCACATAAGTCACACTCTCCATTATGCCCTTATAAATAATCTTCATGAGCTATTGTGGACAACAAAACAAACAACCACAAACACAAAAACACAACCTTTTGGAAAGAGGCCTCACAGAACTCAACTGGGCTGGGCCTTGGGAAGCAGACTCCCAGCTTCCAAACCCCAAGGTCTTCTCCACTTGTCAGGGCCTGCCACAGCTTGTAACCTTCTGGCCAAGCCTCCAAGAGCTCAGGGTCATTTTGGCTTAGGACTGTTACAAAGGGTCCCATAGATAAGTGGTTAAGAAGAGTTCTTGACTAACATCTTTGAGCACTTCAGTGAAGAAAGTAAGCCATGACCCAATTTCAGTCCAGTAGATACAGACAGTCTGCAAAGACAGACTGACAATGGTTGGTTGCCATAGGTCCCATGGAAGCTGTCTAAAATCCTTTAGTGGGCCACAAAGGACCCACAGGCCACATGTTGTGCAGAGCTGCATTAAAACATCCCTTCCCATTAAATCCTGCAAAGGGAGATACAAATAAGCAAAATTGCAAAGCATCAAAACTCAGGACCTCAGAGATTTATTTAGAAAGGGTCTTATACCTATTTGTTTCCTGTGGAGAAGAAAAACATGCATTATCCCTAGAAGCTGAGCTTCAGAAAATGGCTGGTTTTTAGTGTCGGAGGCTCAAGCTGCATTTGACACAGTTGAGCCAACTCAGGGTTTTCATATATCTCTAAGCCTTTGAGGTACTGAAAACCCTTCCCTTGTTCTGCTTTCCAGCCAAAGTACCGTAGGCCAAAATATAAGCATAAAAAGCCATTGGCTACAAGAAGCAGCTCCCCATACTCCTGATATATCTTCCCCTTCTTGAAACAACTGGAAGAAGCCTGTCTTCCACAGTCAGGTCAGTCAACAGACGGCATTGCTCAATGGCACATGTTAAATATTTGTACATGCAAACTTGAAAGCTTCTGGCAACCTCTGTGCTTTTTATCTGAGTCCTTCAAAAAGGAAAACCCACTACAGTAGAAGAGAATAGTAAGTGGATGTCCTGTTGGCAGGTTTCTCCTTTCATTTTAATATATCTGATTATATGAAGAAACTCAAGAAGACACTCTTCTCTTTGCGTGCTTGACATATTTATGTTAAGACTGAGGCAATAACAGTTCATAAAAGACCTGGATTCATTTGATACTCACAAGTTTCTGGATAAAAGAGCTAACCCAGGTGTTAGAGGTAGCACACTGAGGGAGAAAAAGACCTGTATTTGGAGTCAGAGGCACTGGGGTCAAATGTTTGCTCTGCTGCTTGTTAGTTGTGTGGTTTTGGCTTACTCAATAAACATTTAAGTGCCTACTATGTGTCAGGCTTTACTAAATCATTTTTAAAAACCTTTTTATTTATGGAATAAAACAAATATTCCCATAATATAGTATAATAAAAAAGAAGCTTGACCATGAAACTGCAAATCCGTTATGTATAACTTGTGATTGCTTTTAAATAAAGTTATCATGTAAATTTCTTTATTTTCCTTTATTTCTTCCCTCCACCAGCCTACCCTAGAGATAGTTACCCTCAGACACAAATAGGTACACACACACACACACACACACACACACACACATATATGTGTGTGTGGATATATATATCTAGATAAATAGATACATAGATACATAGATAGATATACATATATAATTATTCTATACATATTTCTATTGATCAGTTCCTTCTGTAGATGCAGGTGGTACATCTTCATATGTCTTTTATAGTTAATTTGGGCGCTTATAAATAATATATATTAAAAGCACATATATTTAAATAGAAATAAATAATTAAATGATAAATATTTATAGAAGTAAATATAACTATAAATAAATACTAAAATATAGAAATATTTACTGATATAATATTTGAAGAAATTATTCACTTAAACTCATTTTTAAAATAATATTGCTATTACTGTATACAATATTCTCTTGGTTCTGCTATATTAATTAATTACTAAGTCATCTAACTTCTTTGGATCTAAGTTTCCTCATCTAGCATGTATAAAATAACTGGATTAGAATAGGCCTGTGAATCTTAGCTGAGACTTGAAGGAAGCAGGGGGTTCCAAAATGCAGACTATAGGAGGAAGAGGATTTTTAAGTATGAAAGAGAACCTGGGCAGATAGGACAAAATATACCACAGTGTTCTTCTAGTACTAGGCTTAAAATATAGGAAGAGATCCTTAACAAAGTGCTGAGTCTCATAGTCATCCTGTAGAAGCTACAGTGATGACATTTAAAACACAAAACAAAAACACTGGGAAAACCAGGATGGGTATTTTTCTCCCCAAACCTGAATAAATCAAGAAGGATAGATATTCCATATTTGAGGCTTGTAAGAGAATTTGATGCTTACAAGAGAACCTAATGAGAACCTAGGTGGCATGGTGGATAGAGTACCAGACCTAGGGTCAGGAAGACTCATCTTACTGCAATCAAATCTGCCCTCAGACAATTACTGTGTGACCCTGGACAAGTCATTTAACCCTTTTAGCTTCAGTTCCTTATCTATAAAATGAGCTGGAGAAGGATGTGGCAAGTCACTCCAGTATCTCAAATGGGGTCATGAAGATTTGGACATGACTGTCAAATGACACAATAAAAGAGAACCTTGCCCAGAGACCTCTGCTTTCTAATCTCAAGATACTAGATTTAGACATTTATAATCAGTAGATAGTACACAATTGCATGGTCCAGAATTCCTCTGGTTGGGAAACCCTGTACCTTGGAGTGAATTTGATATCAAAGAAAGAAGTAAAGGGGCTTCAGATTGACTATAGGAGTTTAATCAATCACTATGAATATTTATGAATAGGGGCCACCTGGACAGCTTCCAGATAATTCAGTGGATCCCCACAAAGACCCCCCCAACATCCCCATGGAAATTACAGAAATCAAACAAAATTAGGAGGAGCCATAGAGTACTTCACTGAGGATTAGTGGATATTTGGGGCTTTTCTGCTTAGTTAATTTTTTGGCTAATATTTTAGTTTACACTTAGTATTGAACCCAGTTTCCAGACATCCAGACATTTACCCAGTGCTTTTGGGTAAATGCCTAGTCACTCAAGATTGAGTACAGGTCATGAACTGGTCACAGTATCTAAGTTATGACTCAGTGAATGAATTAAGATTTTTTAACAGGTCACCATTTCTAGGCTTTCACCTTTCACAGAGTTTAAGTTTATGGCTTTCATTTCTTACTGTGTATGACAGCTTTTACCAATTGGAACTCTACAACAACTTAAGGAACTGAAGGTAACAAAAACATTATAATCAAATTCACTGCCATTTTTCTATGCAATCTCTGTGTCATAGGAAACTATTATAGAAAGCCCAACAAAAGGAAAGTATATCAGATAATTAAGAGACTACAAAATCTATTAATTTATAAAATTTGTCCATGCAGGACCTACATACAAATGAGTGTATCACACTCAGTACTCACAGGGGAACTAGTAGAAATCACTTAATAAATATTTTGTTCAATGAACTGGTATGAACAAGTAAACAGGAAAGTCAAAAAATTAGACACAGCAAAGGATCCTGTTGAACATCTATCTCTAGAGAGGATTCAAGGGAGAAGTGGTCTGAGTTGATATTCTAATGTAGACAAGACTGAATATTCATTATGGAATGGAGATTGCTACCAAGGCAACCACTTCCTGCCTTAACAGGTGAGACAAGTGAAACCGAGAAATAGATAATCTCATGCCTATTACATCTCCACTGGAGGTCTCGAGAAAACAGAGGTTTTACCAAGCCACCAAGAGCAATGGCCAACCCTAACAGCCCTTAAGTATCATAGTGCCAGAACTAGGTTGCTGCTTAATGTTTACAAAAACACAGCAAATCCAAGAGTCCCAGTAACTCTCACAGTAGTAGTGCAGAGACTATCTAACTGGTGACTAAGCGAACATATGTTGTACCATGGATAATGCATGAGTGAATCACCCAAATAACACATAAATGTTAGCTGGAAAGTACAGCATACTGTATCCTACAGAGGATAACAAATAAATGGTGCACAGCATATAAAGCTTGCTATAGGTGAATTTACTATATATGAACATTGTATATCATGAGTCATGTACTATACGAAATACATTTTATATGATTGTGATATATCATGTCTGGTGTAATTGGCAGTGAGCGTTGAAATATTTGCCCTAACTGGATGAGTGTTTCTGCCCAAAGGATGATGAATGATAATGAATGATCAAGTCAGTAGAAGAGAATGGTGTCACAGGCAGAGGAAAAAGGGAAAAAAGATTTGATAGATTTTGCCTTAATGTTGTCTTAATGGTATTTGGAGAGAGGAGAACTACAAACTTAATCCTGAGAAACTGGTGAACTGAGTGGTCAAATGATGAAATTTTTGCAAAGAAAGAAACTGGAGAGTCATGTGTGGCAGGAAGCGAGAGACATTTAGATTTGAAATGCTTCGCCAGAAATAGTTACTTGGGGTTGTCAGGCCCTCAACATATGTCCAGTTACCATTCCTATCTCAAGTTTTACCCATAAGTTTACAGGCATATGATACAGCAATTTTCAAGGAGAAAAAAGAAAACTTTTTCATAACGTAATTCACGAAAAATTTTCAGAACAAGGAGGAGACCAAGAACTTGGTCAGAACTTCAGAACTTGAGGAGATCAAGAAAGACCTTGGCTTTTCCAATTTATGGTGATTCCACTTTACTTTTATGGACAGCATAATATAAATTATCTAGTTTACAGTGCCAGGGGGAAAAGAACCCAATTGTACAAAAGTATTCATAACAGTGCTCTTTCATAAACAAAGTGAGTACTATCAGTTGGAGAATAAATGAACAATTTATATGAGCGTAACTGAATATCATTGTGTCATAAGAAAGGCTGACTACTAGGGATTCAGAAAAGATTTGTATGAACTGATGCAGTGAAACGAACAGAAGTAGGGAAACAAAGTATACAATGACCACAATAACATAAAAGAAGACAGCTTTTGAAAGGCTTCAGAACTGACCAACACAATGACTAACCGAGTCTTTAGAAGACTTATAATAAAGTAGGTTCCCTGCCTCTTAGCAGAGAAGTGATGGACTGAAGTGAGAATGAAATATACATTTTCAAGAAGGGTCAATATGCTGATTTGTTATACTTGATTATACTAATCTGTTACTGGGGAAGTTGAATTTCTATTCAAGAGAAGGGTGAGTTGATGGGTTTTGATGAAGACACAAAAAAAGAAAGAAACCATCAATAAACATTTAAAAATATAAAGAAAAAAGCAAAAAGAAGTTCAGACAAAGACACAAATGGGGCAATTTTGTTTCCAAACGTGTTAATTTTAACACGTTTCCTAAAAAGATCACATAAACGATGTTAATATGCAACCTTTTTCATGTTTGTATATTGAAATGTTTATGTGTGCTGATGATTAAGTTCCTAATTTTAAAAAAAACCATTTTAAAAAGTTTACAGCACTGGGTTTAATTGTTCTTTCCTTATACATCTTTACCATGAATTAGTAGATTAAGTAGATTAAGAAACGATACAATGTCTTATCTGAACCAAAAATTTTAAGTTTGACAGTTCAAATAGAAACAGTGGTCTCAGGGAGGTGCCCCAAAATGCAATTTACGAAGATCTGCTTATGTCTCTAGTAGACCCTTTCTAGTCATGTGATCTTAATCATCTCGGTAAAATGAGTCGCTTCATCACAGAGCAATCATTTGAAGACAACTATGAAATTAATCAGTGAACTAATCACAGAGAGCTAAGAAATGGGACATACCATTGTTGATAATAGCAACAATAATAGCAGTTACATAGTGTTCAAGGTTTGTATAGGGCTTTACAAATATGCCTCTCATTATATCTTCACAACAACTCTGAGAGGAAGGTACTACTAATAACCCCATTTTACTGTTGAGAAAACTAAAGCCGATAGACATTAAATAACTTGTTCAGAGTCACAAAACTAGAATATGTTTAAAGCAAGATTCAAATTCAGGTCTTTATGACTCCAGGTACTCTATCTACTGCACCACTTCCTTACTTCTATATAATTTGATGCTAATTTAGTCATTTCATTCAAGTCTGACTCTCTGTGACTCCATTTTGTGACAAAGATACTGTAGTGGTTTGTCATTTTGCTTCTCCAGATCATTTGACAGATGAGGAAATTGAAGCGAACAGGGTTAAGTAACTTGACCAGGCTCATACAGCTAGTAAGTGTCCAAGGATGGATTCGAACTCAGGTCTTCCTGACTCCAGGTCCAATACTCTATCCATTGTGCTACCTAGCTGTGCTACTTCTACATAATATCAACATGCTATTCATATTGGTTAATTAAGATAATTTTTTTTTAAATAATTCACTGAGTCAAATGAAAAGCAATTTGGTTTCCATTAGATACACACAGATTAAAAAGTATAGGAAAAATACAAAAAGAGAATCCATTTCTAATTTTATTTCATTACTCCTACCTTGCAAAATCAGATTTCATACCTGAACATATTGATGAGTTTTGTGTTTGATCTACTAGCCTTAAAGTTACAAATAGCTGGAAAGCATCCTGTCACAGATTTTTTTCATGTTCCAACACCATGCAAAAATAACCAGTACAGCTCTCCAAATATCAACTCCCTTTAGTTACCATATTACAAAGGAAAGGTTTCATGTTCTGAGGTAGGAAAATAGTCTTCCTATCATTTTTAAAAATTTCTAATTTAATATTTAAGTATAAAATAAATAGATGTAAGATAACAACAATAATAAATATATAAGATTAATATTTAAATATAAATCTATGAAAGTGATGCAAAAAAAGAACCAAGAAAACAATAAAGAATTCAGTACAATACTAAATTGTAAGCTCCTTGAGGGCAAAGGCTATGTGATGTTTTCATTTGCAAATGCCCAGTGTCTAGATTCACTCAGTAGAATGCAAATATATTATAATATAAGAATGTTTTTTAAAACCATCTGTGGAATGACTGACATTATGAAGTAAAGAGACAAAACTGATCTCTCTTTTTTAAGCAAAATATGATGATTACAGAATAAATTATGAACTCAAATAGAATAAAATTATACTAATCTGGAAGCCGAAATTATAAGCAACCCCTTGACAACCATCTGTCAGAGAAGTTACAGAAAGGTTCATGGATTCAGGTAGGCACTTTCATTAGGTGACCTCCAAAGTCCCTTCAAAATCTGAGAATCTAGGATACCAAAGGAATAGGAAAACCCAATCACAGATTTCTTTGCACCTGCAATTTTATTGTGTCCATTATATGCTAAACCAACAAAATAATGCCAAGTAAATGTTCTGTGAGGCTTACTGTAATGAGCATTTAACAATCTATGAAGCATGCAAAAATGATTGCTGCAAGAAAGCAGGGTTTGTAAAAAACTTTGAAAAGGTTTTGTGTTCTCAAGTAAGCTAAATATTGTTTTCATGGACAGTACAAGCCATATTTAACTTTAAAAATGAGATGGGAGAAATCCTATCTAAGACATCTTGTGATTAAACATTCCTAATCTACTTCCTCTACCTTCTTTTATTCATCAATCAACAAGTGTTTACCATGAATTAGGCACTTTACCAAAAGGCAGAGATTCCAAGAGGGCAAAACACTCCCTGTTCCCAAGGAACTTAATGAACGTAACATGACCAAATATATGTACATACAAATAGAAAGGCTAATATCTAAGAGGAAAGTACTAGCCACAATGGGGACCAGGAAAGGCCTCCTGCAGACGGAGGAGATGTAGCTGAATCTTGAGGAAAACAAGTATTTCAAGAAGATGAGGTAAAGAAGGAGAGGGCATTCCAGGACAAAGGCATGGAAATGGAAGATGGAGAAAAATTTGTGAGGAACACCAAGTAGACCAGTATGTCTGGATGACAGTGTGTAATGTTGAGAAATGAGTAAGAACCAGTCTCTTCTGCTGGTTCCTCTTCTATCTCACCACCCCTAAACGCAAGGCCCTAGACTTTTTCTATTCTCCCTGTTCACTTCTAAATTCTTGACTTCACCAACTTGATTTCACTGTGGAGAGAATTATCATCTCTAGGCAGATGACTCCGATCTATATGTCAGACATAGTCTCTTTCCTGAGCTCCAGTTACATATCTCCAACTCCTACTGAATATTTCAAACTGGATGTTCCACAGGCTTCTTGAACTCATTGTGTACAAAACTTAACTCTTCATCTTTTCCGCAAAGACCATCTTCATTTCCAAACATTCCAATTTCTTTCAAGAGAATTACTATCCTCCCAGGCACTCAGATTCACAGTCTTAGTGTTATCTTCAAATATTCATTCTCTCTCACCCTGTACATCCAATTCATTGTAATATTTCTTGATGTTACACAGTACTCTTGTACCATACATTAATCTATGATATATATGTAAATGCACACACACACACATACATTAATTCATCTTTCCTGATTTACGTCTCTCCCTACTACAAAGAAATGTAAAATAGTTGAGTTATTTTATGGAACTTTAGGGATTCCAGAACTAATGATTTCTGTGCAACCTAAGCTTAGTGATAACTTCAACCTCAATAACACCCCAAAATGTTGTGCCTCCTTGATCCCTACCTCTAAAATTCCTCTTTGACCCAGTTCCTGATCTCTCTTAAAACTACTGTCAGCTTTTACTCTAAGTCACTCGGCCCTTCCAAGGAATCTCCATGACCCCAAGCAGGCCATGACCCTTGCTCTGTTCACTGTCATTCCTTCAAATCTTGACCTTAATTAGTTCCATTTAACATTGTGTTCTGTCCTTGAATCCTTCCCCTAACTGCTCTATTGTCATTCATCCCTTTCCAAATCTCAGTCCTGGATCAGCACTACCTACCTCGCCTTCTTCACTTTTGTCTCTGTTCACTAGCCGCTGGAGGAGTCACATAACCCTGCTGACTAGGTCCTCTACAAATTTACGCTACCTGTTTAGCTGTGTCATAACTGCTGCATACAGGCCCTTCATTCTTCCCTATCACAGAAGTCACAGCTTTTATTCCAAACCTCTTCTTAAACCATCTATACCACTCCAACTAACCTCAGTAGGTTGAGTCTCAGTCGAAGACCTCACCTTCTACTTTAGTGAAAAAACAAAACAATTCTGAAATTTTCCCTTGCAAATTCCATTTTCTCCCCATTTCTCCATATCAAACCTCCCCATTTCTACACATTCTAAGTCGGTGAACTTCTGACCTAGGTGCCATCCCCTATAGATGGATGAATATTCTCCACCGTTCTTTTCTGGTCTCTCTTCTCTGTTTTCTCTATACTCTCTGAAGTATCTCATCAGCCACCATACTTTAATATATCTCTGTGCATATGACACACACATACATATATATGTAAAATATATATTATATACACATACATATAAATGTATATAATATATACATGTGTGTATACATATATATTTGTAGATCAATATATCTATATATCTGTATATATCATTCTGTACATATATATGCACACACATATATACATACTATATATACACATACACATAAGTGTATATATAATATAAATATGTGTATATATATATATATATATACATGTGTGTATATACATCTCTTTCTATATATGTATATATCATTCTCTCTTGCTTTCTCTCTCTCTATGTATATATATATATACATATACACACACACACACACACACACACACACACATACACACACACACACATCTATCTCCAACCCAGCCCTTACTTATCTCCTTCTCAAACTCCAGTTCCATATCTCCAATTGCTCATTTACTTGTCCCATAGACATCTCAAACTCACTACTTTCCCTTTAAACCTACCCTTCCTCTTGGCCTCCCTATTTCTATCTAGGGTACTACCATCCTCCTAGTCACCAGGGATGCAATCCCATCTTCAACTCTTCACTTATATTCACCTGACCTATACAATTGCCAAGCTTTGTCAATTCTATTTCCATAGCTATGTCTAGTAACTGTCCTCTTCTCTGTATTTATTTCTCAACCATCCTAAGTCTGACCCTTATTGGCTCTGACCCAGACCAATGCAATAGCCTCCTATTCAGTCTCCCTGATTTTACACTCTCCCCATTTTCATTCACTCTCCACTCGGCCACCAAAGCAACATTCCTAAAGCACGTTTGAACATGTCACTCTCCCTCTCAATAAACTCCAGGAGTTACATATTATCTCTACAATCAAATATAAACTCTTCTGTTTGTCATTTAAAACCTGGCTCCAATTTGCCTGTATAAACTTATTAGACTTTATTTCCCTTCACACAAAGTAGAGTTCAGCCAAAGCAGGGTGCATGCTATTTCTCCCATTTAACATTCCATCCCCCATCTCTCTTATTTCCCACAGGCTTTCCTCCATGCCTGGAAATCACTTCTCCACCTCCTCCCTTCTACCTCTCAAAAGCCCTAGTTTTCCTCAAAACCCAGCTCCAGTCTTACCTTCTATATGATTATGAGGCTTTTCTTGATCCATCCAGCTCCAAAAATAATCTTGTGTTTATTTTATATTTATTTTACTGTGTGTATTTATGTTCTATTTATATTTATTTTTCAAATATATTTTATTTACATATAAAATTTATATTTTATCTTTTTATTTTATATATTTTATACTTATTTCGTGTATATATTTTCTTTACCAATAGGATGTGTTTCATTTTTGCATTTGTAACCAATAGGCATTTAATATACAAATCATGACTGACTGGTTGAGAGAAGAGAATGCTCATAATAGGTAATGTGAGAGTCAATGAAAGACTGATTTCTAAAATATCAGTGCAGAAGTAAAGACCCTTTTAAGATCAGGTGATACATATTTGTAGATAACCTAGCAGTCCTCTCATTTCGATAACTTCCAGCATACTGCTATTTGTTCAAATGTGATTGGCTGGTTGTTGTCCTTCATTCTCAAAGAGGACCACAATGACATCCCCACGATAAAATGAAGTTTCAGCATGTCTGACAGTGGCCCATCAGACCAATACGAGCTCGGAATGCTCTACCACAGGTTGGGCACAGATAGTCTGTATGAATTTTGGGAGTGGATACTCCAAATTTGCGTGTCCTACGTTTACTTTGTGCTGTCTCAATTCTGCTTTGCTCACAGAGCACAGCACCCTTTCTGATGTGGGCACGCCATGCTGAGTGGTCCTGTGACAGTGTCTCCCATTTTGCACTTTGTTCGAATATGAACAAAGAACGTGGATGGTAGGAAATATTCAAGGCTGACCACTAGTAGGGCAGAAATGGCACATCAATTAGGTCAGAAATTCAAGGATAGAAAAGTGACACTACTGAGATGTCTGGCAATGAAAATGGGTGCATCAGGGAGGGGCTGACAGAATAGAACAGGGAAGAAGAATTCTTCTGTGATGGGACATCTCTGTAACCACAAAATAAGTAGTTATGTACATATTCCTTTCCCATGGATTCTGATGGTCTCTACAGTTTATTTTTAGTTCTCTGCAGTCTGGGAGCAGATGCTCTATTACTGAAGGCTCCATTGTCATGGAAATCTCACCTGGACTTCTGAATCAGCATCAACATGCTGCAGCTGAAACCAAGTATCTCTGTTATGGTATTTCTGGAGATCTTCCTTCTGGATGGCTACTTTTCCTAAAGGCAAAAGAAAAGAAATACAACAGATCATGAATCTACCAGCTTGAATCAGTTTCATTAAGAGAACACATCATCCATTCATAATCTAAGATTATTTATTTTAAAAAGAGACACCAATTAAACTACTTGTTGTCTCATAGTCTTCATTTTCTCATGACCTGATTTTTCCAAAATTCCAGTGACATTTAGATTTCAAAAACTTTACGAGGTAACATTTTCAAGGTACAAGCTCTTCCCTTCTTTTTCCCAAATCCTAATACTTTAATTAATGACCCCGCTGGTTGACCAGTCTTCCCAGCAGTTGATTGCTATGGAGTAAAAAATAATATTTCAATGTTTTAAATTTAAGAAATTCTGCACATCTCTACATGGTGCTCAAAACTGTGCTATATATATTCTTTCACTCATCCTGAACATATCCCCAGGGAGAGAAGAGAAAGGTATTATTGTCACTCTCATCTTACAGATGGGGGTGGGGGAAACTGGGGACGAATTGTTATAACAAGAAGGCACAAAGTAGTAACTCAAGCTTGTTTATGAAGTTCATCAGCTTGGCTCATAAATTGGAGCCTAAAGTTGAGAATGAGGCAATAATAGATTATTTGTTTCCCACATAGAGTGGTAAAGCATCTGTGTTCCATGTGCCAGCTTTCATTACTTTCAGGGTAGTGCAGTTATCTGCATTTTAAAATAAATTCAAGTCAGACAGAATTTTTAGGACTGGGGAAGGACACAGTTCCCCTTAAAATGGTTCCTTCTTCTCATAATTTATTTGGTCATCATAGCACCTAGAAGTAGAATGCCATATGTAGAAGGAGGGAAAGGGCAGTTGGACATAGTGGAGAAGACACTGGATTCAGAGCAAGTAGTCCTGGTCTTTGGCTCCTGCCAAAATTGTGTAACTCAGTAAGTCACTCCATGTCTGAACTTTCTTCGTCTGTAAAATGGGGCTGATACCATATAGATTACCTATCTCTCAGAGTGGTTGTAAGGAAAACACTTTGCAAATCATAACATGCACAGAAAATGTGAGTCTAGTGAATAATATGCTGGATTCCAACTGTCACCTTCAGCACTTAAGTAACCTAGTGTAAGTATAATGTTAATAGGATTTAAGATCTTCCCCACCCATTAATAGGCTTCATGTGGAGCCCATTATGGAGGAGTTTGCTTAGGGAGAGCCTTTCTTGTAGGAAGGATTCCACACCTTTTGGTACTAAGTTGATTAGGCACTGAGTCTCAAGGGTTATGATGACTTCTGGCTCTGAGAAGTGTATATATAGTCTGAGTTGGTATTGTGCTTTGGGGGACTTGCTTATGAGAAGGATCTTGTGATTCCCTGTTTGAGACTCTGAGTAGCTATATATTCAGACTCCCCTCCCACTCCCCCACCAACTGCTCATATGTAAAAGGTCTCTCATTCCAGTGGTGTATGTAAAGTGTATAGCAATATTACTTTGATTCAGGCAGTCAGAGCCCTGCCTATTGGTCTTTATGCTAATTTCTCTGCTTTTATTTTCTGTTTGTATTTTCTCTGCCTATATTTTCTCTGATGTTCAGGGTACTGACTTTTCCCCTGAACTAGTGAATGTAATTAAAGAAGATTGGTGACCCCTTAAAAGTTGCTTTGCTTTAAGAAAAACCGATCCAAGAATGTGTGCTAGCAGGTCATCCTGCATGTACCAGGGTGCTTGCTGTTACAATAAGTCACTTCAATGCTCTAAGGCTCAGCTTCTTTATACACAAAGGGCAGAGATTGGACTCAATAATCTCTAAGGTCCAGTGGCCGGGTAGCTCAGTGGATAGAGCATTGGACTTGTAGTCAGGAGGCCTTGAGTTCAAGCCATGTACTAGCTGTGTGATCCTAGGTGCACCTCCTCTGATCTGTTTTCTCATCTGTAAAATGGAGATAGTAATAGCCCCTACCTCACCTTAAAATAACATGTTAAATACTTGGTAAATTTCAGAGAACTATATAATGCTGGAGAGCAGCGGTAGGAGTGGTAGTGGCGGTGACAGTAGTAGTAGTAGCAATAGAAGACTTGGTGGCGGTGGTGGCAGTAGTAATAGCGGTTGCCGTGGAGGTACTAGTTGTAGCAGTAACAGTGTTAGTAGTGGTGATGGTAACTAGTAGTAGTAGTAGTAGTAATGGTAGTAGTATTCAAGTTCTAAAGCTATAACTCCATTCTGAACTCCATTGAGGGACCAAATAATTTTCTCAGTCTATCCATTTCCCTTCTCTAACAAAGAAATTTTGTCTCCTTCTAGTAATACACTTCCATTAGAAGGGCCAGGAGAATTGGGCACCTTCTTTTGAGAGACAAATAAAACTGTAGAGGAACATTCTTGCCATTTGATATGTCTGCTCCACACGTCCCTACTTATTTGAAACTGTCAGTCCTTCAAAGTTCCGCTTAAGCAAAGTGCCACCTCCCCCAAGTTCTTCATGACCACCCCCAATTCAAAAAGATCTTTCCCTTTTTAGTATTTTTCTAGCAAAGTGTTTTTGCTTACCAATCAATTGGAATTTATTTTTGCTTTTTAATTCCTCCTGTGTTCATGTCTTGTTTCTCCAACTAAACCCACATCATAAATTCCTTCGAGGGAGAGATTATGTCTTAAATATTTTTGCTGTTCCCAGGGTACCAAGCATATAACTGCCATTCAATGTATGTTTATTGATCAGCATAGTGCCTGGACCACAGCAGGTACTTAAGAAATACTTATAGACTAACCGATTCGCCAGTGTGGATTCCTGTCCTTAATACCTAGCTATGGAGTTTTCTCTTGCCTATGCAGTACCTCTCAAAAGTTAACCAAAAGCACAAGTTTGGGGATTGACAGATCAGCTTCTAGACGTCAGCTGGACCTTAAGAAATAAGATTGGCAACTTCCTGGAAGCTAGAAGCTCCTTTTAACAAAGAGCTGATACCATGAAAATGATCAGTTCACCAACTGTAGGAATGAAGCCAACAGAAATGACAACTTTGCTAGTCTAGTCTCAGTGATATACTAACAAAGTCAAGTCAACATTCAATATTCAAAAAGCTAGGTTACCTTCTTATTTATTCTTTCTAAAATCTTACAAACATCTTCTATGAACTGGAGAGAGATCTGGATTGAAATCTCACTTCTGTGGACCATGAGTACATCACTTTGTCTCTTTAACCTCAGTTTGCAAATGACACCAAAATGTATGCTCCCTTTAATGTATGTCAGTAATAAGGTTATAACCAATATTTGCTCTACTTAGGTAGCACAGTGGAAAGAGCATTGGATTGAGAGAGACATTGGTGGCATATTAAAAAGTGCGATGGGCCTGGAGTCAGGAAGACATGAGTTCAAATCTAGCCTCAGACACTTGCTAGCTGTGTGACCCTAGTCAAGTCACTTAAACTCTTTTTGCCTCAGTTTCCCATCTGTCAAAAGAGTTGGAGAAGTGGCAAACCACTCCAGTATCTTCTCCAGGAATGGTGTCATGAGGAGTCAGACACGACTAAAAATGATTGAACAATAACTCCATTTGGGGCTCCAGAGCTGTACTCCAGTGCAGCAACACACCCCAGCACACCAATATGCCCACACGTGTATAGGCATGGATACACAGAGCCAGTTGCACACAAGCTAGTAGAGAATACACTAAAATATTAAATAAATGGCATCAACTATTATAGTATCCTCAGCTATTATTACTTGTTTCTGGAACATCAGCCCACCTTCTATAGCAGGGGTTCTTAAACTTTTTTGTGTCATGGACTCCTTTGGTAGTCTGATGAAACCTAAGGATATCTTTTCAGAATAATGCTTTTAAAATGCATAAAATAAAATTTATAATTACAAAGAGAGACAATTACATTGAAATGCCATTATCAAAATATCTTTATTTTAAAAAACAAAAATAAGATTACAGACCTCAGGTTGAGAACCCCTGATCAGCAACCTCAGCTTGTTACCTGAACCTGTTATCTTTTTTGAATCAATGGAAGGAAGATGAAGGAAGAGGACACACCTTACAACCGCCAGCCTTCCTATACATGTTTCCTGAGCTGTCGATCAAGTCAGCCAACTAAGTGAAGCAATTAATATAACCCTTACTAGTTGGCTTATTTCAGATTGACAACTCAGGCAATTAAGAGACCTAGGATCCCACCTTTACACAGCTGAAGGCTGAAAATCTAGTTGAAATGACACCTTTTAGAGATGAGGAAACCAAGGCCTGGAGAGATAGTAACGTGCCCCCAGTCACACAGCTCTACTGACTTTCAATTCAGTGTTCTTTTCACTGTACTGCATACAGACAACAAAAACTGGTAATGTTGGTAGAAAAAGGAAGGAATAATTGATCTCCCTTATATTTTTATGCGTCCCAAATAACTACTTCTAGTGTTCAATTAGTACAAATTTCTTCACCAGTCCTGGTCAGAAATGCCATTTTAGTACAGCAAGGGGAGCATTTAGGTTCAATTAACTGGGAGGGATTTGAGACCATTTAATTTCCTACCTTTCAGTTACCCACCAAGCCCACCATTTTAGGGCAGACATCTGCAGGTCAGTGTATGCTTTTCTCACCGGGTAATTTTCCCATTTCAGAAAGCAATCCTAGAACATGTTCTGGTGTAATTTCCTTTGCCTCCAAACAATAGCTGCATGATTCACTGTCATATCTCTGGCAAATTCTATGCCACAAGTGCATCTGTATTTTGTTTTTGCAAAAGGGACATCGCTCACTCATCCCTGAGATAGTTAGCACTATTAATTATGTTTACTTAATTGACTTACACAATGAGCATTTAATTCTGCACATCAGAATCTCCCTCAGTAATAACGACCCCTAGTCATTGACTACAGTAACCTATCAAATGACACACATAAAAGAGAAAACAGGGCACTGAAGCGACAGGAAATGGCTACTTTATGTAGTTTTAGTGTGTTTCATGGAAGGAAGGAAGGGAGAGAAAGAAAGGGGTGAGAGAGAGGGGAAAGGCCAAGGAAGGGAAGGGAAAGGGGAGAAGAGGGAAGGGATGGAAAAGGAACACACAGATTGGCATGATGTGCACAGTAGTAGGGAGGGTTAAAAATGGAATACTACTTTGACTCAGTTTCTTAACTGCATAGAAACTTAAAGAGAGACACAATTACATGGTCCTTTGGTTTTTTCTGACCTAGCAATCATGCAATTACAAGTGCATAACAACACACTTTAAGACCCAGCCTTACAATTCTTTCCTCCACCCTCCACCATAGGCAAAAGACGAGTTGTTCTGCTCCATGGTCCTCTCTCCCTTCCTCAGCTCTTCTACCCTTGGGCTCATTTCTTTTGATCACTTTTCCCCTTTGGCCTTAAAACCCATAACTACTTCCCAACAATCCCTCCATGCCCTGTTTCCTTTTAGAACTTGAAATATCCCCTTGTCTTACATACGCCTTGTCTTTCCTTCAAATGTATCAATCAGGTGTCTAGCCCTTGGTCAACTTTGTCTTTCCACCCATTGACAACATGGTGAAGTCCCTCTGCAATACAGCCACATCAATCAGCAACCAGCACTTAGTGAAACATCCCTAGATCATTGGGCAATGCCTGTTCCTGTCTAGTAAGACAGGAAGAGAAATCTTCATACTCATCAGTGATCAGGCAGTTGAGAGACTCACTGTCCTTGTAATTTTTTAATCTGAGCTATTCAACTGCAGGCATAGTTGCTTCTCATGTTCATTACCTGAAAACTGAAAATGGAATGGGGAGGACACAAATCTTTGCTTTGCGTGTGAATCCTGTAATTTACAGATCATTAGTGTCCTCGAAATGCTGTTCTGAGATAGAATGTGAAGAGTCAGTACTCCTACAACCCCTTCAGCAAGGCTGTTGGATCTTTTTTGATCTATGACAAGGCACAGTTTCTGAGGCACTTTTAAAATCTGGTCCCACCTCTTTCCTAACCAGTTAGGTGTCTTTGTTAATTGGCCACTCCAAGTCTCACTGTCTTGCTCTGTAAAACAAGGGAGCCAGGAGGTCTAAAATTACATAATTATGACATGCAACCAAAGTACTGAAAAAAAATTAGCCTTCTTAAATAGACGACTGTTTACTTTTCATTCAAAACTTTCCCATTTCCTGAACTAGACCTTTAGGGAAAGATCAATCAATCAATAAACATTTATTAAGTACTTATTATGTGCCAGACACTATGATACGCCCTAGGGATGAAAAAGAGGCAAAAGATAGTCCCTGCCTTGACTCTCAAACTAAGTTCTAAAACTCAAAAAGCATTACAATCATATAATGGATAAGCTAGGATTTCACCAGTCATCTTTTTTAAAAAGTACTAGATACGAAATGATTAATAAATACCCTTTCTGATCACCCAAGGTAATGGAAGCCCACCAGCAGCATTCACAAGCAAATCAAATTGACTTTTGTAACCAGGGTCATATATCATAATAATACTGTGTGATTAAAACCAGGTTGAAAAAAAATTCATGTCTGACTTCTCTTTCTTCAGGGGTCCCACTCAAATACCCTTTTCTACCTCCTAATTCTTTCATGATCCAAGAGTGCACTTTCCTGCACATTTAGTTACAAAACATTTTATAACTATCATCTGATCACAGATTTAGAGTAGAAATAGACCCCGGAGAAGAACATCTAATCTAACTTACACATGGTACACATGAGAAACAGGCTCAGAGAGATTAAATAACTTACCCTAAGTCATACAAATAATAAGCATCAGAGCTTAGACGATAAAAGATCATGAATTTAGTGCAAAAAAAAGAGCTCACCAGCCACTGAACCAACTTATTTTACAAAAGTGGTGACTGAATCTCACAGAAGTTAAATTACTTGACCAAGGCCACACAGGTAGTAAATATCAATCATTGTTCTTTTTACTATATCAATACTATCTCCCAAAGTCATCTCAAAAAGCCAAAGGTAATGAGGTTTACACAGAACTACATTTTTTCTTACACAAAGAACAGTTTTCAAAAATATTGCCTTGGTGGGGAAAATACTTGGCAGAAGTCATTTATAAATAACATAAAGTATTCCCCTGGTTTATATCTCATTTATTATTGTCACCCTACCTATTCTAGTAGGATAGTCCTGCAAACTCTCAGCATCTCTTCATCTTACTACATAGTGATGTATGCTCTAAGACTTCTCATGGCTAGGACACAGCTAATATACCAGTTAAGCACAATTAGGCAATCCTTTCTTTGACTGCATTAATAACTGCAGTCAATATACCATATACCATATTTCAATTACCATATAGCCCAGGAAAACTATGCACATCACCCTCCATGAAGCTACAGTTGACATACTTCAGAATGGGTCATCCAGTTTGGGATGTTTTTCTTTATATTTATTGTTGTCTCTATTTTAAAAATCTACATTTTTAATCAATATACTTATAACTGAGGCCACAATTAACAAGAGGAAAAAGGAGAAATGGACAAATTTCAGAACCTGAAACATATTCCATCCCCTATTAGATGGCCACAGGGCTTTCACTACAAAGCAACAGAAACTAGAATAATTTCCCCAAGTTCTATTGTCCTCTGTCTCTTATCATTTAAAAAAAAAAAGGTTCTCTCTAATTTTGTATGATCTGAGGCTTGAGATCTGATTTCTCAGGCCTTGTTTATTGATGTGATTAGGGTGTTTCTTGGAGTGAAAGATCTCCTTTCATCTACGCTTTGGTTCAACCCAATGTCCAGCCACCTTCCTGACATACAGAGAGATACTACCAATGGTAATCAGTGCTTTTACTACGCTGGAAGGGGTTGAGTTAAAAGATAAATCCCTCACCCCAAATCCCTTCACTAGAACTAAGGACAGAATTCAGAGTAGGATAAACCAATGCATATGGGAATGAGAATTTTCACAGAAATATCATCTCAGATTTTAGACGGCCATTTGTGTGTATATTTCCAGCACATTACCAAACCTGACTGTTGATTTAATAATTTAGTTTTATGATAATGAGAAAAGGACACATTAAGACAAAAAGAATGTTATATTTCAAATTACAATTTGGCACTTAACCCCCTTAAAAAATCAGCAAATAAACAGTTCCTCCAAAAGAAAACACATTTTCAAAGGTCACCCCTCTTTGGGGTAATATAAACCCAGCCTAAGGATATTCAGAGCTTAATTGCCTGCAGTAAACCCTACAAGGAGATAGGACAAATGGTCCCACTCCTCTTTGATGATTCATCTGTGAAAGAGTTCCCTTCCAGATCTCCATAGCTTGTCCAGGCCTTTCTGTAAATCATTCAAAGGGGATCTGCCCAATACATGAAAGGTCTTTGCAACATTAGATTATCCAACTGTCTGTCATATCTCACTTTTCATATGTAGATGGCCCACCTCTTTTTCTTTCAACTAATCAGTCAGCATTTATTAAGCATCCACTGTATGCCAACCTTCAATAAATAAACAAGCTTGGATTCTCTCTATGTCAATAAATATATATAAAATAAATAAAAGTTTATTTGTGTGGAGGAGTGGAGGAAGTGCCAACAATTGGCTTCCTGTTAAAGGTGTCACCTAAGCAAAGTTCTGAAGGAAACAAGGTGTGCAAGGTGTGGGGTGGGGGGAGGGGTGCAGTGTACAAATTCATGGAGAAGGGAGATGGTATGCTAGGTGCAAGAAGCAATACCAGTGGAGTTTGGCTGGACTGTAGAGTATAGAAAAAAGGTTAATATACATTTACCAAAGTGAGAAAGATAGGTAGGGGCCAGGCTATAAACAGCTTTAAAAGCTGAACTCAAGAGCTTGTTTTCACTTCCCAGAGGCAAGAGGAAGACATTGGAGTTTACTGAGCAGGCAAGTGACACAGACCTAGACTCTAGGAAAATCATTCTGTAGAGAAGGGCCAGAGATGGGAGAGACCTGAGGAAAGGAAGGCAGCTAGGAAGCTATTGCAATAGTCCTAGAGAGATATTATACTGTTCTAGTTATATGTGTATTTAATGATGTCTTTTATGTCACTTTGATGTAGGTATTTTTTAAAAAATTAATTAATTTGTAGTTTTCAGCATTCACTTTAAAAGGGTGATTTTTCCCCTTCCCCAAGAAGGCATGCAATCTGATATAGGCTATACACATACAATCATATTAACTATATTTCCACTTTGTCATGTTGTGAAGTAAGAATTAGAACAAAAGGGAAAAACCACAAGAAAGAAAAAAAGAGAGGGGGAGAGAAAATAATATGTTTTGATGTACATTCAGACTCCATAGTTCTTTTTCTGGATGTGAATTCTGTTGTAGGTATTTCCACCATTGCCTTTTGAATTACTTGCAATTTTGCTTCCTCTAAGACAGTGACATTCCATGAGTAAAGTCATAAGAAGGGAGAATACTATTATAAAGACGGGTTTTCGCAGTAGCCAGCAGTTTGGAATCATTAGAAGTGGTGTGAAACTTCCCCCAACTATGATCCAGCCCAATCTTCTCCATCAGTTCCAAGTATATTGTAGTACTAGGTAGATAGATTAGACGGAGCAATAGAGATGTAGATAGATAAAAAGAGTTAGATGTATATCTACAGGTAGACAGATTAGACACACACACAGAAGGACTAACTCACTAAGCTCTCTGAATAACTATATACTGTAATCTGGGCAACACGTGTTCATCCATTTTGTTTTTTCATAGCAGATTCTACAAACCAACTCATGAAACAGACAGTCCCTAATCACTCACTTCAAGGTACTATGGCAGAGATATTTTTACCACACTGTTCTCAAGCTACTTCCTACTTCCTAAGCTCTCACATACTTGTACAAGCTTTGCTCAGTACCCTTATTCATTCATTCAATTTTCACTTCCAAACCTTCTCCTAAATCTAGAATATCCTCTCTACCTCAACATTACTAAGTCAGAATTCTGCCTTCCTTCCTGGAAGCATCTGCCCAAATTTAAACTCCCCCATGGAGTTTTCTACCAGAAAAGAGACTGCAAATTATCCATAAGACCTCTCCTGCTTTGACATCATAATAGAATGTAACAGAGTCCCATCAGGGGATAGACTGTTTCACTTTCGTATTTGTCTACCCAGCATAGGTTTCCTTTGGAAAGGAGGCACTTAGTAAATGCTTGTTGATTGACTGATTCATTGTAAAAAATTTTTAAAGTCATCTAGTCCAAACACCTCATGTTCTGGATGAGGAACCTTTTAAGATCAAAAGAGCTGAATAGATTTGCCCAAAGTCACACAGTAAGGAAAGTCAGTATTCAAAGATAAATCCTCTCCCAAACTTCTTAGCACTAGACTATGGCTGAATTTCTATCAGACCATATTTCTGTAATCAATCAATTAATCAATATTTACTAAGCACCTACTATGTGCCAGGCATTGTGCTAAACAGCTGATGTTTAAAAAAAAAGCAAAAGATTGCCCCTGCCTTCAAGGAG
Source organism: Potorous gilbertii (assembly GCA_028658325.1). Lineage (NCBI taxonomy): Eukaryota > Metazoa > Chordata > Mammalia > Diprotodontia > Potoroidae > Potorous > Potorous gilbertii. The sequence continues at coordinate 403,506,917 of CM053771.1, read as the reverse complement.
TTTATAATCTAAAGGGGCAGATGACATGCAAACAAATATATGCCAAGCAATCTGTATGCAGGATAAATAAGAAATAATGAACAAAGGGAGGAAAGACCCTGGAATTAAGAGGGGTTGGGAAAGGCTTCCAGTGGAAGGTGGAATTTTAGCTGGGACTTAAAGGAACTCAGAGGTCAGTGGTTAGAGGGAGAACATTCCAGGCATGGGAGGAAGCCAGAGAAAATTCCCAGAGCCAAAAGATGAAGTATCTGTAGCAAGAGGAGACTGGGCCAGAAAAGCTCCGAAGTTCCATCTAGTTTTAGAAGTCAAAGACTCAATCTAATTCTAAGTACTTCAAGGATCAGGGTTTTTTTTTTAAAAAAAGACATACAGAAATATACTTAGTCAATGCTTCTATCCCTAATCAATAGCCAGAAAACTCTTGAAGAAGATATTATTGAAGACTTTGCAATTATCTTTAGGAACTCAGAAGTGGACTTGGTATAGCTTACATGGAATTATACATAAATCTGAGAAATACCTTCAGGAGAGGTCCTGAAGACTTTATTTTTGTTAAGGGGTTGAAATAAAAGCTCAAGGAAAATGTCTCTAGAAACAGCTCTTGAACTGAATGATGGACGTGTCTGAAACAAAAACTGGCTATGTCTAAAGGAAATGTGTTAATCTGTCTATAGTAGAACTAGACTGTTTTCTACAACTTACACAAGTAGAGACTTGGTTATCTTTGCATCACAGGTACATGTGTACTTTAGGCCGTGTTGAACTGCTTCAAATCAGGTAAATGTTTCAAACTTGGATTGCTTCATACAAGAAACAAACCATTAATCAAAAATCATGGGAAGGGAGGGAGTGGGATAGGGCAAATAAAGGAATATGGAGAAAAAGGGGCAGATAGGGGAGGAGAGGAGAAAGGGAGGAGAAGAAGAAAAAACAGGAACCAGATACCTTAGCCAGCTTGCATTTATTCCCTCTTCTTAAAACATGAAAGTATCCGGTATTCTGAGGCGGGCAATGAATATGACACTTGTCTGAGATGAAAAACAAGCAGAGGAAGAAACGGGGCTAAGATTTCCCCTTCTGCCTGGGTGGGGATGGGTGTCAAGAAGATGTTAAGTAAATACATTCTTTTTAAACATTCCTATGTCTGTTTGACAGCTTGGGATAAAATAATAACCTCATTCCAACCCAATAAGAACTTTTTCACCTACATGTAAAATAACCTTAAAGAGCACCCCGAAGTCCTTAATATGTAAATAACATAAAGCTAACTGAAGCTGTATAGTTTTTTTTTTCAGCTAAGCCATCCTAGACAGAAAAAAGTAGGTTCTAGAAAGTATACTGTACTTGGCTGGATAAGGGTTCCCCCATGACCACACACACACACACACACACACACACACTCTCATGCATTTCCTCCCTTAAGTCCAAGATTTAATCATTTCTATAGTCTCATTTATGACACTACAATTTGCTACAAAAGGGGAAACTATGAAGCACAAAGGTTGATGACTCAACGTGAAGGAAATGAACCACTTGTGCAAACTACTAAAGAACATCTCATTTTGACCAAAAGCTAAAGAAAAAAGTCTAGGCAGAGGAGGTAAGATGAGCACCTGATCAGGAAATATCAGCTCCAGTGGCATTATTATATAAGCTCCCATTTCTCTTAAAGAGTTAAGGAGAATACAACATATAAATTCTCAATTAGCAAGTACAAAATAGGCTACAGATGGTAAAGAGAGAAAAGGCCTGCAATGGAAACATCTCTGTGGTTTTCTCCAACTTTACATGGAAAAGTTTGCTCTTATTATGATGCCCTATAAAAGAGATAAAATAATAATACCATCTACCTGACAGAGTTATTTTTTAAAGTTCACAATGAAAAATAAAAGTGAATTTAAAAAACAATAACCAAAAAATAGTAGCATTAATTTTACTCTATTTGGCCTCAGAAGGCAAAATTAGGTCCCATGAGTGGAACGTAAAGATAGACAACCGTCACTTCATTATAAGGAAGAACTTCCTAGTAATTGGAGTGGAGAGGATTATTTTGAAGAAAATGCTTGGTAAATGATAAAAGTATGGAAACATGAGCTATTACAGTTATTATTAAACTGAAGATTACCTAGGAATGCTTTCACACCCATAAGCCACCCACAAAGGAAAGGGGAACTAAGAACCCCAGAAAAGGTATCAGCCAAAATATTAAATTAAAACATGAAATATTTTGACTGTTTTTTAAAAATCTAATTATCTTCACATGTAAGAGATATAACAGTGAGTCAGAGCAAAAAGCAAATTAGTCAGAGAAGGGAAAAGGAATGAGACAAGGGAAAAAAATGACTGAGAGGCTTCTTGCAACAGGAAATGATTTCCATGTAATAAGCAACGGAAATATGAGAAGCACATTTATTCTATCCATATACAATTAAATAATAAACAACCTTTCCTACTAAGCAGCTAGTTACTTTGCTAAGACTGTAATGTCTAATGACTCTGGAGCAAGCAAACAGAAAGGGGATGAAACTGGACTCTCTCTTTGGCCTCTGTCATAAAAAGACTATCTCGCCTTAAAGAAAAACACTTTTATCTCCCTCCCTCCCTTCCTTCCTTCCTTCCTTCCTTCCTTCCTTTCTTTCTTGTATTTTGTACAACAGCAATATCTGGGGCCATTCACCTTACAGTAGATTTATCGGGATGGGATATTACACACACAACTACTTTGAGTTCCCCATATGGAAGATTTTCCAATGCATACCAAGATATTTTTTAAATGACACACAAAATCAGACATTACAGTTAATGGTGAATACAAATGAATAAATTAGATGTTTGAAGGCTGCTAGAAATACAACCCAGGGGAGTAGATTGTTTTTCATTTTAATTGCATATATAACATACCACATCGTTTCTATTGCTTGATTTAAATAGACACATAATTCCAGGTCATCTTGAGACAGGCAATGGATGAGCCATTAAAGACTGTGCAATGGATTTGCAAACTCTTAAATCTCTTGTGAAAACATCAGGGTAAAAATAATCAGTGAATGAAAAGCAGCAACAGAATGCCTCTGAGATTTTCAGGAAATCTATAGGATGAGAGATAGATAATAGCCAGGGCTTAGTAAAGTGTGGCGTCTCTAAAGAGCTGTAGAAAAAGTATTTCAGACAGAAGCCACATTCAAGCCTGTTTCAAACTTGAAATCTGACAAACCACAAGTACCATATCAAGTTGTCTGGGAAGGTTGCCTGCCTTTGCAAGTGGTCTCCCTTGTCACTTTTCCTGGCCCATCCCATCAGCTAAATCAAGAAGAGGACTTCCTTCTATTCATCAAGGCTTTCCTCCATTTCTTCCCTTCATTACTCAGTCTTGCCTCTCCAGTCATCACAACTGGTTAGCCCTAAGTATCCAACCTTCTCAGAGGATTGGGTATTTCCAAATTCCAGTAGACTTAACATGGCACTCTGATTTTCAAACGTGACTCAAAATTAAATAAAGAACACAGGACTGATGGGAGTAATGATGTTTTTGAACTCATTCAATGAACATTTGTTGATAACCTACTACGTGTAAGCAGAGTTAGAGGGAGGGACAAAACTAAGGAACTGTTCTCATTCATGAGGAGCTAGCCAGAAAAACAAAAGGCACAAATAAATGGAATACATGTCAGAATATGGTGTAACAAGAGAGGTGTCAACAAAGGGCTAAAGAAACTTAGAGGAGGGAGAGAGTACTTCTGAATAGGAAAAAAAAATGATTAGGTTTAAATTAAAAAATTAAGGAAAGCTTCATAGAGAATGTAGCCTTTGAGCTTGAAATCTGGGTAGGAATTTTAACAAGAGATTGGAGAAGGAGTAGAAGTGTTATTTGAGGCAGAAAAGATGATCTCGTCATCATTTTTCATTTCCATTACTTGTGAATTCATTGGAATAGAAAGGTGAAACTCCATTTACCACTGCAGAAAATCAATATTCTGTCATTTATGATCTTAGAGAATGAACCTGGGCTTTGTGAACTTCTTGGGGTTTTTTTTCCAATTATAACTGAATTTCAATAAAATTCATTTCTTTTGTAATACCATATATTTTTCTTTTATACATTTAAAAATATAATTCTGAGTAAGGATCCATAGACCAAACTAAATTGCCTAAGGGGTTCATGATACAGAAAAGAACCTCTGTCTAAGAGAATTGTCTGGGAGTACTGAACACTGCATAGGGTCAAAGGTACAGAGTTGCAAGAGATCTTAGAGGTCATTAAATTCAAATTCCTAATTTTAGAGATGATAGAAGTTGGGTTCAAAGAAGTTATTTGACTTCTTCAAGGCACAGCTATGGAAGACACAGGTCTTCCTGTCTCCAAGCTCAGTTCTCTACCTACTATATATAATTCAGGGTCATGCAACCAGTATGTGTCAGAGACAGGACTTAAAACCAGGTATTCTTGACCTGAAGGTGGCTTTCTGCCCATGGTTGGGCATAACCTTACTATAACAGCTGACATGTTTTGTTTCAAATTTTCAAAGAGCTTTAAACAGATACGAATTCATTTGTGAAAGGACAACAATCCCATGAAATAGGTACTATCCTTATTTAATAGAAAAGGAAGATGAAGACCAGAGAGATTCAGTCACTTACTCATAAGTATTGAGGCAGAATTTGAACCTAGGACTTCATGACTCCAGGGTTAATAGTCTATCTGCCATATCCCATTGCTTCTCACATGCAAAGACAGGAAAGTAGAAAAACAGGGGATCTGGGGAGCTCAGTTTGATTTAAGCTGGTTTGAGTTAAGGGAAAACTGCCTGGAAAGGTACTACAGGTTGTGGTTAAATATTGAATAGACAATGAACAACCTTTGAAGTTTTTTAAGAAAGAGAATGATATGTTCAGGATTTTCTAATAAGAAGATTATTCTGGTTGTGATATATTGGATGTGTTGGTGGAGGGCAGACTATTTAGGAAGTTAGTGCAATAGTTCAAAAGAGAAGTAAAGGCAACCTGAACAAGTTGAGGATGGTGGAAATGGAAAGGAGAGATGGATATGAGAGACGTAGCAGAAATACAATGGATTAGATTGGAAAACTGGAGGGTACAAAGCATGTACAAATTTAAAATTGACCACAGTATGGGTGACTAGCAAGATGATGGTGTCACAGCAGATATAAGGAAGTTAGAAGGAAATGCAGATTAGGAGAAGGGGATAGGATGATGAATTGGATTTTGGACATGGTGACTTGGAGGTGCTGATAGAATGTCCAGATGAAATCTTTCAGGCAATCGGAAATGAACATCTGGAATTGAGGAGAAAGGTCAGATACAGAGTTGGGCATCATCTACATAACAGGAAATACTGAAGCTACAGGAGTCAATGATGTCATCAATGAAAAGAGTGAAAGAACTGAAAATATCCCAAAGACATAACCTTGGCAAATGCTCACATTTAGAAACTCTCATAAGAAACAGGGCCAAAGAAAAAGACAGATTGTATTGAGAGTCCACAAAGATTAGATAATATGAATTCACAGTAAACCTAATCAATTCAGTTTTGTGACTTTCCCTAGAGACATTTCATATGCCTAGTGCAGGGTAAGTAACTGAAGGAGGTTATCTGGGCTCCAGGACTGGCAAAGGGGGCATGGCTGAAGGATGATGGGGCAAAGAACTCTAGCATACTGAGGAACATGGTGGTAATTAAAAACAATGAAGCCTATGCTGGTTTTGTAAAGTCAAAGACATGAGAAAGGAGAGCATCAGCTTTGACAAAAAGCTGAAGGTCAAGGTGGAAATAAAGAAGAGGTTTTAGTTACAGAAAGAGAGGTGAGGAAGAAGGATAGAATGTTGCCATCAAAGCAGAGGAATTCAGCATTTTAAAAGTAGGAAGTAGAAGAGCTGTTACTTCTGACAAGGTTCCAAGTGTGACCATGACAGTGATTGAACAGGTTAGGGTCTAGATAAAGGTTCTTTGAAGGTAAGGAGGTTAAAGGATCAGCAACGTTATCAAATTAAGATGCCAAGGGGCAGCATGATGTAAACAAAAGAGCACTGGCTATGGAAACAGAGAAGTTGGCTATATTTACTCTTTTTTAAATGTGTGATTTTATTTACTTTTCTTAATAGTATTTTACTTTCCCCAATTACTTGTGAAGACAAATTTTACATTTTTTTCAATTTCTGTGTTCCAAATTTTCCCCCTCCCTCCCTCACCTTCCCTTTCCCTAGGATGCAATTTCATTTGACTACTTACTCTTGAAAAGGATTCTTTCCTTCTCTGTAAAATGAGGGCATTGGGCTACCTAAATTCCCTTTCTAACTAAATTCTATGAAGCTGCTAAGATTGATAACAGGTAGAATGATAGGATAGACCAGAACACCAGCTAAATGATCTAAGGGACCTGCCAACTTGAAAAGAAATAGACAAAAATCCTATGAGATTGGTTTATGTTTGTTTTTTATATACCCATGAAAATCAACTTCACGTGATGTTTGAATAGAAGGTTGACCTCAAAGCCAGGAAGATCTGGCTTCAAGTTCCATCTCTGCTGTCATACTGACTGTGTGATGCTGGGAATAGCCACTCTGTCTGTCACTGCAAGACTCTAAGCCTGTTAAGATGCAGACATTGTGCCGATGTGCATCATGGAAGGGAGTTTCCCACATGGGAGTTGGATATACTAAAGAAATCACAGATCCAATCCCTCATCCCTATGCCTACCGCCTAACACTGAGTCTGGCACGTAACAGGTGCTTAACAAGTGTTTGGTGATTAATTGATCAAGGATGGTAAAAGAGTGTCACAGAGATCATGACAAGATAGGAGGGGATTAGGAGTAAAACACATAAATGAACTTCAAAAAGAAAGAGGTCACTGTGCTAGTGGCAGGACAGGGAAATAAAGAATATGCCCATCCATGTCTCTGTCTTGCCCCATGAGTTGGGACAGGGGGCAGGGCAGCTGTGGTAAAGGATAAGGAAAATGGAAGAATCACAGAGTCTCATGGAGAGGCCTTCATTATAAATTGTAACGAGCATGGAAATAATGTCAGGACAAAGTCAAGTTCAAGTTCTTATTATTAGTAGCACTAATATTTATAAATATTCATAATTAATATTCACAATAATATTCATTAAATATATTAGCATTGTATTAATGTTAATATTATTAACAATGAACATATCTATAAACTGTCTGCTACATAATTAATATGAACTATTAGTGATATAACGTAATTTTATTTATATGGAATAGAATGATAACAATGACTGTAGGGTAGTAGGTGGTGCAGTGGATAGAGTGCTGGACCTGGAGTCAGAATGACATGATTTCAAATCCAGCCTCAGACACACACTCTAGCTGTGTGACTGTGGACAAGTCACTTGAACCTGTTTTCCTCAGTTTCCTCATCGGTACAAGGAGCTGGAGAAGGAAATGGCAAACCACTCCGGTATCTTTGCCAGGAAAACTCCCAAAGGAGTCACAAAGAGTCAGACACAACTGCAATGACTGAAGAGCGACAACAAAAACAATAACATTTACAAGGCCAGACCTGTGATTTCCCTGGCATGTAGGGAACTCTGGTGAGAAAACTACCCCCTTACCCATAGAAACCTTCCACATTCTATGAGAGAACGACCCAGGGCCCTGAGAAGTGAAGCGGCTTGCCCATGGCCACAAGGCCAGTAGGGCGTCTAGTCAGGTGCTTTCTTCATTAGTAATTATTGATACTGATAACAAAAGCAAGTCAGTAAGCCTTGCTAGTCAGGGAGGCTGAGGCAGGAGGATCCCTTGAGTTCCAGGACTCCGAACTATGTGTCAGTAATAAGCTTACCACTAGTGTGGCGACTCTCTTGGCCCGGGAGATCACCAGGTTATGGAAGGCACCAGCGGTTCTAGCCTTGGAAAAATGGAGTAGGGTACACTTCAGCACTGGGATCGGCCATGAACGTCCACCGCACTTCCATCCCAAGTGGAATAGGGGGATGTTTTAACGATGATGGCAGCAAGAGTAATAAATAACGTCAGCAATGATACAGTATTACCTAGTGGATAGAGCTGAGTTACCTCAGAGCCAGGAGGACCTGGACTGAAGTCCCACTTCCAACACACATTACCTATATCACCCTGTATAAGTCACTTAGCCAACCGCTCAGTGCTCCAGGAAATTCTCTAAAACTTTAGATGGCAGAGAAAGCACTAAACTCTACTGGTAGAGGGAGGTTGCTCATCCAGGAGTTTTCCATCTAACAATAAAACCACAGGTCCAATCCCTACCTATTAATGATACATGTATAACTGCCTTATGCTTATATAGCACTTCAAAGTCTACAAAGTACCTTCCCCAAAGGCTGTGAGGTGGTAGCATAAGTATTATTATTTTGAATTTATAGACAAGAAAAGGAGATAGAAAAAAAAACTCTGGTAGAAAAGGTAGGGAATGCTTCCAATTTTCTCTGAACACAATAGAATGACTTCTCACAATAGATCTCAAAACACTTTTTTCAATAGGACATTCAATAGATAGACTAGCTACTAAAGTCAGAAAATTCTATATTTCAAGAATCTGAATGAATAGGAGAGATTAACAAGGAAAAAAATAGAAAGAAAAATAGAAAAAAGAAATGTTATTCTAATTTATAATATTTAAAACTATTTTCTCCTCCCTGGCACACAGATACCCACAATGTTGCAAATTAAGAGTGTATGTTTACAAGCAGAGTGGAATATGTGGATTTTTCTCTCTCTGTGGGACGTAGTGAACATACTGCTAGGCTAAGAGTCAAACCTCTACCCTATGCCCATGTGACCCTGGGTGAATAATAAAACTTGAGGAAACTGAGGCAATGGCCCTAACTATATTACAAAGTTATTGTAAGGGTTAAATCATATAAAAACATTTTGTAAGCTGTCAAGTCCCACATAAATACAATTATTTCTATAACAAGTTGGACTTGGAATCAAGAAGATCTGAGTTTGAATCCTGCCTCAAACACTCACTTCTGATGTGACCCTGGGGTAAGTGGTTTAGTCTCCTGTAGCCTCAGTTTCCTCATCTGGAGAAAATAATATCATTTATCTCAAGGGGTCACCTCAAGGATCAAACGAATGAATGCATGTAAAATTCTTTGCAAACCTTAAAGTAATATAGTAAATGTCAGCTATCATTACTGCTGCCACTACTACTACTGCTGCTGCTGCTACTACTACTACTATTGCCACTATATTTTTGATAGGATTTTCCAGGGTTAAATATATAATAACTAGTTCTTTAGGTGTTAACAAAATCCTGGAAATCTCCTGGGTTAGAAAATAAAACTTGGTGGATATATCCATACTCTCAATTTGTGGAAAAACAAGATTTTCTGAGTTCCCACAATTGAATCATACAATCTCCAAGACACAAAAGACCTCAGATGGCATTTAGTCCAAGCTGTTCTCAGTGCAAGAACCCTGTCTACAAAGTCCATGACTATTGATTACCTGACCACAACCAGGGATAGAAAACTCAGCTCTTCCATCTTTGGACAGCTCCAAGAGTTTAAAAGTTTTTCTTGAGTCAAAAACTGCCTCTCTGCAGCTTTTGTTCATTTGTTCTTAATTCTACCAAGCAGAGCAAGTTAACTCTTCCTGGGGATTAGATTTAATTCGAAAATAAGATATAAGGTGTTCCCTCTGATTCTGAAGAAAGTATTTTTTTTTTTTTAGCAAATAGGGCAAGCTAGAAAACTTGAATTCAGGTAATAACATCAACATTTCTTTAAAAATAATTGTAGATATAGAGCCACAATTCATATTTCTATAGGAGGACCTTTTATTTAGATCACAGATAGGCTAGAGAAAGACTTCTTTAGAAATTTTCTTCCAAATGCTTTTCTACATTTGAACTGCAGGCTGAAAAGTCTTTTCTGTGGACAAGGGACTGTTTTCCTTTTCATAACTCCTATGAAACACTCTTTGATATATTACAGAATACAGCTCTTCAAGGACAAATTACATTCCTTGGCTAGAGCTTAAGTGGCATTATCTTGGCAATCAACAGCTGCTGAATTATGGTAATTTGTATAGTCATTTACCAGGCCACTAAAGACAGTGTAACAATGGAAATACACCGAAACATGAAACTGCGACTCCTAATTTAAAACACACACCATAAATAAAAAAGGCATTTCAGGAAGGGAACAATGGGGCCCCTTAAAAATTCATGCCATCTTACTTCAAAATGAGCTAATTTACGGTATGTTGCCTCTCTCTGTGCTCATTTTCTCTAAATTAAGCAACTATAACACCAACAAAGAGTTAGGCCCAAAGAACCTGGATTTTAAGGATGACAATAAAGCAGAGGGAATAGAGCTTGTTAGGTACCAGACATTGTGTACATTATAAATACTATCTCCTTTGATTTTTCACAACAACCCTGAGAGGTAGGGGCTCTCCTTATCCCCATTCTACAGTTGAGGAAACTAAGGCAGACAGAGGATAAGTAACTCATTCAGGGTCACACAACTAGTGAGTGTTTGAGGCTGTATTTGAACTCAGACCTTCATGATTCAGCGTCCAACACTCCACACATCTATCTAGCTGCCTCTCTAATACCAGTATGAAAAACTAATAATACACTTTATATAGAACTTCTCAAAGTGCTATAGATTTTTTAATATATATTATGCAAGTATATTTATATGTATGCATATAGATGGTGTGTATATATGCACATACACATTATATATCTTATTTGCGAATGCTTACATTACTTGATCTAAGAATTCCTGAGTGGTGATTTGGGGTTAGCATTTAATTAATAAAAAACAAAGAATTTCATTTTAAAAAAAAAAGGATTTTTCAAAAATGTTCTAAATGAGTTTTGGTGTTTTTTTGTTTTTTGTTTTTTTATGGAAAAAGATAATTAAAACACAAGTTTCTGCCTGTCTTGTTGAATTTAATGTGTTACCCTTAAAAGACCTCATAATTTTCCATTTTTAAATTAACTTATACATTTTCACTTTTAGGACTAATAGTTCAACAGTATACATCCGTATGTGCCAATATGTGTACGTGTACGTAATTTCATTCCTCTTCGGAGATACATATCTAAAACATCTTTGTCTTCTAATGTTACCACATACACAAAGATATCCCTGGGCCTGCATGGCAATAGGGAAGGAGTAAGGCTCTAAAACTGAGCCTACTTTCTCATTTAAGCCTGATCTCATTTTATGTTTTCTATCTACCAAGATATGAGGACCAGCTTCCTAAATCTCTCCAGTCTCAGAAGTGTCAGGCTGCCCAAAATTCCAAGAGAAATTCAATTATCTGGATTGGCATTATCCTCTTTAAATCTCTTTATAAATGTAAATACCTCTAGGAGGAATAACCCAACAAGTCACTAATACCTTACTGTGAATTTATTAGATTACTTTTCTCCAGGATTAGAAGACCTCTAAGCAAAATAAAAACACTGGAGGGAAGGAAAACAAAAATGAGAAAACTGAGGAGGATACATAGAAAATAACACTTTCCTACTTTTCAATTAATTGTTGGCTCTTAGAACATCTTTACAGTGGAACTTCGCTAATTTTACAGATGGGGAAACTGAGACCTAGGGAGATGAAATAATCTGTTCATGGCTATACAAAGTAGTTCAGATTCAAGTTGTAGTTTATGATTCAAAATGTAGTAGGTACGCCTACTACTGTACACTGTCTTTCTTACAGGTTCAAGAGATAATGGAAACTTTGTCATCATCAACCTTTTTGCTTTGTACATAAAGAAACCAAAACCCAGATATTTTAAGAGATTTTCTCAAGGTCACATAAGCATTAAGAAGAAAAGTCAGGTCTTGAATCCACTTATGATTGCACACCCAGAGCTCCTTCCAAGACAGGACCTGAGGTTCAACCCTGTTTTCAGAAGTATTCTTGAAAAAAGACCAAGAGAAAACCAAATCTGATCTCCAGAAGTTCCAGACTAGACTGAATTTCTCAGGATCTCCTCAGGTTAGATGTGCTTATTAGGAGCCTCTGAAGCATCAAGTCTGAGTTGCAATTCATATCACTGATGTATCAAGCCACATTTTCCAAAGTAAAAGGGTCCCCATATCAGTTTAGAGTCCTGGAACTTATTCCAAAATTATTATGAAAACAGAAAGAGGATGTGAAGAAACACTCCTCATCACACTCACATGTATCTATGTATTATGAAATAAAACACATCCACACCACAAGTAAAACCCAATGAAGTAAAAGCACAACTTCAATGTCAGATTACAAAATTGCAAAACCATCTGGGATCTTTATCTCAGCAGACAGGGAGTTTTCACAGAGACACCCCCAACCCAAAGCATCTGCTCAAGGGTTTTTCAGACAAAGGGCTTGGATACAGACATTTTATTTATATAGAGAACCATAGCCACTTGGAGGTTCACAATCTCAGCAGGTTATAAATAAATAAAAGCCTGATTCCTTGCATGTTAAAGAGCATGAACAATCCTGCTTATTTCCCCACACTTGGTGACAGTCATTGACAACTTGTTTCTGGTATTTTTCCCCTTTTTCATATTTAATGAAGGTAGTAGACAGGCGTGTCTTTAGTAGTTGAAGTTTGTCAGTCAATAACCATTTACTGAACATCTGCTATGGGCCAGGCATTGTGCTAAGTGCTAGGGATACAAGAGAAGGCAAAAGATAGATGCTGCCCTCAAGGAACTCACACTCTAGTGAGGGAAACAACATGCAAACAATGCTGTATAAACAAGCTATGTAAAGGATCCACTAGAAATAATCAACAGAGAGAAGGCACTGGAAGCTTGCCTTCACTTTTCCTACTCTTTTACCCTTCAGTACAGTTTGTCCACCTAGCATTCTTACATTGTCTAGTCCTCCTTTTCAGGAGGAAAGGAAATATGGCATAGTGGATACTTCAGACATGCTTGTTGGTTGATTGATAAGTCACTAATACCTCCGCATGAAAAGAACAGACCAATAGAGTGCTGGAGACAGGTCTTCTGAGATCACCAACTTCAATTTACGCTGAGAGAACTGAAACCCAGAGAGTGTGGAAGTCATTTGGTACCCTGTCATGTACTCCTGTAACTCGATTCAACAAAATAAGCACCTACTGTGTGCAAGGTATTGTGCTAGACACTGGGGATCAATCTTTGAGCATTTATTAAGCATGTACTATGTGCTATGTACTATGTAAGTACTGATGATACAAAGACAAAACTGAAATAATCTTTCCCCTCAATTAGCTTTCTTTTTAATGGGTGAGGCAACATGAACATATATGAATATGTATACAAAAAACACAAATTAATATAATAGAAATAATAATAGCATTTATACAGCACTTTAAAGGTTTGCAAAATGCTTTATAAATATCTCATTTATATTATATATTTATTTATATATAATATATATAAATATTTCATAAATATCTCAACAACCTTGGCAGTCAGTGCTTTTATTACCTCCATTTTACAGATGGGAAAACTGAGGTAATTTGAGGAGGGAGTCCACTAGCAACCGGCAGAATCAGAAAAGGCTTATTGTGAACTCTTCAGTCTAGTGACTTCCACAGATAAGACACTTCATCTCTCTGCTCTGGGCATTCTTTCTGGCTCTCCCCCATGGCTGGTACCTTCTCTCCCTCCTTTGCTCGGATTACTCAGTCCCATGGCTTCCTTTGAGTCCCAACAAAATTTCACCTTCAACAGAAAGCTTTTCCCAACCCCTCTTAACTCTAGTTTTTTCTCTCTTTTATTTCCTATCTATCTTGTAATTTGCTCTGTAATATGCTTTCTTCTTGTCTCCATTAGATTGTGACCTCCTTGAGAACAGGACTATCTTTTGTCTCTTTAGGTGCTTAATAAATGTTTATTAATTCATCGGTTGATTAATTGATTATTCAAGCTTGAATCTTGGAGAAAACCAGGGATTTCTAGAAGTCAAAGTAAAGAGGAAATGTATTACAAGCACAGGAACAGCCAGTACAAAAAAAATTAGTAATGGGAGATGGAGTGTTTTGTATGTGGAACAGTAAGTAATCTAGTATGGCTGAACTACAGAGTTCAAGAACGAGAGTGAGAAATTTGTAAGTCTAGAATACAAAGACACAGACAAAAATTCCCAAAGAGATTATGTGCCATCATCCCACATCTGCCATGTCCAAAAATGTGTGTCTCATTTTGTGTATTTATTCCATTAACTTTCTTTCAGCTAGAAGGTGAGTAGCCAGCTCTCTCCAACCTAAGTCCTCTAGAATTATTTATTGGTCCAAAGGTGGGGAACCTGTGACCCTAACGTCACATGTGGTCTTCTAGATCCTTGGCTATGGCCTTTTGACTGAGTCCAAGTTTTCTAAAACATATCCTTTTATGAAGGGGATTTGTTCTGTGAAGTTGGTCAGTGCATTGATCAGAATTCTTAAGTTTTACGAAATTGTTCATTTTTACAATGTTCTTCCTTATTTCTCAAATAAATGTTACCAGATTAGGAGGAGTTAAAAAACAACCATCTCCCCATCCATTGGGGAATGGCTGAACAAGTTGTGGTATATGAATGTAATGGAATACCCTTGTGCTATAAGAAATGATGAACAAGTGGACTTCAGAAAATCCTGGAAAGACTTCTATGAACGGATGCTGAGTGAAGGAAGCAGAATCAGGAAAACATGGTTCTCAGAAACAGCCACTCTGTGTGATGACTGAATTGGATACACTTAGCCCTTCTCAGCAGTGCAAGGATCTAAAACAATTCCAAAGGACTCATGAAGCAAAATGCCATCCTCATCCAGAGAAAGAAATATGGAGTTGGAATGCAGAGTGAAGTAGACTATTTTCTTTTTGTTTTTTTCTTTTTTTGTTGTTGCTGGGTTTTTTTGTTTTTTCTTTCTCATGGTTTCTCCCATTCATTATAATTCTTCTATGCAACATGACTAATGTGAAAATGTGTTTAATAGGAATGTGTGTGTAGAGCCCATATCAGATTGCATGCCATCTTGGAGAGAAAAGAGGGAGGGAGGAGAAGAAAACTTAAGGAAGTGAATACTGAAAACTCAAAATAAATTAATTTTTTTAAAAAAAGAAACAACTGACTCCCCCCATGCCACACCCCGTAAGGAAGGGCACTCCTACCTGGATGGAATTAACTACACAAAATAAGGACAAACCACAGTTTCCAAGCAATGTTTGTCTCCCAGAGGGTTCTAATGGTGTCTCTCTACAGTCAAAATGAAAATCATATTCTATCCTCCCTAGATGCCATATGAATAGAACGAAACTTACAATTATGGGAAATGTACTAAATTTGTAAAGGTCCAGGACTGTACTTGAAACCAAAGCATTACCTACAGAGAAGTTCTACAGAAGATAATGGAGTTTCACTCTGATGTTGTCCAAAAGTCCATATGGTCTTTTTTTGACAATTGGGCAGTTTTACTGCCACTATTAGAATCTTAATGGGGTCTACCCTTTGGGCCATGTTCTTAAATATCTCTTATTCACTCTTTGTGGGTGAGAATAATTTTGTTTCTATCTGTATTTCTAGAGCTTATTACAAAGCTTGACACATAATTATTTGTGACTGATTGATACTCTCTACTTAATTTTTAACAGTCATCCATAGCATGAATGGTTGCATCTTGTGGCAGGTACTGGTTTGTTTATTTATTTAGTTTTTGCCTTTGAATTCAAAGTGCCTAGCATAAGGGCTTGAAGATACTAGGTATTTTTAAAATGTGGGCTGAATTGAATAAACACTGAATATAGCTAATCAGAAGGAATCATCCATAGCACAAAATAGATCCATAGCATGCAAGAAACTCTTAGAACGCTGGTGCATTCTATTCCATGCTATATACAAAACTGGCATTCAGTAAACTTGTTGAATGAATGGATGATACTGTTATCAGATCTCATGACTGTCTGAGCTCCCCAAAAGTCTAGTTTCTCTTTCTATTTCCAACCCAGTCTAGCTAGAACTTTCCTTTTAAATTCTCTTGGTAAGGAAACAATGTCCTCCTGGTTCATTCTCCAGACACA
Source organism: Potorous gilbertii (assembly GCA_028658325.1). Taxonomy (NCBI): domain Eukaryota; kingdom Metazoa; phylum Chordata; class Mammalia; order Diprotodontia; family Potoroidae; genus Potorous; species Potorous gilbertii. The sequence continues at coordinate 403,490,883 of CM053771.1, read as the reverse complement.
GCCCCCAGTTCCGGAATAAATCATTCTCCAGGCAAGACTTGACTGCTTAAAAGGCTGAATTCTCCACAGTCTCCATATCCAAATTAGAATTAGCTATTCTCATTTATCTTAACATTCACAAATGGTGTTATTCCTTCAGACCCCAAATAACTCAACCTTTTGGTTCTCCCTCTATCTCATTTCTGCTTTTATCTCACTACTAAGACTTCCTATCATTTACTTGGAAGTTTCTGCCAGGTTGATACCTGGTCTGTCAGAAACAAATATTCCCCAAATTTGTTAATTTACATAGGTTCTACAAAAGATAGGTTTTGTGCACAAACAAAAAGGATACACAAAACATGCATATAACTGATGAGGCATCACACACATCATGGAACTGTAGCAGAAAAGGCACTGTACAAAAAGTCAGGAAGAGTGGGTTCTTGTCCTGGCAAATCATTTCACTTCTCTGGGCCACAGTTCTCTCCTTCCCAACAATAACAGCCAATATATAACAAGTGGTTGAAAGTTAGCAAAACACTTTACCGATACCTCATTTAAGTCTCACTAAAATCATCTGAGGTCAAGACTAGAAGAATTACTATCCCCATTTCACAGATGCGAAAACTGAGGCTCAGAAAGCTTCACTCTACTAGTAGATGTCAGGGCTGGGTTCTGAAGAACTTTGGAATTGATTGTAAAACATGGCAGACACTGGTACAAGACTGCCCAGCATGGCATGTCCTCATCAAAGAAGGTGTTGTGCTCCTTGAGTAAAGCAGAATTAAAGTAGCTCAAGAGAAACATGACATGAACAAATTTAGAGAATCAACCCCAAGTGTTCACATGGATTATTTGTGCCTGAACTGTGGTTGAGCCTTCCAACTCATATTGGTCTAATCAATCATAGTCAGATGCACTGTAACCTGACTAACACAGTGATATCATTTTGGGTCTCTTTGAGTACAAAGGACAACAACCAACCAAAGGTTGGGGCTAGGGCTTGGAATCAAAGTCTTCCAAACTCCAAGCCTAGGACCAGATCCATACCTGTGTTAGGGTAGAGCAGGAGTTCATGACCTTTTTTATTTTTGTATCATGGACCTTTTCGTCAGTCTATAAAAGCCTCTTCTCAGAATAATGAACCGCTTCTCAGAATAACATTCTAAATGCATATGGTAAAATACATGGGATTACAAAGTAAAGGAAATATATTAAAAATACAGTTATTAAAATTGTTGTGTCTTTAACTCATGAACCCCAGGTTATGAACCCCTAGTGTAGGGGATCTCTAAGATTCCTTCTGAATCTGAGTCAAACACATGTCCACAACTGACAGTTTAAGTGTCATCATCTCATTAACAAGGCTCTCTGGACACTTTCAGTGATGGAATTCTCTTGGCTGGCAACCTGCCTCACCAAGTATCCCATCCTGTAGCCAGAAGTGTTTTAGAAGGGTTTCCGTTCAGTCAGAGCCTCCATTTATATATATCCTAACATTTGCCTGGATCTTTCTTCATCAGCCGACAGTGAAAAGTGGTTGATTAAATCCAAGTAAGTACAGGGATTCTTAATGTGGATTCTGTGAATCTGTTATGTTTTCCATAAATTGATTTCAATATAATTGCTTTTTTTTGCAGTCTTTTGGATTGTATTTTATGTACTTCAAAACATTCTGAGAAGGGGTCCATATTCTTCACCAGACCAGAAAATGGGGTACATGACACAAAAAAAAGGTTAACAATCTTGGAAGTTATAGAAAAGGGGCAATGGTTAGAGTCACTCTACAAAGGGTCTCTATTCCAGTTTAGCTGCTTAGAAATAGCTTATGGTTGAACTAGGAGGTTATTTAAAGAGACTGACTAAAAACAGATTACATATATTTCTCTTCAACAGGGATTCTGATCAAGGGACTTAAGATTTTTGTCTTGATCTAATTTTTATATCTCTATGTCAATATAGGACACTTAGGTGGCACAATGGATAGAGTGCCAGGGCCTGGAGTCAGGAAGACCTAGTTCAAATGTGACCTCAACCACTTACTAACTGTGTGACCCTGGGCAAGTCACTTAACCCTGCTTACCTCAGCTCCTCATTCCTATAAAATAAACTAGAGAAGTAAATAGCAAACCATGCCAGTATCTTTGCCAAGAAAACCCCAAATGGGGTCACAAAGAGTCAGACACAACTGAAATCACTGAAAAAATAACAACAAACGTTGATGTGAACTCTTAAGTTAATGTTTCTTAAGATCAAATTATCTGGTCTTCCACAGTGCTGTAGAGAGGGCTTACATTCAGTGGATGGCTTAATAGCCATTGAAATCAGGTATTCTTAACTTCATGTCCCTGAATGCTAGATTAGGATGGAAACCTAATATGAGGTTTCAGAGTCCATATACTTGGATGGAAAAAAATACATCTTTATTTTCACTAGCCTTTAACTAAAATTTAGTGCTTCCTTCAACTATTCATAAATATTCTTCTGAGAAGAGTTCCATAGGATTCACCAGACTGCCAAAAAAATCCTTGATTAAAAAAAAGAGAACAAGTTAAGCCTTCTGATTTAAATGATTGCAGCCTGCTAGGGTAAAATAAGGAAAAGAACATGTATCTCAGGACCAAAATAAAAGACAGATTTCAGCTTCAAGTGGGTTCATTCTGGCCCTGCCAACCATTAGATCTGGATGACTCCTACCATTCACTGCTTCAGCTGCCTCAGCTCCTAATAACCTGCTGTGGGAACAAAGCTGGAGAAAACCACCAACTGTGTCAATAACACATTTAAGTCCCATAATCTCAAGTGGGCCCTCACAAGGGCAAGGCAATCCTTTTACAATTCTCTAATTGATTTATTATCCCACTCATCACAGCAGCTTTTTCAGACCTTTTCATCCCTCCTCAAACTTTCCAAAGCTCTCCATCTTTTCAGATAAGAACCTTGCTTCATATTTTACAGAAAAAATGAGGCCGTTCTCTCTCTTCTGCCCTTCTCTACATCTCATATCATCAAGAAGTCTTCTGCAAGCATTATCTGCTACCCACCTGTCTTCCAAAGAGAATCATTTGCTCCCTTCATCAGGGGGACCCTCCAGCCCTGTACTTAGGTCCTAATATATCCCCAAATGTTATATCAGGGGTGAGGAACCTGTAGTCTCAAGGCCACATGTGGCCCTTTAGGTCCTCAAGTGAGGACTGAACTAAATGTCCACACTTGAGGATCTAGAGGACCACATGTGGACTCAAGGCCACAGATTCCCCACCCCTGTTCTACATTCTTGCCAAAGATCAACAGATTTTTTTTTCCTTACCCAGACATGGGGATTGTGGAATAAGGAAAGAGAAACAATTAGGGCAAAATTCACTCCATTTCTGATTCAAAGTCATAATTGCAAGGGCATGTAAGAAAACCAACAATAGAGAAAATATACCTTTTGAGTACATACCTATGATGGAATCCCTCCTGAACACATCTCTATCAAAAATGTAAAAGGACAAGTGCCGAAAACTCCGAGGAATTTCACAGTAAAAGTCTTCTCCATAAAAGGGACTAGGAAAAAATAAAATGAACATCATTATAATACATACTTCCTATGTACTTAATATCAATCTTGAAAACAGCAATTAATAAATATTGTGGATAGGTTAAGTATGGGAAAACTGGTGGTAGGCATAAACATAGAAAAGCTTTTAAATTCATGTTGTTGTTGGTCTGACTCTTTGTGACTCTACTGGAGTGTTTACTGGACTGGTTTGCCTTTTCTTTCTCCAGTTCATTTTATGAATGAGGAAACTGAGGGAGAGTTAAGTGACTTGCCTAGGGCCACACAGTAGGTAAATGTCTGAGGTCAGATTTGAACTCATGAAAACTGGTCTTTCTGACTCCAGGTCCAGCACTCTATCCACTGCACCACCTAGCTAGCCTGTTAAATTCATACTTGGGCATATATCTAAAATATGTACTTTATTCTTGAACAGCTTTCAGTTTACATTTTTCAATCAGTTAAATTTTCAGTTAAATCTACAAAGGTAGTGAGGTGGCACAGTAGATAGTGCTAAGCTTGAAGTCTGGAGAACCTGAGTTCAAATCCAATTTCCGATAATTACTAGCTATGTGACCTTGGGCAAGTCACTTAACCTCTGTCAACCTTACTTTTTTAACTGTAAGATGGACATAATAATGGCACCTACATTACAAGGCTGTTGTGAGAATCAAATGAGATAATATTTGTAAAGTGCTTAGCATACTGCCTAGCACATAGTTGGCACTTAATAAATACTTAGTGCCCTCACTAATTTCTTTAAAGAAAATATGAAAGACAGGCAGACCTCAAAAGCTTCCCCCACTACAGGGTTCATCCCCATTTCTGTAACCTCAAAGTCATACAGCTTCTGAATCCTTAAGCGTGATGTGAATGAATACATTTGTACTACTACACTCGTTCTCTCTGGGCCTGCAAGATCCGAATGCTAAGCATTGTATAGCAGCTGATTCAAAAGCTTTCTAAAATATTCATTCAAGTTTACTGGGGTAGGGGACAGAGGGGAATGATAACTTCAATAATACGAAAAGCTGCTAGAGGTTTCTATGGGGTGTTATTTTTTTCCCAGCAGCCTCCCTGACATATTTCAAATGGAAATAAAGCAACACATTTCAAGCTCATGACATTAAGCCCTGACATTCTTCCTGTTTCCCTATTATTCCACTTAAACATCCATCCGTGTTATTTTTCCTAGAAGAGGTTTCTCCTTTCTGTCACAGATGATCGCCCCCGTGAGAAAGCCTCCCACCCTTTCGAGATATCTGCCCAGGCATGAGTCAACTCAACAAATGCAGCAAACACCACAGATGTAAACTTAAAAATAAATCCCAACTTCTAATGAATAAGCTGAAAACCAGAAGATCCTCTGCTTAAACAAACCTCCTTGTTCTGATCAAGTACATCACAGATGTATGTAAGACGTCTACTCATTAAAAAGACATAGAAGATACATATACAAAACTCTGGCCCAACATTAAATATCTATGAAATCTGTTCACTGCTTTCAAGAGAAGATGGTTGTATACCTAAGAGTCGATTCAACTCATGTGTCCCAGCTAAAATTCAGCAATAGCCCTCCTCCAGGTGTGGTAAAGTAGAAAAAACAGTTTTCACCCTCTTTAAGACAGGACAGGGGTTCAGATCTCAGCTCTCTCACCACCTTATATAAGTCACTTAACTTGTTTGGATCCTAGGTTCTTTTCCTAAACATGAGGGATCTTAACTGTATTATCCTTTCCATATCAGTTATCCTTTCCACATCACAGGGATTTGGAGCCCAGAATGCCTGCAATCTGGAATATCCATGTAAAACCTTTTGGCCCTTCCTTCATATCAGAAGCTGACAAGAGACTCTATTATCACATAGACAGAGAAGAAGTCTGAATTATTATGGAATTAAAAGATAAAATGTTGATCTTATACAATACTGTACGCATATTTACGCATTTCTGAGTTTCTAAACTTTTTCTGGGTCATCTGCTGGCCTTTGCATGTTATCTACAGCTTCTACAAAACTCCCCCCAAAATTCCCATTTAATTTCTTATGCCAACCTGGGATACATCATATCCATGATGGGGGAAAGATGTGATATGAAAGAGATCATTGTAAATGGTGCATTCAATATTATCCAGCTCTAAACCCCATGATTCTGACTTACTTGCCTAGTTTCTCCTTCAGGAGGAAGAGGCTTCCTTCAAGTCTTAGCTAAAATTGCACCTTCTACAATTTCCTATTCCCCTTGGGACAAGAATCTTCCCTTTGAGCTTGTCTCCAAACCACCCTTTACGTAGCTTTAATGCCCCTCATTATTTTCATCTTGGTTTCTCCACAATAGAACATAAGATCTTTTGAGGACATGGGGCTGTTTTTGCCTCTTTGTAAAATATATCTTCTAAAGAGACTGGGATACCAATACACAACTTTCTTAGTCAAGAAGGTCTAACAGATTATGAAATCTTTTTGAACGCAATTAATTAAGAATGTGTGATTATCTGACTGGGACCCAATGTCTGCTTTTGTTTAGAAAGCCATTTCTCCATAGAGAATAAAACTCATGATGTGAATAAGATAAGGGGTCTGACCCAGGACAATCAATCGTGTTGTGCATTTAGAAAAATCAATTTACTTACCAAAAAAAATCTATAGGTTATGTCAAGAAAATATAAGTTCTGACAGGTTTTAAAAAGCTAGAAAAAGCCCACAGATAAACTAAGGTCTATTTGATAATAGAGTCTCCTATCAGTTTCTGAAACATGGGATCACAGACTTAGAGATGAAAGGAACTTCAGAGACAACGTAGTCCAACCCTTTTATTTTAGAGATGAGAAAACTGGGTCTCTCAGACTCACAGAGGTAAGTGACTCACCCAAGGTCACACAGGTCATATTTCCCCAGCTAATTTTAACCAATAAGATTTACTGTATGATTAATTTTATATTAAGTATCTAGTGAAAAACTCACTCGGATGAATGAGAATTAAATTTATCACTGATTATCCAATAACGAGATCACCTTCTCTGAGTCACTGTGTATCTAATTTCTCCATCTTTACAATCAGATGCTACCAAGGACACTGTGAGATTGTGATAATATATGATCACACACTTAAAGATCTTTGGAAGAATGATAGCATAGAAATCCAGTGGATTTTTTGGTGTTTTTTTTTTGTTAAAAAAAACTAACAAAAATGATGATTCTTTCTTAATACAAGAATAGAAAAAGAAAAAAATAAGGAGAGAATATTTGTAATGTTTGAGTATTTCTAAAGAAAAGGCATTACTTAATATAGTGCCAGTATAACACAATGTAACATATTATAACATAACATGTTGTTGTTCAGCTATTTCAATCATGTCTGACTTCTTGTGATCCTATGGCTCACTGGAGTGTTTTTGGCATTTCTTTCTCCAGTGGCAAACAGAGGCAAGTGACTTGCCCAAGGTCACACACCTAGGAAGTTTTTGAAGCTAGATTTTCCTGACTCCAAACCTAGTGCTCAATCTACTGCCCCACACAGATAACACAGCATGACATGACATGACAACACAACATAACACAACACCACATAGCATATCTCCTGATATTAGATTTTCAGCTTTCAATGAGCAACATATTATGTTTTAACGTTACACCCCACTGTGTTATAACAATATTGTCTTAGATAACACCTTTTCTTTAGAAAAACTCCAACATTACAAATATTTTTCTTTTCTTGTTCTTGTACTAATGTCTTATACATAATTTCTCTCTTCTATAGAAATATAAATGTACTTCACTAACGAGTATGTTGTAGCAGTGTCACATTTCACTATATTTTGAACCTTTCCTGTCCCAGATTAAGAAGACCATTTATCCAACATTCACCTTCAACAAGAAGAAGAATGAAAAAATGAGCTTTTTCCATCATTCAACTAGAGTGGTCACTAGGTCTCATATTATCATGACAAAAATAATTATGACTGTAGTTTATAAAAACCTCAGTGGTGAATATTCAGAAAACATGTTGGAACAAATTGCTCATTAAATTAACCAGAGAGAATTGAGTCTCATTAATTTTTCTCACCAAAGAAATCTTATTTTTAACACCATTCACAATAAAACCTTAAGTACTGAGAAATTAGTCCAAGATAAATATGAAAAACTATCAAGATGAATGAATAGCTTGTAGTAATATTTAACAACAAGCCACAAAATATTTATTTGGTTGTAGTATATAAGAACAGTGTACTCACTGTATTTTTTTTTCACGCTTCATAGTGATTTGAACATGTTTATGTTAGGTATTACTACAGTACTTGATCTCCCACTGAGGTCATTGCCTGATCCCTCACCATGTGCACAAGCCCTATCAAGACAGCAAGGCTCAGAGGAAAGACCCAAGGATGAGATAATAGCTGTAAAAAGTGTTTAGCACAGTGTCTGGCACATAGTAAATGCAATATAAATGTTAGCGATTACTACTTCAGCTATCCCTTCCATATGATGACTTTCCCCATTGCAGTTTTGATATATTGTGGATCAGCATAATAAATTAAATGGGAATTTGGGGCAAGTTTTATGGAAGCCACAGATGACATACAAAGACAACACAGAAAAGGTTTAGAAACTCAGAAATGCATAAAATGTATGCATAGTATTGTATAATATCAACATAGTTTATTTTTTAATACCATAATAATTTAGATTACTTCCCTCATATGCAGGGAGGGCTAAAAACTTATACATAGATTTTCCAAATCACAGGGGTGCTGTGCCCCTAACCGCCTCTCCCTATGTGAAGGGATAACTATCTACATCTTTTATCTTAAGATTAGTTTAATTCTTATCAACAGAAGGCTGGCCACAAGGTAATAACTTTATTTTTAGTAGTATCAGCATCAGATGACCAACTAAGGAACAGAGAATACGCAATCCTTATTAGCAGAGGGAGAATTCACATTTAAGCTGTATTCACATCCATGAATTAGAGATTCTCAAAGTATCATTTTTAAAAGAAACATTTAAAAAAAACTAATTCTCAATCATCACCGTTCTGGTGTTTCATCATGGCATGAAGGTAAGGTTGTCTTCTTGAAGGTTATATCCAAAGAGCATAAGCTATGGTAGGTTTTTACAAAGCTAGAAAGGCTTCCAATATGGACCTAGCAATAGATTCAGGTCTATTATCAGAGGATCAGCTGGCTCACATACCAAGGGACTCATAAACGGTCAACGGAAAGTTGGCCACCAGAGTGATTAAATGTTTCCTACTCAACGAAATCAATGAGAGTTAATGAAATATATTTTAGATGTGCCACACCAACAAAACCACAGGTATTTAAAGTCTTCAAGTATCATTTCTGTACTCTATATGTAGAAGTAATACTATATTAAGGAAGTCACAGATCTTTTGGAGTATCAAATTTGTTAATTATAAGAAATGGATAAGATTACAAAAATCCCATTTTATAGGTAATACAAACAGAACCCTCTGTCAGAGTCTGGTAAACTCTACAAATCAGATTAGACAAATTTTCACAATCCTCGCCCTTTAGGAAGAGATCTGGAGACTATAGCATGCTATTGTTGCATTCCAGGGCTCTAACTAAAGCAGGGTAACTAGGGCTTTGCCTCAAGGCATCAAAATTTAGAGGGCATAAATAGCATTTATACTTCTTCAGCAGGTAGAAACAATTGTGCTTACAGCATTGCTGAGAATAATTACTAAAATAGGAAGCTATCAGATTATGTATTCTCCATCCAACTTTGGGAGAGAGGATAAGTAGGTAAATTCAACATCTGTGGGTCAGTGTCCTGGGATCTTTAGCTCCCTACCACATGGACCTATCACAGAGTCCTCCTCCTGATTAGGATCTTATGATTTTGATTTCCAGGTAGGTCTTCCCCATCTGAATTTTCTGAAAACACTGACTGTCCTAGGTTCCAGAATTTCTAATGACAGCTTTGTTTCTTGCCCCATCTCCAGAAATGTTGATAGATAAATGGATAGATATATTTATTTATACATATGGACACTGTACACACACACACATATATATGTATATACATACATACACATTTGTATACATGTATGTATATATGTGTGTGTGTGTGTGTGTGTGTGTGTGTGTGTCTATATAGCTATATCTTTATCTAAGCTTTCCTCTTTGGGTCAGTCCAACCTTGCCAGGTTCATTCAACACAAGCATTTTCTAGCCATGCTACAATTTTCATTACTCAAACAAGTATGTATTAAGCACGAACTACCTACTATGTGCCAGGTATTTTAATAGGTGCTAGGAATATGAATACAAAGATAAAAACAATCTCTACTCCAAAGGAATTTATATCCTAATGAGGGAGGCCATGAGGATATATAAAAATATACACAATATAAATAAAAAATTAATAAATACAAATATATACAAGATAGTTAAATGAAGGATAGTTCAGGAAGGAGGATACTAGAAGATACTAGGATCAGCTAAGGTTTCATGCAGGAGATGGTTCTTGAGTTACACCTTAAAGGGAGAGAGGAATATTATGAGGTAGAGGTAAGGAGAATGTGCATAATAGGCATGTGGGATTGCCGGTGCAAAAGCATGCTGTCAAGAGATGAAACAGAGAGGAGCATGCATTCCTCCATGTGTGAGAAACAGAGAAAAAGTGAGTTTGGCTTGAACACAGGATGACAGAGAGAGTGATGGCCAATGACGCTGCAAAGAGAGGTTAAGGCCAGGTTATGCAGGGCTTTAAAAGCTAAACATAGGCATTCATATTTGATACTAGAGGCGATGAAAAGCAACTGGAGATGGTTAACTAGGGGAACCGCATGGTCAGATTTGCATTTAAGCAAAGGTACTTTCACAGCAATGTGTAGCACCGACTGAAATAAGATAGAACTTAAGGCATCATATATTTCCTCCACTAAAGCCGACTTCTGATGCCTCATTGTGTGACAAGGTTGACTGTGGGTAGTTAAAGGTTATTCCAATGGAGCACAAGCTTTGGTAGGGCTTATCAAGATAGGAATGGTCTGAGTATGGGCCAAAAAAAATGGACTGTTGTCTATCATTTGAGGATCAACCCAGCTAAATTCAGAGAGGTTTTCTCTAGGTTGGTCAAAGAGTAATGTGTTACTACTGCTGCTGCTGTTTCTTTGGCCAGAGAAACTCACAAAGATCAACCATTAAGTTATAGAAGGAGACTATGAGTTAAGCCCATATATCAAGACTCATTAATCTGAGATCCACAAATTTAAAAAGTATGTGTTTTGATAACTGGATTGCAATTGGTTTCCTTTGTAATATTATGTATTTGATTTTATGCATTTAAAACATTATTCTGAGAAATACATAGGTTTCACCAGACTGCCAACGGGGCTCATGACAAAGAAAGTTAATAAGTCAGGGCACAGAGAGACTACCCACATTAACAAAATCATGGTTACTTAAAGCATCACTTTTTTACACAGTAAGAAACAACAAATAAGTATGCAGTGTTAATGGGGTGAAAAAGTAAGTGAGAAGGGGGTGTTTTTCTTTAAAGTAAAAAAGATGTGTATGCCTGTTCTAGTATGTCCTTGAAAATAACTTCTGAAAAGCTACTTTCCAAGGTCATCTCCAAAGGAAACGAGCTGATACCCTGTAGATACCTGCCTTATCTCCCACAGTGACATGTTTTTTTTTTGTCAGCCAAGCATAGGTTTCCATTCCATTCAATACAATCCCCATTGAAGAAGGGGAAGGAAAAAGATGAAATGCTCAGAAGCTAATATGAAAGAACTCTGATGAGACAGAGAAAGGAAGGGTACACACAAAAATACCCAACCCTGATATATAATAGCTTTGAGTAAGAAGGGCAAGGCATAGGCAGGAAGTCTTCCTTTGATATGGCAGAATACACCATAGGTGACAAAACAGTGTCACAAAATACTGAGTGAAACTGGGCTGCGTGCAGGAATCTTCTATTAATGGGGTCCCAAAAATAGTCAAGGGCAGATGCAGAATTAGAGGAGACAAAGGAGTCAGTTATGTAGGGTACAATCAGGAATACTTATTACTGCTTTTTATCACTACACATATTTTTGATGCCAGAAAAGTCCATTCTTTGTGGCATGTATTTATTTCCTGATGCCATATCACAGTGAAGGCTCAAAGTAGTTTAAGTCATAGACTTCTTTATTCTTCTAGACAGATACTGAACTTTAAACACATGCCTATCTAGTCAAATAAACCTCTTACTAAAGGGTTAGAACAAGATCTTGCTTTCAGAAAGATCAGACTCTTGGATATCTATAGAGCATCAAAGGCAGGCAAAGACTCACCAAATAATCATGGATTAGAAAACAGATGATACAATTCCTGATTACAACATAACCAGAAAGTTTTATCCTTTCCTGTAAAGCTGGCATTAAAACAAGGCCTACACCATATAACTCACTGGAAAAGAGTTTATTTGCTTTTTATTATGTTTCCCTTGCAGGCCAGGATGCTTTTCCCTTCGGAGGGTTGGATTATGGAGATTTGAAAGCTCTGGTTCTGATCGCACAAAACTTGTCTAACAAAGAGTCATACTAGCAGAAGAAATATGACAGTGGTTGTGCCACACTGTAATCTACGTCACAGTCATATTAAACATCTGGCTGTTCCTCACCCACAACATTCCATTTTCCTTCTCAGTACCTCTGCTCAGGCTCTCTGTCACTCACTGCATGGGTTTCATTCCCATACCATAGGAATTTCTTAGAATCCCATCCTCTTCAAAGCTCAGCTCAAATGCTGTCTCCTACATGAGGCCTTTCTTCCTACAGAGGCAAAAGGTGAACTTGTATTTACTTTGAACTTATTGATTTGCACTGTATTTATTTATTTGAGTTTAATATATTTCTTTAAGTGTATTTATTTGAATTGTGTCCATTTTGAATTTGAATCATTTGAATTTTTACATGAATTTATTATATTTTTGTTTCATTTAATTTTTATTATATTTGAATTTATTATATTTGTTTGAATTGTATTTATTTTGAATTTATTTGTTGGAATTGTATTTATTTGAATTTTTATATTTTATTTTAATTATATTTAAATTTATTACATTTGTCTAAATTGCATTTATTTTTAATTTTTTTATGTATACCATGATGGTTGGTAGGTGGGCTTTTTCTCTCTCATGAAATATAAGTTCCTTGAGAGCAGGAATCATTTCATTTTTGCATCCCTAGGGCCCAGCACAATGCCTAGTACACAGAAAGTACTTAATAAATATCTATTGATGAACTGTTATCCAAATGACTTTCTTTCCAAAAGTTACTGTAATTTTCTAAAGACTATTAAATTTACTTTTTTCTCTCTATAATTTGAGGCCATGCTGGCCATCTTTATCCACAAGCACTTGACTTTCTTTCCAAAAATTACTGTAGTTTATTGAAGACTATTAAATCCACTTCTTTCGCTGAAAATTTTTTACAATGTGAGATATCCTTCTGGATATCTTTATCCACAAGCACCATCTTCCAATTCATCATACCTCATCAATTTCTTTCTACCATACACATAAAATCTGATGGTAGAAGGACACTAAAGACCATCCCTTAGTAACAGAGTTTACCTAGCATGTCTTGAATTTCCCCCATGTCCCCTTAAAAAGAAAAAGGACTGCAATTCTCTATAGAATGACTTGACTCAATTTCAACTTTATGTTCTTATCCTGAAAGGCAGACTCTTTCATATCATTCAAAACTCAAAGGCAATACCTACAAATTAGAGAAAGAACCAAACTGTCACAAGAGAGAATAGTTAAAACTGAAATATGGCATCAGAGGGATGGACGCTGAAGGATGTAGGGCCATGTAGTTGCATTCTATGTTTAGCTCTGATTCATAACTGGGCAAAACTCAACAGAAACCAAAGTTGCTGCATCACAGAGAGAAAGAACTTTAAACCCTCTTTTCCTCTCTATCATTTGATGCTTGGTAGATTTGTCAAAAACCTCATGCATGTATATAACTTCACATTCTTGGTGATTCTGGATAGATTCTCTCTACAATATTTTTCAACCATCTACTAGGAGGTTGCACCAATCTTTTAACTTAAAATTAAGAACAATATGATGGGTTTAAAACATATTCTTTCTTGAAGAACCAAACTTCTCAAATTAGTATTAATATGAACTCTATCTACAATTCTCTAGCCCTCCTCCCCCCAAAGTTGGCTGTACAAAACAATATCTTCTTTCTAAAGGAATCAAAGGACTCACACAACTGCTATGAGCTTCCCCTTAAATTACCAGCTTAACCTTGGGCTATCTCTTTGAACAGAACTTGCTTTGTCTCAAACCCAGACCTGAGAAGCAAGAGGTCAAACAGTAGTCAAAATGGCACGATTAACGTCTCAAGCGTAATTGTTTCTCACACTCAGCCTTAGGGCTCCAGAACCTTCTTTCCAAATTAAAAAAAAAAATGCCTCTGAATGGACTTGTCTCAAACAAAACTATCTGACATAAGGAAATGAATGTGTGCTAATAGCATCTAGCTATAGCGGTCCTACTCTGCCCTCCCTCAATAATTACTGGAAGTTCAACAGAAGTTCCACAAAATTAAGTTAACTTCAATCCAAAAAATTTCACTTTGAGAGACCAAACACAAAGGGAAAATACCTACATTCCTTATCAGCACCAAGAATATATAGGGAGTGGAACTGCTTAAGAACCAGTTTAGATCTCTCAAGGTTCTATATTAGAAATTAAGATTTAGACGTGCCAAAGAAAAAGAGAGAAATTACTTATGGTTCCTCTCACTTTTTATCCCATACCAAATATTGATTGCTGTGATATTAAAACTGTCCATAATTTGAAGCCAGAAAACACTTGCTAATAAAAAAAAGAGGAAAGTTTAATTTTACTAGTTGAATCATGAATTTTGGAGTTTTGTTTTGTTTTCCCCAATTCTATGTGAGGTTGCAAAATCCTCCACTTATTTCCCAACATTTGGAGTGGGACGGGGGTGGGCAGTGTTTAGAAGCCTTGCAAAAGCAAGCTTGAGGATTTGGCACTAATACTTCAGAGAGAGAGAGTGCGCTGCATGATGAATAGTAATGAACCCAAACCAAACCTCTTTGTGAGTGAGTGAGGGTGCTGAGTTTTCTTGTTTTATTATTTTTTTTTTACCCTGCCTTTTCTTCTTGAAAGTAAGCACTATTAACATGCCACAGAGAAGTTCACATCCACTGGCTAGCCTAAAACATTTAGAAGTACTGAATTCATCTTCATAGGGCAAACTAAAGGAATAAGTTCATGTCCTGGCATGAGTTGGAAGCTTCCCTCCCCCAAAAATGAGTTGAATATGTCTGAGAAAGGCACCTGATCTATGCTGAACAATTTCCTGCTTGACTAATAAAATGTTCTTAAGCCCAATCTAGAAAATAAAAGCTAGGCAGTATGTACATTAATAGCTAATATTTATATAATTCTTTAAGGTTTGCAAAGTACTTTACATATAGGCAACAACCTATGAAGTAGGTATTACGAGTACCCCCATTTTATAGAGGAAATAACTGAGACTAAAAGAGGTGAAGTTGAAGTAACTTGCCCAACATCACATAGCTTGTAGGTGTCTGAGTTAGGATTTGAACTCAGGTCTTTCAGATTTCCAGGCCAGCACACAATCCACACCACCTAGAACTCTCATTAGAGTACAATCTGTATTCAAATGCCCTCAGTGAGTAAAACATCAGTGTAAAGGAAGCACCTTTGATCAGCGTTAGAAGGAAATTTAAAGATCATCTCTTACAACCTCCTCATTTTACAGCTGAAGAAAATAAGAGTCAGAGATTTAAGTGTTTTGGGAGCAGTGCAATGAACTGGACTGAATGAATCTCAGAGGCCATCTGATCCAAAAACTAAGTTTTGTAGAAGAGGAAATTGTACACAAAGACATTATCAAAGGTCCCAGAAATAGTAGGAACCAGAAGTGAGATTGCATTTCTAAGTCTAGCCATGTTTCCATTTGAGTTAGAAGACCAGCCTGAGTGTCTTGAGTTTGCCTAGGGAGCTTAAAGAGAAGGAAGAAAATACTTATCAGTGTCAGCTAGGGATGTATTTTATTAGCTGTTCTAATAGCAAAATAAATTGAGGTTACATAAGGCGGAACGCTCCAACAAACCATCCATCATCTGGTTGTTTACAGATGGGGATAGGAGAGAACCACTTCTGATTTTTAAGCTTTTCCTCATGCCTCATGTTTAACTTTTTGTTGTTTAATTTCCCTTTGAAACACTGTCATCTGGTGCCATTTTCTAGGCTTCCATTGTGATTGGAATGTGGAAAGAAACTTTGCTTTCAGGTACTTGAATTTAACCCTGAAACCCCTTACCTGAATTATCCTGTAGAATAATTCTGACTGAGACAGGATACACTAGAGAGGAGGTAAAAATCCCACTATTCTTTTTCTTTAAAAAAGGGTAAGATTGGACACTAAACTGCTACAAAGACATCTCATACCCAAATGTCAAATATTAAATGACATCTGTGCTCTTAGGAATTTGAGAATGTAATAATATTCATGATAAAAATTGGCATTTACATAGTGCTCTAATGTTTGCCATGTGCGTTGCAAATACTTCCTTATTTAATTACCCAACAATCCTGTGAGGCAGTGCTTTTATTACATCCATTCTACAAGTAGGGAAGCTGAGGCAGGGTCACACAGCCAGGAAGTGTCAAAGATGAAATTTGAACTCAGGTCTTCCTGAATCCAAGTCCACCACCCCTTAGCTGCTAGCTGCAATCTACCTCCAAAAATATAGAAGAAAAATTAAGGTGGGTTTATATCTACCTTCTAAACTTCCACAAGAAAATTTATTATCAAGAAGCAATGATTGAACTTCCAGTCAACTGCTATCTACCTCACTACATCCAAGCAATTATAACTGACATCTTAGTATCTTAAAAAATATTGATATTATATGCAAGCTGAGAAGCAGAATGGTGTTATGGATAGAGAGTCATCCACAAAGCCAGAAAGACCTGAGTTCAAGTCTCTCCTCCAATGTATACTGGTTGTGTGACTCTGGGCAAGTCTCTTAAACTTTCTGAGGTTCAGAGATATTAAATGACTTAATATCAAGCTTTCCGTGCCCTGGACAACTGTCTAAGACTGGAAATTGCATAAAAAGAACCAATGTGCTTTAGTAGAGGGCACTTCCTCACCCAAGAGTCCCCAATACCAATGTGATTATGAGTCTAGTTCTCTGTGTCTATCCTAAGTGGCAAGTAGGTGCAACTGGATGTATAGGGTTGTTTTCTATTTTTTTCAAATGCTAATAAATGTGTCTGTGAATTCTGAAGACCAAAAATAGGCAAGCTGCAACAAAAGGAATGGACTGAGATCAATACTCCAGTTCTCTTGGATTTCATCTTTCTGAAGCACACCCACATCTTAGTCAAAGTGATGGAAGATGCAAGACTTAAGAACTACTGGTAATGCTTGATTACTCTTAACACAGATTTTCAGATATTTAAAGGATTTGTACAATCCATTCTTAATCTTTCTGTTATGCCAGGACATTGACAGGAGCAGCTCCCCCTAAGCCGGGTAAGGCTGTAAACAAGGATTGCAAGAACCAAGGAAGATGACAGTACTAGTATGTGTCAGGAAGAGAGCCTCGACTCAGGAAGTAAACGAGTACTGAACTGAGCCACATGTCAATAGCAGGCAATCAGTCAAGAGCCAGAAGTCTCAAGATAAGCAGCAGATCAAAGGCAGGCGAGAAGTCAGGAGAGCAGAAAGAGATCAAGCACCAGACACAAAGAAAGTCTGATAGAAAGGCAAGGCTTACTTCAAGCATGAAGAATTTTCCATAATTCCCACTAGAGGAAGAACCAATAGATGGACTTCCCAGGACACAGTAGCTGGTGAAAAGCGTCGAGAAGGGGACAGCAACTCACCTTGCCTGTCTACAATCGTTACTTCATAGAAGGCAGACCTTTTAATCTTCTCATTTCTCTGCCACCAAAAATAATTATAAAATTTAAGGATAAGAAACCTTGACATGCAACTTAAAAGCTTCTTCAGTTCAGTATATCTCCTACGTTTGACACCATGGCTTGACCCAAGGATAACCAAAGCATCCTTCTGAGTAGTTTCTAAGTACAACAATCAGATGTTAGACCAATCTGATGGATAAAAAGCTTCAAGGAAAACAAAAGACTTTACAATGCCAAGGGAAAAGGTTGTCATTACAGAGTTAATCCAGCAGGCTTCAAAGGCAACTGCAAGTAACCTGAAGAATGGAATTTCCTAAATCTACCATCCTAGGATCTTGTTTTGGGTTTAGCTGTTCATTAATTCCACGAGGGACAATTCTGGAACCAAGATATAGTTCTCTCAACCTAAAGTTCTGAGCAAATATCCTAGTACCCTTTAAGGGAAGCAAGGTGAGGAGTAGAGGGAGACTTCTTGCATTTCATAAAGGTTCTATCACCTGCTTTGTCCAAAAACCAACTGGTTGCAAAACATCCATAAGAGAAAGAAAAGCAACTTTTCAAAAAACATTCCCAGCTAAAAAAGAAACAAAAGGAAGGAGGGAATCTCATTGCAAGGGCGTGGAGGGATGGGAATAAGAGGCTAAATTAATCTAGGCATTCTAAATTATCTATTCACAATTACAACTGAAGTTACAGCTATAATTGAAGTTTCAGAGAAAATATGACTTGATTCTTTGTTCTCTCCCATATTTTCTCTCTTTCCCTGTTCAGAATGAGTATGTATATGTCATGCAAACTGTTCACGTTCTCAGTAACAAGAGTCTTTATTAAGAATTATCATGCACAGAATGCTTAATGATAAGCTACACGTTTTTATAACATTTTATTATGTAGCTCTTTCATGCAGTGGCACAATGGAAACTATTGAGAATATACAAATAGATTTATACACACATAAACATGAGTGGTTTGGGCCCAGCTCACTCTCTATTTATAGAATCTGCAAAATAAATGAACTGATGAGGAAGGAAGGAAGGAAGGAAGGAAGGAAGGAAGGAGGGAGGGAGGAAAGGAGGAAGAAAGGAAGAAAGGAAGGAAGGAAGGAAGGAGGAAGAAATGAAGGAAGGAAGGAAAGAAGAATTTAGTAGAAAAATTGGAACACTAATGCACTGTTGGTGGAATTGGAAATTGATCCAACTATTTTGCAAAACATTTTGGAACTATACCCAAAGGACTATAAAAATGTGCGTACCCTTTGACCTAGCAATTCTGCTACTAGGCCTGTATTCCAAAGAGATAAAAGGAAAAGGACCTATATCTACAAAAATATTTATATCAGCTCTTTTTTGTAGTGGCAAAGAATTGGAAATTAAGGGAATGCTTATCAACCAGGCAATGACTGAATAAGTTGTGATATATGACTGCGATGTAATACTATTGTGTTACAAGAAATGACAAGCAGGGTGGTTTCAGAAAAACTTGGAAGGACTTATATGAACTGATGCAAAGTGAAGTGACAAGAGTCAGGAGAACATTGCAGATAGTAACAGCAATAGTGTACAATAAACAACCGTGACTATTTGACTATTCTCATTTGGAAGGCAATTCCAAAGGACTTTATGATGAAAAATGCTATCCACCTCCACAGAAAAAACTGATGGAGTCTGAATTCAGATCAAAGCATATTTTTTAAACTTTTAAAATTTTTTTTTATCCATGTTCTCTTTTGCAACATGGCTAATATGGAAATGTGGTTTTTTTTGACTTTACATATATAGTCTATATTAAATTGTTTGCCTTCTCAAAAAAGGAAAGAGGAGGGGGAAGGAGGAAGACACTTTGGAACTGAAAAGTAAAACAAAACCCTAATGTTAAAATATTTTACATATAGTTGAGAAATATTTAATGAAACAAAATAATAAATACACATGATAAACAAATAAATAAATAAGGGGGGGGGTGAAACGGACCTAAAGAAAGTCTCTGAATCCTTAGCCTCCTTCAGAATATATTCAAAGACTTCAAAGGCTACCAGTAGGTTTCCAGAAGGCACTGAGGGATCCCAGTTTCTTTTCTTGGTTAATAAAACCAATCATCCTTAGCGAATACTTCATAAATTTAAAAGTACCATAACATACAACTGTTCTGCTTTAAAGAAAACCTGATGTCAAGCTTAACTTAGGAGTTAGCCTACCAACCCATAAAGTAAGCGGTTTGTCACATTATGAACAAATTCTTGACTTTGCAAAATGATTCGCCTAGGGCTGCTTTAACCAAAAACTGGCCTAATGACTTTAAGTATTGATGTATTTCTTAACAAAGAAACAGATTAAAAAATAAATGAAACAGCATCACACTGTGGTATAAAGGAAAGACCACTGCATTCCCAGAGAACAGATACTTCCTACATCATAGAAGGTGAATAGACTACTGGGAGGGGAAGGGGAAAGGAGAAATAATAAGAAATTATATAGTATCTACTATATTCCAGGTATTGGTTAAGTACTTTATAAATATTATCTCATTTGATACAACAAGTCTGCAAGGTAAGTGCTTTTATCATCCACATTTTATAATTAAAGAAACTGAGGCAAATACAGGTTAAGTGACTTACTCAGGCTCACTCAACTGGTAAATGTCTAAGGTGACATTTGAATTCAGGTCTTCCTGACTCCACGTCCAGCACTCTATCTGCCAGGCATGCTGTTGTATGGACTGTAAAATACAGTCTATGTATCTGGTTGTCTGTCCTTCCTCACTCTCTTCCTCCTTTCATCCCTTCCTTCCTCCTTCTGTGTCTTCTTCCTTTCTTCCCCTTTCTTCTTTCCTCCCTTTTTCTCTTCCTCTCTTCCCCTTCCTCTCTCCCTTCCTTTCTGTCCTCCTCTCCCATCTTTCCTCCTTTCCCTCTTCCCTTCCTACTTTTCTTTTTCCCTTCCTTTCTTTTCTTCTTCCCTTCTTTCCTTTCTTATTTCACTGGCATAGGAATATCAGCACTTACTTCAAAATTTCTTGTCTCTGTGAGTACCTTGAGATTCTTAAATTGTAAATGACTGATCCAGAATGGCACAACTAGTATGGTTCAGAGGCAGGACTTGAACTCAGGTCTTCCTGATTTTTAGGTCAGCTAGCTCTATCCATTATACCACCCTACCTTTATGTCACATATATGAAATAGGGATAGGAAATGATTATGACAAAAATAAAAGGCACCAATAAAACTTATTTTCAAATGTAAAAGAAAGGAGAAAGAAAGGCATAAAAAGAAAGAAAGTGAGAAAGAAAGGAAGAGAGAAAGAGAGAAAAAAAGAGAGAAAGAAAGAGCAAGCCTTGGATTGGTAGTCAGGACTCCTGGGGACTATTTTCAGCTCTACTCTTAACTAGTAATGTGACTTTGGTCTGCTCAGTCAATTTCTTGGGACTCAGGTTCCTGATCTGTAAAATGAGACATCTGGGCTTAGATGATCAATCAGTCAACCAGCACAGCCAAGATCCAAAGCTCATATAGTGGCAGATCCGGAACAAGAACCAAGTCTTTTCTCTTTTATTAAAACAAGCACAACAAAAACAAACCACTTTTTTTATTAGACCCAAACATGGACTTTTCAATAGTACATAAAAGATAGAAAAATGATTGCAGATGAAATTCTGAACCTCTACTTATATTAAAAAAATCAACATGACAATAATATAACTGCCTTATTCTTTGTTTCAATAAAAAGCATACATATTTTTGTTCAAATGGATTCTTCTGTTGTTGATCTCTTTGGGAGTATGTGCCTACAGTGGTATTACTGGGTCAAAAAGTATGCACAGTTTAGTAACTTTTTGAACACAATTTCAAATTACTTTCTAAAATGATTGGATCATGACTAATATGTTTTATATGATTGCATATATATATGTATAACCTCTATCAAATTATTTATCATCTTAGGGAGGGAAAATCTGGAACTCAAAATTTTATTAAAAATGAATGTTAAAAATTATCTTTACATGTAATTGGGAAAAAATAAAATACTATTTTAAAAAATAAAATGGTTGTCTCACTTCACAGCTCTGTGAACACTGAATTAATGTGCCTGTCCTAAAGCCCCTCCAACAACTGAAAAAGATGACAGAAAGGGAAAATAGCCATCTTATGCGTGTGAGGTAGAACCCTAAAGTCAGTCTAATTTGCATTTCTCTCATACTTTTACCGAGTTGTTTATAACTTGCCTTTCTTCTTTAGAAAATTGCCCATTCATATCCTTTAAGCATTTATTTATTGGAAAATGGCTGTTGCCCTTACATATTTATATGAATCTTGGATATTAGTTCTCTACTAGGAGAAAAATTTGTCACAAAGATTTTTCTCTGTTGTTTCTTTTCTAATTCTAATTGCATTGATATTGTCTGTGTTAATCCATTTTCCAGTTATCCATTTTATTTCTTTTGATCTCTACCAACCCTTGTTCAGTCAAAAATGTTCTAAAAAAGTATCTCCTTCCCTTCTTCTCTAACTTGTTTCTGATATGACCTTTCATATTTAGGACAAGTATCCATATGGAGCTTATTACAACATGAGAGATGTTTGAGTCAATGAATCTGAATAAATGAAAAATATCTGTTAAGTGCTTACTATAAATTTGAAATCAAAACAGCCTCTGCTTTCAAGAAGCTTACATTGCTATGGGGGAGATAAAACACATAGGAGGATGTTGGTCAGGGTAGGAAGTTTTAGTCTAGGGAGTCACAAAAATTGTGAGTGTAAAAATAAGGCAGTCCACTGATATGCCCTTTTCCAAAGACAATGGTGGTATTGATGTGATTAAAAAGACTTGGGATACTCAAACGGAGGTGGCTGGTCAGAAAATGACAAGGGGAAAAATGAGGCTGTATGGTCCCAGGGAGTACAGAACCGAATGCCTTAGCTTCTATCAGGCATGGTTCCTAGTAACCCAATTTGAAAGGTCAAGAAGCACCAGCTCCTTGAGATTCTCAACTTTTGTTGTTCTTCCAGAAGAATTTTGTTTTATTTAACCTACTTCTACAAAATAATCCACAGGTAATTTGAATGTCATGGAACTAAACCAGTAAAGCAATTTAGGTAGCACTGTCCCTTTATATTACAAATCACAAACACTCAATCTCTCTTCCATGATTTGTCTTTCTTTAGTTCTGTAAAGAGACTAATATGTAATTAGAGTATTCATATAAATCCTGTGTATGTTTTGAGAGGAAACCTCCAAGTATTTTACTTATTCTGCATATGTTCTGAATGGAATTTCTTTTTTCCTTCTCTTCCTGCTGGAAAGAATTGTTAATATACAACTTATAATTATTGTGAGTTATTTATATCCTGCTACTTTATTGAAGTTATCGATGGTTCCACTTAATTTTAGTTGAATATCTAGGTCTATCTTCCGGTGTTCTTTCCACTCTGCTACTTTGCCTCAAATACATATTCTTTCTGAAAAATACAAACCAAAAAACTAATGTCTTCTATTCCTGTTTCAGTTTCTAACACTACTCCCTCCCTCATTCACAACTAGACTCCCAGCCTTACGAATTCAAATGATGGAAAAGAATGTTTTGGCTCCCAGGCCAAAGGGCCTCAGAAATCCAGGATTCTGGCTGTAGTCTACAATGGCTTGTTTTCTTTCTCCTCTCCCAGATTCACTGATACACAGCATTATATATCCTTGGGCTGGGAGCAATGGGTTCTTTAGCTTTCTTGTTGATGAATTCTTATTCCAAATTCTCTTGGCACTGATCCCCTTCTCCTGGCTGCTATGTATGTAATGAGTCTCTTGCTTCAGGGTGGTTCAGCATCTAATAGCAGCAAAATAGTCAACTTCCACTCCCAGAGCAAGTGGTAGGGAAAGTCACCACCGGGGAAATACCTGCAGCTTTCTGCAGTTCTCCAGCAGGGCTGACAAATCAAGGTTTTACATTCCTTTCCTGGCTACCTGAAAGCACAACCATTGGCTTATGAAACACACAAAAAGGTTCATTTTCATGCATTTCTGATCAGCACGTAATTAAAGAACATAATTCCAGAGAGACAGTCCAATGCCCAAAGTAGTTTAAGAGATCAAATGCATAAGGAGTCAAACAACAATATAAAATGAAAAGCCATTTCCCAAAAGATAACTGGTCAAAAGATACCGACAAACAATTCTCAAAAGAAATCCCAATGTAGCAACTATAGGAAAGATTGCACTCCTGTTTAAGTTGGCCTTCTACATTTCAATGCGTACTAAATCCTGGCTAAATTTAAAAAAAAAAGCTTTGGCTAAAGTGACTGTGGGGAAGAGTAAATGTTAGGAGAGTAAATGTTACATGGACATGCTCATAAATTTAAAAGTCAGTGGTTTTTTATGAGTCAACAATTTGATCTATTTTCAAAAAGTCAGTATAATACTTACATTCCCTTTTCTCAAGCTACCAACTTCCCCCTTCATCATAGGCCTCACCTCTAACAGATACTCCTGCCTATAATTAATACCTTAAAACAGCCATGGTCTTCCTCATAAGTCTTTTTTTTTTCATTTTTCATTATGAAAGCTCATTTTCTGAATCAAGAATTACTATCTTGTACTGGAAATTGAGGGGATGCCCATCAATTGGGGAATGGCTGAACAAGTTGTGGTATATGAATGTGATGGAACACTACTGCGCTATAAGAAATGACGAGGCCTGGCAGGACTTATATGAACTAATTCTGAGTGAAGTGAACACATCCAGAAGAACATTATACACATAATATCCACAATGTACAAGAACTGTTTCTGATAGACTTAGCCCTTCACAGCAATGTAAGAGCCTAAAACATTTCCAAAGGACTCATGATACAAAATGCCATCCACATCCAGAGAAAGATCTATGGAGATGGAATGCAAAATGAAGCAACTATTTTCTCCTTTGTTATGTTTTATTTTTCTCATTGTTTCTCCCATTTGTTTTAATTCTTCTATGCAATATGACTAATGAGAAAATATATTTAATAGGAATATATGTATAGAACTCATATAAGATTGCATGTTGTCTTGAGGAGGGAAAAGGGAGGGAAGGAGAGAAAATTGGTAATTTATGAAGTGATTGTTGAAAACTGAAAACAAATAAATTAATAAATTTAGAGGAGGGAAGAATGACTATCTTTTGGCATGAACAAACACAAAACTTATATCATATACTCAATTGCTTCTTTTCAGCAAGTCAAGCAATAACATAAACTAAGGAGTCATTCCTTGATAGATAAGTGCTCAATATGAACAGATCTCTGAAGAATTGTCAACTTAGCAACCATATGAAAGGTAGTGCTCTGTTCTCGCCATGAACCCTACAATGATCTCTGCTGAAGTCTTAGCCACCTGATTCACCTTGCTATCTATGCCAAAGAGCATGCCCTGGAAGAACTTTTACCCAGAGATCCGTACTTCACTTCCATCTCTCCTCTCTGGTCATCTTCTCCAAGCCCTGCCCATAACCTTGTCATCAAGTATCTACAGATCTTTTTTCCCCTTTCTCTTAGCTCTATAACCATGTATTATTGGTCCTGAATGCGGTATGTCAATCTACACTTACAGGGTTGCACTCATCATACCTACAACTTTTCTAGCCAAAGCACCCCTTTCTGGCCATGATTCCCTTATATGTGTTGGCTTGCCTATGAGCATGTAAGCTTCTCAAGGACAGGCATTGCTTTTGGATTTGTGTCCTTAGTGCTAGATACATAGTAAGCATTTAGTAAATGTTTTTTCAGTCATTCATTCCCTGCTCCAAAACATTAAGAGAAAGGAAAATCCTAAGAACTTTGAGGTTCTTCTTCTCTTCTTCAGCAAATTAGTAAATATTATTATAGTCAATGGTGGTGGTGGTGGTGGTGGTGATGCTTGTCCTTTGCTTTAGAAGAGGACCATGACATCAGGAAGGTGATGTCATGGCTTACAAGTGAATTGGCTTTAAATGAGGAAGGGCTGTGCAAAGTCACCAACCTCACTCTGTAGCCATCTGATTCCAGTGGCAAGATACAGATCTGGATGGCTGAAAATGGCCCTGGATGCAGTGACAGAACTTGGCTTTTTTAAGCTAAGGTCTTTCCCAGGTCTCAGTTTGACCCCCCACTAAAAGTCTTTTGCAGTTGGTGTTTCCTAGGTGCTTTTTTAGGGAAGCATTTTCCAGTGCCTTGCCTAAAAGAACAAGCCAGAAGACAGACACAATCAGGCCAGACATGGAAACATTCAGGGGAGTACAGGTGACATGTGGGGACCAGAGAGAGGTACACATTAACCCAACATGAATGGACAAAATACAAAAATGCAGGAATCAGACTCTTGGTTGGTTGCGGGACTCCTCTTTCAGCACTGGAGGTCTCAAGGCAAGCCGGATTCAGCGGTGATGAGAGGTGTCTCTCCACAGGTACACTCCTCTGCTTTCACTTGGAGGATTTTTTTTAATTTTCTTTTTCTGGTGAGGGGCAAAGAGGAGTGGGAGGCTACAGAGTGTGTGTGCATGTGTGTGTATGTGTGTGTGCTACATGAAATACACTTCAAACAAAGAGAGACATAGAGTTAAAATAAGGGCTTGGAGGAGAAACAGTTATATCTCAGCTGATATAAATTCAATGTTGAAGAAGTTGTGGAATGACCCAAGATTACAAGTGTAGGTCATCTATATGAGGAGGTCAATATTAATAAGAAAGGTACAAAATATTTATGGTAGCAAAGAACTGGTAAGAAAAAAAAATGCCCATCAAGTGGAGAGTGGCTAAACAAACTGCAGTAGACGATTGTAACTGAATGTAAGAAATTATGAATATAATGAATTCAGAGAAGCATGAGAAGGGTTTCATGAGATGTTGAAAAGTAAAGTAAGCAGAACCATGAAGACAATACATGCAAAGACTACCACAATGTAAATGGAAGGAGTATAGCAATGAATGAAACTACAACGACCAAACTCAAACCCAAAGTAGAAAAAGAAGAATGGGCCTCCCTCGTTCTGCGCAAAGGCATGTTCCTAGGAGTGTGGTACATTACTGATTGGCTTTCTTTTCCTTTTTTTATCCTTTCTTATAAGGGATGACTCTCTGGGAGGAAGTGTATTAAGAAATATAAGTGAACAAGGTATCCACAAAAGCCTTTTTTTCAAATGAGCTCCAGACCTATCCCTATAGAGTATAATGAGTTTTCATCAAGCCAGATTTCTCAAAGTGCATTCAGATTTACTATACTCCAACAAATCTGTGATCTGCTGTTATGCCAAAGAGAATAAATAAAATGTTTGAAGGCTCCTTTTAAGCCACAATGAAACTGAAAGACATAAAACTTTTAAGCCTTTACTACCAAGACCACATATAGCCATAACTCAAGAACACATAGTTTTTAATTTATAATTCTTAAGTTATGAAAGTTACAGATTAGAGCTTTTCTAGCTACAGAACTGTGATATTCATGGCTTGGGGGTCATTCTTTTGGAGGCAATAGGAAGGGGAACAAGGGACATAGAGAAAGTGAGAGTGTCCAATGATGAGCTGGTAAATGTTTAACAACCAGCTCTCCAAAGGAAAAAAAAACTAGATCATGATACGTTTTTCGATGTAACTTGCATTATTAGCATTTTCTCCATCGTTTTCTCAAGACTAGACTAAAAATCAAGACTTGAGTTTTAGTGTTTGTTGACTTCCAGGTAAAAATATTCACACTAAAATTTAACCAAAGGCTAGCTAGTTCAGGCTGGCTTCCCTCACACTGCTGACATCCTACACCCCTGTCCATACCTCCACCCCACCCAAAAAAGAAAAGAAAATGAAATTAGGTTAAGATGGTAACCAGGGAAGCCCAGAAAGGCAAAAGAAGTAACAAATAGGTGTAGACCTGGGGGAGGGAGTTAAGGTAGCCCTTACCACTTTGTCTTGGAGAGGAGATGATGATGGAATAACTGTTTATTCCGTGAAGCTCCATTAAGAACCTATGATCTTTTGGCATGAACAAGTAGCACTACCTCCTTGCACTGATGACCACCTCTCTGAGTCCAACTACCAGAACTATTAGGAGAAGGGAAAATAAAGGCAGGGAAAGCAGGATAATTGCCATAAAGATGAAAACGTATCTGTCCACAGAGACATATTTACAGGTATATATCATTTATAGGGAGAGAGAAAAAATGGTACAGAGGGAAGAACATTAGATTTCAAGTCAGAGGATTCCTCCCAAAAAATTCTAGTTTGTTTAAGGATTTTGAATTCTCTAGGTTTGTTTCCTTACCTATAAAATTGCGGGTTAGAAGGTTGACCTAATTCTCGAGTCTAATAGGATTGCTTTGGTTATTAATAATAATTTTCAAAATAGCACATTTCAGGGAGGGAATGAACTAACTAAAACCACTAATACAAAATGGATTACCATTCTTACAGATGAGGTAATAATCACATATTTTTTTTAAAAAATTTATTTTATTTTGCTTTCAGGGCTGTATTCTCTTCCTCTTACTTTCCCCTCCCTCCTCATTCCTATTAAAGAAAACAAGCAAAACAAAGCCCAATAAAACATATACAATCAAGCAAAATAAATTCTTCTTTTGGTCATGTCTAAAAATGAAAAATATAATTCAGTCTGCACTCTGAAGATGTGAAGCATGTTTCATTATGAGTCCTCTAGAGCTACGCTGAAAATTATTTCATTTTTAATAATCACTCAAAGTTGTTTTAGTATATTAACTCAATTACTCCTCTTGTGATAAAGATACTTGATTATTTCTCTTCTCAAAAGGGAAATAAATAACACTTCTCAGAAACTCTGTCTCAGGAAAGGCCCAGTACTGCCTCACCGTATAATCAAAAGAGAGGAGTAGAGACGTAACTCCTTCCTCAAACCCCAAAATTCATGCCAGTCAGCATTTTAAGATGTACAAAGACCAATCTACAGAGCTGGCATTTGCATGCTGGGAAAAAGTGAAAATGTACAATGTGATAAGTCACTTATGATATGGGAGGGTGAGGTGGTGGGAATCTTTCTTCATAAATAAAAATTCTAGTTCTTAATCATTTTATTCAGACCATTACAAAAGAGAAAAATTTTGTCCTAAATAGAACATAGTCAACCAGCATCTGTTAAGGCTCTGTTGTTGTTTTAAAATTCTCTCCCTACATGTCCCCCACCTCTACTTCCCTACCCCGCCAACAATAAGGAAGCTCCTCTTTTAACCTACAGTAATTGCAAGCAACACTGAGTGTATGGAAGAAACTTTTTTTGAGAAAATGGAGAAAATATTCTTTTCTGTCACACACACAACTCATGATTTCACATTTACTCAGACTATTGGACTACAGCTAACCTAGCTTCAATGAAAGACTTTTCCTCCCCAGAGGCAAAAGAGAAATGGATTGTTGCCAGATGTTCTGGAGTCCACCCTTGTACTTCACAACAAAGACTGGGAAGTGTCATCTGATTTGACTAGTATTGGCTTGTTGGACCAGGCGTCTCAAAAGCTTAAAGAAAAAAAAACAACCTGATACTTTAGAGCTACAAGACACAGATTTAAATCCTTTTAAAAAAAAAATCAACAGTAATTTTATTACACAGACTATTCAGTATATCCTCAGTCTTGAACGTCAAATAGTATTTGCAGCTGGAGATATTGAAGAGGTTGGATAGAAACATTTAAATACTGTAAATGAAAGCTATTACCATTATAAAAGTAACCAAAAAGAAACACTATCAGTGGCATCTTCCTTGGAAACCAAGGTTAAAAATTGCATTTACTCAAGGGCTAATTATTCAGTTTGTGGACTGCTGGTGCTACTGATTTTTCCTTCCTGATGTCTCTTATTCATCTCTTTCCTCTTCCCTCCCACTGCTACTTCTATCACCTTAGGCAAGAAGTTCATTGTCTCACATCTGGATTACTTCAGTGGTTTCTTCCTCTTCCACTAGGTTATATCCTCTTCAGTCAATCCTGTATAGCATGCAATTTCAGAGAAAAGTTCCATCCAAAACAACTACTACTTTTAGAAGTCCATAGGATCATGGCAAAGTGACGTAGTGATTAGAGGGCTGGCCTGAAGGCAATATAAGACACCTCTGCAACTTACAGTCTTAGACTGCTCAAACTACCACAACAACAAAAAACCAAGGAACATTTACGTGGCACTTTAAGGTCTGCCATTATGAATTCATTCAACCCTCTCAACAACCCTATGCGTTAAGTGCTATTATCCTCATACTCCAGACAAGAAAACTGAGGCACAGAGCAGTTAAGTGACTTTCCCAGGGTCACACAGCTAGTAAGTTTCTGAATTCAGGTCTTCCTGACTCCAAGTCCTTCCATCTGTGAACTGTGAAACTTAACTGCCTAGGGCACTGATATGTTAAATGAATTGCCCAAGGTCATATGTGTTAGAAGCAAGACCTGAATCCAGAAATTTCTGGCTCCGAGGGCATTTTTCCATAAGATTATTCTGCCTCCTTCAGTTCTTTCCTACTACAAAAAATACTGCTGTGAATATTTTTGGGAGGGATGAGCGTGGGTATAAAAGATAGATAGAAAGATAGATATGTGTATGTATGAATATGAATATGCGTGCGTTAAGAAAATTTTTTTTTAAATTGATACCTTTTGGCTCAGAGACCTCACTACCAGGCATCAATCTCAAGAAGGTCAACGATTTTAAAAAGGAGGTATATTCATGTATGTGTGTATACACACACATACAAACACACATATAAAAAGGGCCATATACATGCATATGCATATATATATATAAGCCATGCATGCATGTATTCATATACACGTATATGCATACTGTGTGTGTATGTGTACCTTTTCTTTTTTTATTATTGACCTTGAAGTTAATGCCTTGCAATGATGTCTCTGAGTTGAAAGGTATGGATATTTTCACTTTCTTAGCATGATTCAAAATTCGTCATTTTCTTGTCCCCTCCTATATTATTTATCAGACCATTATCATTCCTTACTGTTATCAGTGAGACCTTCCCCTCTTCTAATTTACTGCATCTAATACACTTTGGTCTTGAAAACCAAAAAATTCAGGTTTTTAGTATTATGTGTAAAGTAACTGTATACAGGCTTTAAATGAAGCCTGGGCTGTATTTGAGTAATAGGGAAACAGTTTTCTACTTTGGTGGTTCAGCCTCCACCACCTCACTTCATTTTTTGCTTCTTTCTAGGTTCTCCGTTCTTTTGCAGAAAGCTGAGGTTGCCAGACAGCCAAGTTCCAAATAGGTGAGGTTGGAATATGCTCTGATTTCAAGTTCTCCTTCTCTAGGAATATATATGCTGGTGTCACAAAATAAATAAAGGAATGAAATGAAGAAAGGTAGCAGTGCTAAAGATGACAATAGTTTTTGTTCAGAGCCTTCTCCAAGATTTATTAAAATAAAATTTTAAAAACAGCCCAACCTACAGTACTGGGGATGTCTCCTATTAATAGTGTTTTTAAAAAATATTTTCATGGAAGTAAAACTATGAAGAAGCACCTCGAAGAGAGTGATAAAGTGCCAATTTACTGCTCAAAGCTTGGTCTAGTACTCCAGACACATGCCTTCAAGAAAAATCACATTTATAATCAACATAAGGTTGTTGGTTTTCCTTTTTTCTGTTGTTTTTAAGGTTCTGATATGTAAGTGGCACCATATTTCCAATTTTTGTTTTCTTTTAGTGAGTTTCAGCAAGTAAATGCCTTTTTTAAAGATTCTAGCACATATTTTAAAACAATATATATATATATGACAGAAGTCAATAAATCTCCATATCTACAGAGAGGTTTGCATTAAAGCATATTAAGAAGAGCTATTAGCAACGGAGACATATGGAGTAGAGGAAAACATGCTTCTGCCGTTCACTCTCAGGAGCAGGAGATCTTTAACAGTTTTCTATAAATTATATATAGTAAATCATCAGAACTTGCTACTTTTCCCACTCACAAGTCTCAATGTGCAAGAATACAACTCATCTGCTAACATTCAAATTTAAAATAACTGTTTTCGTAAAAACACACCAAACATTTCTTAAGTATCCTATGGCATGGTGGAAAGATATAGAGGCAGAGATCCCGGACTCATAACCTGTTTTTGCTATTTAAAACTTATGTGATCACTGGCAAACAACGTCACCTCTATATGACTCAGTTTCCTTTTCTGTAAAATGAAGGGGTTGAACTAGCTGGCCTCTAACATTTCTTCCTACTCCAAATTCTAAGATCCTACTAAACAACAAAGAAGCTTTTCTTTGCTTTCTAAATGGTTCCATTGAAAACATCTCTCTCAGGATCAGTAATGGTTGAATGAAAATTAGAGATCTCAGTGCCCCCATCTAACCCTCTTTAAAATAAAACAGTCTCCAAACTATGGTTTATGAATGTAATGCAATACTATTGCACTATAAGAAATCATGAAGTAGATGGTTTCAGAGAAACCTGGGAAGATTGGTATGAACTGATGCGGATGAAGGAAGCAGAACCAGGAAGAAAATATATAGTATAACAATACTATCAAAATGAACAGTTTGGAAAAACAATTTTAAAATCAACCTAATGATCAACTATGAATCCAGAGGATCCATGATGAAAAATGGTACCATGATGAAAAAGGGTACCTGCCTCCTAACTGAAAGGTAATGAATAAGGTAAGTAAAATGAAACACATTTTTGATAGGGCAAATATGGGAATTTGTTTTGCCTGACCATGCATATTTGATACAAGGTCTTTTTTTTTGTTTTCTTTCTCATTAGGGAGGGGGATGGAAAGGAGAAAGGGAGAGAAAATGCTTGTTAAGTGAAAAATAAGTTTAAAACTAAAATAAAACACTTTCTACTTTACTATGCCTCACTCTTTGAACTGCTCTCTGTCCACTGCCATGTCAGATGCTAACATGTCCAAATATAAATAAGGAGGCTTTGCTTGTAGTTTTGGCACTTTCCATTGGGCCAGCTGGAGCAGTTTGTTCCTGAAGGGTAAGCATCTGCCAAATGTTCAGGTGCTTCAATGAATCTGTTAGAGGGAGGCTGGGAGTTAACAGTAAGGGAAAAAGAAGGGGAGGGGAGGAGACAGATCGGATTTCTTCTTCTGGGCTCTTCACTGACAGCTCTCTCAGTATTCTGAGCAGCTGAAGGTTATACAGGGTTTGAGCTTGTAAATGGAAAGGCTGACGTGCCATTCTAAAAGTGGTCATTCTTAATTCCACTCTGTGTGTGTGTGTGTGTGTGTGTGTGTGTGTGTATGTGTGTCTGCTTCCAGTCCTGAACACTCCTTCATCTCCTACTTCCATGTCACTGCGGCTCAGGGTTTCTAGATTACACAGCTAATTCCTCAACCTCCAGTCTGATTTATTTCAGGTCTTTACTTCTGGATTCTTCTTTCCCCTAAAATACACTGGTGACTTTCTTCTGGTCCCATAGGCAACCACTCAGTGATTCTGATGGCTTATCTAGAAAAGCTCTTCTAATCAAAACAACTTGTGTCTACAGTTCTTGAAAATATATAAAAGCAGTTTGCTAAATTCTCTTATTCCCATTTTATAGAGAGGCTAAATGATGTGTCTAGCATGAAAGAGCTAGTCAGAAGCGGAATCAGGACTTGACCTTGGAACCGCAGAATGCCACATCAATACAGAGTATTTGAAAGAAAGTGATTTTTAGTCCAGATAACTGGGTTTAGACCTTGGCTCTCATTATCAGTCTGACTTTGGGCAAGTCATCTAAACTGTCTAAGTTTCATTTTCCTTATCTATAAAATAAAGAGTTTGACTAGAAGACCTCTAAGGCTTCTTCCAGGTCTAAATGGCCCAATCTTAAAACTGGTGTTATTTTCAAACACTGAAGTAAGACAAAGGAAAAGAACTCATCACAGGACAAAGATTTACCCCCTTCAAAACCGTTATCCATTTGAAAAGTTCATGTTCAGTAAAGATTAATACAGCATCAAATTTATCCCATATAGGAGAAAAATATAGAGAAATATATATGTGGTCAAGTTGTCCAGTCCAAGGTTAAGATTCTTTATACGTGTCCATCATTATTATCGCTGTTTTTAAGAGCCCAGTATATTATGGCTGCTTGATGAATCAATCAACAAATATTTATTAAGCTCCTACTATGCCTTAAGAGGGATTATCAATAGTAACTATGGCTCTTTTCCTCCGAGCTTGAGTTACTTAATTTTTTTTTCTTTTGCTCCTTAAAGGGGCCATTCTCTGATTACTTCTTAAAGAAGCCTATTCACTGAATGGGCATCACCTTGTTCTAAGTGAGTACTGAATAGGCCTTAGGAGAAAAAGGCCAAGGTCTTCCTTGCATCCTGGGCCATCTCCAGTCATCCTGATGAATATCTGGTCACTGGACCCAGATGGCTCAGGAGGAGAAAGTGAGGCTGGTGACCTTGCACAGCCCTCCCTCACTCCAAACAAAGTCAAGTGCAAGTCATGTCATCATTTCTCTGATGTCATGGTCTTCTTCGAAAATGAAGGACAAATACAGACAGCAACAATGGTCCAGGCACTGGGCAAGACAAACACGATGAACAATTCCTACCCAAAAGGACAAATGGGGGAATAAATGTTTTTAAAATATAGCATAAATATAAAGTTAGTAACTATAGACAACCAAGTTGTTCAATATAAGGGAGGCCACCAGTTGTTAAGGGGATTGGACTCATTTATAACCAAGCTTTAGAATTCATGCAAAGAAGCAGTTATGTAGCCCATCTCTCCGTCCTATTCTCCACCCCCATCCCCACCCCCAAACCCATTCAGTTGAGTGAAAAAGACTGACATGGTCAGAAACTGTTTTGTTTTTGTTTTTGTTTTTTAGGAAGGAAAACAAAAGAACTGATTGGTCTTATATAAAGCAACAAGATTTGTTACCATAGTGATTTTTCCACTATTTTGGTCCGGAAAACTTCTTCCTGGTCCAGGTTTACAGTACAGTAGCAATCTCTCATCTTGTTTGGCCCCGGATAAGTAGGAAGATTTTTGGCTTCTCCTGAAAGACAAAAATAGAATGTACACTTTTCTTAGCACAGAGACATTGAGTCCGCACACTCATTTCCAATTCATGATACGTTCATTTCACACTAACCAGACGGCTTCCTTGTTTGAATGCTCACTGGTGCCTTATATGGCCTTGATTTCCTT
This sequence comes from Potorous gilbertii, assembly GCA_028658325.1. Classification (NCBI taxonomy): domain Eukaryota; kingdom Metazoa; phylum Chordata; class Mammalia; order Diprotodontia; family Potoroidae; genus Potorous; species Potorous gilbertii. The sequence continues at coordinate 403,456,267 of CM053771.1, read as the reverse complement.
ATTATTGTAATGTGTTAACATCTAATAATAGAATCACGTGTTCCTGTTTACAGTACAAGGTAACACACTGCTATCAGTATTCTGTATTCTCAGACTATGCCAGAATTAAATTATATGACCTTATTTATTTAAAACTGAAACTAAATGCCCCTCTGTCTAACCAGACACAAGCTATGAAATTAGGAATTATACTACACTCTATTCCAAATTGAAAACTCTTATTTTACATTTCATATTGTCAATAGTCAGTCGGAGAAGAAGATGGAGAATGCATGGGAGGGCTACATTAACCATTTTATTTACAAACCCAAACCACCATACTAGCCTTCAGCTCCTTGGAAGACAGAAACCAACCTGTTGGTTTACATCTCAGAAGAGGAAATCTGATCTAGGCCCCAATTTTTTTTTTCTCCACTTTCACCTCCCAGTATCTACATCCAAACTTCACTGAAGCACCTTAAGATTTGGGAAATATTTATACTAAAAGAGCAGACGTCAGTCTGGCCAAGCAGAAAGTGTCCGTACTGCAAAAGTTCCTTATTTACACTTTTTGTCTGCTTAGGGATTATTAGCAGAATCCCTTTCACCGCGGTATTCTACTTGGGGAGGTGGGAGTCAGGTGGGGGGAGTAAAAGGAGGAGGAAAGTAGTAGGAAACAACACAGTTGATTTGTGAATGGAAAGAGAACAGAGATGAATGAAATTCAAGCAACAGTCACAAGGGTAGCTTTTTAATGGGACATCTGCCGTTCAGTGTAAGTCAGTTCTATTGCAACAAATGCCTCTTTCAGTCTCTGGATTCCCAAAGGGCTTTGACACTAACAGAAGTCATTTTGGCTTCTAATGACATCTTGTGTAAAATGTCCTCGGCAGACATTGTTCAAGGAACACAACATGAAATGATGGGGGCTCCCTCAGCACAGCTGACCAACACAACGTAGCGAAGGCCGGCTTCTGTTCAAAGCTTTCAACTCCAACTAAGTATTTGAGCAGAAGCTGGAAAAGCACATAGGACAACATAGATTTTTTTCAGGCCTCCAGCTTTAGAATTTAGAAGCTGAATACTTCAAAGCCCAAGTTGGAAATGGTCCCACCAACAGAGCCATTCATCTGAGGAGTTTCCAAGTATGTCTGTTTTTCCAAGTGTCCTTATAGTTCTAATAATTCAGCAGAGCACTTTGGTTATAGATTCTTCATACTGCAAAGCCCTCTGTCCTCCGCAGAGGACATGCTGTACATTGGAGGCAGTCATTTTGATTCTCCCCTCTTTTGTTTCTTTCTGGGACTTTCTTTGAAATCACCTTGGAATGATAGGTTTTGGTTTCTTTTTTAAGTTGGAAGGGACCTCAGAGGCAAACTGATCTGTGGAAAGGGAGACCCAGAAAAGTCAAATAACTTGCTCAAGGTCATGCAAACAGTAAATAAAAATATAGGACCCAAACCCAAGAACTCAGTCTCTAAATCCAGTTGTCTTTCAACTGTCCCAAGTACGCTTTAACTTTCCCCCACTTTGTCTTTACATTCAATATAATGCTCAACAAGCTTTTTTCTTTTTCTGGAATAGAAAGTTTAACTTTTTTCAGATCCAAGCCATCTTTATTAAAGAATCAGAAAATTACAAAATAAGAATTTTAAAGTTAAAAAGAAACTTATAGATCATCTCACTTTAAATGTGGGTGTATGTGTGTGTGTATATATATATATATATATGTATATATATATACACACACATATATATACACATATTTATGATTGTCATTCAACAATTGACCTTAAAAAGCAACTTAATTTCATTTTAAAGTTTCACTTTCACACCATTTTAAAACTCTTTATTATTTTGACTGAGCAAAACAGAGAATTAAAGCTTTCCTCTAAGTTTCCAACACGTTCCAAATTGCATAGGTCACTTTTCTGCATACATACTCTCTGTGTGGCTGGATTGCATACAGGACTTGGGAACTGGGGAAAACCTGAGTTTTAATTCTGCCTCTGATACCTACCAGCTGTGTGACTTTGGTCAAGTCACTTATTCTCTCTTGGCCTCAGTTTCTCATCTGTAAGATGGTGCTGAACAAGGTGACCTCTACACTGACTTCCTGCTCTAAATCCTATGACCTTAAAGAGGGAACATACTGCTGATGAGACTAAATTCCCTCACCTATAAGATGTAAAACATCCTCAGCCATGAAGTAATTAAAGAATTATCAGAATTATCTTTGAAACTTACCTAAACAGGGACATTTTCATATTCCATGCCATTTTTTTAAAACTCTGAGTTGAGCATAGAAAGAAAGTCACACAAGAAAAGCCAATCTGTTAACAGGCATATGCATCAAAGCTAAACCCTTAGGAAGTCGTTAAATGTCAAAAGACAGATTTTTATGAAGGATTTGAAGCATGGGAAAGGTCACATATGCACGTGCATATATGCTATGTGATATATTCACAAGCATGGCATCATATAATCCTATTCTTAGAAGCTATAACACAACACAGTGGAGTAAGAGCATCTTTTGGAGTAAGAACACGCAGAGAACAGATACAAATGAAGACACGAATGCCTACATTGTATTTCTCTTATCCTGGGTCTACCCCCAACCCTGTGACCAAGGGATCACAAGAGTGATCCACAAGGAATCATGGTGACCTTTTATAATTTCAAATTCTGTTTTTTTCCTTTTAGAATTAAGCAATTTACTATCTTTTAACTACTACGGCAGCTGGATGTCACTAATGTCTGAGCAAGGACACGGATAAAGTTGGTAAAGCTTCAGTTTCGCTCCCTTTAGAATTTAAACCTTGGGGGAAGGGGCTGCCAAGCGGAGCCCAAACATGTTCCAATGTTTAGCTGCAAGTTTATCTGTCTCTTAAAAAAAATAAGACCAATTGCCTCCACCACCACCAAAAAAAGAACCTTTCTGAATATGCTAGAGACATCTTTAGTGAGGAGCAAAGAATTGAGGCTTTGTTCTCCTTTGTTATGAACAAATGTTTTTATTTTTGCCTCTTGCCCCTCCCTTAACTCCCACATCCAATCAGTTGCCAAGTCTTGTGAATATTACCCCTGAAATATCTATCTCATCCTGTCTCCTCCTCTCCATTCCCACTGCTACAACCCCAATACAAGTTCTCATTACCACCCACATGAACTATTAAAATAGCCTCTTAACAGGACTTTCCTATTTCCATTCTTTTCCCTAATCCCCACCTTCAACCAAATTGCTGTCAGATTAACCTTCCTAATTGGACAGGGCTTTCACATCATTCCTCTGTTCATAATCCTTCAATGGTTCTCTTTATCTACCAAATAAAATCTAGTCTACATTCAAGGTTCTCCAAAATCTGGTACCATCCTCATTTACCAGCCTTATCTTTCTTACTTACCTACCACACTAATACTCTACCCTCTAGCTAAACGGCACCATGCACTGTACATCCTCCACATCTTTCTTGGCATCTGTCCCTAAACCTCTCCCCTTCTACTAGGTGAAATCTTACCTGTCCTCTGAAGCCCAGCTTAAAGTTTTAGCTACTTCCTCTACCAAAGTCTTCCTAATTCAGTTTCCCTTCCACTCAAGTAGACAATATGCACTGAGAGAATTTTGCTAGTACTTTGCCCCACTCTTATGTATCTACCATGCATTGTCTTGTAATGCAGTTCTATCTGCACACTATGCAGTAAGCTCCATGTGAGAAATCTGAACTTTATATTGTTTACTGAATTGAAAACAGGAGGGAGAGTATCTATCTTCTCTTTGGAATAGAGGTTTTTGAGAACCAATCATCTGGTAAAGCCCTTTATCAATTTTTGAGACACCATTTAAATGTGAAAATACTGCTTTGTTATACACTGGTATTCTTACTCCCTGATTTGCATCACATTATCCCCATCTATTTATGCCAATATAGTAATATTCTGGTTCCTATAACAATGGCAAAACCAGTGAGGCTGGGTAATTAATTGGACCCAAAATTAAAAGCACTGAGTTTCCAGATGAGGGACAAAAGCAGCTGCTAAAATTGCCTCTGCATATCTGCATGATCCCAGCCCTCTTACCTGCCTATTTACAGCAGAACCTCTAGTGGAGGGGAACATTTTAAAAGATGACAAATGCATATTAACACCTCACACTGAGAGCTTCTCAGTACATTAGTTAGCGGAAGAGAATATCATTGTGGGGGGAAAAAGGGGGCGGGGAGGAGTATGTCTACATTATGTTAAATGGGGATTGACTGAACCAGTATCTCTTCCATGTTGATTATCTATAACATGAGATTTTTAAAAAGCCAGGTTTTTCTGTCTCTAATGACATTTTTTTAGGTAATCAGGATCAAATGATGAACTCAAGTCTTCCTAACTCCAGATCTAATACTCTAATGACATTTTATGGATTTTTTTAAAATCTTCTTCTTTGTGAGATTAGATCAAATTACAGAACATTAGAGATGAGTGGAACCTCAGAGATGATCAATCCAAGTGTTTCTCAACTGCCATTTATATGGCAATGTTTTACCACCAAAGGTCCTGATTACTTAAAACTGCATGTTTAAGAAATCTGAGTCCCCATTCTCTACCTTTTTCTTTCTGCTTGTGGCCTATTTTATCCATACTAGCCTTCTCATCCTTTCTCCTTAAGCCACTCAAGAGCTGAGGTTACATAGGTTGGAACAAGTCAACAGAGTTACCCAGTAACTGTGGGTATGAATGGATCATGATCTGCATTGTTTTTCACCTGCTTCAGCCATGTTCAACTCTTCATGACCCTATCTGGGGTATTCTTGGCCAAGATACTAGAATGGATCGCCATTTCCTTCTCTAGTTCATTTTACAGATGAGGAAACTAAGGCACACAGGGTTAAGTGACTTATCCATGGTCACACAGCTAGTAAGTATCTGAGACCAGTTTGGGGAGTATTTCAATCCACAGGATCACAAAACTGTTGAGAGGTGGCATGAGAGCATGGCTTTATGAGAAGATCACTGTATTGATTTAGAGTCAGGAGAATTGGCTTCAGTTCGAATCTCACCTCTCTTCATTATTACCTGAGTGACCTAGACAAAACACTTAACGTTTCCTCATCTACAAAATGAGGGAGTTTATACAGAAAGTGAGGTGACTCTCAGCTCTAAATCTTTGATCCTACAAGTATCTTCTCAGCATTTACTTAAAGAAAAATATTCGTTGGTTTCTTTCGAAAAGCCAAGCTTCAGAACATGTTCATGCATGCATAAAGCACAGTCCCTAAGATGTACAACCACAGCTTTCACAGGTAGAGTGGAACATCCATTTTAAATTATAGGCACAATAAATACACCATGATATAGTGAATAAGAAGGCTGGGCTTGGAGTCAGAAGACCTGGTTCAATCTCTGGTCCCCTATTTACTGCCTTACTACATTTACCTTACTGCACTTACTATATGTTCTTACACAAATCACTTCATCTTTTGGCCTCAGTTTCCTCATCTATAAGATGAGAGACTTGGAGCCAATGAGCTCTGATGTCCCTTCCAATTCTCTATCTATGAAACAACGAAATTTTTGCAAAAAAATAACAGTTCTTACTGATTTACTAGAGGAAGTGGTAAGAAGAGAGTGGAGAACAACACACACACCTAATCAAAACCATAACTTTAAACATAACCTATCAGCACAGGGATGAGAAAAAGACAACTGAAGTTTTCTAAGTGTTGATATTCAATTATAGGCAAGTAGGACTACAGCACAGGAACCAAAACCAACATTAGAATCTGAAAGGGCATCATGCACAAGCTATCATTAGCAATAATTCACTTTGTTACGGTTGCGTGCCTACATATCCTGTCAGCAAGCTAACTTAACAAGTATGACAGGGAGACAAAACAAACCAAGACGGGGAGCTCAGAGCCCAGATTTCAAGTTTAAAGTGGAACTGTGCCCAGGCCACTGAGGGGCGTGAGAAAAAGTCATGACCTCTTTGGACACATTTCGCCCTCCCATGGATACAGACCTAGCAAACAGTCTATGAAAGCACACCCTGGCAGAAAGGTATTTTCATTTATGCTCTCTGAAAAAGAAAAATATATGATAAAAAATAATAAAATACAAAACCCAGGTACTTTTGACAAAACAAGTCTGGAATATAATCCAACCAAGAATCCAAACACTGCTGTTCCCATCAACCATAGAGGTTTGGGTTCATTAATATCACATTCTGTACTTCTACCTGTCACATGCCGAAGAACTGGTACTATTATTTACAACTTCCCTACTCACTCTCAACCCACTTCCCTCCCCAAAAAACCAAATACTTATACTGAATTGTATAATTCAGAAGAATAATGGGGGGAAAGGGAGAGGACAAGTTCTAAAATAACAGACTTATTCTCCCTCTTTAGCTCTCAATTTGAAAGTATTATATTCTAGTGGCCATAGATGAACACTCCAGAGCTCTTGAGTAACTAAGATAACAGATTTGGGAATGGTGGGAAAGTTAGAAGGTTATTTAGTTCAAACCTCAAATTTTATACACTAGGGAAACTGAGGCCTTGCAGAAGCCTCGGTACGAGTGGGGTTTGAACTCAGGTCCTCTACCTCCAAATCCATCACTGTACTCTGCTGCCTCTATGTTACTGCTGAACTGCCACAAACAAACAGACATTGTGGAAGACAATTAAACATTCATGGGACAGTGAACTGAAGAGAGGTAGCCAACTTATGGACATGGAGAGTGAAGTATTTCCCCACTGTTTGATCCATGGCTGATCAAGGAAACAGTTTTCCCTTGTTATAATTCAAACCTTCTCCCTTCATGCTTATTCTTCTGCGTCTTATTTGTACCATGTTATTAATGTTAGATTGCCATGCAAAAAATAAATCAATGCATGCCACGTTTTCCTTTATGCACCCTTCAATAATACGTAAATACCTTGAAGGCTGGAACTAGGGAGGTGTGTGTGTGTGTGTGTGTGTGTGTGTGTGTGTGTCTCTTTATATCTCCACTGCCCAGTACACAGTAAGGCTTTCATAAATGTTTACTGGGTTATACCAATGCAACTACTAAACATACCAGGGCAGAGTTCTGTTTATTTTATTTTATTGTTTTATTTTAACTTGATGGAAAAAGAGATGCTAGATGAATTGGTAGAAATATAGGATGGAGAACTAATGGGAAAGAAGAGCTCTAAGGTGTAGCCAAAGAAAACCCTCTCCTGAAAAATGGGAAGGGAAGGTAAAGAGGATGGGAACCCAAGAGACTAAGTTTATATATAGGATGGACTTGGGAAGAAGGAAGAATTTATTTAGGGTTACATGGCACAGGTATGCCTCAAATCTTGGAGAATTATGTCCACAAAGAAAAGGACTAAAAAAAGAAAATCTAAGAAAAGAAACTGAATAGTGGGATCCAACAGTGCCAAAATGGGAGCAGAGACCAGGAAAAACAGATTAGGTTACCCAGTGAGGAACCAGGCAAGGATTAAAGAGAGGACAGGAGAGAACTACTACCACCACCACTACTGCCCCACTGTCATCACAGTCTCCTAACAAAGGAAGCTTTTGTAACAGATGTGAGGAATTGCCACTAAAAACAGGAAAGGGCAACAGGACACCCATGTGTGTACACACGGACACAGACACAGACATAGACACAGACACACACACACACACACACACACACACACACACACACACACACGCACACAGAGTCACCAGTCCCTAAGAAGATAACCACTAAGGAAAGTAGAAGAAAAACCAAAGTATAAATAGAAAAAAGTCAAAATTTAGCTTTAGTCAGGAGAATTTTGAGCTATTCCTTCATTTTTTGATTCATTCAACAAACATTTAAGTTCCAGTGGCAGAACCCTGTGATGGGTACCAGTGGAGATAAACAGTTTAGATAATTCAGTCCTTGTCCTCAGGGAGTTTACAACCCAGTAAGGGAATAAAATCATATGAGATACATAATGCATAAGAATGGTGGGAAAGAGTGCATTTTGAGGTATAAAAGGAAAAGTAACTATGAAATGAAGGGTAAGATCATGATACACTCAAGTAACCTTGTAGACCAATTAAGCTGGACTGAAGAGAACATGGAGAAAAGGACAATGAGAATGTTCTGGAAAATTTTTTGTTGTTGTTTTCACTGAATGACTAGTAGAGCTGGAATGCAATAAAATCATGTGAAGCGTGCATGATATACAATAGATAGCTACCTTTACTTCCCATACTGCTATGGAGAAAGGACATTTGTATCTTTATGATTTACAGCAATTTTGTTCATTTTTCACCAGTCTCGCTTAACAAAAAAAAAGATTTAAAAAAAATCTTCCACATGTGCTTCTGGGGATTATTAACAGCACTGCAATTCTTCTTGTGTCAGGAAAAGTAAATGGCCTGCCTTTATCCCAGAACAACATCTGAAGAAATTACTGCTGTTAACACTGTCATTCTTTATGCAGTGATGCCTTTTAGTCACATGACAATTTGGAATTCAAACTCATCTACAAATCCTCTTAGACCATCCAGCATCTTGTAACAATGGAAGAGCCTATATTCAAAACTGGACAGTTTTATGATTAAAACATCCTATTTCCTTGAATAGATTTGTCTTTACTGCCTTGCTATTTTAGTGTCTGATATTAAATAGAACAAAAATCCATAAAACCTAGACTAGATTAGATTTCTAAATCAAGTTACCAACAGCCCCTTGCATACTGATTCAGAAGCCTGGAAAGTCAGATTTCCAGATGAATGTAGGTAATGGTAAAAAGCATCACTCAGGTTGAGTGGTGAGTTTAAGGATAATTCAAGAGCCCAAGTAAATGGAACCACTAAACTGGAAAATGCAAGATGGGTTGGAAAGGGCCTTAGAGATCACCAAATCGAACTCCATCCTTGTACAGTAACAAGAATCTAAACGCTGATTTAGCCAAGGTCACCTAACAATAGGTAAGCACTTTTAGATGTCCAATCGAGAATTTATTATGTGAAAATATGGAAATGGGATACTAGAAGAACCCAGTTTCTGTGCCAAATTTAGGGGTTGCCAGCAATCCCTGTTGATTATACAACAGGTTGCCAGCAACCTGTTGATTATAACTCTTAAGCTTTACTGTCTGTCCATGGACATTAGTAAATCATCCAACAATTAAGTGATTTATTTCTCTGTTGATACTCTCCTAATGGGACTATTAACATGATGAAATGTTTTTGTTAAAATTGACAATATGACCAATTGGGCTTGTGTTCGCTCTTTGCTAACAAAGGGTGCATGTTTTTAATTTAAATGAAGTACAACTAAAGAAAAGAATTATCTGTACAGGCATCATCTATCAATTTGTTGAACAAAGGGGAAATGATGCCAAAGAAACAAATTCATCATGGAGATTAAGGAAATCTCTATCCTGTTTTATTAAGTCAACAAGCATTTATTAAGTATTAATCAGTGCCAGGCACTGTGCTAAGCTTTAGGAGAACAAATACAAGCAGAAAGACAGATCCTCATCTCAAGGAACTTACGTTCCAGTGGGGGAAAACAACACATAAAAGGAAGATGATGAAAGGACAAGATTGAGCGAAAGAGATGAAGGTACCTTGTAGGGGACATTGTAGAAAAAATCCCGGAGAAGGACAAAGACGTTGGTTAGGCTGGGCATCCTCCCTAAAATGGAGGTTCTGGGAGGAACCAGGGAATCAAAGAAAGAGGCTGCAGAAGAAGGGTACGTCCAATGTGTGAAGACCAGGGATGAAATGAGTTCCCAGGATGCAGAGGTTTTGGGGGCATAGCTGGTTGTTGTCCTTCACTGTCAGAGGACCAAAATGCCACCACTAGGTTGGAGTCACGTTACAATGTATCCAACTGTAGCTGATCAGACAAACACAAGCTCAGAATTCTCTGCCACAAATCAAGCACAAATTAGAATGGAGCTATCTTTAAATTTGCACATCTCCTGTTTCTTTTGAGCTACTACAATTCTGTTTTGCTCATAAAGTACAGTGCCTTCTTTGATGTGGCATGCTACAGTGGGTGGTTCTTTGCCAGTATTTCCATGTCACACAATCAGTTCCAAAGTTCTTCATGAAGAGACCTCGAGAGTGTCCTTATATCATTTCTTCTGACCACCATGTGAGCACCTTCCTTGAGTTCTCTATAAAATAGTCTTTTAGAGAAGCATACATTTGATATTCAGGGAGTGTGACCAGCCCATTGGAGTTGCTCTCTCGGCAGTGAGTTCAAATACTTGGCAATTAGTAGAGAAAAGTCTGGGAGAGTCAGAAGTGCAGTCTGTTGGAAAGTAATATCTCTAGAGAAAACTTTGCTATTAGGCTCCCCCACCATGCAGCCAATTTAGGATGACTTCCCTTACACTGTAATAGCCAGAATTCTTCTCTATAAAAAGTCAGGCCTCATGAACCAAAGACGGATGCTTCTAAAGCACACAGGCAAAGAGGAGTGGTGATAGGAAGCCTTTGTGACCACCAAGCACAGCTTCTCCACTCAACCAGATTCTGTGGCTCTCTGTAATACTTACCAAGGGTCTGTCATCAGCTCCTTTGGAAGGAGTCAAATAAGGAATCAAATAAGAACATATAACTCAAGTTTTGAAAGGGATCACAGAAGCCATCCCTTCTATCTTCTTTTAAGTTCATCATATTTGGCACACCCCAGCCTAAGGTTTATAAGAATTTCAAGGAATACTGTACTTTAATGCTTTCAGTACCCCAGGTGTTCCACATTACCTTCTAAGTCAAATATGGAATAAACTTCTTAGAGTTGTCTTTCAAAGTGCTTCATCAGTGACTCCCATCTTGTCCCTCACCTCTCCACTCTCTCACCCTTTGCTGAGGTAACCATAGGTAAGGTCATTGTATAAGCAATGTGTCACTCATTTTTCTCACATACACACATTTAGTTTCCTGGACCCCCCTTCCCCAAGGCCAAGCACTTGGGACTCTTATTCTACTTACCCTTTCATACACACACACACACACACACACACACACACACACACACACACACACATATGAGCAATCAAGATTTAGGCACCTAGATGTGCAATGGGTAGGGTACTGGATTAGGAAAACCTGAGTTTACAGCAGGCCTTAGACACCTGGGAGCTGTGTGGCCCTGGGTAGGTCACAATCTGTCTCGTTTTAGTTTCCTCAAATGTAAAATGGGGACAATAACAGTGTCTGTCGACCTCCCAGGGTGTTTGGGAGAATCACATGAAATAATAGTAGTAAAGTGCTTAGCCTGGGGGGGGCACATAATAGGTGCTTAATACATGTTGATTTCCTTCCTTCTAAATCTTCAAGGGCCACCCTATGCTTGAAATGGATTCTGTCCCTTCCTTTCATGGCAGTCCTCTCTACCTGTTGAAATTCCATGCTTTCTTCAATGTCAACTCAAGGGCTTCCCACTCTCTAAAGCCTCCCTTTTATTTCATAATGAAAAATCACTAACCAAAAGTCAGAAAGGGTGAACATCAGAGAAATGAAATTAACTCTATAAGGCTTTTCCATTATGGAGTCATAAGAGAATGTCAAATATGAATGATTTAAATTATTTTAAGTAAAACTGAAGTTGGACTCACTCAAGTAATGTAAACGGTTCATAGACAGGAGACTAAAGTCTCTTTCTTGTTGGTCAGTTCCCCCTCAAATAGTCACAGATGTATTCATATACTTCAGATATTTAGATTTAGATATAGGTTTGAGTCATATTGCCTTACCTCCCAGAATTGTTTCCCAATTTTTCCTATTCCAGGTCACTAATTTTTCAGTTTCCAAAGAAACAAATCATCAGGGTTACACGAGGTTCAGGGTATTAATAGTAGAAAGAGGGTTAAAGAGGAGAAAATTGACATTAATCGTGTTTCATTCTCTATAGTTCTCAACTCTACTGAATGGAAAATTCTGTTACTATCTCCAAAAAAAAAGAAAAATCTGTTTTATTAGTAGTCTAAAACTGAATAGTGCAGGAAGATTCTTTCATTTCTCAACTCAACAAAACACATATGACCTTTAAATTACTCACAAAGGATGTGTAAATATTTTCGGCTCACTTTCAATTTCGACACTGTTTTTGTGGTCAAGGCAATTTGAAAATACCCATGAATTTAGCAGGGTTATTAAACATTTAGTGTTCTCTATAACAGCTGTTCTTCATTGCTTATTAATGGTTTGAATATTTTCTGTGGTTTGCATTAAAAACATAAGATAAAAGGTGAACCAGGCATTTGGCTTGAAAATGAATGTATGCTGGGGGAAATGCATTAAGAAACTGGCATACAAAAAACAGGTGAAACTGAAGTAAAAACACTTCCTTTGGGGAAAAACCTAGCTAACATACTAGATAACAACAAATCAATGCAACTCACATTTCTAGGGCATTTGGTTTACAAATGATTTTCTTCATAATAACCCTATTGAAGTAAGCAACTCAAGTATTATAAACCCTTTTTTTTAAAGAAGGAAACTGAGCGTCAGACAACTGAATGAACCTGCCCAGAATCATGCAGCTAGAAAGGACGAGAACCAGGATTCATTTGGGTTTTTTCTGAATTCAAGTCCAGTTTATTTTCCACTATATCATGGGAAAAAACATAGTGTAAGAGGGAGGCTACAGTAGAAATTAGATATTTCTTCCTGTACTAAAACCTAAAGATGCACATACGTCTTGTTCTATGTCTCACTAATCCTAAATTTATTCTCTACTTTCAAACGTAATCTCTGGTTCCTCTTTCCCTGGGTCACCTGACTTTTTCCCCTTCAAAATCTTGACCTTTTAGTTAACCAATTCAACTTTATACTACCTTCTACACTTTAATTCCTTGCCCCACTGTCCTATGACCTCCGATTCCTCTCCAAACAAGATTCTTCTCCAACAAGAGCTCATGAGGCTACTCCACAACATCACAGATGTCAAAATCCATTGCAAATTTGTCGCCCAGTTTCAACCAGGCCCTCACCCTGCATGCCAATCAAGCAAGCAAGCAATCAGCATTTATTAATATACACAACATAGTGGAGAAGTCAGTAAGACCTGGGGTCAAATTGTACCTTAGAAACCCATCTCCCTTCAAGGCTTAATTGAAGTACTACCTCCTCTAAGAGGCTCTTCTTGACTTTCGTATATTAGTGTTCCCTCTTCCATTACTTTGCATTTATTTGATAAATATCCTGTATTTACTGATTCATGAACATTTTCACCTAAGGGCAGAAATTGTTTCGCTTTTGTATTTGCATCCCAAGAGCCCAACACAACAGCTGCCACGTAGCAGGCACTCAAATGCCTGTCGATTATTAATCGATTGATGGATCAATCACTCTTGCTCCTAAAACAACTATGTAAATTAAATACTGGTTACATACAAAAATGAATTTGGAGCGTTGATTTGGAGAATCAGTCTATTTTCAAAATCAAATTTTAATTTTAGGATTCAAAAAAGTATTTAAGTAAAGGTGGTAATGGAAAAAAAGGCAAAATCGCAAAGAAGTGAGGATTAGCCAATCATTCTGCGCTCGCTCAGCTCACAGTCTTTTAAACAAAGCAGGCACTTAACTGTTTAATGAATTGAACTGAATTCTGATTTCACAATTTAACAAGAACAATCATTACATTTTCTATGCTTGATTTAGTCAAAGACTAACCACCTACTGAGTAAGAGGGTCAATTCATAACTCTCAATGCACCCTATTTTCTTCATATTCCAACGGTGCTTCACAGAATTGCTCATGGTGCCTCCCCTCATATCTCCATTATGTAGCATTCTATATTCCACAGTGAAGCCTGTTCCCTGAAGCTGGCATGCACACATGTACACATCGTTCTCCCTCCCAATATACATCATTTGCAGCCACAAAATAATCCCACTCCCAAAGATAAGCAACAAATTGCCCCTATTATGTGGGAGGGAGCAGGGCAGGGCAGAGAAGAAAATGAGAAAAACATGCTGGGCAACCATTATATCATAAAAATGCCTAAGAAGTCTGAGAAATTACAGCTCTTGGAAATGCTAAATGAAGGTACTGTCCAAGTCAGCCCCAGAGAGTGGACACAAACAAGCTAATGAAGTCCAGAAAAGGATGACCAAGGTGGTGAATCATGCCATGCAATGACCCGTGGAAGGAAGCAATTCTCCAGGCTAAGCTCCACCAATCGACCAGTCGACAATTATTGATTAAGGATCTCCTTCCATGACAGGCACTGGACTAGGTGTTGGAAATAAAAATTCAATAAATGAAATTATCCCTAAGACTTTGGGGGGGGCAAGCTGCCACTGGTTTTTGCTTGAAACCAGAGCTCAGAAGTAGGAGCAACTGGTAAGCACTACAAAGATGCAAATTTAGGAAAATGTTCTAATAGGTAACAATAATGAAGTTCACATTTATGTAGCAGTTACAATGTGTCAAATACTGTTAAGCACTTTACCATTATTTTCTCATTTGATTCTCACAACAATCCTGCAATCCTGCAAGGTAGGTACTATTACTAGTCCCACTTTACAGAAGAGGAAACTGAGTAGAGTATTCACTTTACCGCTGAGTGGTTAAATGACTTGCCCAGAGTCATACAGCTAGTAAATATCTATATATGGCTGTATATGAACTCAAGTCTTTCTGACTCCAGGCTCAGCACTCTACCTGCTGGGTCACCTAGCTCCCCAAGGACACACTTAAAACTGGCCCCAAAATAAAATGGGCTGTTTTTAGGAGGTAGTAGATTCCTCCCTCACTGAAAGTCTCCAAGAAAAGAACACTGCTTCTAGGTAGCAAGGACCTACCTGTAAGAACCCAGGGAAGCAATAAAGAGTAGGGTTTTAATGGACTTCATCAATGAGGCTCCAAATAAGAAAACAGCAGGCACTAAATACAGATAACACTTCTTCAATATTCAACAAATCCAAATTTAATAGCAAGCAGAAGAGGGGCTAGAAGAGCTTTAAAGATCGTCTAGGAAACTGACAACAAAAGAGGACAAGTGACTTGGTCAAGGTCATACTGGTAATAAGTATGAGAGATGGGATTTGAACCCAAGTGCCAATTCCAAACCCATCATTCTTTCTACTACAGCATAGGTGCCTTCAGTTGTCCATTTTCATAGTTTGTGGTACTCATATACGCACATTCACAAAAACACATGCATGCATATGCACACATACACATACACACCAGAAATTGGGGAAGCAAGTGATGGTGAAAGCCATTGTTGGAGCCAAGCCATCTCTGCCTATCTCAATTGTACCCACAGGGCTTGCTTCTGGTTTCCTGTGCCCTAGAAGGGAACCTTTGAATTGCTGTTTTCTGAGTAATCTCTCAAAAACCAAACTCCCAACCCCTCACCCATAACCCAAAGGAAAAAAACTATCTATATCATCATTTACCCTGGATTCAGTTTCACAAGCTACTAAGACCAAGGGAATCGCCCATGTGCTATCCTGTATGTTCACCACATCTAAGGTCTATTTCTACAGATGTTGATGCTCAAGTAACCTAAAACCCCTGATTCATCCAAGAGTCACTTCAGACCTGCACCTGCCTTTGAAAGAAGCCTCTTTATACATATACAAAAAAAGACATGCTTAACCACACTCAAGGATCTGTTTTGCTCCATTTTGAGGGAAAACTAAGGAAATAGTAAAGCTTTTCTTGTAGTGCATTTCTTCCAGTTACTATATTTTGACAACAAAATGTCAGCAATGGATGGAAACATTCCAGTCTTCCTCCAAATGTTTTTTTCCCCCAGGCAAATTATTCAAGGCCAAGCATTCAGATTTCAATTCTGCCAGTAAGATCCTCAAGGGTCACATAACATCCTAATACCACACAGGTAATCAAATAACAATATTAATACATCTACAATAGTTCTAAGAAACAGAACAAAACATGACTATAAAAACACAAAGAACTTTATAATTGTCTCCCTCTCCTCCCAAAAATATAATATAGATAGGTGAATGAACAAAATGTCAGGAGATGATAAGATACTACTGTGGAACTATTTTTTTTTGCTATAATTATAATTAAAAATAGTAGGTAGCATTCATATAACATTTAAAGGTGTACAAAGTCCTTTACATGGGTTATCTCATCAGATAACATAGTATACAAGGACTGCTTCATTTATAGAGATTACAGTGCTTTTTTTTCCAATTAAACAAATATAAAGAGTCTACTCAGTCTAAAGAAACTGTATGTATGTCCATTTACAACACATCCTACCAATCCTTCAAGGACCAACTCCAATAGCAACTCTCCCTAATCCCCTAAGCCAGTGATGCTTTGGTTTTTTTCTTATCGCTCTTGCAGCATCTTATATGGTCTTGTACAGGAAGGTCTTGTACTTCAATCCTGCTTTGAACAATAAGTAGCGATTTGTACAGGGCCCTGTCATTTAACCTGACAGAGCATCTGCAGGATGAAGACAAAAAGGAGAGAAAGAGAGACAGAGACAGAGAAAGACAGAGAGAGATGGATAGAGAGATGAACAGGCAGAAGGAAGGAAGGAAGGAAAGAAGGAAGGAAGAAACTATAGTTATTTATATACCTGTCGTCCAACAAGTTTCTTCTGAGGCAAGAACTATTATAAATCAATCTTCATATCCCACAAGCAACACCCCAAAAGAGTTTTTAACTCAGAAAACATTAATTAACTTAACTTTGAAAAATGATTGAAGACTGTATCTGCCTCAAGGGTGGTGGGACTGGGGGCAGGGAGTGGAGAGAAAAGGAGGATGAGAAACAGAAACAGAAAAATATGAAACATATAGGGTTGAAAAGTCAACATGGTATTCATGTGCTAAATAGTGTTTCTAGTAAATCTATTTTATGAAAAGCAATGGACTCAACAGTAAATAATAAGAATTTTAGGATTTCTGCTTCCTTTTCTCCTTCCAAGCCAGCTTCTCTGCTCACATCCTCTGCCAATTTTAGAAGATCTTGGCTGAGTAACACAGCCCACATATCAATGTGAATCTTGGTAAAGGACCATGAAACACTTTGTAGGAAAATGAGATTTGGAACTGAAAAGTCCAACACTTCTCTTGACACCTGGTTTCATATAATTCTCTAGCTCCTTCAAGAATAGGAACAAGTGTCTTTTCTGTAATTCAGCTTACTTAAATCCTGTAATGTCAAATAGAATTATCTTGAAGATAGGCTTGATTAGAAAATGGCAGCTTAGCTCAGAAGACCAATGAGAAGGAAATGGAACACTGGAACTTAAAATCAATGATAACCTTCTTGAAAACACAAGTAGTTAATCTATTCACATTTAATGACCCAATCAGCTCATCAGATATAATATCAAAGCTCTTCGTGAAGCTCAACACCTAGGTTAGAAGATTTTTTAAAAAAAACTAGAGAGAAGGAGAAGAGGAGATGAAAGGAAGGGAAAGAAGACTGAATAATATACATTCTGGATCAACTTTGAAGGGTTAGATTGAATGAAGGCAGTTAGGTGGATAGATCATCATCTTTCTGAGTTCAAATCCAGCCTCAGACACTTACTAGTTGTGTGACCCCAGGCAAGTCACGTAACCCCGTGGACCTCAGTTTCCTCATCTCCAAAATGAGCTGGGGAAGGAAATGGCAAACTGCACCAGTATCTTTGCCAAGAAAGTCTCAAATGGGGTCATGAAAAATTGAGCATGTCTGAACACCAACAACAGATACCTTATTAGGTAGGTTTGTAAGCTGTTGTGGCTTGTTCTCCAATGATAAGCCTTTCTGCATTAAGCTAGTCTGGTACCCAGAAAACAAGATGTCCCAGGCCTGTACTCTAAGTCTTTCTAGGTAGACAGGATCTGCCTGTGATAACCTAGGAAGGATCATACTCACTCTGAAAAGAAGCTACGATGATGGACTTGCTCCAAATAAGGGAGCACTGAACAGGTCTTTAACTGATTTTCAGCAAACCAGAAAGGGAAAAAACATCTTCAAAGACTAGTCCTAAAATGAAATGCTAACTATGAAAATATCCCTGATTTTATTCAAGAGTCAGCTAGTCTTATCGTCTATAAAAAGTCTTCCTTAATCTCAGTGCCTTCCCTCTGTATTGATGATTGCCCTTTTATTCTGTATATACCTTGTTTGATCATAATTGTTTGCACTGTTGTCTCCCCCATTAGGCTTTAAGGTCTTGGAATTTAATTCTTTATTTTTTAAATTCTTTATTTTTTTATTATTTTTTTAATTCTTTATTATTCCCAACACTTATCATAGTACCTGGCATACAATAGGTGCTTAATAAATGCTGGCTGATTGAATGATTGAAAATGTACAACCTTCCATCCCAAAAGACGTTTTACTTCTAAATAGGAAATAAGTTTATTTCTCACATAAAAGGGGGAAATTAAGGGCATTCTAGTAATATAAATATGGAACCAATGACAATTTATATGCAATGGTGATAACTGAATGTTATCTTTCTTTAAATTTTAAAGTTTTTCATCTATAAATTAAATATCCAAAGATAAAATTAACTTAAAGGGTAGAAAAGAAACTTTTTTAAAAAAAAAATCTTCTTTTACAAAGGGTCTCCTGCTTGTCAGCTAGTCTTCTACTTCCAATCTATTCCAAAAGCAATAATCAAATTAATTTTCCTAAATTTCCTACAATTTCAATCAAATCATGTCCTTAGGCAAAAACTTTCAATGGCTTCCCATTGCCTACCCAATTAAGTCCAAATTTCTCAAGCTCATAGTAAAAGTCCTCTACAATGTGGCCCCAGCCTAATCTTCCCAGTTCTTCCCCAGCATATAGTCTATACTCTAGCCAAACTGGATTGTTCCTCATTCCCCCAGTACAATCCTTTCTAATGCTGTTCTCCCTTTGTTTAGAATTCCCTCCCTATTTCCCATTTTGTTACTGCTGAGTCATTTCAGTCATGTCTGACTCTTTGTGGCCCCATTTGGGGTTTTCCTAGAAAAGATATTGGAGTGGTTTGCCATTTCCTTCTCCAGCTCATTTTGCTGAATCCAGACCTGGTACTCGATCCACCATGTCACCTGCCTGCCCTTACTTCCTATTTACACCTGTTGAAATATTACCTGTATTTCAAAGTCCATCTCAAATGCCACCTCCTTATAATCACACAATATATAAGCTAAGAAAGATCTTAGAAGTCAACTCAGATGGCTGAGAAGGCAAGGAATTCCTTTCCTAGATACCTGAACACTTTCTTATATTTTCATGTCTTTCTCTCTCTCCCTCACCTCTTTCTCTTTTTCTTTTCTTCCTCCCTTTTTCTTTCTCTTCCTCTTCTTCCTCTGAACCTTATTTGTACTGCATTTATAAACGTCTGTGAGACACTTAAGATCAGAAAATTCTATGGCTCTAGATGGAAGGGACCTTAAGAGATTAGAGGATGATAAGAACATTGATTTAGACCTGAGAGGAACCTTAAAGGTAATCTAATTCCAAACTGATTTTCTAGATAATGAAACTGAGGACAGGAGAGATGAAATAAGTTTTTCAGTCACATGGATAGTAGATAGCAAAGTCAGCTTTTGAACCTGGGTTCTCAGACTCCTAATCCAGTGAACTCCTACTACACCAAGGTCTGATTAAATTAAATAGATCACTGTAAATAGCCAAATGTTAGTAACACTTAAAGGAGTAAACTAGGGGGAAAAGTTCTTAAGGAATCGGGAATTAGAAGACACTTAGAAAATGCAAATCTTTAAAATCTAAGAGCTTTTAGTCAAGTTGGCAAGCATTTATAAAGTACTTGCTATGTGCTGGCCAGCATGCAGAGTGTTGGAGATACAAAAAAAGGGGGGAAGGGAGTAAAAATAGTCCCTGCTTTCAAGGAGCTCACAATATAATGGAGGGAGAGATTAAAATAACTCTGAATAAACAAGGTATATATAGGACAAATTGGAGATAATCAATAGGAGAAAGGTACTGGCATTGAGGGAGCACTGAGGTGGGGGAAGTGAGTAGAGTACAGTCCTGGAGTCAAGAAGACCTGAATTCTCAAATGTGACCTCAAACACTTACTATCTGTGTGACCCTGGGCAAGTCACTTCATCCGATTTGCCTCAGTTTCCTCATCTGTAAAATGAGCTGGAGAAGGAAATGCCAAACCACTCTAGAATCTCTGCCAAGAAAACCCCAAATGGATTAACAAAGAGTTGGACAGGATTTTAAAATAACTGAATAAAATTCACAGTAAGGAGGCTCAGGAAAAGCTTCTTTTCATAGAAGGTGAGATTTTATATGACCTTTGAAGGAAACCAGGAGGTAGCAGTGAGAAGGGAGAGAATTCCAAGCATGCAGGCCAGCGAAAGGGAACATACTTAGGAGCAAGGAGGTAGAAATCACTGAATCATAGAGTAGTATATGGAGAAGAGTAGGGTAAAAGAATATTGGGGAAGGAGGAAGGGATACAATAGGGAGTCCTGGGAATTTATTGAATAGGAACTGACATAATCAGATTCGTGCTTAGGAAGACCACTTTGATGGCTGAATGAGGAGGACGGAGAGGAGTGTTGGAGAGACGAGACAGAAGACTAATCAAAAGGCTTCACAAATTAAAGTAAGACAAAAACCAAATGTCAAGCAAACATACCCTTTGAATCTCTCAGAATTTCAGTCTAGGCTGTAGCCCCCAAAGTAAGTGCTATCATATCCAACCAATCTTCTTTCAACTCTAAATGTCTGATTTGTCATCTTAGATGGAATAGCAAAAAATAGATAAACAGAACTGCTGAACATACTTTTGGAAAAAGAAGAATCCCAGAATTTCATTTTTGTTTTAATTTACATTTCTGGTCTGATTCACACTCTTCAATGACTTCCTTGCCCATCATTCTCAAGTCTAGGCCTTACCCTGACACCCAAAACCCTAGGCAATTAACAGAGCCTTCCTCCTTCTTCTGTGCACCTCAAATGGCTTTATCAAACCCAAACCACACTCTGTGTACACTTCACTTCAGTCTGTCATTTGAATGGAATCTCTATTTTCCAATGGCCCAGACTTAACAAATAGTAATTCCCACTTTAAAGCTGAAAGAAAGCAGTATTCATGTCACCTTAAATACCATCACTAGGCACCATCTGCCCATTACTACTACTTCTGTGCTGGTGGTATTGGACAATAATCTCCATAAACATCAGAGAATAGTAGTATCATATATTTTCAACATGAACTCCCCTCCCCAACCTCAGCACCAAGCTCAGTGCCTTGCAATGAAATAAAGCAAGCATTTGATAGCTATTTGATGAAGTGACCGGCAGCAGACTATCACTCATAAGTTTCTTGGTGGGGTAGGACAGAAGTCTGTTCTTCTTGATCCTTATGGACCACAGAGTGGGTGGCTCTCCCCGGATCAGTCACCAAGTCTCTTTGGCGCAACGACCCCTCCTACACAACTGACCCAGCAGAACCAGTTGAGACTCTGATTAGCATGCCCTTTCACAAAGGTCCAGAGCACATGTGTCCCTCCCTCCCCCTGGAGCCAAGGGCTCCAATCCAATACCCCAGCACATTTATTACCTCTGCACCACCTTTTAAGTATTTGCCTTTAAAATTCATTTTAGAACATGGGAATAGAAGAATATTCAAGGCATGGAGACCAGTGAGGGGAGTAGAAATTTATTAAAACAAAAAATATTTGGGATAACTGGTTCAAAAGTTAAGGAAATTTTCTGATGAAACTGATTTTATTTCTCATTTAAATTATGTCAATAGTTTATATGATACATTACATTAGACCAAATGTCACAAGGGAAACTGGCTCACACCACAGGCAATCTCTGTCAGTCTTCTTTCCCTATGTTATGAAACATATGATGAGAGGAGGCAGGAGTTAGTTACTAGTTTGACGTTGACTTAGAGTTATGAAACCTGTAATCAAAGGTGTCATACTTGTGACCACAGCTTCCTAGAGGCCAGTAAAACTTCCTACTTCCACCCAAACCAGATTAAAATGTAATTGGAAAATGTTTAACAAAATAGATAAAAAGACAATACAACATAGTGGTTTTTTCTACATCAACATGCAAGCTGCAGGGATACCCTTCCATCTGAGTTTGACACCATTGCCTACAACTGAAGGATAATTCTAACATACACAACAAAAACACCCCTCCAAATGATTGATAATTCACTTAGAAGGCATACTTGACAGGACTACAAAGTTATGTGAGTGGATATCTATTATAAATTTTAAAAAATAGATCTTTTTCCTCTCAGTTTTCTTAAGTCACAAGACTTGGCTCCAATCACAGAAGAAAATGGCTCAGTATATTTATTACACAAGAAGGAAACTCAAGACAAAGGGAATATTTGTTGGGGAGTTATGGAGGTTCAACCAAAGAAATCAAAGATTCAAGGAGGGAGGTGAGAAGGAAAAAGGGTACTATGAAAAAGTAACAATATTCTATTTCTTTTTGAAGAAGCTTGAATTTCATTTGATTTCTTGGAGAAGGTAAGTTAAGAAGAAAAACCAAATGATGCCACAGTTTCTCCCTCCCTCCTACTTTCTCAATCCCCTCCCATGAAGGAAATAAAAATAGACCAAAGCACCATAGCTTCGTCCTTCCCCCACTTACCCTCCACCCTTAGAACAGGGTACGGATCCTAATCCAGCTTGGGTTACAGAAAGTTGGTGGAGTCTCCTTTAAACAAAAATTAATCAAAGTCATTAAGTTCTGCGTAGGAGCCTTAGATTGAATATTTTTTCCCCTTCCAAAGTTAATTAGGGGTAATTCTTGAAGAAAATGATTTACTCTGTCACTTCCTCTAAGTGGTCTCCAACAAAGACAGCTGTCATCATCCAACATTAGAGATAATATAAAATTCAAAGGTGTTTACCTAAAGAGAGTTTAGGTCAGTCATGGCCATTATCACCACAGTCTTGCTACTTTCTGAGAGTTCTATAAATTATCCGTAGTCCTACTAGAAGTCCAGAGATTCTTAGTAGGTACACATAATTTATTGTCACCTAGGGAGGTGTGGTGAAGGAACAAATGGGTCTAAGAAGTTTTTCTGCCCCAAAGCCCAGTATATATTAAGGAAATCACTTCCCCAAACAAGCACCATAGATCCTAACAAGCATCCTTCCTGTCTATTAAAAAAAAATCATATTTCTTTAAACCATCCCTGCTTTAAAAGACAGATTTCTCTATTTTTACTAAAGATACTTCCACAACGGTAGCAACAGCTGCTTTTAGAGTTCACAGTGAAGATGATTTTGCAGAGAAAATGCAAGAAAATCTGGAAAATATTTGGGTTGGGGAAAGTTATTGTCGCATGCCACTGTTGTAAGTGCAAAGATGGGTTATAAGGCTGAAAATATGAACACATCTTAGTTGAATCAAATGTTTCCAATTTGTGGTGGAAAGAAAATCTTCTTTGGGGGTTCTAAGTTTACTTTCCAGAAAAAGTCAAACATACAATTTTCAGTCTGCTTCTCTCTACTTAGCTTTATATAGTTTAGTGTTATTTGCTTTTCTTTTGCTTTCCCACACTTCTTTTTGCAGGGATCCTGGTATGAACTTGAGAAACTAATTTACTTGAATATTAACAATAATAGAAAATGTCTTCCCTCAATTTTTAAAAAAAAATTTGGATGTTTCTTCAATATGTCTAATGTTAAAAATAATAACTATACAAACAAACTTCCAGAATGGATGATAACCATTATCTTCAAGAATTATCCCTAATTAACTTTAGAAGGGGAAAAATATTCAATCTAAGGCTCCGACGCAGAACTTAATGACTTTGATTAATATTTGTTTAAAGGAGACTCCATCAGATTTCTGTAACCAAGATTGAAAATATCATATGAAAATATCTGCACCTGCAGTTGGCTAAATATAAGCATTCTCTGAATCTGAGGTTGTAATATCCTAGTCACTGGGGCTTCTTCTCCTCCTACTCCGAACCAAGGAAGAAAAGGAGATAGGTAGTCATTACATCTCATGCCTTACCTATGCATCCATCTGCACAAAAACATACAATATCTATGAGGGTAAAGGTTTTTAGGATCTTCTGGGCAATGCTTCTCAATGAGGGCACTGGGAAGGGCACAAAAGATACCACAAAAAAATACATTGCTTTATTTCTGTTGGTGTTTTTTTCTAGCCATTTCAATGCCAACTGTCACTTTTGGAAAATAAAGCAACTTCTTTCCAAAACAGTCTAAAGGAGCTATTTATCCTGTATACAGCTTGCTTTGTACATATTTGTTTGCATGTTGTCTCTCTCATTAGATAGGAAGCTTTCTGAGGGTAGGGGCTGTCTTTTGCCTTTTTGTATCCCCAGAGCTTAGCACAGTGTCTGGCATATAGTAGGTGCTTAATAAATGTTTATCGATTGATGGTTTGATTAAAGTTCCCTTTTTTTTACTCCTTACCCACTGTAGCCAGAACTATGTGAAGGCCCAAAGGCACCACCACAGCAAAGAGATGAGTGGAGGAAGTCATGTAGGAGTATTGAGCAGCCCTCAGTGGTCCTACAACAGCAGAACCCGCTCCAGCAAGGTGTGGTACTAACCTAGGGGAAGCTTGGGAGCCACATCTCACTCAGAGCCAGAAGACAGAGGGAGTGAGACACGAAAAGATTTAAGACAGCAGCAAGTTCGTGCATTATGGAGCAGGTGTTCCAGAGAAGGTAGCAGTAGATCTGGAATGAAGCATGTGGTGGAGGGGAGGGATAAATTTAAAAGGGATGACATATTAGATCTCTATTGGCTAAAAACCTGGACTAGAAGTCAGGAAGACTTGAGTTCAAATCTTGCCTTAGAAAGCTACTAGCTCTTTATACTAGCCCATTTACCTTCTGTCAGCCTCCGTTTTCTCAGATGCAAAATGGAGACAATGATAGCACCTACCTCACAGCATTGTCTCTAAAGAGATAATATACATAAAGGGATTTACACGTCTTAAAGCATTACATAGATTCTAGTTGAAGTAGCTCAAAAGAAACATGAAATGTGCACATTTAGAGATATCTCCACTCTAAAGATTCATATAGAATATTTGTTCCCAACCTATATTATACCTTCTGAGCTTGTACTGGGGTGATGAGCCGCATTTGGACACGCTGTACTTTAACCCTGACATAGTAATGCTATTGTGTTCCTCTTCAAGAAGGAAGGAGAACAACCACCACCCATATAAATTTTGGCTATTATTGTCTATGGAAATAGAGCATTGGATTGGAATGAATAGGAATGTAAATTTAGAACTGAGGGTACAAAGAAGGCACTTTGCACAGTGTTAAGTACCTAATAAATGTTTGTCTATTGTCTGTTAACTAAACATTTATGGAGATAGGACCTGGAAGTTGACTCTATCTGACCCTACAGGAGCTGAAGCCCTCACCTCCTCAGAAGCCCAGCAACTCAAGACCCCCCACAAAAAAAAAAAAGTTCTTACCACCAAAAGCCTCGGCACTGTCAACTGACTCAAGAATGGATAAGATTTTATCAATGGAAGTGGAAATAAAGAAGATAAATTACCATCTACTTTGCCATTGCATTCAAAGATTCCCTGGACCTTCCTATATAAATTGTAGATAAAACATCCTATATGTGATATCTCTCCTATAGGAATGTAACATTATCTTGTTTTTCTATTTGTATCCCTGTGTTTTGTGCTAAGTAAGCTCCTAGAAATATTTTTCAATTCATTCATTCATCATGTAGTTATCTAAATATCCATCATGCACCAGTTCTAACACTGGTCAAGTCATTTAATCTCTGATCTAAATTTCCTCATCAGTAAAGTAAGAGATCTGGAATAAATTATCTCAAGTCTCATCAGGGTCTAAAATTCCACAGCTGAAAATTCTAATCCTATGTATTTTCTTCTCCTTTTCTCCCTTTGGAATTTGTTTAAAAAGTCATGAGACTGGCTTTAAGATGATATTCATTTTACTCAACAAAGTTGATGTGGCAATAGTAAAGTACATATTATACAATCATAACCATCCTCAAAATACAAAGCAAATTAAAGTCACAAGTTTGGGTTTTTTTGCCCCAGAGCTGACAGTAGGAATTTTTCTGAATAGAGGTACTCAGACCACAATTATCACGTCTTAAAATCAAATTCTTACCTTCTAAAGAATATTATTTGCCATTCACAAAACATGGGCTAAAAAAGGGAGGCAGAAGGTTCAATCCTATATTGAAATTTATTCCTTGTTTTCCCACTTCCTAATTCAAGCCCTAACCAGTTTATGGTATATATAGTAGTATGGTATATACAGTAGTATAATATATGCTGTATATAGTATATACTGAAGTTGCTTAGGTTTCAAGCTTGTCTTCATGCTTATTCAGTCATGTACAACTGTTTGTAATGTCATTTAGCAGGGAGGGTCGACAGAGATACTGGACTGGTTTGCCATTTCTTCTCCAATTCATTTTATAGATGAGGAATTAAGGCAAATAGGATTAAGTGACTTGCCCAGGGTCACACAGCTAGTAAGTGTCTGAGGCCAGATTTGAACTCAGGAAGGTGAGTCTTCCTCATTCCAAGTCCAGTGTTCTATCCACTGTGCCATCTAGCTATCCACGAGAATATTCATCTTCAAAAAAGAAAAAAAATACTTTTTCTCAACATTGTTTTGATCACATCATTTCCCTACTCCATTCTAGACCCAGCTGTCTCTTCACTCATATCAAAACTCTTAGTGATTGAATTAGTTCTGTGGCAGAACACTACTAGTCTTTTTTTCAAACCTGACAGGACCTTAAAATATCAGTCCCTTTTGACTAAATTCCTTCCCTTTCTACAGGAGGTGGAGGGCCATCTATGAGGAAGACTAAGAATACTAGTGTGGCTGAAATTGTAGATCGCACAGAGAGGAACAATTCATCAAAAGCTCAAAGACAGAATGGGGGTAAGTTGTGAAGAATTTTATATTTCATCCTAGAGGTAATGGGGAATTACTGTACTCCCTGAATGTGGGGTGACATAGACCATGACATCTGTTTGAAGGACAAATTGGAGCGGGGAGAGATTTGAGGCAAGAACACCAATCAGGAAGCCATTACAATCGTCCTACTGGCCTGTATGCTGTTCCTCACATACAATTATACCTCTCTGGTCACTACTCCTCTGCCCATGCTGTCTCTCATACCTTGAATGCTCTCCCTATCCACCTCTGCTTCCTTCAAGCCTTCGCTAAAGCTCTGCCTTCTAAGTGAGGCATTCTCCTTTCTCTCCCCTTCTCCTTTCCAAGATTGCTATGTATATACTTTGTATGTATTCTATATAGTCCAGGCAAAGAGGATGAGGGTTTGAACCAGAGTGGT
The DNA here is from genome assembly GCA_028658325.1 of Potorous gilbertii. Classification (NCBI taxonomy): domain Eukaryota; kingdom Metazoa; phylum Chordata; class Mammalia; order Diprotodontia; family Potoroidae; genus Potorous; species Potorous gilbertii. The sequence continues at coordinate 403,429,016 of CM053771.1, read as the reverse complement.
ACCTGGGTAAGTAGTAAGTGCCAGTCCATATATGAAAGTGAAGGTTCATCATGAACATGACATAATGGAAAGTTCCAATGGGCTGAAAGTGAACTGAGTTCAAGATGTGATTCTGTTAATTTTCTCACCGATAAAGTAGGAGGTTGGACAAGGTGATTTCTCATGCTTCCTTCACGCTCTAACATAGTAGGACTCTATCAGAAATCATTATGGCTTCATTAAGAACGAACCATGGCAGATTTCCTGACAGCATCACTAAGCTTGTAGACCCAGGAAATGCCATAGGCATCTTACACCTGGAGTTCAGCAAGGCAGACTTGGTAGACAACCACTAAACAAAGAGAATGACACAAAATGTACGGATATCACCTTGGAGATATGTCGACTTAGAGCATCACAGAAATCTGTCCTTGGCCCTGTGCTACCCAAAAACTGTTATCAACAAACTGGAGGAAGGCATGGATGCCATGAATATCAAATTTATAGGCAAAACAAAGGCAGGATAAGAAGCTAATACCCTGGATGATGGAAATCAGTATTCAAAAATATCCTGACAGGCTAGACTATGGGTTGAATTTAATAAGATGGAATTTAATAAGGATTCAGTTCAACAAACACTGATTGAGTGTATGTCATGTGTAAGGTATGATGCTATTTCAGGGCATATAAAGATGAAAAATTAACCAGTCATTGCCCCGAAGGAGTTTATACTATAATGGGAAAGACATGGCATGGACCCAAGTGAGCATGCCACAAGGCTGTACGTAGCAAGGGCAAAGGAGAGGTCCAGTCACTGTGCTCTAAGAAACATGAGGGAGAAATCATCCTAAGTTAGGGAAATCAGTGGAGGCTTCACAAAAAAAAAGACCACAGAGCCTAAATCTTAAAAGAAGGATTTTAGTGACATGGAAAAAAATGCACTCCTGGCAACACAGACAGTCTACCCCAAAGTTCCAGGCAAGAGAAAGCAGTACTCAACTGTGGATAAGCAAGTCGTCCAGTTTGGCTATTTGTGAAGTGATTGGGATCAGGCCTAGACCGGTGATTTCACTGGAACAGGGGAAATGATGACCAACACATGTGGGCTCTTGTATAAGTCAGCTGATTATACAGCAGCTAGATACCACAGCGAATGGAGTGCTAGACCTGGAATCAGGAGTGTCTGAGTTCAAATCCAGCCCCAGACACTTACTGGTTATATGACCCTAGGCAAGTTGCTTAACCTCTGTTTGTCTCTGTTTCTTCTTTCTGTAAAATGGGGGTGATTATAACAGCTACCTCGCAAGGTTGTGTTGAGTATCAAGTAAGACAATATTTGTAAAGCACTTAGCAAAGGGGTTGGCATATAGTGGGCATTATAGAAATGCTTGCTCCCTTCCCTTACCACTTATAGTCTTAGGGAGGTTGTGTGTGGAATATGAGGAGTTAAGTGGATTGTCCAGGGTCACTCAGTCGGGATAGGTCAGAGGGGAGATTTGCACTCAGTTCTTTCAGCTTTGAAAGACAATTCTCTATCTTCTATTTCTCTTTGTGAATAGTAACATGGAGAAATAGAGCAAAATTTCTCTTTATGAATATAGAGAAAGAGAGTAAAATAAGACTGGAAGGTAGATTGGACTCAATTCTAGAAACTAACAATCCAGAACCCAAAAGGAAGCATTTAAATACGAAAACCCAACAGATATGTAAGGGTGGCAATACAGCCTATGGACAGGTGGAATCTACTAAACAGGATTATATCGCTGCAATGGACCGGAGATAATAAGATTGAAAGCTGAGAGGTGAGTTTGTCAGTTATTCCCTGGATGAAGAATGATGAAGACTTAGGTAAGGCTGGTGGCTCAATGCAAGTGGAGATGAGAGAAATATTTCAGAAGTGAAATCAAAGGAGTTCAACAACTGCTAGAATGGAGGGGGAAGGCAGAGAATGAAGAATCAAAGGTGACTCTGAAGTTTTGAGCCCTGGTAGTTGGGAAGATAGTTGCACTCACTATCAAGAGAAACTAGCAAGACATCATGGAGGAAGCTAGGATGAGGTCAGTTTTTGATTATGTTGATTTTCAGGGTTGCAGGAGGACATCTAAGTGGAACACCAAGCAGATGGTTTGAAGGATAGAGATTTGAGAACCACCAACAATGAGGTGATAAAGGAAGTTAAGGGAATTGATGAGGCAGCATTACACTTGGCTTTAAAAAATCAGTTCTGTAAGTAGAGTATTAGAGAAACAAACTTAGAAAAAAGACTAGGGGTGGGTGGATGGGCAAGACATACTGGATTCAGTGAACTACAAGTTTAAGTTTAACATGATTTAACAGGGTGATAAAGATACTTATAAAAGTCCTGATCAGATCCCATCTGGAAACACTTTACTACAACTGAGGTATTTTGTGAAGGCTGTTTACAAACTGGAACCAAAGTGGAGGGAAATGACCAAGATGGTGAAAGGGACTCAAAATTATGTGAAATAGAACAAGAATGACAATAGCTAGCATTTACATAGCAGCTGCCACGTGCCAGTCGTCATGCTAAGTGCTTTGTACTTTATATATAAATATCGTTTCATTTGTTCTTCACAACAACCGTGGGAGGTAGGCACTATTATATCCTCATTGTGCCACTGAGGAAACTAAGGCAGATGTAGATTGTAACTTGTCCAAGGTCTGTGTGACCTAGTGTCAGAAGTTGGATTTGAACTGAGGTCTTCCCGACTCCAGGCTCAGCCCTCAAACCACTTCATCACCCAGAATGATGAAAAGCATTGAATATAGCTTGGACAAAAGAATATTCAGAGGGGAATGATGGCGTAGATTGCCAGTTATAGTTAGGAGAACCTGAGCTTAAATACTCCTACCTTTAAGAGATCTGTGAACCTAGATAAGTTACTTAACTTCTCAATGATCCCAGGCCACTCTTTAAGATTACAAATTAGAGAGCAATTACCGTGAATGAAAGATATAAAGATAAAACCCACTGAGGCTATTTCAGGACATAATCACTGTCCTCAATTATCTGAAGGGCTGCAATGTGAAAGAGAGATTATTTTTGTTCTATTTGACCCCAGAGGGTATAATTGAGATCACTAGTTGAAAGTAACAGAGGGCTATAAAGGGAAGGCTAGGTAGAGCAATGAATAGAGTACTGGGATTGAAATCAGAAAGACTTATCTTCCTGAGTTCAAATCCGGCCTCAGACACTTTCTAGCTGTATGACCCTAGGCAAGTCATTTAACAATGTTTGCCTCAATTTCTTCATCTGTAAAATAAGCTAAAGAAGGAAACGGCAAACCACTCCAGCATCTTTGCCAAGGAAACTCCAGATGGGTCAAAGAGTCAAACACCAAGAGCATAAAGGGAAAACATCCTAACAATTAGAATAAGCCAAAAACTCTACTCAACCAATGGGAGGATGTGGAAGGTAGTGAATTAAATTTTCAAGTAGAAGATAAAATTCTGGATGGTGTCATGGTAGATTCACATCATTGGATAAGGGTTCAACCAGACCTCTGAAGTCCTTTCCAAATGAGAGTCCGTGATACTAAAACAGTCGACAAGTATTGGAAGAATGAGAATTTACTTAATTGTAACTCAGTCTTAGAAGTGAGATACCTTACTTTAACAAGGTGTCGGGGTCCACAACACAAGTGGAGCTGAGATGATTAGTGTCGTGTTTTAAATCTCTCATTAGAATTTTTAAACTTGCAAAAAAAAAAACAGTTTGCTACTTATTTCTCCTTATTTATTTGCCCTTTATCTTTTTAGTCTATCTAGTAGAAAGGTCCGGAGAGACAAGAGTTGTTTAAATTTTTTTAAAAAGAAGGAAGTTTTAATGTAATTATTTTAGTTATTAGAACATGTGGGCAGGGTTAACTTTAAAAATAACCACCTCAAATGCCCTTGGGCACTTAGATCACTCAATACCCACCAGTATAGAAAACTGCAAAAATGAAAAGAAAAAAAATATTCCCTAAGGATCATTGGTTTGAAAAAATTGAAAGACAAATGGCTTGAGAAATTAGGATTCTCTCCACAAATGACAAAAATGCAGTCTGTCTTTAGAAAGTATCATCTTCCTTTCCAATTTAAGGGTACATTTAGCATGGTTATCTGGACAGCTGCATCTATTTAAGTTTGATGTAAGCTAGCTGCAAAGTGTAACTGCCAAGCTCAACAGCCCATCCTATTCAATGTGTTCTTAAATGGGTCAGTAGCCCTTCATAGAATTAAGGACATCTACTTTGTCCTCTCCAGTCAGCTTCCTCAGAACCACTTTATCTCATATCCTCTTAAAAGGTGGAAGGAAATAGAATTTGAAAGACCTCTCTTGATCCCTTTCTGTCACAGCTTATAAAATGGAGAAGATTCTAAAATCACTGAGAGGGCCCAATGTTAAGCTTCCTAAGGTCAAGGGCCATTTTTTTTTTCTGTTCATATTCTCAGCACCTAGCATGGTGGGTATCTAATAGATGCTTACTGAAACAAGTTGGTTTCAATGGATCTGTGATCTCATCAATGTGGTTATTTCCTGAAACGATACAGATTGTGACCCAGTTATACCATCCACCAGTGTGACGACGGTCCATGTTCTCTTGTAACCTTTCCAAAGAGTCCACACAACATGACTGGATCTTTCCTCTTGATCTGGAGCGAATACCAATAGAGGTCGTAGGCTTTCCATTGGTAATCCCTCACTCTACATTCCTAGCTCATCTTCTCATCAGGGCATTTGATATCTTTTGTTTTACATACTTCTACTAGGTAGTTCTTCATTGGGAATATCTTGAAACCCATGTATACCCTCAGTAAATTTCTCCAATGCTCTTCGGGTAAATAACAGCTTTAACTATTCAGATACTATGGTATTCCATGATACAGAGACATACAGCATCACCAAAAGGTGTTGTTAAAAAAAGATAGGTTTCATCCATTGAAAATGGCCAGATTATGATATATGAATACAATGGAATATCATTGTGCATTAGAAATGATAAAAGGAATGATAACAGAGAAATAGGAATATTTGTATGAACTAATACACAGCAAAATGAGTAGGACCAGGAGAACAATTTATGCAATCACAAAAGCATTGTAAGGAGAAATAACTTTGAAAAATTTAAGACCTCTGATCAGATTCCAGAGAATTGTTGAGAAGTATGCTGCTCACTTCCTGAAAGGAAGATTATGGACTTAACTTTTTGGACATGGCCAATATATGAATTTTTATTTTGCTTGGCTATGAATGTTTCTTACAAAGATTTGGTTTTTCCTTTTTTTTTCCAATGTGGGGGGAAGATATTAGTAAGAAAAAATAAATGCTTGTCAATTTAAAAAATAAATAAAAGTTTTAAAAAAGTTAAAAAAAGAGATGTTTCAGGTAAAAGCTTAGTCATTAAAAGGACTACACAGTTTCCCAAAACTAACGCTGCATATTTTCTCCCTCTGATTCCATTCTGAGCCGTTAATTGTCTATCCATGTTCTCTAGCCAAAACAAGAGAAAGAGACACAGATATGGGTTGGGGGTGGCAGAGGTTGAAAAAAATTAGGTTAACTTCTTAAGTGACTATGGATGTCATCACAAACAATACATAGAATATGGAAATGAATGCTCAGTAAAGGTGCTATACAGCAAAGAGTCTAAATGGAAGGGTTCCTTATGGATGGTGAAGTTCTACAAGTACTCTTGTTGACAGATAACATGGTGACAATTTCATCAAGCCCTAAAACATTAAAATGAATGGTAAGATCACAAAAGAAAGCTGAATATTCTGCATAGCCACCTGAGGCAGTTCTAACACACCCTCTCCTTGAAGAATCTTTACAAAGCACGTCCTATTTTATTTAACAATCTATGCCCTCTATGAAAAAAAATCTCACTTAATATGCTATAATGGCTTTTTATAAAGTGTATTTGAAGTATCAGAAACTCAGAGGGCCAACATAAAGAAAAAACATACCGGACTGCGTGTCAAGACACCTAGGTTACAGTCCAAATTCTGTCACTAACTAGGTTGTTGTGTTTGTCCTTCATTCTCAGAGGACCATGATGTCAAGATCATGACGTGACTTGCAGTTGACTTTGATTTGAGTGTGGGAGGGCTGTGCAAGGTTGCCAATCTCACTTTCTTCTCCTGTGCCACTAACTAGGTATGTGACCTTGGGCGAGATATAACCTTTTTGAACCTTAATTTCTCCATTTGTAAAATGAGAAGGCAGTTTAAAGGATCCCTAAGCAGGTAAACAAGGCTGTAGCTGGACAGAACACCAGACCTGGATTCAAGAAGGCTCATCTTCCTGAGTTCAAATCTGGCCTCAGAAACTCTACTACCTAGTGACCCTGAGCAAGTCACTTAACCTAGTTTGCCTCAGTTTCTTCATCTGTAAAATGAACTGAAGAAGGAAATGCAAACCACTCCATTATCTTGCCAAGAAAACCCTAAATGGAGTACCAGGGAGTAGGACATGACTGAAATGACTGGACAATAACAGCAATAAAAATCTACATCTCATCACCATCTTTTAAAAAATAAAACTGTTTGACATAACTAATATGGAAATAATCGATATCAAATTGCTTGCCTTCTCAATGAAGGTGGTGGGGGGAAGGGAGAATTTGCAACTAAATTTTTCAAATGAATATTGAAAATTATTTTTATGTGAAATTGGGGAATAATACTAAATTTTAAAAAATAAAACTGTTTGCTAGGACCTAGAAAGGCTGTGTGACATCAAAGAGGAAGAGCTGCCCTTGGAGCCTGGTAGGGCTGGGAATTCAAATTCCACATTTGCCACATATTGACTGTACAATCCTCAGCAAATAATTTAACCTACTAGCTCTAAGCAACTCTCAGAAGACTAAAAATTGCTGAGAAGGCACTAACCTACATATAGTAGAGGGTGTTTCCCCATTTGGGAGTTCCCTATATCAATGAAATCCTAAGTCCAGCCCTTATCCCTCTCCTGCCCCTGAGGAGCACATCAAAGGAAGAAGTGAAATCCCAAATAGCTAGAGCCTGAAAGCTTTTTTTAAAGGCATATGAATCCATATACTCACATTCCAAAGATGAGCACACATATAAAGTGTGGAAAACTTGACCCAGATTAACTAGTAAAACAAGATTGTCTAAATACTCTTGCACAGTCCCCAAGAAACAGACTGGCTGACACAGATTAGTTACACAACCTGCCTCCATAGAGCATGGGCATTTCCTAGGACTTCCATTGTTTCAGAAAACAGAAGAGGGAATTAAAAAAAAAAAAAGGAAGTATGGGATAATCCCCTACTGAATTCTCTTTCTCCTCTCAAGGTCACATAGCAAATCCAGGGTAGACTGTTCACCATTATCTTGTCCAATATCATACTTGCTCTCCCTATCTGCTTTCCCTTCATAAACACAGCTCTCTTCATCAGAGGTCTGATGATTAGGAAAAAAAACAACTAATCTATTTTTCAGGTAGAGAAGATAAGACAGAGAAGCACAAATGACTTTTCTGAAGGTCAAATTAGCCAATCAAGGTTAGAATCACAACTGAAGAGGAGTGCTCCCATGCCATAAGATGATGTTGGGGCCAGTCTACCACTTCCTCTCTCTTGCGTTAAGAAACACATTTTAATCTGCTGATAACCCGTCCTGCTGTTCTTATATAGTAAAAAATTCAAATGGATCCCTCCTACATAGAGATGCAACTCTAAACCCACACACAAATTTGTGTACTGAATGCATAAACAGAAGTAGGGAAAAAGAATAAGCAGACTCCCTCCCACCCCACCCCACTTTAAACTGATTCGTCCAACCATTATTGCGCAGACTGATAATCTCACATTTGGATCACATCACATACACAAAAGGATGAGTCATTCCTCCTTGGTTAAGTTTGTTTCTCAGACCAACATGTGATGCCCCTTCCACTCCCAGGCTCCAAATTAGGCCCTGTTTAAAATCTTGCATAAAATGAAAAATTGGTTCAGCTGTGAGCTTTTGACATCTCATTGACTTGTTGTTCAGATTCCCTTCTAAGTCTGACCTTTCTACAAAACCATTTATTAAGATAAATCAGAAGAGCTAGGATTTTGTTTTACTAATTCAAAGTTGCTTTTAAACTTAAGGAATATTTTTAACATAACCATTTGTCCAATTAAACAAGAAAACTGCCAGGTTTTAAATTACCACCCACGTGGGAAGAACTGTGAACTATTCTGGAATGATGTCATATTGATACACCTAAAATGGAGTGTTTTCTTTTGAAACCTTGCTGAAACAAAACTAGGAGTGGTCCTTTAAAAGTCTATAAAATGTCTGACTGGCAGGACAATCAATTAAGATTATATCTTTCAGCTTTTGTATATCTAGGTCACGAGTAGCATATATAGATGGCTTAGAGGTTGCTTTTATCCCCTCATGTCTCAGTAACAAAAATGTCCTTTTGGAGTCCTTAACAGGTGAGAAGTATTGAGACTCAACTATAATTTAGAAGGTACTTACAAATATCAAACCAGGTCATGTTTCAGGTCACTAGTGTCAAACTCAGATAGAAATGGGAGTTGCCAGTCCATACATTAAGGATCCGGAAGGGTCATACACTTACTTCGTTTAAAATGTAATATCATCATGTTTTACATGACTGTGCATGTATAATCTATATCAGATTCCTTGTTGTCTTGGGGAAGGGAAAGAAAAGGAAGGGAAGCAAAAAATTTGGAACTCAAAATCTTATAAAAAAATAAATGTTGAAAATCGACTTTGCATGTCATTGGAAAAAATAAAATATACTATTTTTAAAAATGTAATATTATCTATGTTTTGCTCCATTTTTATTTTGTTAAATATTTCCCAACATATTTTAATCTGGATTGGGTTGCACTTGGAAGTGTTGTAGGTTGTATTCAACCTATGGCCTTCTTATTGAAAACTCTAGTGTACTCAGAAGAGCCTAGAGTAGACAGAGCTTAAAGAAAAACATATGCTAACATTTCCATTGTATCTAACTACTTGGTATCCAGGCATTCCAAAAGAAAGAGGCAAACAGAAGCATCGAAAGAGGTGTTCTCCACAGCAGTCAATGGGAGTCATGAGTTGGGTAGGAAAAGGATGCATTTAAAAACCAGTTCTACATGACTCAGAAACATTTTATGTCAAGACTAAACTGAATCTCACTATTTCTAGAGTTCCATCATGTGTTACTATCATCTTATTCTTATCACTGCATCTCATCTCTAGGGAATATCTAGCTCCCTATGGAATTCCTGGACATCAACATCAAAGGCCTAGATAATCTGCTTCTAGCACCATTTATCAGGATTTTCAGGAACATTTTAGAAACTTGTTTACAATTAGAGAAAAGAAAATAACACTTCACAGTCAACATGCCCCAAACAGACTTCTTCTCCCATTCCACCTCCAACTTACTCATTCATTGTCTCAGTTGGTTACTGTAGTTCTTCAGTCTTTTTTCAGTCATAACTTAGACTCTTCATGACCCAAGTTGGGGTTTTCTTCTCAGAGATTCTGGAGTAGTTGCCATTTCCTTCTAAACTCATTTTACTGGTGAAGAAACTGAGGCAAACAGGATTAAGTAACTTGTCCATTATCACACAGCTACTAAGGGTCTGAGACCAAACTGGAACTCAGGAAAATGAATCTTCCTGACTCTAGGCTCAAAGTAAGTTATCTCACCCTTCCCTCTTCCTCATCTATGCTTCCCTACCTACTTCCAATCAAATCAAAATTTGAAGACCTGTCCATTCAAACTCAACAATATCTCGTATTTCTCCCTTTGTATAAAGCATGCTGACATTTCCCATTATTAAGGCAGTCATCCTCTCTCCCCTGTCTTTTGTAGGAGTCTCCCAAATACAAGAATGATGATGAAGATGATGATGATGGTGATATGATATGCATAGCACTTTACAGTTTTCTAAATGTGTGCCTCATAAAAACCTCATGAAGTAGGTAGAAAATTACATATAAGGTAAACTGAGGCCCTGGGACAGTAAATAATTTATCTAGGTTCTCAGTTTCTGAGGCAAGATTCAAACCCAGATCTCCTGAATCCAAGTTCAACACTTTACTATCGCTGCTTCCAGTGCATTTTCTCACTGATTTATCCTTCACACAGCTGCCAAAACAATTTTCCTAATGTATAAGTTTGACTATGTCATCAGTCCCCTGCTCAAAAATCTTGATCAAGGTCTTCCTGGCTATAGGATCAAAACCAACCCCTCAGCTTGGCACTGATATCCCTCTACAATCTGGTCATAACCTACCTTTCACCCTTATTTCATTCTTTCCTTTAAGCACTCTACCTTCCATCCCAATAGAACTACTGTCAGTTTTTCCATCTCATCCTGTGCTCTTACACATCTCTACTCTCACATAGGTCATTGCCCATGTCTAGAACAGCCCCCTGACACTTCTCCCCATTAAAATACCTCTCTTCCTTCAAGACCCAACTGAGTGCCCACCAACTTCAACAAAAACTTCTCTGCCTCCCTGGTTAACATTAATTTCTACCTCTTCAGCTCATCCTAGAGCATTTTTCAGGAGCTCTTCTTTGCACTAACAACATCCTTATTTGTATAATTGTTTACCAAATCTCACTTTTCCCTTCCCCAACCTATTAGAGCAGAGATTGCATTGCTTTTCATCTTTGTGTCCCCATCACTTGGCATACTGCTATGTGTTCTGTTGCTCTTTTGTTTTGGTCTGTCCCTGCAATTCCATTGGTAAAGAGAATTCTTGGGGAGGAATCTCCCTCTGTCAAAGAAGACCAGTAACTGTTCTGTAAATCAAAGGGTTTGGAGAGTTGTCTTACACACAGTTGAAATCAGAAGGCCTAAAATTTTATTTTCTTGACTCAGAATTCAGGTGCTTAATAGACTGAATCTTATTGAATGGAAGTTTTCCCTGATAACACATGAAAGATTCCCTATGATATGAGTCAACAAACATTTATTAAGTCTACTATGTGCCAGGCAATAACACGAAAGCAACAGTCTTTTTTCTTCTTGACTTCATGCATCCAACTGTTTATGTAACTTGTCAGGAAAAATAATACAGGCACTTTTAAAATAAGCTTTAACCTATAATCTTAGTTAGATAATACACATCTGGACGTACCAAATTACATGAAGACAGCTAGTTTAAGATAAACAGTACATAAGATCATAGATTTAGTGCCAAAATAGACTTCAGAGATCATCTAATCTAACTCCTTACTTTATATTTCCCAGAAAAGTTTTCTCTACTCATAGAAATTTAAAGGCAGTTTCTTAAATTCATTAACAGCCCATTGACAAAGGGAAGATTCTGGAAAAGCTTCATTAACTAAATGTCTTCATAATTTAAAAAACTCATCTTCAAAAAGGTAACAGACACATAACTAATAAGGAAATGTGAGCCTGCCAATTATGTCAGCCCTCTTCATTACATCAAGAAAGGAGAAATTTTGCAATCTTTAGAAAAAAATTCAAAAAAATTTATTAGCACAGTTTTACACATTGATTTTACAATAATACAATGACAAGAGTATAGTATAGTTCATAGGAGTCACTGGTAGGAATACATGTGGAACTGAACATGAATTATTTAGATCTCACTTCCACATATATTCCTAGAGCAACAACGACAAAAAAATGTTGGGTGACACTAATGACAACCACTGGGTCTGAATCATGATCCAACTTCAAGACACTGCTTGGAGTTCCAAGACAGTAAGAAAACCTTGATGAGCAGATCAAGAGTTATAAAAAGGCCCATGAATTGTTTATATTTTAGCCACGTGCTAGGTAACAAGCCCTTGGAGACAGTGTGCTCTCCCAAGTTCTTGCAAGCATGTGATTCCATTTTTTGGAAGTAACATTCCTTTAGCTGTGAGTCACACGTCTCTCTGTTATGAAGAAAATCTTACGCCAAAGGATGGCAAACAACATGGAAAAGGCACTGAATCTTAAAATGTAGAAATAAAAGCATGGGATGTAGTAGAGAGAACACAACTTTTTTTTTTTGAAGCCAGAAAAGCTGGGTCCAAGCCCAAGCTTCAATCATTTCATCTGTAAAACAGGGAGAACAGCAGTAGTCTACTTCTCTGGGGTGTTATGAGGAAAGCGCTCTGCAAATCTAAAGCTCTCTGTAAATATGAGATGTTATTTATTGTGATGATGACAGGGAACATCTTGTGTAAACTAGAGATCTATGATAATACTGATCACTTCCCGCCTGGGTAGATAGTGGAATGCCACATTTCTGTCTCCTCAGGCTACCATTGCCAATTGAATATAAGGCTTTCTGGGAAAAGATGCATAAAGTAAAATGGACAGGATTGTAAATAATTGTAAAATATTGATACAGAGTTATTAAAGTTATTATAGAGTTATTTAAAAACCCAAAAGTCAAGTTCATGGACCCCAGACAGGTTAAGAATCCTTGCACTATATAGATTGGTTCTTCAGTGAGGCATTCTTTGCTAGGGCACTGGCATTACTGTAGATCTCTATTTCCCAAGTGTTACAATACAAATCCTAGCTCTGGTTTTGGTGCATTGAGAGAGCTTGAGATCCTTAGTCTCCATTGCTGGAAGATGGAATTAACCATGACCTCTTTGGTTAGGAGAGGAAACAATTTGTGGATAAAAAGATGGTTTGGGTCGGTGGTGGCCAAGCAGCTTGGATGCATGTCTAGTCGTTATCTTGACAAATTTGCCTGTAAGAGGAACAAAAAGGTATCTTTCCTTTTCCTTAACTCTCCCTGCCCTCTTCCCCCAAAAGACCGCACCAGATATGTGTTAAGGAATTATTTTAAAGGGGCAGTTTCTGTATGTTTTTTTGTATAGCTTTTTTTAAAGCTATAGGAACAACGAACTCCAGATTTCAGGATCTTCCATAGGAAGAGCTTTTTCAGTCTCCCATCCTCAAAAGCTTCCAATTTTAAGAGCTATTACTGCTCTAACTATACATAAGGGCAGAGGAAATCACTAATGTATAAAAATAATAATATCCAGCATTTATACAGTAATTTACGGTTTGCATTGCATCTACATAGATTATCTCATTTGACTTTACCCTCACAATAACCCTGTGAGATGGGTGTTATTACTTCCGTTTTATAGATGAGGAAACCAAGGCTGAAAGGTTTATAATAATACTTCATTAGACACATGACATTTTTACTAAAACATGAATTAAGCAGCATTTTTTCCCCTCCACATTCTCTGCTGGTAGTCAGAGTGCCCAGCACTAATAAGTGTTTTTTCATTCATTCCTTGAGAGATCTGTTAACAGTCCCTTGGCCTAAGATAGTGTATTATTCTGATACTATCAAAAGGCCAGAGCCTTTTCTTGATCAAAGAACCAGATTATACATATAAAATATCAAAGGAGTTTCATTAAAATATTGGATACAGAAAACTATTACATATTGGGCTCCTTGGGAAATCAATTGTAAAATCCCATTGAGTAGAAAAAGGAAGCCAGAGGCACCAGCTCTGAAGTACATCATGCTTGAAAGACTCACAGCTCATAAGGCATGTGTTGGTCGTAGTCTGACATCACCATTATGGAGGGATCCCAGTTCACCTCAAAAGGCAAATATGACTGTCACACATCCATGACTAAAAGGAAGGGAAAATTGTGCTTCTAGATTGCTTTAAATTTAACTTTTAAAGCAACCATAATTACCAACTTCTAGGCATCTCTGGAATTAAACCCCTAGGTTGGTAACAAATTGATGATATGTACCACCAAAGAGATTATAGTGTAAGCAGTTGATCCTATTTTTAGGGAACCATTAAAAAAAAGCTAAGTCTCTAATCTAACATCTACAACTAAGAACAAAAAAGCCAAAAACTTGTTCTGGCCACTACATGAAGTTTTGATGACCATTTTAGAGTAGGAGGGTTAGGATTCTCTCCTCATTCGAGAGCAATGATACTTCCGGGGAGGGATGAGGGAGAGGAGAGGTGACGTAATGCTAGCCCTTGAGAACAGAGCGGAGATCAGAATGTCCAAATAAAATCAGAAGGCCTGTACAATCACGCCGTTATTCTCCCAGCAGGAACACAACAAAATCCAATTCGTCTACTATAACTGGCCAATTATGTTTCCCCATCCCCCAGGTTCTCTAGATTGAGTTAGTGATACCCTAAATCATTTATACAAGCACATTTTTAAAATCTGCTCATCTGCCACAAAACTTGCCACCTTTCCCTCTCTCCCCCCTCCCCATCCCATTCTTCACTTTGCTCTTTTGTTAACATAAAGCTTCTGATAGACAAAAAAAAGAAAAAGTTCAGTGATATCAAACTCAAACAGAAATAAGGACCACTAGATCATACATAAAAACTCATGCAGAATGCATACTTAGAAAATCACACATTACATCTATAGTTAGCTATATAGATATGCACATAATATATATCAACATGTACATATATGTGTGTATGTATATATATATATAATGTGCATATATATATTTATATCAACATATTAAAATCCTATCAAATCTACATTTTAATATGGTTTGGGATGTACTCAGGAATGTTGTAGGCCACATTTGGCCCATGGGCACCATGTTTGATTCCACTGATATAGTAGATAGGTCACTGGACTTGAAGATGTGGGTTCCAATCCTGCCTAGAGCCTTTTATTAATTATGTAGCCCTGGGCAAGACACATGGCCTCTCTGTGCCTCAGTTTCCCATATACTATGTAAAATGAGGGGTTTGGACTCCATTCACATTCTAATCCAAGGATCATTTCCTCATTTGGAGGGCAGGTTGATTAAACTTGGCAGCAGGCCATTTCAACTTGTCTATCACCTGATGTATCATGACATCAGATCTGGACAATACTTCATAGCTAACAGCCAGAATCCCTCTCAAGATTAACAACTATTGAATTGAATGAATAAAATACAGCTCATTAGTTGGCTGCACATAAGGGAAAGGAAGAAAGGGAAATGGATGATGACATTTCCTATCTTTTATATTCTTCATGTCCTTGCCCATGCTGATCTATGTAAGACCCCTGTTCCTTGCCCACCCCCTCACCCAAACTATCACCTGCAGTGGCTACACAGACTGTCATTCCTGTGACTGTTATAAAGCACGCAGGCTCACCTGTTTAGCCTGAATTTATAATCTCGATAGCAGGTTTATTTTTAACAGCAGCTGACGAACATTTTTCAGAAAGAGAAGAAACAGGTGCCAGGGGTATAGCAACCACACAGACATTCTTCAAAAGCTTTTGATGGCTAAATTCTATGCTATCATCATCTGTGTCTTTTCTTTGGAGGAACAGTATCCTATGCCATTATCAAGAGTAGGGCCCAAATAGAACTAGAAGGAAAATGTAAGTCAGCTAACAAGTCCCAAATCTCTTACACAGTGCCTGGAATCTAGTGGGTGCTTAAAAAATATTAAATAATCAGAAATTACTTTTTTTCATTCCCTCTTCTCTTTATTGGGGCAGCTAGGTGATGCAGTGGATGGATTGCTGAGTTTGAAGTCAGGAAGTCTCATCTTCCTGAGTTCAAATCTAGCCTAAGACACTTACTAGCTTTGTGACCCTGGGCAACTCACTTAACCCTGTATGCCTCAGTTTCATCATCTGTAAAATAAGCTAGAGAAAGAAATGGCAAACAACTTCAGTATTTTTGCCAAGAAAACCACAAATGGGGCTACAAAAAGTCAGACATGACTGAAACAACTGAACAACAACAGTTTCTCTTTGTTATAAAATTACAGTAAGATTAAATGGGCATTTATTTTCCTTTATAATAGAAACTGATTTCCTCCCCCATTTTAATCTATTACTCATTTTAATTCCCATGAAAATAACAGGGGTTTCATTAAACCATAGCTGCAATTTTATTCTGTTTTTACTCTATCTTCATACTTTCTAGGACAAAAGAGAAGTAGCAACTAATTGGCCCTAACTTCAGTACTGCTTACCATATGTATTTATGGTCCTAGTTCAACCTTCATTCATTATTTTGCATCCCCAGTCACTTTAGATTTAAAAGTGGGTGCAAATAAAGCATCTCTTATAAAACAGAAGTTAAAAAGTAAATAAATGTGTGACAAAAAAGAATTCCATAAAGAATGAGAAGAAATGCTTGGAGGCTGTGTGGCATAGCAGAAATAATAGATCTGGAGTTAGAAGACCAGAGTTTGAATTCTACCTATGCTACTTACCACTGTGTGATCATGGGTAAATCACATGCTGGGTTTCAGTTTCCTTATCTGCAAAATGAGACAGGTAGACTACCTGAACTTCCAGGTCACTTTCAACTACAAATCTATCATCCTATAATCTCCTTAAGTCAAAAATCATCTGAAGCCAAAGTATATGTGGCATTAAAATTCATTTTTAGCAAGATGCCAAAGTTTATACCAACTACCCTTAAGCCATCTAGTACAGTAAAGAAAGCAAACTTTTAACATAGGTGACTTTTTAATACTAAATGAGCAGTTTCAAATCCACAGATAAAGAGTTCATGAACAAATAAGGGGCAAAGTAGATCTCAAAAGATAAAATGGATATGTTTAATTACATAAAGTTAAAAATTTTGCACAAAAATTATATGAAGTTAAAATTGGAAGGGAAATGAGGGGGGTTGAATGTTCTCAACTAGTCTCTCTGAATAAAGGTCTTACATCTAAGATATATAAGAAACTGATTCAAACATATAAGAACAAAAGCCATTCTCCAGTAGATAAATGGCCAAAGGATATCAACAGGTAGTTCTCAAAGGAAAAAAATCTAAGCTACCAACAACAATACACACACACACACACACACACACACACACGTGTGTGTGTGTGTGAATATATATATTCCAAACCATTGATAAGAGAAATGCAAATAAAAACAATTGTGGAGCTCCATCTCACACACATCATATTGGCAAAAGGAAAAATAACAACTGTTGGAAAGGTAGGCTTACTGATACATTGTTGCTAGAGCTGTAAATTGGCCCTGTAAAATTCAGTAAAGCAATTTGGAATTATATACTCAGTCATCAAACTGTGTATAGTTTTAAACATGGGTTTATATAGCAAACCAAAGAGTCAAAAGATGCATATGCACAAAAATATTTGTAGCAACTCTTTTGGTAACAGTATAAAATTGAAAACTAAAGACATACCCAAGAATTGGGGGATAAACAAATTGTGGTACATGAATGGAATAGTATTGAGCCATTAGCAGGAAAAAAGTAATGGTTTTAGAGAGACCTGGCAATGCTTGTATGAATTGATATAAAGAAAAGTGAACAGGACAGGAGAACAATTTATAGAATAACAAGAATAATGCAAAGAAAAATAAGTTGGAAAGATTAAGAGCGCCAGAGCACTGAGGAGCAAGCTACCTAATTCCTGACAGACAGAGGAACTCAAGATGCAGAGTGAGACGTACATTTTTAGAGACACAGCCAAAGTGGGAATTTGTTTTTGTTTGCTTATGTACATTTGTGAAAAGACTTTGTTCTCTTAAAGGGTTGGGGGGTAGTGGAAGACAGGGGGTTACTAACAGGATGCCAAAAGAAAAAAAGAAAGGGAAAAAAGGAAAGAAAGACAAAAAGGAAAGAAAGAAAACAAAAGAAGCATTTTAAATGCACAGAAAAGAATAGAAGAAAACCACAAGGAGACACAAATAAATAGGATAGCTCTTAAAGTTACATGCTATTATATCTTTAAAAGGATAAGTAAGCTGTACATAATAGAGATTCACAGTTCTGTGTGCAATCCTCTTTTTCTGTTCATTTTTACATACAAATAAATAGTGAGACTGCAAGCATTTATTAATCATCTACTAAGCGTCGGGCACACACTTTAGGGACACACAGAAATGCAAAAACATAGTCACTACACTCAAGGAACCTACATTCAAATAATCACATTCAAGATATATGCAATGTGAATGGAATGGAAGCTTAGGGGGAAGGCTGAGGGCAGCAGCAAGGAGAGACTCAGAAAAGTCTCCCAGGGAAAGAGTGATTTGAGCTTGAAAGAATCCTGGAAATCCAGGAGATAACCGGTGAAGAGGACAACAGCCAGTACAAATGAAAAGAAACAAGAGATGAAATTTTGAATTCAGGAAACAGAAATTCAGGAAAGGCCAATGTATCTGAATTGAGGGATAAGTATAGGGAGCTAAAGTATAAGAAGGCTGGAAAGTAGGAAGAGAATAAAAGATTGTGAAAGCTTTGGCAATTAAGAGATCATTGGTAACTGGATTGAGAGGGAAGATACTAAGTTCCGTTTTGGATGTATTGAGTTTAAGATGTCAATAGATCACCCAATGAGATGTGCAAAATGCAGACAATGATGTGAAATGGGATATATTTTTCTTTTGTATTTGGTAAGTTCAGAATTTTTTTTAAAAAAAGAAGAAATGGTTAAGTCAAGGATTCTTTCCTAAATATTATAAATCCTTTATCACTTAGTCTTTTTTTTAATTAAAGGGGCCATCCCTTGAGTAACTACTTAAAGAAACCTATTCATTGAATGGGTGTATCTCACTCAAAGTGAGAATCTGATAAAATAGCCTAAAATAGCCAGGGTCCCACATTGCATCCTGGGCCATGTCCAGTCATCCTGATGAATATCTGGCCACTGGACTCAGATGGCTCTGGAGGAAAAACTGAAGCTGATGACCTTGCACAGCCCTGCATCACTCAAATCAAAGTCAACTGCAAGTCATGTCATCATCTTGACATCATGGTCCTCTTCAAGAATGAAGGACAAACAAGTCTTCTATAGTCGGCAAATGGTTTATAAATGTGAGTGAATCAATGAATGACAAGAAAGAATGAATGAAACCACATTATTTTGTACTCTAAGAAAACAAAAAACCAAAATAAAATAAGGGGGTAGCTTTCTGGATGAGGCAACTTCTGTTAACTTGTTCCAAGTATAAAATGAAAAACACGTAATGTAATCCAAAGCTTTTTAATAATGCAGTGTTTCATTTACCTTAAATTTACAGACACTTTTACAACTCCAAAATGTGCTGAGAGTTTAATCTCATTATCGCCACAGGTACAATCTCTCACTCAGTTAAAGTTAAAGTACCCACTCATCAATTCATTCTTTGTAAAAAAAAGTGTGATCAAAGTTTAGCAGAAATTCAATACTCCATCAGTCCCCTGTGCTCAGCACAACACTGATGAAACATACTGCCATGACTGTTAAATCTACAATCCTATGATCTGTATACATTAAGTTGGATCATGAAGAATGTCTAATTCCTAGAAACACAGAATTTGGAAAGCAGTGGATATTTCATGTTTTTTAAGTTACTATAACTTAAGTATTATATATATATATATATATAACTACATACTACATATATACTTATATATAGTTATGTAACTATAACTATAATCAATAACTAAGAACAGATGCAAAGATGCTTCAAAACAAACACTATAATTACGAACAATTGAATAAGTGGACCCTACCAACACACTATAAAAACGAATCCCATTATCAAGAGGACTGATAATAAAAGAAGAGATCTCTAAGAGAATCACATCCTATAGAAGTAACAGTACCCCACCCTCTAAGCTGCACATCTTTTTTCTCAGTGATAAAATGTGAATTCTTGAAGGTCAGAGACTATTTCATTTTTGCCTTTGTATCCCCAGCACCTAAGACAGTAGAATTAGTTTAAATATATTCATCTTTATTTTTATTTCAATTTCACTTTTCAATTTTACTTTAATTTACCTCAATTTAAAAATATAACGACCCATCCATTGTATTTGAAAATATTGGCTTTTTTTCTCTCATCAAGCATTTTACTTCTTAAAGGACATGCATTGTAAAGAAAGCTTTTTCACTTGGTCAGCCTTATTTATCACTTGCTACCAACAGCCATCAATGAAGAATTTGAACTATTTGAACTAATTCCTCATACCAATTTTTATACATTAATCTATTTCTACTTAGTTTTAAATTCCCTTTCACTTTGTGAACCACTGCTCATGTGAGCCTGGCTTCAGTTTTTACGTATCTTCCATTCATCCCACCATAATTTATATTTTTAGACTCCAGAATGTGACCTTTTGGGTTACTCAGCCTATTTGATATTCATACGGTAGCCTTCTCTCTAATTATTCCTGTAAATAGAGAAAAGCAAGCCAGTGGATAAATTATTTCGAGAGACAATTTCAAAACTGCATTCTATCATAACTTGTAATCTCATCTCCTGCCAGACTCTGAGAGCTGCAATACTGGCTGTGTTAATTGGCTAATGTCAATTTTATTTCCTCTCTCTCCTTCTGTTCTAGGATCAGGGGTTGTTAATTTGGAGGCCAGAGACAGACAAATAGACAGAAAAACAGATAGGAAGGAAGGATATAGATGATAGATATTTAGATAGACAGAAAGATAGAAAAATATAAAGATGGGTAGAAAGACAAAAAGATATAGATAGAAAAATAAAAAAAGAAAGATAGCAAGATAGACAGATACATAGACAGATAAAAAGAAACATGGGTAGAAAAATAGAAAGATAGGCAGAAAAACAGAAAGACAGACATATACGTAGAAAGATAAACTAGATAAATAGGTAGACAGACAGACAGACATAGATAGATAATGTTTAAATATATTTGATTTCCTTTATAAATCTAGGTACTTTATTTTATAGATTTAAAAACATTCTGAGAGGAGGTTCATGGGTTTATTCAGAAGGCCAAAAGTGTCCACGCAGGAATCTGCTGGTTCTCTGGGGGAAAGGGGGGTGGGAATGTGCCCATAATTATACTTTCAAGTTTAATCTGCAATATCAACATTTTCTTCATCAATTTCAACAAAACAATAAGTCAAGTCCTAACTTATAGCCTTTGCCAGTTTCTGAGGTATAAATGCTCACACTGAAAATTTAACAATTGGCACTTGAAGGAGCTGGTTACAGCATATCACTGGTTCTATGACCAAAAAAAAAAAAGTTAACCTATAAGAGCTGATTTTAAAAAAAAAGTAAGTAGCATTTATATGGTCAAAAGACCACCAGCAGAAAAAAAAAAAAGCATTAGCCAATGAAATCCAAAAAGGGAAGAAGGGAAGGCAAAGGACAAAAAGCCAAAACTAGAAAGGTCATTTGGGTGAAGGAACTAGGAGGAATGGCACTTTCCAAAAATTTTGTATGGGTGTCCTATATTTCAAACTTATGCTATTGGTAGAAGAAGAAAAAAATGGATTAGTTACTTGTTAGATAACCAAGGCCTTTGAAAAAATCAAGAGTAGTTACTACAGGCTCATAAACATTTTTTGGTGGTGAAATAAGGGAGGGGCCCAGAACTATGATTTCTGGTATAAGGAGCTCCCTCAGGAGGAAAACTTCAATGCATAATGCCAAATGCTCTATAATTTACGGCCTTAGAGAGTTGCCTGAGGCCACCAAGAGACTAAATAACTTGCCCAGAGTCTCATAGCCAGTATGAATCAGAGGCTGATCTTTAACCTGGGTCTTTCTGACATGAATGGGCTTCCTAAATCAATGGGCACTCTATGAACTATTCCTGATTGCCTCTCTACAGCTCATAAACATTATATGAAAATTATCTTGTATTTGTCACGTGTGAAAATTTTTTCCTATGTGAAAATAACAACTAGCTGAGTTTGGGTGGGTTTGGATAGTATTTAATGGAGTGAACAGATTCTGACCCCCTTTAAACCATCATTTTTAGCCATCAAAATGGCTAAAAAACAGAGAAAAAACCAAAACACAATGAACAAAAAAAAACGGCTGCTGGGATTATAGTAATTAGCCAGAGACTAATAAATTTAAAAACTTAAATCTAGAAGGGGTTTTAGAGACAATCTACTCCAGTGTTCTCATTTTATAGATAAGGAAACTGAGACCCAGAGAGTTTAGGTGACTTTCCCCAAAATCAAACAGGTAATAACAGAAATAGAATTTGAACTCAGATCCTCTGACTTCAAGACCATTACTCTTTCCACTGTATCACACTGCCTCTGTGTCAACAGGACTTCATATATCACAAGTAAACTGAGGTTGACTTTGTTGGAACAGAGAAGCATTTATTAAGTGTTATGTGCTAAGTGCTGGGGATACAAATAGAACATTGAGACAGTTCCATTTCTCAAGAATCTCTTTAGAATTATAATTGACAGAAACAAAACATGAAGGATGGGTTCATATTCACATTCAGTTCACGGGACACAGAAAGGCCAAGTAACAGCACGGATAGCAAAGCTCGAAGTACCTTGCAGAGTAATGGCAGGGCAGATGATCCCTAACAAGGAATATGGTGGCTGATAGTAGGATGGCGTTCTAGGATATCTCTTCAGAGGTAGAAGCATAGAAGCTAGCTAGCATCCAAGTGACAATGAGTGTTTTCTGCTTGGAGGTAACTGGACAATGGAATGTGAGAATTGGTTGGGGAAGGGAAATGTCCATGAGTGTAACAGATAGTGCTGATCTATTCTGCTGCCCAGTGGTGACTTGGGCCATTAGTGATGACTTTGTTAAAATTAATTTATTTAATGATCTTTAAAAAAAAAAAAAGCTTGATTAAAAAACTGGAAAAATTCAAGACAATTCCAAAGGACCCATGATGAAAACACTATCCACCTCTAGAGAGAGAACTGACGAATTCTGAGTGCAAATTGAAGTATGCTTTTTTCACTTTATTTTTTCTGTGTTTGCGTATGTTTTCTTTTGGAATATGGCTAATATGGAAACATGCTTTCTGTAACTTTACATTTATAATCAATATCATATTCCGTGCCTTCTCAAGGAATAGAAGAGGGCTAGAGAGTAAGGGAGAAAATTTTGAACTCAAAAATTTTTTTAAATGAATGTTAAAATTTTTAATATAATTGAGAAATATTTAATGAAATGAAAAATATTTTTTTAAATTGAAGAAAATACATGTTTCAAGTGAGTTTTTATAAAATCAATCCCCCAAATCTCCCTAGATTTTATCAATAAAGTGATAGCAATTATCATTTGTGGATTTCATTCCCAAAACACACCTGGATATGTTGTTATTTAATACTTAATTTGTCCATCAGTTTCTTTACATAAAGATTTTTCCCCCTTTCTACATAGAAACCAAAATACTTATCCTAATTCCATGCCTATTTTACCCATCTGACTACTCCTTTACAGGGGGCAAAGTGCTTTGGAGCTTGGTGGTCACTTAAAGCAAAGCTCTCTAGCCCATTAAGCACAATCTCAGAGGCATTCATGTGTTTTGGCTAAGAATCAGCACTACAGGATTTAGGGGATTACCACCTCTCCTATTTCTGGTAAGGAACGCTGAAGCAGTTCATATGACAGCAATTATCATTTGTGGATTTCATTCCCAAATTTAAAGGACATTCATTCTCTGAACTCCCCCTCTTCCCAACTTTCACAAGCAATTTCAAAACTATGGAATGGATTGTGACAGGAAACATTTTTCTAGTAGTGACACTTACAGATGTAAAATGAATTAAGAGTATTGTGCAGACCACAGCTCAAATTACTGCTGTCCTTTCAGAAGTAAAGCCAAGTAGGATGTGTTTAAACCTCTTCTGGTTCAGAAAGAAGCTAAACAGTCTTCCTACCCAGCTCCCCATAGCTCAACAATGTACGTCACTGGCCTAGGGTAGATACTGTCATAAAACATATCGAGCAATTTTGGTTAACAAACACGGCCACTAGAGAGAAAAGTCAAAAGAATTTTACTCAAATTTCCCCAGATACATACTTTTCACCTATGTTTTCCTATTTCTATATATACATTTTGCTTATCTTCCCCCAAAGGAGAAAGTCCTCTAATGGAGAAAGTTAGTCTTCTTCCAACTAATTTTATTCTGCCATGAGGAGTTATTAAGTTGGGAACCCAGCAATACCCGAAAATGTTTCCCCTCATCAAGTAAGTTATTAAAAAAAATTTATTTTAAACTAAATAGGTCACCATGACTTTTCGACTATCAAGGAAATGTCCTCTACTCTCAATTCCATCTCACCTCCACATAACCACATCTCCCCCATTCATTACTCCTCTCCATTCACGCTGCATCCACCCTAATTCAGGCCCTCATCACTTCTGGCCTGGGCTATTGCAATAATCTTCTAATTGCTTTCCTTACCTTAAAAGTCTCTCCCCAGTCTAAACCATCCTACACATGGCTGTAAAAGTGATTTTCTTTAACCATGACCTTGAGGTAAAACTCCTCTTTGGCATTTAAAGTACTACACAACATGATTCCAACCCACTTTCCTAGAATATATATTCCTCCCCTCCCATGGAGTCCTCAGTATAGCTAAATTGACCTGCTTTCTGTTCTTCACACATAACCTTCTATCTCAGCACTCCATCTGTGCATTTGCACAGTCTACTGCCCCATCCCCAGAATCCTCTCCCTCCCCTTTGCTCCTCCTCTTAGAATATCTCTTTTTCCTTTAAGGTCAGTCAGCTCAAAGATTACTAGTCACCAGAGGATTTCCTTGATTGCTCCAACGGCTAGTGCCACCCCTAAAAATTACTTTCTGCCTACTTTGCTTATATTTCTATATGTTATCTTGTGTAGAATACAATCTTGAAGTCAAGAACTTTGTAATTTACATATCATTATCCCCAGTGCCTGGCATGTAGTAGGTACTTAATAAAGGCTTGTTATTAATTGATTTCTGCTCTTAAAGGAGTAAACAGAAGAAAGCTGAAAAGGAAAAAGATTTATAGTGAAAATGCAGATCCTTAAATTCAAACACTCTAGAAATTAAGGTCAAGACAAAGACTAACTACTAGACAAAAAAACGTCCTTCAAATTTTCCCATAACTTCAGTCTAGTCCTACTTTTCATTCCATAAAAGTGTCACTCTACGTCCAAATAGTTTTATATTTACTCTAACGTTCTGGCCTCCATAGTATGGGTTTGGCATATTACAAGCACTGGAAAAACATGAGGTTCTTGAATGATTGGGTACTATGTGAAACTAAAAGTAATTTTTTTTTTGTAAAATGGTCAGAATTTCATTTTTTTTTTCATTTAGCTCCCTAATCTTATTTAAACAAGGTAATGGATAGAGGGCCAGACTTGAAGTCCTGAGGACTACTGACAAGTCACTTAAGTTCTCAATGGCCCAGGCAGATCTCTTAAGACTAAGGTTTCGGAGAACACCTTCAGCAGTCACCAGTGAAATCACAGGTCTGGAGCCCCACACTCCCAGAGAAAAAAATCTTAATCACAACAATCTTCAACTTTCTCTTTTACCCCAATTAAGGCTGCTATAGAGCCTTCTTTATTCTTCTTTGTTTATACATCTAGAACTTGGTTTTCAAAGCTATACTCTGAGTCAGGCTCTATTGTCTTTTGACTTAAATCCAGCCTCCTTGCTTGATTTGCTCTGCTTTGAAAAAACCCTCAAACTAAAAATAGTTTATTTTCCCCTTTAAAACTGGGATTTGTGCCCTCTTCTCCCTAAGCAATATCATCCGCTTCCAGCAGGCCATTCTTAGATCTTCAGGGCACACCATCACAGTGCAGAGTCCAGGCCATCCCTGTGAGCCAGGATGGTCCATTTCACAATAGCAATGGTTAATGAGGCACAGTCTTCATCTGGGCTCCAATCTCTAGTAATCCAGGATCTGATTAAGCTGATTGGTTTAGAAATCTTTTATTTCTTTTCCACAGGATAATATTCTGGATCCCATTGTTGAACTACGTGTCCATGAAGGGTACAGTCAAATAATATGGCATGTCTGTGGACCACTGAGAAGCATGAACACCAAAGGAATACTCAACTGATGAACAGCAGGTGGGTATTTTTCATGCAAAATCACCTGGCAGATTCTAATTCAAGAGTCACAATGAGCCCCAGAATCTACAAGTCATAGCTATAACCACCAACTGAAGCACAGTCTTTAATCATGCAAGTGTGGAAAAGACTGAGCCCACATATCAATCTTTGGAGTCACACCCACACACACAAATAGTATAGCAAAAGGAAGTCTGATTGCAGAAAAGCAACCACCCCAAGCAAAGGCTCAAAGTATGGGCACGTACGTTGGCTGCCAGACCATGGTCCCATCTTCCACCTGGGAAACTTGCTCCCCTCTATCCATTGCTTCCCCCACCAAATAGAACAGGCACTAGAGCCTAATTACCTCTTTATGTACTTTCCACATAGGAAGCACTTAATAAGTACATTTTCATTCATTTATGATTGTCTGGATCTGAAGTTTGGAAGAACGTAAAATATCCCTTGATACTCAGAACTCATAGTTTCCAGTGTGAGACTGCTGGGCATTCCCTCAAAGGACAGGGTTAGTAGGATGGGGATGGGTGAATGAGGAAGATGCAGTATGAAAAGAATACCAAAGCATTATATCTAACTTCAAATTTGGCGGGGGGGAGGGGGGGGAGGGATGGTTGCAATTCTGATGTTGTATAAACTAGACCACAACCATATAATTGATGTTTCATATTCAATATTTATTACTATTTTTCCATTAACTTTTCATCTTAAGTAAAGCATGTTGATAATATTTATACTTATTCTACACCTTTAATCAATGAAGTAATAGATATTTGTGTTTATTTCTAAGTATGTTCTAGTCTTCATGAGCAAACACGCTTCTTACCAATCACAATAACCTAATTGGTGACCATACCTCAAGTCTCTCCACTTTCCAATGCAATACCTACACAGCTACTAAAGAGATATTCTTAAAGCTCAGGGCCAACCATGTCACTCCACACTCAATAAACTCCAGGGACTTCCTACTGCTTCCAAATCATATAAAAACTCTGGCATTTAAAACTCTTCACAATCTACCTTTCCGGCACTAGGATACATTGCTCCCTTTATGTACTCTGTGGTCCAAGCAAACTCGCTTTTTTCCTGTTCATCACATGCAATACTTCATCTCCCAGCTCTGCCTTTGTATAAGCTGCTTTATCATGCTTCAAAACAGACTTTCCTATCACCTTCTTTCTTTTAGAATTGCCAATTTACTTCAAAATGCATCTTAAATACCACCATCTTTTGCACCCCTCCCTTCCCCAAATGGCAGTCAGCTCCTCCAAGAATTATTTTCTACATATTTATGTCTACATGTTGTCTTCCCTGTGGTCGCTCTTTATGGACAGGACCTATTTCATTTCTATCTTTGTGTTCCCCATTGGCTACTACATTGCCTTGCACATAGTAGGTGCTTCATAAATGCAGTTGAACAACACCAGAATCCACCATCACGTGCTCATAATTTTCATCTCTGTACAAGAATCCCCAACTTGAGTTCAATCCATTGAGTCTTAAACTTCCCATTCAGCTATTTTGGGACCTCATGAGATCTAATCTATTGGTCAGCCATCTATGTCCTTCTCAGGGTTTTTATAGATAAATGCCAAATTCATCTTCAAATATTCCTGTGAAATAAGGCAGCATCACCTGAATTTTAGACTATCAGCATAATTACTGACTTGCCATAGGTCACATACCCAAGTTAGGGCCAGGCTGGACAAGAAACTGACCTTCTGACTATCCTTGCATAGAAAATGTGAGGGGAAAAAATACTTCCTCTGGCATTTCTCACTTCCAAAACTGAGACCTGATTAGAAATAAATTTAAACTAATATCAAAAGCTTATACAATCACAGTGATTCATACATTTTTTCCACCTACTACAGTTGGAATCAATTTCTTTAAAGAATTTTATATACACTAGATGTTTTATACCTTAGTATACCTACCTTGCAGAAGGGATCACACATTTAGAATTAAAAGGGATTGTAAAGATCATGGAACTCAACTCTCTCCACTCTTGCATCTGAGAGAAACTGAGGCCTAGGGAGGTCAAGTGGTTTGCCTGGGGTGACATAGGTTTTAAGTATCTGTGGCAGGATTCAGATTCAGGACTTTCTAGTCTAAGGCCCAGGAATCTGTCCATTTCAGCAGGTAGATGCTTCCCCAATCAAGAACTGCTGTCAATTTTATCCTTTATCATTCTCCTCCTGACTTCAATAAGCAGTACCACTTCAAGAAATGCAGCAGAAATATATCCACATTCTAATCCAATAGGCTGAAAACTACCTTCTAGATGGACTAGGTCAGCCCCATGTAAAAAAGTTACTGGGATACACCAAAATGGTGGGCAGTAATGTTCCTTCATTAGTGACAATTACCAAAACCTAGAGCTCTTCCCTAATCTTTTAAGTATGCTGGAGTCAGAAGCTCAGGGTCTCTAGGGCTCAGTTAGTCATGAGACTCTAAAAAAGGCCTCCTCTATGAAGAATGTACAGATCTACCTACCTCCACTGAGCTAAAAGAGATTTATGCCATCTAAAATTTTCTCATATTTTTCCCATGAGGGTTATATAACCTTTTGTCGTGTGTGTGTGTGTATATACACACTCTGTGTATTTTAATCACCCCTCCCTATTCACACACAAATCCACATTAAATTATCATTCTTTGAGAACAGGGACTAATGTTTTTTTTTCATCTTTGTATTTCCCAAGCATACCCCCCCCGGACATAAGTAAAAGCTTAGTAATATTTACTGAACTGCATTTTCTCATCATTCCAATTTGGAATTTCTTAGAGATACTTTTAAGACACCAGAAAAATTTACACATAAAAAAGGTCCCTGTTGAATAGGCTGCAGGAGGACAGACACACTAATTATACACCAATGGTGGGGCTATGAATTTGCCCAACTGTTTGGGAAAGAAATTTGGAACTATATGCAAAGAGTCACTAAAGTGTACATACATTTTGATCCCATGAAACCATAAGCATATACGCTAGAAATCAGAGATAGAGGGGAAGAACCCAAACATACAAAAATGTTTATAGCAGTACTTTTTGTTTTAGCAAAGAACTGAAAATAAAGCATGTGACCATTGATTAAGGAATGGATGAATGAATTGCGTTGTAGGACTATACTGTGCCTTAAGAAATAATGGTTATGATGGATTCAGTTCCTTCTTGCTGAAGGGAACATGACACTTTTTAATCTCCCGACTCCTAGTATTTTCACTGGCTGTCCCTTGTACCTGAAATGCTCCCTTTCCTCATCTCCACCTCAAGTCTCAGCTAAAATCCCACCTTCTGCAAAAAGCCTTTCTCAATCTTCATTAATCTTACTGCCTTCTCTCTGAGATGGCATATAGGCCTTGTTTGTACATAGTTGTTTGCATGTCACCTGCCCCCATTAGACTGTAAATTTTCCTTCAAAGCAGGGACTGGTTTTTTGCCTTTCTATGTATCACCAGTTCTGGCACAACATCTGGAATATTACTAGGCCCCCAAATGCTAGTTGACTGATGGACTTGGTTCAAAGAAATCTCAGAAGATTTACATAAACGGATACAAAGTAAAGTATGCAGAACCAAAAGAACAGTTTACACAATGAAAGCAGCATATAAAAGAAAACAACTTTGAAAGACTTCAGATTTCTAATCAATGGAGTGGCAAACATGACTTTGGAAAACTCTAAATATTTCCTCTAATAGACTGGAGCTGCAGAATGAGACATTTTCAGATACTTCCAACATGTTGATTAGTTTTGCTTGACCATATTTATTTGTTATTTGTTATCACAGTTAAATCTTTCCAATTAGTGAGCCAATTCCCAGACAGGCTCTTGGTTGTCCTGGATAGTAAGAGCACACTATAGCTAGGCTAGCCCGATCATGCTTCACAGACATCTTATTGCCATGCCAGAGTATAAGTACTTACCCCCTGTTCCATCTTTTGCCCTACGAACTGTCATTCCCAGACAAAAATTCTCTTTTCTAGCCACCAATACCCTCTATGGGTTGCTTCTCCTATTAGAAAATAAGCTCTTCAGGTCAAGAGTTGTCTCATTACTAAGTCTTAGCTCAGTGTGGAACACAGAATAAGCACTTAATAAATGCTTTTTCCTTCATTAATTCAAGAAAGGGATTGAAAGGGAAGAAGTGGGTGGATGTATTTAACTGAATGTTTTTTAAAAAGAAAAGAAATTTTGAAAGTACGAGCAAAACAATGAAAATACATGGGAAAGGAGAGAGTTCAAAAAGGAACAGACAAGCAGAGCAAAATTTTGTGACTCATGTTAAATTTAATTTATACTTTTTAAAAACTGAATGATCAAAGTTCATAGTTTCACTGTAATCCTTTTTTTTGGTGCTCTTCATATGCTGAAATGCTCAGTTTGCTAAGCTCATAACCAAAAAAAGCCAGTTTTCATAAAAATTATAAAGAAATCTCAGTTTCTAGATAAGTATTGACAAATTATACTTATAATTTAAACTAAAAGATAATCTACTCTTAAAATGGTTTCTGTACCATCATCCCAAGAAGGCTTAGATTTCAACATGTTCCTCCATTGCCCAGAAAGTATATTTGGCAGTATAGGGGTGATATGTCGGAAGGTGGCGCATAAAGAACATAAAGGAAAATGACTTTAAAAGATTTCAACATTCTAATCGATGGAGTGGCAAACACTCCAAACACTGACTGGAGGGAAAAAATAGGATGTGGAAGGGATGAGGGAAAAAAACTAAGAGAAAAGAAAAGGTTGGAAAATAAGATCAATTTGATGGTAAATCATGACAAAAGAGGACAAGGGGAAGAAAGATCCATAAATTCTTTTTTCCCTTTGGGACTCAACTCAAATATGTCAAGGAGTTTTGCATGTAAAGGCTATTCTCGGTTTTGAAGAGGAGGTGAGAATCCCACAAGAGTGTCTGTCAGACTCATTTTCTTTGGAGTTTTGACATCAGTCCAAGGAGGGAGTACTGGGAGGGTCCTGGCTCTCTTTCCAGTCTGTGGTGCACCTGGTACACATATAACTCTTCAAGTTTGGTAGAGGAGCCTGGAAATCCTTCAGTATTCTTCCTTCTCGCCCTATGAATTTCAAGAATGGGTATTAGATGGGATGGTGGAGGTTTCCAGCAACACATTCCAGTCTTAAAAGATCTTCACCAAGTCTTGCCAAAGGAGCATTCTGTACTGAAATGGAGTAGGTAGGCAAGAGGAATGCCCAGGACCCAGCTGAATGGGACAGCTCAACTAATAATACAAAGAGTAAAGGGTCACTGAATGCCTTTGCTAAAGAACAGTGGGAAATGGAATAATCCCTTTCTAACCGGTATCAAAGAAGCAGAGATAGAAAAGTAGGAGTACTGCTCTTCATAGTTACTGGAGAAAACAACACTGAACGGAGAAAGACTGCAAAGAGCTGAGGGAGGAAGTGCTGGAGAGGGGTTCAATTAGGGAGAATGAGAGTTCTCCTTCACTACAGCCTTCCTAACTTCCTTAGTAGCAGTAAGGGTAATTCATTCCTAACCATACTTATGCTGAACCCCAAAACAAGAATATTTGCTTTCTGCCCCTACCACACAAAGGCTACTGGTACCATGTTTTGTTTTGTTTTGTTTTTTTCAAACTGAAGACATTTCCCTAATAGATGTTTGTTTAGAATTCTCTTTGTATACACCTTGTCTCTAATAGGAAGTTGCAGAGTAGGTAATTGCCTGCCTGGTAGTGGCACAGACTAGATTGTTATCGTTTAGAGACTTTTCAGTCACATCTGACTCTTTGTGACTCCATTTGGGGTTTTCTTGGCAAAAACACAGGAGTGGTTGACCATTTCCTTCTCTAACTCATTAAGTGCCTTGCCCAGGGTCACACAGCTAATTAAGTGTCTAAGGCTGACTCTGAACTCAGGAAGATGAGTCTTACTGACTCCAGGCCTGGCATTCTATCACTGTGCCACCAAGCTGCCCATAGACCAGGTTGCTCCTGTCCAAAAACATATTCCCTACCACCTCTACTTACAGCATACCTACAGCACACCCAGAGAGGATCATATCTTTTGAGTCTCAAAGAGTGGGGGGCGGAGCCAAGATGGCGGAGTAGAAAGACTCACCTATGCTAGGTCCGAACCCACAGCCCATAGATTTCCTGTAAAAAGAACTCCTAACAAATTCTGGAGCAGTGGAAGCCGCGCAGCAACACAGTGAAGGAGATTTCCGTTGCAGAGAGCCCTGAAGAACCGACCACAAAGGTAACCCGGACGGGAGCGGAGTCCTGCCCGGCCGAGCGCTCCCCTCCCCCACCCCGGCCACGGGGCACTGAGAGGATCGAGCAGAGCCCAGCAGGCGGCAGGGACCTGAATCCCCAGCGGCTGCGAAGGTCCCTCCACCCACAGACGCACAGGTCAGTGAGGGACAGGCTGAGAGGGGAGCGGGGGATCTCCAGGACTCGGACCCCCTGGGAGGCTGCGGCCGCGGCAGAGGCTGAGGCAGCTCGGGCAGAGGCAGAGGCAGCTCAGCCAGAGACTCCCAAAGCGGGCAGGAGCTCCACCCCAGCTCCACTACAAAGGATCTCTGTATAAACCCCCTGAGGGAACTGAGCCTGAGAGGTGGCCCTGTCCCCACCTGAGAACCAGCTGATAAGATCCCATTGAAGAGCGGTCAAGCCTGCCACCAAAAGCC
>CM053771.1:403342079-403396073 GCA_028658325.1 Potorous gilbertii | reverse complement strand
CACAGAGACAGAGCACAGAGCGAATTGAATAGGATGGGATCATATCTTAAAAGAAATCAAGGTAAACAGTGAGAGAGAAATGGAGTGGGAGGAGAGAGGGTGAAATGGAATGGGATAAAGTATCTCTCATAGAGTCTCAAAGAGTTAAATTAAGGTCCTCTACAATTTTCCATTATACTGCAAATACCCCTAGACAGGGTGACTCCTTAAATCTATTATAAGCTAGCATTCCAGAGCATATGTTAGTACTTAGATGAACAGACAATTGCATCATACTGCCAGATAACTGAGATGTTGCTAGACGTAAAATTGTAAGATTTTGCAGGAAGGATTTTAAAGGTCAGCTAGCCCAAGTTCTTCTTTTGCTTATGAGGAAACTGAAGGAGATTCAGAGGGCTAACAGTGACTGGCCAGAAGTCACACAGCTGTAAGTGGTAGAACTCAGATCCAAAATCAAGTCTTGAGTACAGACCCTATTTTGACATAGTCCCTACTCTGTAATAAAAGACTGTGAAGGAAATGCTTTGTAAAAGTTTAAATATATAGAAATGTGAGTTGGTTTTAGATTCTACTGGGGATTCAGATTACAATCTAGGAAACTTGTTTCTCTGTCTTTCTAGAAAAACCATGGTAGGTATTTTTTCATTAAACTTCTTATTCTTCCCCCTTCATCTTATAGACACATCTTGTTTAATACAGTGATTTGCATTCTTTGTTTTGGGGTTTTGTTTTTGTTTTTTTTTTTTTAGGCAATCTGGGTTAAGTGACTTGCCCAGGGTCACAGTTAGTAATTCTGAGGTCACATATGGACTTGGGTCTTCCTGACTCCAGGGAGGGTGATTTTTTTTTGTTATTGTTAGTTGTTTTTGTTTGGTTTTTGTACAGTAATTTGCACAAAATGCTTAACAATGCTTATTGAATGAATAAATGAAGAAAGACCCCAGAGAGGAAGAGTGGGAGAAAAGAAGGAAGAGAAGATGTGAAAGACCAACTTCTCAAAGAGCTCCTGGCAAGGACCATGCATGATGTAAGTTGGGCATTTGCTTATCTGCCCAATTATTAAAGCACCGAATCATGTTTGATTTACACATCTGAGGTTCCCCTCTTTAAATACACTAACTTGTATGCTGGCAGATTTTGACTTATACATATACTTATACATATAAGAACAGCTGTCTCAGCCAGACAGCTGAAGGAACTCCCCTTCCTTTCCAGCTGCTACTGGGGATTTCCATTCCCTTCTCAGTCCCCTTTATCCTATACAGACCTAAGCCTGATTTCTCACTTCTGCCTCTCGGTCAGTAGGTTGATAGTGCCAGGACCTGTGGGAACAGGTCAAAACAAAGGCAAAGGAAAACCTGCTGAGACTTGATCTTGGCTTGCAAGACGGCCTCAGCTCAGCCCAAGTCGGCCTATCATCAAGGCCATACTCTGCCTTCAGTGGAGGAAAGATTAAGGGAGGGATGTTGGAAGAATTGGTTTTATTATGCACCCGACAGTCATAAAAAATATCATTGCACAGAACAGCTGGTCAACCAATAATGGAGTGCTTATGATAAGCGTTTGCAAAAAGACCAATCAAAAGACACTTGCAGTTTATACATTAGTTCCTCTTTGAAAGGAAAAATAGAGCTGTCCAATCAAGTCAACAAGCCAAGTCAATAAACATTTATTAAGAGCTTATTGTGTGCCAGGTACTATGCTAAGGGATTACATGCAAAAAAAAGGCAGTCCCTGACCTTAAGGAGGTTAAATTCTAATGAGGGAAAGATAGCTACACTGGGGATACAGGGCAAAAGGTTAAGCCAAACCAGGCCACAGGGAGCTTCCACTCTATCCAAGAAACGCTACACACATCATTAAAAATATATAAAACAAATATGAGGTAATTTGGGGTGGAAGGGGCAGGAAGGTAGACTTCAGCAACTGGAGGAATCAGAAAAAGCCTCCAGTAGAAAGTGCTGCTTGAACAGAGTTCTTAAGGAAATGAGACAACCTCTGTCCTCTTTTGGTCTGTTTCCTCACCTGTAAAATAAGGAGGTTGGCCTAAAACAGACCTGCACACCTTGACAGTAGAGACAGACTAAAATTAAAATAGGTTAAACTTCTTCAGGCCACAGATGGATTTTTAGCAGCTCACTTTCTAACTAAAGGTATAATTAATGATTAAACTATTTTTCAAATAAATCATATTTTTTTAAAAATCATAAATTTAGAAAAAATAATTTCAAAAATTTTTTTAAAAACATATTTTAAAAAAATTTTTAAAGTTAACATCAATTAATTACACTTATTACTTAATGAAATCACTTCTCTCAGACTAGAGATAGATGGTTGGCTGCCAAGGATCACATGACAGACCAAAGAGATGGGCTGTGGCAATCATCAGCCAAGTTACATAATGGGCACAAGAGTGAATAGTGAAAGGCGGGTTAAGCAGGGAATGGAC
This sequence comes from Potorous gilbertii, assembly GCA_028658325.1. Lineage (NCBI taxonomy): Eukaryota > Metazoa > Chordata > Mammalia > Diprotodontia > Potoroidae > Potorous > Potorous gilbertii. Next base: position 403,393,624 of record CM053771.1, on the reverse strand, counting down.
AAAGCACTCATTACATCTTTACTTTCTTTTACATCCTGTACATTTTTCAAGGGCTGACCAAAATCCTTTGGCCAGCAGGCCATGTGTTGTGCAGGCCTATCCTAGATGATCTCTAAAGTCATCTGGAGCTCTAAATCTGTTATGCTATCCTATGATTAAATGACTAAAGAGAAAAATGGAAGGAACAGGCTGGTTCAGTATTGTCATTCCATGAATCTTTCCCATCTCTAGTTATCATGGTGGGGCAGCTAGCTGGCACAATGGATGCCAACAATGCCAACACTAAAGTCAGGAAGACTCTTCTCATGAGTTCAAATCTGGACTCAGGCACTTAGTGACCCTGATCAAGTCACTTAACCCTGTTTGTCTCAGTTTCCTCATCTATAAAATGATCTGGGAAAGGAAATGGCAAGCTACTCCAGTATTTTTGCCAAGAAAATCCCCAAATGCAGTCATGAAGAGTCAGATACAACTTAAGTTATCATAGGATAGTGGAAAGCACCCTGGCTCTGTAGTTAAGAGAACCTAGGTTCAAATCCCACTTCTGATGCTTTTTACCACTGTATCCCAGACAAATCGTTTACTTTTACTGGCCCTCAGTGTTTCTTTTCTTCTATAAAATGACAGAGCTAGATTAGATAGTATCTGAGGTCCCTCTCAGCATTAGTTCTGTGACCTCTCTCTCTCCATCCCTCCAGTTAATTCTATCTCTCACATTCTGATCCCTCATCATCACTCCCATTGCCTTCATCTGAGTTCAGGTTCTCATAAATCTCTCACCTAGATTATTGTAATTGCTTCTAACAGAGTTTCTTGTATCCACTCTCTTCCCTTTCCAATCCACCTTAACAAGTACAGATAAATCTTCTGTAATCTCTTGATGCACAGGTATTATCATGCCATATCCCTGGTTCAAAAATCTGCAGTGGCTCCCAATTCACTACCAATCAAAACCAAAATATTTACCCTGTAAATTAAGAGCTTCCAAAAATCCAGTTTCAACTTCTCTTTCCAACTCCATTACATACACACGCACACACACACATACATACACATATAGACACACATACACATATGCACACATGCACATGTGTACTCACATACGTGCACAAGCACACACGCATGTGCGCACACACACACTGCAGTGGGAGGACCCAGATGACTCTGGAGAAGAAAGTGAGGTTGGTGACCTCGCACAGCCCTCTCTCAAATTAAAGCCAACTGAGAGTCATGTCATCATCTTGACATCATGGTCCTCTTCAAGAACAAAGGACAAACACAACAACATGTACTCCCCTCATATTCTATTCTGCAGATAAATTTACTCTTCCTGGAATGTGTCAAATAGTGTCCTGCCTTCATGTCTTTCTTAACTGTTATCTGTGTCTGGAATACCCTCCCCCATCTCCTAATGGCATTCTACCTATAATTCAAGCACTAGTTCAAGTGCCACCTCTTTTATGGAGCCTTCCCTTGCCAGGTGGAAGTTTTCTCACTCATCTGATTTCATACAAATTTATGCTTCTCAAATATTTATCCTCAATGTGTGTTAAGTGATCAAACACTTGTCTTGCTCCAATATGTATTATATTATCAAGCACTCATCCAACTCTAATGCATATTATATTACCAATACTTATCCTCTTTTAATGTGTATTATATTATCAAACACTTGTCCTACTCTAATGTGTATTATGTTCTCAAACACTTGTCCTACTCTAATGTACATTATTTACCAACACTTATCCTACTCTAATTTGTATATCATCAAACAATTGTCCCACTCTGATGTGTTTATTATCAAATACTTATCCTACTCTAATGTACATTATATTATCAAACACTTACCCTACTCTAACTTGTATTATCACTGTCTTTTCTTCCTTTGAAAGACTATAAGCTACCTGCAGTCAGACACCATTATTTATGTCAGGATCTCCTCCAGTATCTTGCACAGAGCATTGCTTTGTTTTTTTTTTTTTGTCTAGACGTGGTAATCTTTTTGGCATGTGGATTGGCAACTCTTTCACAAACTACAATCTGAGAGACTTTGGAACACTGACAGATCATGCAACTTGCTTAGGGCCATATAGGATGTGTCAGAAACAGAACCTGAAACTAGGCCTTCCCAACTCTCAGGTCAGCCTTCATTCTACTTATCCATTATATCATGCTGCCTTCCCCTGATAGACATTTAATAAATATTTGCTAAATGAATTACATCTGAAAAGCTGCCTCAAGAGGCTTTTCTAACTACTGAGTTTTTTACTAGATATCTGGAGTATGGCACAGTCTATATGAACTGCTGAAAGAAGCATCCCCCATGAAACAGGAATTTACTCTTTTGTATTTTAATACACAAGGTGACTTCACTGTAACAGTGTCATTTTACTGTACCACAGACTTGTAATAGGGCTGGCTTTGCCTTGAGGACCAACCCGGGATGCTCAGCAAGAACATGATTTCATTATAAAGAGTTTCATCCGTATAAGGGATGAGATAGCATGTGGCGATTGTTTTAAGCAAAGTGATAATCACATAAACTCATATTTTGTTGTTCAGTCATGTCCAGTCGGGTCTTTGTGACCCGAAGAATACCAGACCCTTTTATTCTTCTCTGTCTCTCAAAGTTGTCCAAGTTCATCTTTGTTGCCTCCATGACAGTATCTAACATCTGATCCTCTGCCATCCTCTTTTCCTTTAATCTTTCCCAATAACAGGTCAAACATTGATTAAGTACCTACTACTCCATATGGCATCCCCAAAATCCTAGGGTGGTTTTAAGCTATTAAAGTTTAACCTATTAAAACCTAAAAGTGCACTAAGGTTTTGGGGGACATCCTATATATAGAATATATATAAGATAACATATATATATACATATATATATATATATATATATATATAAAGTGTGTGTGTGTATATATGTATATATATATGTATGTGTGTTTATATATATACACACAGAGACACACACAAATACATATACGTACATATATATGTGCACAGTGGCGGGCACACAGTGGGTACTTAGTAAATTTTTACTGACTGACCAACATCAGACTCTTACTGAGTGATCATGGGTACCTAACAAACCCTTAGAACCTCATTTTATTCATCTGCAAAATAAATGCAAGAATACTTAGAATACCTACCTTATACAGTTATTGTGAGGATGTAATGAGATTAAGTATGTAAAGCACGCTGTATACCTCAAAAGATACATAAATTTCATTAAAAATAGTAGTTTATTGGAAAAAATCAATCGCCCAATTTCTCTGAATTTTAATGAATTTAATTTTTTGAATTGATTTAATTTTGAATTAAATTGGAATTAAATTTAATGAGTTTAAATGAACTTCCTACCAGTATCCACTACTTTTATTCTGCATTTTACTAAAGTTTCCTTCATTGAACTTTAATTGAAAAATCATTATATAAAATATCCTAGATCTGTTTCAGAATTATATACAGGAAAGGCACTGGGACAACTAAGCACCAAAAAGGAAATTTCAGTACACAAAATTAATAAAATATCAAGTAAGACATCACTTTAACACAAAAGCTCTCATGGGACAGAAAAGTATGGGAGCTATATGAAGGCCATTAATTACTTGCATAATAACTTTCTAAATGATTAATAGCCTAGAAAACCTAATTTCCTTCCAAAAATGAGAATTTTTGAACATTCCATCATTTTTTTAAAGCAAAAATGCCTTTCTTCTCTCCCAAAACATCTCCTGTTCCCTTGGAAAATTGAATAGTATTTTTAGTAAATCTCCAAAATATTTTTGCTGCTAATTCATTTAGTAAATCTTCTCTCTACTCCTTCATAGATAGTAAAGAGGTATACTTCAGATCCGTCCCCTGTGAAACATCTAGAACTTCAATTTGGAAAGACTTAAATCAGTAAAGTTTTCTTTTATTACTTGTGCATCTGTGCATAACAGCACCCAAACAAACCTTCCACATGGCTGATGGTACTTAGCTACAAGGGCCCGGTATGCCCTAGGAGGCTGAAACGAGCTTATCCTTAAGAGGTCATTGTTTAATGAAGCATGAAGTCAAGGCCTTGCAATTTTATACATACCACAAACCCAGTGAAAAGTATGAGTCTGCAGAGAGCCAAGGTGTATTTGTTCCATGAGGACAGAACTGTTTGTCCCTAGCATTATCTCCTATTATCTTGGCTGAACCAGGCAAATTTTGCCATAATAGTCAGTTGTCAGTCAATAAACATTTATTAGGCATTGTGCTAAATCTTGGAGATTAAAAATAAAGCAAAGGACAGTCCCTGATCTCAAGAAGCTGAATCTAATAGCAATACATAAATAATGTATAAAGGCATCCTGGATAGGGAGCAGGTGTGTATCAAAAAGATCTGAGTTCAAGTTCAGCCTCCAACACAAACTGTGAAACTGTGGAAAAGTAAGTCACTTAAATTCTAAATAAGACTGAATTTTAGAGGCAGGAGTAGATTCATATTGGTAAAAAGAAGTTTCCTCATCGGTTTCCTCTGACTATATCAAAAAAAAATCAAAATCCAGTAAAAAAAAAGTCACTGTTAGATGCAATTCAACACTCTATAGGAGAGAAGCTGTGGGTTATAATAGAAAGAAAATAAGCACTTATTAAGGACCCACTATGTGATAGACACTGTACTAAGCACCCTATAGATATTATCTCATTTAATTCTCATAACAACAAGGAATGGAGGTGTTATTATTTTTCAGATGAAGAAACTGAGGCATACAGAGATTGAATGACTTGTAGTCACTAAGTGTGTGTGGTCAAACTTGAACCCAGGTCTTCTGGAGGCCAGTTCCAGTGCTTTATCCACTGCCACCTTGCCATCTCTATGCTAGTAGAAAGAGCACCAGACTTGAGGCCAGAAGAGATTTAGGTTTGGACCCTGGCTCCAACACTTACTTAGCTGTATGGGCTGGCCCAATTCATTTAATCTTTATGAGCTCCAGTTTCCTTATTTGTAAACTAGGGGTGGTAAGGTCAAACATTTAGAGCAGGAAGGAATCTTAGAGGTCATCCAGTCTCATTCATTCATTTTGTAGATGAGAATACTCATCGTACTTGCATTACCCACATTACAGTGTTCTTCTAAGGAAACTGCATTGTGAGCCTCACCACATGAGAGAAAGGTGAGTTATTATGAGAGCTAAATATAAATATAAAAAGCAATGTTTGGTTTGATGGCAATATTTTTTGGTGATAGAAGGGGACAAAGGGAGGCATTTGAACTCAGATTAACCACAAGAAAGTACTTCGAAAACAGTCATTTAATGAACAACTCTTATCCTTTTCTACATTTATGTCCCAAGGTTCTCATAGTAAAAATGTGTGTGTGTGTGTGTGTGTGTGTGTGTGTGTGTGTGAGAGAGAGAGAGAGAGAGAGAGAGAGAGAGAGGGAGAGAGAGAGAGGGAACGAGGGAGAGGTCATAGGACTATTAAGGAACAGGTGACTTAAGCCAAAAAAATGACATTAGGAAATAATTAAATGAATAATTAACCAGTACATTGTCACCTAGTTGCCATCTGAGGCAGCTAGGTGGTACAATGGATAAGGCACTGAGGTTAAAATAAGGAAAATTTTATCTTCCTGGGTTCAAATCTTGCCTCAGACACTTCCTAGCTGTATGACCTTGGGTAAGTCACTTTACCCTTTTGCCTCAGTTTCCTCATCTGTAAAATGAACCAGAGAAGAAAATGGCAAACCACTCCAGTATCTATGCCAAGAAAACTTCAAATGGGATCATAGAGAGTTGAACACAACTGAACAAAAATTTCCATCTGATTTAATGTAGCTATTTAAATTGAATCAATGTCCACTATAACAACTCTATATTGACTTTTTTCCTCCAAATATAATACATGCTATAATCATTTAAAAAAAAAAAGCAAGGGATGGATGTTAACTGACTCCTTTCTACTTAATACAGAATTAAGATGGGGAAGGAACTTACATTTGACATTCTTTGGCCAATGGCTATACACTTCCTTTCAGTTGTTCCATAACTATGTCGCTATTAACATACCAGTTAATGCAGAACTACATTTAAATTTGAAATTATCCTACTCAGTTAATATTTAACTTTCAAGCTGCAACCAGAATGCTCAAGAAAGAAATCTTAATGTTCTCTGAATAAAATATACACACTTGGAGGAACATATGCTAAAAATCTCAACTGGCATTTAAAAATAAGACACTTCTTTGTACACTTGAAGTTCTGAAAGAAAATGCCACCTCTGATCACTAAATTCCCTATTCTCAGTCATTCCAGCGTGCTATTTTTTATTATTACCCATTAATATAAGCATTGACCATACACCAAGTAAGTCTCATAACTGTCTTGACCTCTGTTTCCTTATCTGCAAAAATGAGATCATCACACTAGATAATTTCTAAGCTCTCATGAAGCTCTAGTCTTAAGAATCTGTTTCAATCTTTCAATAGAATCTCCTTTATGACTAAATCTGTGTGGCATCTGAAAATGAAAGGAGAATATAAAGAGAAACCAACGTATAAAATCTAAACTCACTCACAAGATAAACGGAAGGGCAATTACTATATTCTTTGAATGATCCAATTTTGTCAAACACAATGCACTTCTCTGGCACCTTTAAAAATAGAGATTAGTTTACAAAAATCTGATTAACATATATATTTTTGAAAAGTCACATAAAACAAAAAACACCTGTACTTCATGCAACCTTTCAGGTTCTCCTCAAAAATATCCAAGAAAGATATGGGTCCCGAAACTGCATCTGTCACTACTTTGTTGGGGAAAAAAACTGTCACCAAATAGAAGTGGGTTCTGAAGGATTTACACCCAGTTAATCTGTGGCTTCCTCTAATTAGAGCCTATGATTATATAAGTATGAATCACACAGGATCAGATGTGGGGAGTTTCACTGTACCCTTCAGCATGTTTAGTGAATCATGTCAAAGTCTACTATTCATCAAGGTTTTTTTTAAACCCCCCTTGTCCTCACTGAAGTTTTCCACCCAGATCCCACCCCGCCCCCATGCTATTATTGCCCCTCTTTATTTTTCCAGTAAAGTCAACAAGTTAGGAAGGACAGGATTCTGGGAATGACAGAGATGTCCACTGTAACATGCAATTAGTCATGGTTGGATCTGCTTAAACTCTTTGATGAATGAATAGCTGCTACCAGGGCAATCTTTGTAAGATTTTCCCTTCCTTTACTCAATTCTGTCTTTTATACGTGCTGGGGGAGGGCTACTGTAACCCCTCTTACATTTCTGCTTCCACTCCCAAAGAGGGAAAAAATGCAAGAAGGAAAATCTGGGCTTTAGCTACAGAAAACAGGAGAGACAGAGACAGAAAGAAAGAGACAGAGAGGGAGGGAGGGAGAAAAAAGGGAGAAATACCTTGCTAAAAACCATCTCTTTCTTCCCTAAAATGACTCTAAACTCACCTCCCAAACTTTCTGTAAGTGAATAAAAAGTGATACAGGAACACCATCAAATCCGGGGAGTCTACTTGCTCCCCACTACTTGATAAGCGCAAGTACACATTGGTGTATGACTAGGTCTCCACTGTGGTCAAATATGCCATAGGCCATGCCTAGAATCTCCTCTTCTCTCTCTGACCATGGTTTTCCTATTTTATTTAGGTCTAGATAACAATGCTACTAATCCTAGAGTTTGTTCAGCAAGTTTAGATTAAGTAGCATTATTGAAAAGGGAAGTAATTAGCAAACTTATTGACTCTAAAGGAGAAAGGCAGAATCTCTAATAACCTTCAACAACAATTGTTATTGTTTTTGAAAAGTATACTTAACACTAATAATAGCTAATATTTTATAGTCCCAATTATGTATCAGGTTAAGTGCTTTACAATTAGTATCTCATTTGATTCTCACAACAGCCCTGAGAAATAGGTGCTACTGTAAACCCCATTTAACAAAAGTGGTCAAGTCTGCCAACAGGTCTTAACAAGCAAGTGTTGGCAGGCTAGCATGTCTCATGTCGTCAGGAAGTCCAGCATGCACTGGCAGGAATATGGGCATGTAATGACTTGCTTATAATACAATACTATACAGTTACATGATGTAATATCACATCATCAAAATTTCAATTATGGAAAAAACCAAGAAATTGACAATAAATTATTAAATTTAAGATGCGTCATTTTTTAAAAATATATTTTATATTTTTGAAATAATGCAAATTTCAAAAAAAATTAAAGAAAGTAGATTTCCAGGGGAGCACTGAGTAATTTTTTCAAAGGCGGCAGTATTTTGGGGACCTCTGTCTTAGAATATCATAGGATTTAGAGCTAGATTATCTAGTACCAAACCCTTTCATTTTATAAATCAGGAAACTGGCTCAAGAGTACAGTGGAAAGAGTATTAGATTTGGAGCCCAAGAATGTGGTTCAAATTTCTAGCTCTCCTACTTGCTTAATCTCTCTGGAACTCAGGTTCTCCAACTCTAAAATGAAGCATTTGCATTACGTGGTCACACAGATGTCTTCTATCTCAAAACTTACAAATCTATGATTTAATTACTTTCCCCCTCTCTGCACAGTATAGCCCATTATTTCTTTTTCATAAAAAAAATCACCTTATTCCCAACTCACATTTGTGGCTATCAGAGAAAATCAAACCAGTATTTATTTCTGGTCTCTCTATGACCATCACAATGAGTCTTAATATTTTGAGAGTAGCAGGTGCAAATGATGACTGGTCCTCTTCTTTTTCTAGTCATGTATGTCCTTAATATAATGTTTGCTGAGAATCACATTGGAAAAGATAAACCAGTTAAATAAGATATGCTACATATTATCAGGAAATACAAAGTTTAACAAAGAAACGCAACACACACCAAAAACTATAACACAAAATAACATGTGTAAGTACATAAGAGAAATATGAGATGTCTTGAAGGTAATCAAGTATTCCAATAAGTCAAAGTAAGAAGAGACAATATTCTGTGCAAAGACAGAAATAGAAAAAGAAAGTTGTAGGGAGTAGACCATTTTGGCTGGATTGTAGAGTGCATAGAGGAGAGTGATGTGAATCCAGCCTGGAGAGCCAAGTTGGAACCCAGCAGTGAAAGGATTTAAAAGACAGAAGAATTTACGCTTAATCTTAGAAACAATAAGGAGACATGGGAGCTTCCTGAGCAGGAGAGAAATGTGGTCCAATGTGTGCTCTAAGAACATCAAATTGGCAGCCTTGGGGACAACAACTTCATCTAAAAAGCAAAGCAACTAAATACAGAAATGGCAAAAATATCTTGGAGGGGTGGGGGTAAGAGTGCGTGACAGAAAGCAAAGAATTAAGGATAACTCCTAAGTTAAGAACTTGGATGACTGGAAAGATGGTGGGATCCTTAACAGAAATTAGAAAGGTAAGAAGAAAATGGTAAATGTAAGTTCCACTTTTAACATGAGTTTGAGATGCCTATGGGACATCTGGGATGCGACATTCACCGTGGAGTTGGTGATATGGGACTAAAATTCAGGAGAGAGGCAAGGACACAATATATTGATTTCTTGCTGTCACAAATCTGTGGCAGTCATGAATATACTGATATTTCATGAAAACTTAAGTCAACACTATTCTTGAATCCCATGGTTAAAAACTTTTGACTGCTTTTTAGACACTGAAGAACTGAACTTCAAAGATGCAAAGTGCTGAAGTTCAGAGATGTGTCTAGTCTACTTAATAGCATACATCTGAAATGAATCTTTAATAATAAGCCAGCCATCTTCCACCCCTACTCAATGGCCAACACACTCTGGGGAGTTTCAATAATAACTCATTTCTATAAATGTTTTAAATTTCACAGTATTCACCTGAAAAAAATCCATGAAGCAGGAAGTAAACTATCACACCCATTTTCCAGATGAAGACACTGAGGAAAACAGAGGTTAAATGAATTGTCCAAGGTCACAAAGGTAACAAGAAGTACAGCTAGAATTTGACCCCAGATGTTTTAACTCCAGATCTAGTGACTGTTTCTTCTAGGACACCAAAGCTGCTGCTTCTACCACCACGGACAAACTGACATATATGTTGTTGTTATTGAATCATTTCAGTTATGTCTGTCTCTTCATGAACCCATTTGGGGTTTTCCTAGGAAAGATAATGGAGTTTGCCATGCCCTTCTCATTTTACAGATAAGGAAACTGAGGCAAACGGATTGAAGTGATTTGCCTAGGGTCACCACAGCTAGTAAGTGTCTGAAGCCAGATTTGAACTTCTTAAGAGGAGTCTTCCTCACTTCAGCCCCAATACTTTATCCACTGCATCACCTGGGTGGTCCAAAGGATATATACTATATTAAAATGTCAACAGGTTTTAGTATTGGCTTACGAAAGGCATTATTAAGGAGGGTAAAACTGCTACTGTAAGATAAGCCAAAGTCAAAATGAAGTAATTTTGTACAATTTACACTACTACAGCTCTCCACTGGCATGAATAATAGACAGATGAGCATATGTTTTCAAGTAATAATAAAGATATTTTCATTCAATCTAAGTAAGACTTTTGCAGGCTAAAAATGGAAATTTAACCTGTAGTGAAACAGTTAGTTTAAGTCCTACTAAAGCATCTGCAAAGTATAATATTTCCTAAGAAATTCAAACTCTTATTTAATTTGTGTGAGCTCTTAAAAATAGAATTGAATTCAGTTCTACATCTTTATATTGATTTATGTAACTTGTTTTAGCTCATTTATAGACAGAAAGAAAACACCATATAGCAAATTTCTTACTGAATGTCTCTGTTTCTGTCTGGGTGTCCTTGTGAACAAGTGTACATGAAAACATAGAGAGCAAAGAATTAAACAGAAGTTGTAGGAATTATAATGAATGATGGTTTTAAGAGAGAAAAAATGAAACATCTAATTTAGTCGAACAGATAATCTGCTTCTTCCTCTTTCCCATTCCTCCCTTCCCCCCACTCCCATCTCTAGCTCTCTCCACTGAACATTTTTTTTCCAGGGTCTTGGAGATGTCTGAGAAAGGGAAAAAAAAGCCTAAAAAAAAAAAACAGCAAAAGCACCACACGAAACAAACATAAGTAAGATACCAATAAAGTCAGCAAAACCAGAATGAAAACATTTTTTCTTTCCTCTACTGCAAGATCATTTATTTTAACTCAGTACATGCAATAAACATGCACTTAAGAACAAACAGTGAGAAACGGCTCTGCAAATACTGGGCTGCAACACAGAATGAAGCAGGAAATGATGAACAAAGAAAGGAATTTCATAGATTCCAGATGTACCCTGGAACCAGCTGGGAAAATACAAGAAATCAAACTCAAGTCTTGTAAAGGTTAGCCTACTCTGATTTCTAGTGAGAGTTAATGCATATTATGATTGCCCTTAAGAATAGATAAAGGCATAAGCAACCTAGAACACCTCAAAAATGGCTTGATTCTACATGGCGTTAGATTGGCTGGACTTCATCTTCCTCCCCCGTCCCCCTTCAAAACATAGGAAGATATCCAAAAATATTTTGAATTTAGTAGACAGGGTGAATACTGCTCAGCTAAGGGTCAGTTACAGAGATCATAAACTTCATTTACTTCCCGTAACATTTTCACCACAGAAACCAAGTTCATCCAATGCCTGCCCCAGAGTTAATAAGCAAAATATCTTTCAATCACAGCTGAGATCTTCTTTCAAGGATTTTTTCATTTAAAGAAATATTTTCTTTTAAAATGTTTTATTTTTTCTTTGTTTTCCTAAGAAACTTGGGTATGCTGGGAAAGAGGTAAGAAAATAATCTATTAAATACTCTGAAAGAACCAACCAAATACTATGTCCAAAACTGAGTGCTACCTATAGAAATTCAAAATAAGGAAAGGACCAGCAATATATATTAATGGCATAAAAACATCTCAGCATCATTTTGCGTGAAAAAGCCAAATGTGCCTCTATAATATAATAATAATAGCTGTCATTATTATACCTTATGCTGTTATAAGCATTTGATAGATGTCAAAACATTTTTACATAAATTATCACATTTGAGCAAATGATCAGCTTCTCCATTCATAATCCTATGAAGTAGTCAAGGGTTTTTGTCCCCATTTCTCAGATGTGCCCAATTCTAGTCAACCCATGCAAGAGTACCATGTATTTTACTGGAGCAAAATATGAAAAATGATAATGGTGACAACAGTCTCCCCTACATCTACCCTAGAGCATATCATGCAGCACTGTAGTCAAATGTTTAATCAAATAAGCAAGTCTTTGAAAAGCCACCAATGCAGAGAATCAACTATATTTACACTGGATAAATAATATACAAATGCTATGGATAAATGCTATTAAAAAGACAAAATCCAACCTGAAACAAGATTAAGACAATCAATCTAAAACATAAGTTCTGTGAAGGTAGAGGCTGATTCTGGTTTTGTCTTCATATCCCCAGGACCTAGTAGAGTGCCCTTCATAAAGTGGGTGCTTAATAAATGCTTACTGGATTGGATTATATTGGATCCTGAATGTCATGAGGCTATCCCTAAGAAGAATGTCCGTGATGTCCATTATCACTACTCTGGTCAGCTTTTTAGGGAAGAAAAGTAGGTAATTGTGCAATTACTACTTTGGATGGATTCTCCCACTATCCCAACCAACAGCCATTCTCTAAGACCCATCTCAAAACAATCAACAGATAAATACAGAAATAAAATAATAGCATTTCTATAGCACTTTAAGCATTGCAAGGTGCTTGATATGCAGTATTTCATTTGATGTTCATAACTCTTCCATGAAGTATTCTTTGGCCCCTGGAAAAACCACTTCCCTTTCTAAACTCTTACTGCACAAGGTCCACACATATAATTTATTTGGTACTAACTGGCAGATAGAGCACCACCCCTGGAGTCAGGAAGACATGAGTTCAAATCCAGTTTCAGACTCTTAGTAGCTATATGACCCTGAGCAATTCACTTAACCTTGTTTGCCTCAGTTTCCTCATCTGTAAAATGAATTGGAGAAGGAAATGACAAACCACTCCAATTTCTTTGCCAAGAAAACCCCAAATGGGGTCACAAAGACCTGGACATAACTAAAACAACTGAACCATAACAACCACCACCTTGTGCTTCCAGTTATTTTTCAAGTGTGTGTAGTAGGGTGAGGTATGTACAGGAATATGCTCATACTGAGATGACTGTTAAATTTTCAGTGTGAGTGGTTCTACTTTGGAAATTGGCAAATGCTACATATCAGGGTTTGATTTGCTATTCTGCTAACTATCTACATTTATGAAAGTGATGGAGAAAACATTAACCATGCAGATTAAATTTTAAAGTGTGTCTATTTGTCTTCCAGAGAGTGGGCTACTAAACATCTACCAGCACACCCCTGGGGACGTGTATTATGTCCCCAACCAGACTGTAAGTTTCATGAAGGCAGGGACAATACCTTCATCTTCCTTGCACCCTCTATATTACCTAGTACAATGCCTCCCATATAGTAGGTGCTCCAGATTTTCTAGTTGATGGAAAGAAAGGAAATATAATGGAAGAGGTTATTTTCTTTCATCTTCACCTAAGACACATACTAGGCACTTAATAAATGTTTGCTGATCAATCAATGAATACCATTCCTCTTTCCAAATCAGGTGCTGGCATTGGGCTCTGCATTGTAATGTCACAGAGATCTAGAGCTGGCAGGGTTGATCAGCCAAATACCTTCCTGATATTTCTTCCCGAGCCCTGTGTTTGGAGATGGAGCAGCTGTCATACTTGCTGCCTCTCCCTTTGGCATGCAATACGTCGCTGCAGCTTCTGCAACAGAGATGATGCCCAGTCTGTTCTCTAATTGTAATTGGCCATGGTACATGCTGTTTTAGGCTCCATCCCTAGGTCCTGAATAATAATAACCTCTCTCTCTCTCTCTCTCTCTCTCTCTCTCTCTCTCTCTCTCTCTCTCTCTCTCTCTCTCTCTCTCCCCCCTCCCTCTCCCCCCCCATTCCCAATTCTTCCTGGGGATAACATGACTATTAAGTCCATTATCACCTAAGAAATACAAGATGGGAAAGGAAGAGTTAACTAAACACAGAAGCTCATGATACAGATGAGCCAAGAGGATTTGGCAGAGAAAGTCAAATTACTCAGCACTAGAAGTCTGTGAGATATGGCTACCTTGATCGGAAATCTGCCCTAGCAACAGATGTACCTGGCTTGTTGACTAACCCAGAGTCTGACACCATTCAGCTCACTGCATTCCTCGGGCTGCACCATTTCTGCCAGAAACAATTGAAGAATTCATATCAGGCAAACAAGTTTTCCCCCCAAGGCTGCTCAAATGCCCCTGAGGGATCTATCACTATTTAAGAGCATTCGCAGTCCCACAGAACTCTGGAAAATGGGGCCGTTTGGACCAGCCACCACAACTGCCCCAAAAGTTCAACCTGTTTACTAGGTCTCAAATTTAAAGACACCTTAATCAACGATCCAAGATTCTTATTTATTTTGAAGGGGTTAGAACTGGAAGGATGCTCTGATTCGGTCACTGTGTCCCTGAGCAAATCACTTAATATCTCTGGGCCTCAGTTTCATATCTGTAAAATAAAAGGACTGGTCACCCTATAAGCTCCTCCCAGTTCTAAATCCTGGGCTCCTGTGGACCACTAAGGTCTCTAAGCTCCAAAATCTATGAATTTTCCAGAGCCAGTTCATATCCCACAGGAACCTCCAGAGAAGTATCATCGGTGCCTGTTTAAGTGTTGGCTAGGATACAGTTAACTAGAGTCAGAAGAACTGGACTCATCACCTGCCTCTGATGCTTCCTATGGATGTGACCTTATAGAAATCCTTCAGTACCCCTGGACCTCAATCTCCTCATCTGCTGATGCCTCTGAGGTCTCTTCTAGCACAAATCTATGATGGGAAACACAGAAGGAAGAAAAGTCCCCCCCCAATTTTATTCCATCCCAGAACTGCTGCTTCACTCCAGAACTGCTGCTTCACTCCATAGCACTCCCCATTCACAAATGTTAACCAAAATGGGCTCCTTTCCACCCCCTCATTGTTGTCCTGTCTCTAGCCTCTGCTCATACCATCCTCCACTCTTAGAAGGTGCCTTTCCTTCATCTATTGAAGCCCCCTGCTTTCCTTAAGGCCTAACCCAGGGGCTACTTCCTCCATGATGCCTTCTTCCAAGTACCCCAACCCATCCCCAAGGTTGAAGAGGATCCATCCTTCCATTGATCCCTTATTACATTGAGTCTATACCTCTCCTTTATGCATAACACACTCTTCCCTATCTGAGTTAGTACACATCTGTTCCCCATAATGAGATTATAAACATCTTGAGAGGAAGGTTCATTTCCCATCTTTGTACCTCCACCACTACTAGTCTAACAGTTCCATAAACACTAAATTGAAAAGACTGATGACTAGCCAGGTATGGGAGATGACTTGAAAACTGAAGTAAGAGAAAACTGGAGGAATAAGTGCAGTGGAAAGTGTTGGATTTAGAGTAGAGAAGCCTGAATTGAAAACTACTTCAGACATTTTCTACCAGGTGCGACTATAGACAAGCCAATGAAACCCTTCAGAGCCTCAATACTCTGGGTATAACATTCTTATTCCCTACTTCACAGGATTATTATGAGAAGGGGTTTTACAAGCTTCCAGATGCCAAATACATATGATTTAAGACTGTTTTTGTTAATCTCCTTAGGAATTGTTAGTGCGTCGCCATTTCAGAAATAATGCTAAGGTAAAAGAGCATCAGAGCGGAGGAGTAAGAAAAATCCTCAGAACTCAGCTCATGTCCCACTTCCTCCAGGAATCCTCCCTTTGCCACCTCCTGCCATCACTGTTCTCTCCCTCAATGCAATGGAAAGAATATGGTCCCTGGAGTCACTTCTGAGGTTGGACACATTAATAAACCTCTCTGAGTCTCAATCTCTTTACCTGTAAAATAAGAGGGTTTGGACTGGATGTCCTCTGGACTCCCTTCCTATGATCTTAGGGATCTTTATAGCCCTTGATGTTGGTAACCACTCATTTTACTTTCATCTTATCATTTAGCAGTTTCATAGCTAAAGTTGTCTCAGAAACAAGAATACAAGCTTGAAGAAAACCAGAACAAGACCTTTTGCATAGTGCCTAATACAGACAAAGATGCTCAATAAATATGTGTAGAATTGAAAATTTCATCTTCCAGGAATTTAGGATCATGCTATAATAATACCATGAGGTTTTATAAAATTTCTTTAAGTTTTCTGTGTTTTTTATTCTGTTTCATATAAAGTAATTCCCTGGACTGAGGATTCAGAGAAACCAAGTTACAGTTGCCACTTCCAGTATTCTGAAGGCAACTCAAACCTCTGCTTTTTCAATAAAGATCAATCACTCAAGAAGCATTTATAAATCTCCTATTATGTGCTAGGCACTGTACTATATATAGTGCTGGGGACACAAAGCTTCCTTCAAGAAGCTTATGTTCTATTAGGACAAACCATATGTACAACATATGCGCAAATAAGTGTATATAAAAACGCTGGTAATATTGAGAGCATACGTTTTTGCAGTCACTGAACTAGCAACCTCACAGAATAACCATGAGGAAAATGAAACTGAATGATTATTACAATTACTGCAATAAATGATCCAGACCAACATCATGTCTTGCATATGGCATGAATGTTCAAATAACTGACGTGTTCAAATTTAGCCTAAACTCAAGCTCGTGCTGGAAACAAGTATACCTATCACATACTTAGGAGCAGGGCATTTCATGAGACGATACCTCTAGGCAATTTTACTTTTCATTTTTAATGTGATCATTTATTGAATACTTTCAATATATTGAATAAAAACATTATTTTTGTTCACTAAACTAAAAGTCATCTGAACCAAATTCTAAATATTAAACTATACTTTCACATGTGCCACAAAACCCATCAAAACTTTATTGAAGCACTAGGGTATGCCTAGACACCTAAGACCTATTATCATGCTGTAGGAGACCAAGAAACAGAAATACAGCATACCCTTGTTCCAATAACCAGTTGTTGAGCTGAGCTGAACACAGCTCATTATACAGATAGGCTTCAGGTCGGATCATGTTCCTAAAAACAAACACATACAGAGAAAAAGTTCAGTATGAAAGAATTAGAGGCTAGAAGAGGGAAAGGGGTCTTATCCTTCCCTCCTCCTGACACCAGAATCATGAGGGGTCTCTTCTGTGTTCCATGTGAATATGGGCATTGTGCTGAACACAAAATGCCTCTTTACATTCCATAACACTGGAACACAAAAGAAAGTCAAACGGTGAAGGCCAGAGAATATGAATCTCCTTCCTGAAATAGGTTCCCATGAACTGCGAGAGTGGGGAATTATGAACTCAGAACAAGCACAAGCAGCGACTCCCCTCCCCACTTCATTGACCGCTGTCTTAAGGCTATTAAGGGAAGGGGGAGCCTTTTTTTAGTGACAAGGGGAGGTGGATACTCACTGGGTACCACTTCTAGTTAGGGCCCTCCAGGTACCCTGGATGGACCCCAATTGATAAGCTCCAGGGAGACATGCCAATTAGGCATGGAGGAGAAATACAGAAACTAGGGTCTAAGGGACAAATTATTTGTCTGAAGAATACATTAAAGATAAATTAAAAGTTTCGTAAATGTAGTACAAAGAGGAAAACTAACTATATCACCCTTTCATTAAGTAGTTTCCACAGCAAATTAGTTAGTGGTCATAAATCCTGGTTTCCATTCTCAGGAAAGTTACTGATTCATTCATATTGACTCATTAAACCATACTTGAATAATTAAACAAAAAATTTTAAAAGGCAGACTAACCTCTCATTTACTAGAAAGGACATGTTAAAAACACGTAACAGACACAATTGAATATATAAAACAAATATGAGCATGAGCCCAAATAGTTTAGATAAATCCCACTATGGATGGTTTCAAAATATGGTAATGTTGATAGCCAACCTGTGAAATGGGTAGATTGCTGATGCCCTTAAGAATCTGGGGGATTGGGCATGATAATCTTCATTATTCCTCTTTAATTCACATCTTTATTCACATTCCTCTTTAATCTAATATATTACAAAGAGAATCACACCACTAGAAAAACCTGTCATGTTAAATTAAAAACATACAAACCACACACAAACCACATCACTGCATTCTCATCAACATGCAGAGATCTACCTATTGACCCACAATTAAAAGGATACGCCCTTTGGGTTGGTTTTTTTTTAATGGTAATGGTGGCTGAGCCAGATATAATCTCTTGCCTCATACCCCTAAACAGTAGCCAGTGAGACACATGTTGGGGACAGTTGGTCAGGAAATGGAGGATTCCCTAGTGCAAAGTTAACTGGCCCCATGGGGATCAAATCTAATTTGTACCATACTGTAACCACCAAAGCATCACAGAAGGTCAATAGGAGTCTCAGTGCAAAATAAGAACACAAATAAATTACTTTAAAGGTTCACAAGAAAGCACAGCATTGAAGGAGGTGTGTTGGGTCTTGGACACCAGACTCAAGTTCAACTTCCACCACTTACTACCAATGTAGCCTTGGGAGAGATACATCATTCAGTTTCCATGACCCTTAGCTTCTTCTTTTGTAAAACAGAGATAATAATTTCATTACCCATAAGTGAAAATTAAGTGAGATAATGTATGTAAAGCTCTTTGTGACTATAAAGAACTCCGTGGTTGTTCAGTCATTTTCAGTCATGTCAGACTCTTCATGACCCATTTGGAGTTTTCTTGGTAGAGACAGTGGAGGGGTTTGCCATTTCCTTCTCCAGTTCATTTTACAGATGAGGACACTGAGGCCAACAGGATTAAGTGACTTGCTCAGGTACACGCAGCTAATAAGCATCTGAGGTCAGATTTGAACTTATGAAAGATGAGTCTTTCCGACTTCAATAAA
Source organism: Potorous gilbertii (assembly GCA_028658325.1). Lineage (NCBI taxonomy): Eukaryota > Metazoa > Chordata > Mammalia > Diprotodontia > Potoroidae > Potorous > Potorous gilbertii. Next base: position 403,374,705 of record CM053771.1, on the reverse strand, counting down.
GTACTATATCAACGTATATTATTTTTGCTGCTTCCATTGGACAGGTACACTGAAATGTTCCAAACAGAATCATGGTAGCCATGACCCAATCCTGCTCGCCATGCCCCCACACCATACTACATTCCTTGGGATTCTGTACTACTATCCCAATGCAGTCAGAGTAGCTTCAGATGTGGGGAAAGAGGAAAAAGGGAAATTTTTCAAAGAAAGCTATGAGTTCTTGGTGGTGTTCTTGGCCCTAGCCCAGGAAATAACAAGTACAATTTACATCTTTAACTACTAAATAAAAATAAGGGCAAAGTGTTGTTTACATACTGATATCCAGGTTCTCTAGCTAAGAAAAGAACCACAAATCCTTTAGAGGCCAATTGGTTTTTCAAAACAGCTTTTCTTCTGTATTTCAGGAATGAGTGTGAGTCACTGAAATTCTAGGGCAGTGACATTACATGCCACATTTTGCTTGGGAAGGGGGAGAGATTTATCACAACAGGAAACCAGTGGCAAATTATCCAAACTTGAAGAACACTTTAATATAAAATTTAGAGCTTAGTGTACATAGTACAAAGAGAAAAAAACAGGCCAAATCACTCCTTCATTGAGTAATTTCAATAGTGAATTAGGAATCACAAATCCTGGTTTCTATTCTCAGTAAAGTTACTGATTCATGGTATAACCCTGAGCAAATCTTTTTCCATCTCTTTCAGCAGTCTTCTGTGACTTTATGATGCTTCCTGGTATAATGCCTCGAATACTTCAATTAAATGTGCTATACTGAGTATGTATAATAAGTATCTGTGTCCTTACTCAAGTCAGGGTGTTCACTTTCCCCAAAAGTCATCAAATTGAACTTTAATTCTGATAAGTGATTATCTCATATTCGAGGTTCATGCTCCCTTGAAAAGTGTCATTGTAATGACTAAAGCAAAATTTCAAGAAAACTAATCATGCTACACTGTAGACATTAAATATGCCCATATGCAGGCATTAACAGGTCCAATGTTAACATGGCTATTTTTGCTATTTTTTTATCCCATGGTCATCTTGTTGATCTATCACTTCCAGTAAGAACAAAATACACACTCAAACAAAATGCTTCCCAGACATCCCAATACCCTGGAGTGGGCCTTTTATCTGACCTAATAACCTCTGCTAGGGAGAGAATTCACTTTCTCAGATTCGAGGCCCATAGTCACAGTCCTGGAATGGTTTTCTTTAAAGCAATGCCCGGATGGGAAAGGGGGAGGTTATTCACACTTGTACAGTTCATACTGAATGATCGATATTATTTGATTATTTGTATCTATCCTAAGCTTTGAATGCATTCACCTTCTAATGGAGTAAATTTCTTTTCTTCCTCCCCGCCCCACCAATTACATGTAAAAACAATTTTTAATGTTTTTTTCTGGGGCAAGCAGGATTACATAACTTGTCCAAAGCCTCATTTGAACTCAGGTCCTCCTGACTCCAGGGCCAGTATTTTATCCACTGAACCATCTTGCTGCCTCCAATATCTGTGGGATTTTTTAAATTTTGAATTCCAAATTCTCTCCCTCCCTTCCGCCTCTCCTCTCTCATTGAGAAGGCAAGCAATTTGATATAGGTTATACATGTGCAATCCTATTCCTCTACTGAAGAATTATTAGCTCCCTTTCTGCTTCGGGCCAGAGCCCTGATTTGGTCTCTGCCCTGAGTACGTTAGAAAGCAGAGAGTTAGGCAGCGGCTCCTCTGTCAGGTGTTCAAGGCTCAAAATTTCAGAGCTATCTTTGGTCCCTCTCTTGCCCACGACATGCAATCAGGCAATAATGCAATTCAGCAATTTATTAAGCGTCTACTGTGGACAAGGCACTGTGGTTGGGCCTTTAAATACATGGAAAAAAAGGGAAAAAGTCCCTGCCTTCAAAGAGGTTGTATCTTAAAGGAGATGCTGAGGAGGAGTAGGAATATAACATTTATATGGATAAATAGACATGATATGAGAAGGAAGCACTAACAACCAAGAGGAGCAGGAGCACCTTCCCCCAACAAGGTGGCACCTGAAATTAGCCTTGGAAGAAGCCAAGAATTCTAAGAGGTACAAGACAGGCCATTCCAGGAATATGGCGCAGCCCCTGAAAAGACTCAGGAGATGGAGGGTGGCCAACCCTGCTGGAATGTAGAGTATATGAAAGTGGGTAATAGCAAACAAAGCAAGTTCAGATTGGTCAGTTGGAGTCAATCTGTGCTAAGCTGAGGAGTTCTGCCTTGTTTTTGTTCTGTTTCGGTTTTTTATGGTAGAGGCAAGCTGAAATCACTTCTGGAGCAGGGGGATGATTTGTTCAGGCTTGTGCTTTAAGCAGACTTCTTTTTGGCAACTCTGTGGAGGATGAACTGGGAAAGAAGACTGAAAGCAGATTATTATTACAGTTCAAGTGAGAGGTTATTCAAAAACTATTATGTAGGGTCATTTAACTTGGTTACGCCTTGGCTTTCCAACTATAAAATGAGGACATTGGTAAGACAAATGAATCAAAGTGATTCTTTAAATATTTAAAATGTGCCAAACACTGTGCCAAGTGCTGGAGGTACCAATACAAAATAGAGACAGTTCCTGCCTTTAAGGAGTTCATATGATAAAAGAAAAAGATGGCACATATAAGGACCGTGGTGGCCAGGGAGGTTTATTGTGACTTGGAAAGGCACAAGGACGGTGAGAGGAGTCACAGGGATGTAATCTTGCATAGCACTTCTTGTTGTAAAGGTAGCATTGAGTTCACTATAGTTCTAAAGCTGGAAGGAAGGGGAGAGGTTACCAGTGGAGGCAGCAGAGGATGGCCAGTATGGAAACTGAAGCAAGGTGCGAGGGAGTGAGCTTACCAGTTAAGACAGTGTAACCCCAGGGAGTTCCAAGACTGAACCGGTCAAATTTTTCTAAAGCATGAGGGACCGGAAAGAATTACGTATATCCAGACTTATCAATTCACAGTCTAGGTTTTACCAGTTCCCAAAACACTTGTTACCAAATGATCCTTCTTAAAAATGATAAATTTTAAAATCTGACTCAATCTTCCCTTTCTCCCTCCATTACCTTTCTCCAGAGTCCTCCCCCCCCTTGCTCCATCCTTACAGCTGCTAGATCCTCACTCCCTGAGCCACTGAAGGCCATACTACCAAGGCCTTGAAAGGTGAAGCATCTGGTGGGAGAACACCTAGATTTTCAGTGTGCGGTATAATTTGAGCCCAGAAACAGTGATACATTTCCAAAACTTTCTTCTACAGAAACCTTAATATTCCATTTGATACAACTAGGAATTCTATGAGCAGAGGTCCAGGCTAGTAAATATTTTTCCCTCTAAAATATTAACTGTAGAATGATGCATTGCAAAAAAAAAATGAGTATAGTATTTTTCTGGATGAAAAAAGGCTTAATTTCCTTCACTCCAACATTTCCACAATTTCTCTTTAAGTCCAAAGTATTCCATGCCCCTAGACTAACATTTATGAGATTTCCTGACTATTATTTAAAGCCCAAAAAATTATTTGGAGAAATTATCTTTGGAATCAATGATACAGACGAATGTCCCTTCCAATACTAAATTTCAAAGTGCCACATAGATAATTTATTCCTAACACTTTAAAATTCTAAATAAAATCAAAGAACTTACCATTCCTTGTGTTTGTTTGTTTTCAGACCAACACATCCATTTCACTTCTAAATATGTCCTTTTCTCCTGTTTAAAATGTGTTTTGTAGCTTTTATGATTCCCTAAATACCTTCAGGAAGATGCAATTAACTTCACTTAGTTTCATCTTTTGTGAGTTTACAGACTCAAATGGCTCATTAGCATCAGAGAGGCAAATCAAAGCATTCTCCATGAAACCCTTCCCATTACATTCTCTTTGGAGTGATTATTGCCAACTGAAATAATCTCTAAACTTTGTCTTCTGATAAGGCTCTCCTTTGGTATCCTAAGAAAATTTCCATGACTTTCACATCACCTACTGTAGCCCCATTTGGCATCATTTTCATAAGACCAAGGTCCTCTCTATTCTCTTGTCTACTAAAAACAAAAACAAAACAAGAGAGACACAAAAAAGCTACTAGCTGGAGCCAGAAAAAATCACTTGGATATTTAAAATGATCCTCCCAGTGAATCTGAAAACTGGTCAAAATGATAGAGACCAAAAACTACCCTAAAGTGGAGGAAAGCCACTCCAAATGATCCCCTTCTGATACAAAGAATCAGCCTTCCAAGCCTGATTCTAAAAGTCTTGGTCAGGACTTCTTAAGTCTTGGCTATTCCATCTGCCCCGACTGCTTCTAGGCCTGGCCCATTCCTATACATTTGCTCCATTCCACTCCCCAAACCATGGGTTAAAAATAGCTAATTATGTAGCTGCCAGCTTCTATTGAAACAGCATCTAAACTATTTTTAACTCCAGGGCATTAAAAAAACTGCCTGAAGTTCCTTGAAGGCAATAATCCTATTTAACCACTAATAGGTGTTCCATCTTTACACACCTGTACACACCACACACCCTTACTTGTGGGCTCACTGTCATTCCTGGACCCAGGTCAAGCAGGTGTCACCTCCCCCAGGCTTCCTAAGTCCCTGAACTGTCCGTAAACTGTAGACTGCTACTTAACAGTTTAATTTCTGGGGTGTGGATCCCAATTTACCATTCATTGTTGTCTACTGTGTAAGGGTTCTGCTCACTCCATCAAGTTGGGAATTAGTCATATTTCATGTGTGATTAAACTGAATTTGAATGGAGGTTTCTGGAGATAAAAAGTCAAAGTAAGACAGCACCTGAACCCTAGGAAAATTTCCTTGAATAACAAGAATTGTGCCTATATTCCCTGCATGGAAAGAAGTGTCCGTTTTAATCCATTTCTTTTAGACCACAATAATTGTTAGTGCCTTCTTTCAAAGCATATATTTTCATCTCACAGACAAGTAGCACACAAGATTATCCACAGTGCCTAGGTTTTCTGCATAGTAAAGCATTTTTGGCCAGAGTATAATACTCAACTGTCTACCAAGTGGACAAACAGCTGTGGTCCTCGCGTGTTGGGGAAAACTCCTATCTTGGACAGTGGAAAGAACACTATTTTGCAGTTGGGGATTTGAATTCAAATCCCCGTCTTGTCAGGTACTCACAACCTAACTGTGTGACTTGGCTAAGTCCTTTGACATTTCTGGGTCTCAGTTTCCTCATCTGTAAAATGAAGGGACTGAATGACCAAATCACCCCTTCAAGCTTGAAATCTACGATCCAGTGAAATTATATGTGTATATATATATATATATATATATATATATATATATATGTATCTTCCAAACATTAAAATAGTTGAAATACTGCACTTTTAAAATTATAGAATTTGGAGAGGAAAGACCTTAAGTGACTCTATTCAGTAATTTCATCTCCTACATGGTAGAGTGATTTGCATTTTAAAAAAACAACAATACCTTTACAACTTTTTTCCTTAACCAAACCTGTGATTTCATCGGTGTAGGTAACTGGAACTTCAAGAGGAACTTCTCTTACTTACTCTGCTTTGCCACTGACACAGAATTGCTAAGGATTAATGGCTTCCCCAGGATCACATATCCAGTATGCCCCTGAGTCCATCCTCTCTATTTTCTATGCCTTGATGCCTCTCTCAGTTACAAGAATTAAAAACGAGGAGAAAAAACCCATAAAAGTGAACTTAAAAGCACTTTACGTGATTTATCTTAAATTCTGCTGCTTAAGGAAAAGCAGGTTAGGTAGAGGCGGATGCAGGAGATGGCAGATGGAGATTTGTGGCTATTATCAAGAGCTTTTAGAGGTCTGGGGCACTTGTTTTTATGATGTTTAGTGGTACTTTACAACATATCTTATGATAAATTCAGAACACTACTCATGCCTATCAGCCATGATTGGGGGCAGAGTTGTTTTAGGGTTACAAATGAAGGGGAAAAGGGAAGAGGAAGAATGCTCCCTGAAGTCATTGGAGGAGCTGAAGAACTACTAGGGCAAGACGTGGAAGACTAGGCGGGGAACCAGGTGCATGAACTGAGGTAGAATATCTGAGCTGCAAAGGGTTAAAAAAAATGGAAGAAAACAGAGTGATGAAAATGAGACAATATACTACAGTCAGCATCCACTGGAAACGTAGGGACTTAGAACTTGGGGAGAGCCTATTCATATACCGCAGAGCAAGACAAATGCATAATAGTTTGGCTATCCTATGAAAATAACATAAAAATATTCTCTCATTACTACATGTGGGTGGATGATGTAATTTTTTCAAGTGTAGCTTAACTTGGAGATGCTTTGTAACAGTCCACCTTCTATCCCATACATAAAAAGGCAGAAAATATGTCAAGAGCCAGGCTAAGAGAGAGGTCAGGATGGTTACACCATAAAGTAAATATGGCTAAGGGGGCAGGCAACTCCCAGATTGGATGTTTTTGAATAAATTGTTCCTATACGTATGAAAGGAGTTATCAATTAATGTTTACTCCCTTCAAAAATACTAGGAACAGGAAGTTCAGCGCCAGGGTAGGTGATATTAAGGGGATTAAAGAACCTTCAGGAATACTGTACAGAATTTAGGGATAAGGTTTAGCAAGATCTAAGTAGGGTTGTGCTATCTAAAATGAAACAAAACACTTCACTGGATTATATACAGGTTCACATTGGATTTGTCCCTCCATGGTGATCATGTAACATGGAGGAACCTGGAAGCTGCTAGGTGAGTCAGTGGATTCAGCACTAGGCCTGAAGTCAGGAAGACCTGAGTTCAAATTTGACCTCAGACACTTAATAGCTATGTGACCCTGGGCAAGTCACTTAACCTCTGTTTGCCTTAATCCACTGGAGAAGGAAATGACAAATTACACCAGTATCTTTGCCAAGAAAACCCCATGGACAGTATGGTCGATGGGGTCACAAAGAGTTGTACGGGACTGAACAACGTAAGTATAAAATTTAGTTTAACAACTCAGGATAACTACTTTTAAGTCTTAGTATACCATACTTGCTTTTTTTTGCATGAGAGAATAAATATTTGTATATTAATATTTTAATTATTATATATGTATTAGAATAAAACTATACTTTAAAGTACTAAATCCTTTAGCAAAAATTGAAAATAGAATATTAAAAAGGCAGTAGTATACAAGAGGCAGAATCAAATTTATGCTGCCAAGCAGAAGAAGCCTTTCCATTGTAATTTTTCCACCCAATCATCTTCCACAAGTCTTAATGCTGTTTCCTTTCAGGTTCTAAAACACTGACTCATGGAATTGTCAGAACACACTTCCTCAAAGTAACAATCTTATAGGAAGTGTTTGTTTAGTCTTACGTGACACGTTGTGAGTTGGTGTTAGGTTTGCTTTCTAATGAATACACTGTTGTAAAAATAATTTTCCCTGAAAATACAAAATGCATAAGATTTTAAGTTTATTGAAGAATATGTCAAAATAATAAATTGACAGGCACAAAAAAGTCTTAAGTAGCATTATGTTTAATGAATGAAATCTCTGATTCTCCTCTATACATTCAAGGCAATGTTACTTGAAAAAAAAATGGAAAGGATAAAAGAAAGAAAGGGGAAAGGGGCTTCAAATGTTCCATGCCCCAACTCCAATTCATTCTCTTATTGAAAACATCTTCACATTATTGATTCAAGCATTTATTAAGCTCCTGCTGTGTTCCAGGCACTAGGGATATAAAAAAATAAATATTCCCCGCCCACTTAAAGAACTTGCATTCTATTGAGAGCAAATGGCATGCATGCCCATATAAAATTAAATGCAACTACAAAATACAGAGTCATTTCCTTGAGGGAGAGGGAGAAGTATAGTAATCATGATAGGCTTCCTTTAGGAAGTGGCACTCAAGCTGGACTCTGAAGGAAGATAAGGAGCCCATGAGGCAAACAGAGGTTAAGGACGCAGTTCATTCCAAACACAAGGGAATGGCCTACACAAAGCTATAAAGATATCTATTTTAAATTTAGCAGTTTAAAGAATCAAGGCTTACCACCACATACCACTACCAAAAGAAAAAGAGCCGTTTCTAATACACCGCCCCCCCTCCTTTTCTCTAGTAGCAGAATTATTCATTATTATACAACACTTTATTTAAAGATAACTTTGAGCCTGGGAAACACAAAACCTGAGTCATCCAGTGGTTAGAAAATAGGACAATTATTATCTGCATTTTATTTTAAAAAAGAAAAAGAAAACCCCACAGATGAAGTAACTTGCCCTAGGCCATAGAGTATGCCAATAACAAAGACAGGACTTTCTTATAATTCCAAGTACTGGTCATAGTCTAAGCTATCTATGATTCTGAACGACTTTCCAATAACAAAATGAAATGGTATATGTTTGCTAAAAATTCTCACCTCTTTGTAGTTCACTCCAAGCCCACTTACTGGCTTGTTTCCTGCCTTCAAAACTAGTCACAGTTGTGCAGGGCAAGGCAAAAATACTGGCCATAAACAAAGAGGATTAAGGAAAATTGAACAAAAGCTCAGCTCACCACCTGTCTAGGCATTGAATCAGTCCTTTACCTCCTGTTTGACTAATATGGCTTTCACCCATGCCACGGCACTGAAGCCTAAAGACATGTTCCAACATTTAAATAAAGCTAAACATCAAAAAAATTACACTAGTATACTTTTTTCCAGGATTTCCAGCCACAGGCACTAATTCAGTACAAATGACCTCAAGCATTTCTCTGCTTAGAAGTAATATGATAATCTCCTTCTATGCACAGCCACTGATTGCCCCTGAATAGAATGCCATCTTCCTTGGCAATGCATTCACACACTTCTTTATGTGTAGATTCAGTCCCAAGGTAAAAAGCCTATTATAAAAAAAAAAAGGCAGTTTTTATTCTCAGAGCTATATCTGGGGAGTTGGATGATTGGAGCTTGTACATTTCCCGGATGGCTACTCATCTTCCTAGTGATATTATCACAGAATATCAGGGCACTCCCCAAAGGTTCAAATAATACTCAATTGCCACTGCAGGATTAGAGGCAGCAGATGCTCCAACAATCAGATTAATTCTCACCCTCACTCTGCTGTTTTGTTTGCTTGGTTAAAGTGGAAAGCAAAAGGGAGGAAATCAAATCACTTCTTCAACCCCACATACCATCCAAACCAAGTTCCTCAATGTTACTCATTACCAAATCAAAGTCCAGGCTTCTCTTCTATGAATGGCAGGTGGTAAACTCAGGAATATGTCCAGCTCAACTGTGGTGCTTTCTTTATTGGCTGTGAGAATTTAGGCAATTTAGAATAGTACAAAAGAAAAAAAAATTGAGCTCAAAGAAAGGCATTCTTTTTGTTTAAAAACACTTCTGGAATTCTTCCTTGAACAAACAATTGCCTACATTGAAGCCGTCTGTAAGGGTATGAGTAAAAAGTAGTTTAAACAGATTGGATAAATCAAATAATGAAATTCATTCATACTTTGTAGTCCCATCAAGTCATTTTTTTCCCTTTAGTTAGGAAAACACTTTTTTTACTGCTATATTATATTTATTCGTATGCTTCTGGAAAGAAACTTGGAAAGAAACATAAAATGAATAGGCTAATCCAATGAATACTGCCCATGTTGCAATATCACTGCTTTCTTACTTGATCAATCATATTAAAGTGAACAGCAAAAGGTTTCTGTAGTATCTTTTGCTACTGAATTTCTCAGTTTGTTGAGAGAGCTCAACCAAACAGGCAAGAGAATTCCCAATCACAGTGCAAGGCACTGACATATCCTAACTGCAACACTTTCAGCATAGTGGCTAAATGGTGATCCTTAAGCCAAAATAAAACAGACAGGAAACAGCATGCTGATTAGAGTGGCTTAAATTCCTCCGACTACATCAAACACCAGTTAATACATGAATTAAGTATCAACAGGGTCCTGTATTTCCAACAATAATTTTAAGTGGGCACAGAATTAATTGCCAAAGCCAGCTCAATGGATGGACAAAATCCTGAGCAACGTTGATGCTTTATACAGCCTTCAAAAGGACAATTCTTAAACCAAACATTCCCTCTTCTGGCCAACCTCCTGAAATTATGCATTCATCACCTTAATTGGATGTATCAATACGACTGTGTCAATACTGTATCAAAAGCAAAGTTGCTCTGTAAAATATTTACACGTCATTCTCCCGAGGGGGAGGAGGGGAAGAAAAAACTGGCGTCTCCAGACACCACACAGGGTTGGTTCATCCACCTTAGGACACAATAATAGCTCTACTTCCTATGGAAACGTACTTCAATGTTGGCAGTTCAGTCAGTAGCATCCAAAGCCCTGCCTGCTGAAACATTCTAAATAACGACCCATTGAGAAAATACAGAAAGCGAGCTGAACACCGAGGCTGCTGGCTTTGTGTCCTAGTCTGGGCTGTCACATCTCTCATTGAAATGATGCAAACAAACAGCCCTGACATCTCTGCCTGCCCCGCTTTAGGGACATTTTCTCTCTCACCCTGGCCAGCCGGCTGTCTAATATTCCTTACTACCCTAACCTACCTAATGAAATCAGCCTACCCTTTGGGGGTGAGATCCTTAAAGGCAGAAAACAAATCAAAGAAAAATCCTCCATCATTCATGCAGAGTAATGCGTTGGGGGCTGAAAGCGGACTGCTCATGGACATAGCGGGGCTTCTAGCCCGGGGAAGGAAGTCCCCCGGCGCTGCAGCTGACACAGAAGTGAAGGCTCCGCTGCTATTGTAACACACGAAGCCGGCACACACGCGCTACAAGTCGGAATCACAACTGTCCTGCCCCGAGTCCCCGCTCTCCCTGCCAAGGCAAACTCAGCTTCCTCAGCCCCGCAAGCACAAGCGGCTGGATGCGGTCTGGGCTTCCCAGGGCCGTCCGGGCCGGGCAGGACGGCTCGGCTCCCGCAGGACAAGCCGAGCGGGACCAGGGCTTCCCAGCCTCGCCTCCGGCCGCCTGACAGCGGGACTCCGGAGGCATCTCAACCGCCACACTCCTGCTTTCCCTCTGACGAGGTCTCTCTCGGGGTCCCCTCTCCCAGCACCTCCTTCTCCCCTCCGTCAGTCCTTCCATCCGCAGGCAGCAGAGAGGGGGTGAGCAGAGCCCGGGGAGAGGGGAGCGCGGGGTCCGCGAGGCGTCGGGGGACGCTCTGCGGTCCCCAGACTGCGCAAGGCTTGGCGAAGACCCGGACCTTTGTCCGCGGCCCGGCGGGGGCTGCGGGAGAGAGCGGCACCTTCCTTACCTATCTTAATCTTCACGCTCTGGAAGACGCGAAGCCCCTCTTCCTCCACCGCCATGCTGTCCGGCCGTCTGCCCGCTCGCGCGCTGGTCTGACGGCTCCGGCTGTCTGGGACTGTGCCCCGGAATGCGGCGGCCGCCGCAGAGCAGCCCAGGGCTGGCCTGGCTGTACCGCGAGGCGGCGGCGGCGGCGGCGGGACCTAGGGAGAGGTGCGGCGGCGGCGGCGGCGGCGGCGGCAGCAGCAGCGAGCGGCGGGAGTGCGGCGCGCACTGCGCAGCCCCCAGTCCCGGGGCTCTTCATTCTGTTTCCGAAAGCCGACAGCGGCCCCCAAGCGCCGGCCCACGCTTCCTGCCCATTGGCCGAGGCCTCGGGGGCGGGGACCGCCTTGCTCCGCCTACTGGTGTCATCGTGGTTTCCCATTGGTAGTATCTCCCCAAAGGGCCCGGGGGCGGAGACGGACACTGAAAGATGGGTTAGGGGAGGACTGCGCCCGGGATTGTCTGGGTTACCCGGAGCCTGGTCCCTCCGAGGCAAGGGGATGGGGGAAAGGGTTTGTAGTCCTCCCGGACTTGGGATGGGACTGGGAAGGCAGTTGGGCAGCCTCAGGAGGTAGCCAGGGCGGATCGCCGGCCAGCAGATGCCTTCCTAGGGCTATCTGTGGCCGTGTGCGCAGTATTTAGGATGCTCTGGTTAAGCGGAGTACCTGGGAGAGCAGACAAGTCCCAGGGCCTCTCCCGCTCCTTGCCGCATCCGTGAGCTTTGCTATGGCCAGACTACCTAGGCGGCAGCAACTGACTCCCTTGTTCTGCTGCACAGTTATCAGGGGAACGAACAACGACGGTTGGGTGGAATGCTTCCCAGAAGAAGCCACTGCAGTGGGCTCTGAGCTCTAGGACTGTAATTCCTCATCTGTTAGCGAATTCTCTCTGTTCACGTACTTATTTCTATCTTGCACCAGGTAAAGAAGTTGCTCCCCACTCCTTCCCTGCAAACTTCAACAATGTAACCATTTATCATTCCTCTTTTAGAAAAAGCTGCGACATGGATCAGTCAAACGAGGAAGGTGAATGATCTGCAAGACTCTGCTCAGGTGCCACCATATACATACATAAAGCCTGACACCCCTCAATCTCCATGAGCCCTCTCTCCCTTTATTTGCTTAGCTGTTTGCGCCCTGTGTCCTCCATTATAACATAAACTCCTTGAAGGGAGACTATTTTTGTTTTCTCTCACCTCACACCTCCACCTCTACCCCCAAGAAAGAGTCTTGTAGGCGCTTAATACATGCTTGCCGTCTGAAAATGGAGAAGTTGCTTATCAGGGGGAGGGTCCAGCAAGGAGACCTTGGAGACTGTCTTTGTCTGGCTCCCAGCGTGATCCGGGCACTAGTCACCTCTCTCCTAATGTCTCAGGTCAGTTGAGGCACTGTTACAGACCAATCGATAAATTATCCTCTTGGGAGATTGCTTTGAAATCACTCATTGTCAGTCCAAGAGGACTTAAGTTTGTTAACTTAGAAAGCCCAGGGCAAAGTCCATGTATTTACTCAGGCTTTTCCTGGTGGGGCACTAGGCTTAAGAAAAAAGTGGTTTTTGTTTTCCATCTGGACTGTTTAGGATGACTAAGGCTGGTTACCTATTGATGGGCCAAGGTAACAAGTGAGTTTAAAAATGAATGAGCACCTTGCTGCTCAATGGCAAAGGTACTTTAGAAACCCATATGCCAAATAGTTTAATTTTCACTAGGTTTTTTTTTCACAAGTTGCCTATGTCTATTAAAATGAGAGACTTCATTTTCAAATACGTTGGGTGCGGAGGCTTAACCTGAGTGAAAATTTTTGTTTTCTGGAAATAACTTTCTTGAGAGATGAAATATTTAAATGCCTTTTAAATTAAATATGTTTAATTTACTATTAGCTTAACTATACAGACATGACTTGCTGATTTCAAAGTACAACCAAATAATAGGTCTTTGTGATATATATTTGTTTTAATACCTTTCTCCTTCTTTGGCGACATTATGGACTTCAGTACAGAGATTGCCAAGGGCCTTCTTTGTAATCCTGAGACTGCAAGAAGTAAAGTTCACGAGTCTTTAGGAAAGCAACTTCCTATCTATGCTCTAGTCAGACAAACCTCTACAAATTACATACGTGTGTGTGTTTCAAACATGTGAATGAACCGTTATCAGGAGGTTTTTATCTGGGAGTATAGCAGCTACCATTGGTGAAGTCATTTGGATCATTAGTGTGGACCTAACTTTGGATTTTTGTGCTGTCATTAAGCCAGATCAATTTTTCTGTGCCTCATTTTTTTCCTCTGGTGAAGTTGAAAGTATGATACCTAATATCTATCTTTTTACAGGTATGATTAAAAAAGACTAGTGAAATATATGCCTTAAAAGTATTTATTGTGCTCCAAATAATGTAGTTTTTTACTACATTCTCAACAAAGAAATGTACTCTAATGAAAAGAGACCTGAACTCTCAAGTGTAGTACCAGTTCTGTCACCAACTAGCTGTGTGACATTGGGTAGGCCAGTTAACCTCTCTGGGTTATGATTTGTTTCCTCATCCTTAAAACGAAGTGATTGGATTAGATGGTCAGTAAAGTCGGTTCCAGCTTTAAAATGCTATGATCTAAGAGATGATTCATTCTCTGTCTGGAACTTAGAGAACTCCAAACAGGCATCTTAAAGACTGCTTGTACTTCTTCCCCCACATCCTGACCTCAGTTTTACCTCCACATCCTCTCATCCTCCAACATATTCTTTCCTATTAATTTTCTCTTACTACCCTGATCTTCCTACTACTATTATTTCCACAAGCTTTCATTATCCCTGACCTTTATTTCTTTTTGTGGTTGCCTTGCTCTTTTTCCATCATTCTCCATTTCTTTCTCTGAGACTTTCAAACACTAAGCCAAAAAAATTTTCTGAAAGCTTTTAAATACATCTGTGAGATGAGAAATCTTCTGCCAAAAAGATGATTTTTAAAAAGTTCTAAATTCATCTGTGTATCCAACCATAGAAAGCAAGAGATAAGACATACATACTATTTTTTTCCCTTAAAGACATAGACCATGTAATGTTTGCAAAATATATTCATCTAAGAATTGCTGAAAGAGCAGCCTTGGTCCTCCAAATTCTTGCCTTCAGTCCTTGAAATTCTCCAGTGGGGCAGCCTGAGCCTGTAGAGGAAAAAGACATATCCTTTTTTTTCCCCTGAAGCATGATGCAATGGAAAGACCACCACTGGTTTTGAAATGGACTCTAGCCAATGTGACCTGAGAGACAAGGCATTTCACTCTTTTGGATCTCAGTTTCTTCATCTGTATAATGGGGGAACTAGACTAGGGAAACCCTCTAAGAGTCTTTCCACCTCCACATCCATGATCCTATGAACTCAACTGCATTCATGAGAAGCTCACAAAGTTGGAAGGGGAGGTGGTACTAAGGGCAGCAGCTTTCTTTTTAACCATGTGGTAGTAACATTTCAGCCTGATATTGGCCCGATGGCACAGTCTTCTGCTTCATCTATAACTCAGTCAATAACTCAATCAATCCACCCCAAAATATTCATTCTTGAGTTTTTTGTAGAAATCTCAAATCCTTGTTGTGAGGTAAATACAACTACTGGAAGTGAAACTACCCAAACACTATTACTTGAGTCAAAGTTCAATTCTTTGCTGATTACATATCAATATTTTGGTAATTCTTAAAGAACAGTGCTAAGAAATTATTGTTAGAAAAAAAACTCGTATTTTATATAATGCTTCCCTTCCCCTTCAGCAATCTTATGAGACAAGTGGTAAAGAATTGTTGTATTCATTTTACAGATGAAAAAAACTAAGGATCATAGACAAATGAGAGAGCTCTCAAAGCTAGTATCAGGGTTGAGATTCAAACCCTGATCTTCTGACTTCACAACCAGTGCTCTAACTACTATGACATGCTGCCTCTAGATCCAGAATGCTTTTTTGGGTCATGGACCCCTTTGACAATCCAGTGAAACCTGTGAATCCCTGATCAGAATAGTGTTTTTAAATGTATGAAATAAAATACATGGGATTATAAGAGAAACCAATTGTATTGAAATGCAGTTATCAAAATAATTTTTAGAGTTCATTGGACTTGAGAATGCCTGAAAATGCATAATATAGATACATAGATAGATATGGTAGATATCAATCAATAGAGATAGAGATGATAGATAACAGTGCACACTATACTAGCATCAGAAAAACAAAAGCAAACAAGGTAGTCTCTGCCCTCAATGAGCTACTTTCTAGCAAGAGAAAGCATTAAGGGATTTAAAAAGGGAGAGGTGATTTGGAAATGATGGTCAAGAAATGACTTAGAAATCTAGTTCCATACAAGATAAGCCCTTATGAACCCAGACTCTTTCATAGGAAGAGTCTAAGTTTCCAATATGATAAGATAAGAATGATGGTAACAGTTCTAGTAGCTTAGCCTGGAAATGGTGACTGAGAAAGGCATATACTATATCTTCTATAGAAATTTAAATTGCAGTAGTAAATCAATCTTTCCTATCTTTCCTAATTATGTCTCTCCTTAAGACACGATTATTTTTAAATAGGAGGATATGGGAGGAGAAAAGAAAGATATTATGTAATAGTTTATTGGTCATACCCAAAGCAAGCATGGATGTGGAGGATCTGCCCAATCATAGGGCCAACTGTATTGACAAGGAAGAAATCAAAGTAGCCTGACATCAAAAATATGATTGACACCTCCCAACAGAGGAAAAGGAAGGCTTAAATGACCTTGCCTATCTGTTTTTGATAACACTAGAGTGGTTACACAAGAAGAGTCACCTAATTCTACTTCATCAACAATATGGGACAAGTGCTGAATGTGCTTATGAATGTAAGACTGAGGGAGTAGAGAAAGTTTTTACAGCTGACAATACCCTTGCCTCATGGTCTTTTTTCTGTATTCATTACTATCCTCTTTATAAAGGCCCCATCTCAGTCCTTCCTCAGGCCCCTACCTACCTTTTGCCTGGCAGCCAAATAATCCAACATTTCTTTATAGTCTTTATTTTCAATCCATACATACATATATAGCCCCCTACATACATCAGATGAAAAAGCATCTCCATACACCGAATTACTTTCCATAGACAGTCAATAAATAAACATTATAGAGTACCTACTTGTCACATGACCAAAGAGATGGAGGACTAGACATTTCCTCTGATCCTCAAGTTCTCGTAAATCTTTCCAAATTAGGAATTATGCGCAAGACATAATAAAGCAATTTTAGCTGTCTCCACAGTCTAAAACATGAAGAACTCTAATGATTTAAAAACCTGATGAGCTCATAACAATGAAGGCTAATCCCTAACCCTTAAAGTGCTCACTTATCATGCCTTTTCCCCACAACCTACCACAGCAGGCACTAACTAAAGCAGGGGCCTGCAACAGAACTTAACTCTACCCTCCCCATCCCCTACCCCAGGCTGAGGAAAACCAAAGTTGAGAAGCCAGCTCTGTCTGGGATAGCACTATGTTGCAACAGAACTGATCCAGAGAACTGAAGACCAAGGAAAACTAGTGCAGGACACATACGGAGTTATGTGGCCCTCCACTAAGTCTAAGAAAAGAGCCCAGCATCCCCCCAGGGCCAGTTTTATTCCCCCATCCCCCTACCTCAGAAGTCACTTGGAACAGAAACTGAGCCTGATGAAACATGAATTGTCCAGGACTAGCAGAGGCTGAGATGGCTTTGAAGTCCCATTCCCAGACATAGTGCAATCAAAAGATTAAAATTACTAAATTTTAATGAGAAAGAAAATTCAATTAAAAGCCTTTAGCACAAGCAGATAAACCAACAGGAAGGATATCATCAATAGAAGGGAATATGTTCTCCATATCAGATAAAAGACCCCAGATATCTATAAATAAATATTGCAAACCAAAGGGAAAATAAATTCCCTCTGTGTAAGAAATCTCAGTGAATTCCAAAGGGAGCATGAAGCGATAGCAGGATGCTTCTGAACGGCTTAAAAAAAAAAAAATAAGAATTGTGTAAATATGGCCTACTCAGGAAAAAAAAAAAAGGAAAAAAATTTGTCTGAATAGAAAAACTTGAATCCACAATGGCAAATCTCACCCAAGAAACAAAGAAGAGAATAACTGATTGGGAATGCAAATGCACAGAAGTTAAGGACAATCTTAAAGAAGAGAAGCAAAAAACAATAAGGTTTTAAAAAAATTATCGCTATAAAAATAAAACGCATCTCAAAGATGAGAGAAAATATAAGTATTACTTAAAAAGACACAAGTCAAAAATGCTGAACACAATAATGTAACAAATAGTATGAAAAAACTTCCAAGAACACAAAACAAAGTGCCAATCAAAAAAAATCTAGAGATCATCTCAGAAACAACCCCATGCTACGAATTCCAAAACAAATACTGTTTAAGTAAAGCAATTCCAGTGAAAAACAGCAGATTCTTCAAGTGATCTAGAAAAAGCCCTTCAAGTATAATGGAAAGGAAATCAGAATAACACAGGACAATATCCACCCATCAGAAACCTCAGAAGGAGTTGGAATAATATGTTTGGAAGATCAAAGGAGCTCAAGATGCAATTAAAGGGGTTACACCCCACAAACCTAAGTGCCTACTATGTGTTCTATGATCAGAGCCGTGGAGAGAAGAAAGACAAAGAGGCCACTGCCTCAAAGATTTCTTAAGCTAATATCACAATCTAATACAAACAACTAGACATAAACTAGATATATAATGGTAGATAATCTCAAAGGAAAGGAGCTAGTATGAAGGGGGTAGAAGACAGTAACTTTCTTCTATAAAAAACTGAAGCTTGAATATCATCTGCTCTAGGCTGCCAGGGCTCTTTTAGCCAAAAGAGGACATTGATAAAACCATTCAGCCATGTTGCATTGCATGGAGCTATATTCAGGGCAGATGGGGTGCCCTTTCATTTTCCAAATTAGAACTTAGTCCCTTAATGTTGTGGCATCCTCCAGTCTTCTGCAATGCCATCTGTGACAGAAAGAGAGAGAGGAGATGGCAGCTTGATAGAAACAAGTTTGGTCTAAGCTTTATTTCATTCACAATTTTCTTTTCAGTTATAACCTTCTGCTGCCCCCCAAAGGACAATCCTGAGTGATATCATTCATTCATTCATTCACCAAATATTCCCTGAGCACTTCCTTTGTTCAAAGCACTATTACATGGGAGACTAGATAAATGGTGAAGTCAGAAGCAGGAGCAGTTTTAGGGAAGAAACATAATAAATAGTCCCCTCCCTCATGAAATTAGTAGTCTGGTAGGGGAGATAAGTCATGTACATAAATTATAATACAATGTGAATGCTATAGGATAACACAGAAATGCAATGAGAGAATTTCAAATTGCTATGTTGATTCCCTTCAACACATATTCTTTCCTCAACCCTTTCCAATTGGACTTCAATGGGACAAAATGGTGTGTTCATCCTTCGTTGCCAAAGACCATGTCGTCAGAGAAATGATGACATGACTTGCACTTGATTTTGTTTTGAGTGAGGGAGGGCTGTACAGGTCACCAGCCTCACTTCTCCTCCAGAGCCATCTGAATCCAGTGACTGGAGATGACCCAGGATGAGGCATTTGGGGTTAAGGTAACTTGCCCAAGGTCACATAGCTAATGAGTCTCAAGTGTCTGAGGTGAGATTTGAACTCAAGTCCTCCTGCCTCCTGAACTGGTGCTTTATCCACTGCACCACCTAGCTGCCCCAGGGTAAAGTGGTACAGTGAAGTGAAAGCTGGATTTGTTGTCAAAAGATCTGAGTTCAAATTCAGACTCTGCTTCTTACTAGCTATGCAAGCTTGGGCAAATCACCTAATCTCCATGGGTCTTTGTTTTGGTATCTATAAAATGAAGGTTTAAACTAATTGGTTTCTAAGATCTGGTCCAGTTCTAAATCTCTGATTCTCTGAAACACCCCCACCAGCGTACTGAAAATGTTCTCTCAACAGATCACCATGAGTTCTTAATGGCCAGATTCACTAATCTTTTTAATCCTCATTCCCTTTGATCTCTCTGCAGGATTTGACAGTATTGACCCTCCTTCTAGTAGATAATCATCTTTCCTTGCCTTCGAAGGCTCTAAGTTCTGTTTAACCCCCTTCCTTCTGTAGCCCCTGCTTCTTTGTCTCAGTGGCTCCTTATCCTCTTTTAGCTTGGTGGATATTCATAGAAATATTTCTGCCCACATATATCTACCAAACTAGTTACCATAGAGAAAAGTTACAATGTAGAAAGAAAGCTAGCAGTTGGAACGCACAAGAATTCACAGAGATAAAATTCAAAAACTGAACCAGCAAGAAAACCCATGACATCAAACAAATAAACAAAGTGTAGGAAATGATTAAAGTGAACTTGAGATCTTAGTACAAGGAGGCAATTTTGTTTTCATGCTATCACTGAGACTCAGTGAACTAGGAACAAAGACTGAAATATGACTAGGGAAGGGTACACTGTATTTAATTTTTTCAACAATATTTTGCCCCAATTACATGTAAAAACAATTTTTAATATATGGATTTTTTTTAAGTTTTGATTTCCAAATTCTATCTCTCCCTTCCTGTCCTCCCCATCCCTGAGATGATAAGCAATCTGATATAGATTACACATGTGCAATCATGTAAAACATACTTCCATATTAGTCATTTTGTGGAAGATAAAAGAAAGAAAGAAAATATGGAAGGGGGAAAAGTAAGAAAGAAAGAAGCCTGTTTCAGTCTGTATTCAGACACAGTCAGTTCTTTCTCTGAAGGTGTACAGAATTTTTCATCATGAGTCTTTTGGGGATGTCTCGGACCACTGTATTTCTAAGAATGGCTAAGTAATTCATAATACTTCATCTAACAATATTACTGTTAATGTGTACAATGTTCTCCTGATTCCGCTCATTTTACTCTGTATCAGTTCATGTAAGTCTTTCCAAGTTTTTCTGAAATCATCCTGCTCATCACTTCTTATAGCATAATAATATTATATTACAATCAGATACTACAACTTGTTTAGTCACTCCCCAACTGATGGACATTCTCTGTTTCTAATTCTTTGCCACCACAAAAAGAGCTACTATAAATATTTTTGTATATACAGGACCTTTTCCTTTTTCTTTGATCTCTTTGGGATACAGACCTAGTAATAGTATTACTGGATCAAAGGGTGTGGCTGGTTTTGTAGCCTTTTAGGCATAATTCCAAATTGCTCTCCAGAATGGTTTGTTCAGTTTGCAACTCTACCAACAGTGTGACATGTTGTATTTTTTTTTAAAGAATAGAAAATGAGGAAAAGAAGTGAAAGTGCATTATATTTTAAGAAGATACACTGTGGGAAAATACAAAAACAAGAAGGGGAAAAGCAAGATGGTAGAAAGAATTTGGGTGAAGATTAGTGAAGACAGAAAAGAATTATCAGCATTCATATAACTCTTTAAGATTTGCAACGCACTTTATGCATTATTTCATTTGATCCTCATAAGGCAGGTACTATTAATATTCCCAGTTACAAATGAGGAAATTAAGAATGAGGAAGGGTAAGTGATTTGCTCAGGGTCACACAACCAATAATTGTCTGAAGCAGGATTCAAACTCAGGTCTTCCTGATCCCAAGTCTGGCACTCTCACCACTAGACCACCTATGTGCTACAGAAACAGAGGAAATTATATTGTTGAAGAATACTATGGACAACATGTACATAAAGAGGAGATAAATGAAACAATCAGGAAACATCACAAGTATGATATGGAGGCATGCCCCATTGGATTAGAGGTCCTGTACTGTTTGGTCTTGTGTCCTGGCCCTCTATTACTGAGCGTTTTTATCTATGACTTTTATGAGAGCATAGATGGAGTGTTATAATAGTGCTGAGGAACTTCATGATCCAAACATTTGCTGGAGCTCTTTCTCTCTTAGAAGCAGATCGGCTAAGAATTTCTTGACTTGCCTAAATGATAAATTTATCCTTCCAAAGGTGGAGGAACCAAAATGGGGAACTTCTATTCTGGTCCTGATTCTCACCAAGAAGGAGGAACTGGTTGCTGGCAGCTGGAAGTGGTGGGAATCTTGGGGGGAAGCAATCATTACATCTTTGAATTTATGATAGAGAAAGAAAATAAAGTTGGACATAGGCTGATGTGCCCCTCTGGTTTTAAGAGGACAGATTTTTAAAAGATTTAGAGATAGGCAATGGGATCCTGTAGACTAAATTTCTATAGAGGAAGTGACCCCAGGAAGGAAGGGAAGCTGTCAAGGATAATATACTGAAGACAGAAAGAGAAACAATTCTAATGAGAAGAAGAAGGGGAAGTTGCTCAAAGAGACCAGCATGGAAGAACATCAATCAACTTAGATTTTTTTAAAAGACATATAAAAGACAGAAGCAAGAACAAATAACAAAAGTCTGATGGAAATGGGAGATAGAGACAGAAATGCTAAAAGTCAGAATAAACTGAGATTGGCAAACAGAAAGAAGCTAAGAATGACGAAATGTTCTTTTGTTACTGTGGTTAGAGGTGGTGAAGTAGATAGAGTGCTAAGCTTGGATTCAGGATGATCTGAGTTCAGATACAGCCTCAAACACTTGCTAGGCTTCTCACTTAACACTGGTTGCCTCAGTTTCTTCAACTTTAAAATGGGGGAACAACACCTACCTCTTAGGGTTGTTGTATTATTAAAGGAATGAATAGTGAACATTTTGAAAAGGGATCAATGATCAGTAACTTGCACGGTTTCATCAAGAAGAGGTTATGGCTGGTTATTCACATATTCTTTTCAAGCAGGATTACTAGACAGGTAGAGCAGGGTAAAGTTTTTGATACAGTTTAAACAAAACATATGACGGAGCTGCTCAAGCTATACTTGTGAAAAAGATGGATAAATGTGCACTGGACAATAGTATATTTATATGAACTGGAACTGGTTGAATGGTCAGACCCAAAGGTTATTTATTACTCATTCAAGGTCAATTGGAAGGTCTCTAATTGGGTACCTGTGGGATCCATGTTTGACCCTGTGCTATTTACATGTTATTTGTGTTTTTGATCTAAGCACAGATAGCATGTTTATCAAATTTGTAGGTGATCCAAGGCTAGGAGGGATGGTGAATATGTTGGATAATAGAATTAGGATCAAAAATTATCTCAACAGGCTAGAATGTTGGGCTGAATCTAAAACAATGGAATTTAAGTAGAAAAAATATATAAATTCTTACATGTGAGTTCAATAAGTCTTTTTCATTGACCTAGAATGTTAGAAATCTTTTTTTATTATCATTAAAGCACCAGCTTAACTGGCAAAAGTCCTCAGTGATCCTTAAACGTTCTTTATAAAGGACTTTTCCAGTAAGGACGAGTCTTCTCTCCCTTGGCATAAAATTTTATGAAACAGAGGCCAAGAGTTGTGTACATCTTGCTGCCAAACATTGGATGCTGCTGTATTAGGAATTATTGCACAAGATCCGGGCACTGCCCAGGCCCTGAAAGACCCTTGTTCATGAATTGCCTCTTCAGAAAGCAAGTTCACCACTTACTGAGTTTGTCACTCTGAACATCAAAGATCTTCTAACAAAGAATCAGCCCAGTTTCTTGCCACAGCTACTATGAGTAGGCCCTCAATCCTTCATCTTTTTGCTTATTTGCAGGTTTGGCATAAATTGCATTGCCATTAAATCAATAAGTTATTTTCAGAAGTACAAGTGGCAAAATGCATTTCATCTGAAAAAGATTTGTTTAGGGGGCTGCAGATTCAACATAAGGCCATAGAATTGTGTGGCAATGTAACAGCAAGAACACTGGCATACACTGGAGGATCTGCCATACAGATTCTTAGATCGGCTTTTCTAAAAGGAAAGCAGCTATTAAGGGGTCAACAATCTACTTTAATCAAGCACATATATCATTCACTTAGTTCAAGGGAAAAAGTCAGCACCTTGAACTTCAGAGAAAATGCAAACAGAGAAATAAAGACCAACAGGCAGGGTTTCCAACTGTCTGGCCATAAGCAATACATATATCACATATCAACAGACAGATCTAACTGTCTGACCATATGTACATACATGCATAGTTACCAGAGAGAGAAGCACCTGCATCTGAGTTTTCAAAGCCAGAGGGCTCCTTTAGCAACTACCCAGAGTCACGTTTAGCCAGACAAACACTTCCAATAAGTGAGCCCCAAAGTAAAAGTATTTATTACTTTTCTTCTGGCTTTTCAGAGTCAGAGGGCATCACAGCCCTTGAGAACCAGTGCCTCATTAAAAATTAACCAAAGGGGTGGGCTTTCCTACAAAATTCATCTCCCCTAATCAAGCTTCCCTTAATGGGCAGGCCCATTATGTGTGGGGAAGATCTTTAATTCTCTTTAACATAATTAACATTGCAGGCAACTATAAAGCTAATGTGCTTTTAGCCTATGTTAATAGAGACATACTGTCTAAGATTAGGGAGGTGAGAGTCCTGTTGGAACCTGCCTTGTTCAGAGTTATTGTGATCAGTTTTGGGTACCACATTTTCAAAATACACTGGGAGAGCTGGAAAGCATACAAAGATTGGAAATCAAAGTGATAAATGACCAGGATATTATGCTGACTGCAAACTGAAGGAAGTGAGGAAGCTTAGCCTACAAATGAGAAGATTTAAAGGGAGACATGATCATTGTCTTTCAAGAATTTTGAAGGAATATTATATGGAAAATGAATCAGACTTTTCTTCCTGGCCCTAGAAGATAGCTCTAGAAGCAATAGGTGTTTCAAAGGGACAAATTTAAACTTGGTACAAGAGAAATATATAGTCAATCAAAACAAGCAATCGTTCTCATTCCATCTGTGACCCATTCTTTTCTGACTCCTTTGATGGCTCATGACTCAGATCTTCTGACTCCTGGTTCAGTCCTAACAATTAGTTTTCAGTGAAATGGGTAGCACCAAGAAGTAGTGGGTCACTCTTTGCTGGAGGTAATCAAACAAAGGCTGAATAACTATTTATCAGGTATTTTGTAGAAGGGCAACTAGGGGACACAGTGGATGGAATGCTGAGCCTGGAGTCAGGATGACTCATCTTCCTGAGTTCAAATCTGGCCTCAGACACTTATTAGCTGTGGACAAGTTGCTTTATCCTTTTGCCTCAACTTCCTCATCAGTAAAATGAACTGGAGGAGGAAATGGCAAACCATTCTAGAATCTTTGCCAAGAAAAGCTCAAATGAGGTCATGGAAACTCAGACATGACTGAAAACTTAACAAGAAAATGTTTGTAGAAGAGATTCTTAAGAAATCCAATAAGCTGTAGAAAGGCTTCTTATTCAGGCAGATTACCTATAGATTACCTTGAAGATGTCTTCCAACTCTAAGATTCTGTGATTCTCAACCTATTAAGATTCCTCTAAGGTTCTGACTTTGTTGTCTTATCCTTTTCTCTCTAAACTTTTTTCCTTGACAATATCATTCAGTTTCAACTGCTATTTTTATGTAGACAATTTCCAAATATATTCCCACAGTCCTGACTTCTGAGTGATTCCTCATTACCTAAAGAATATCTCTCTATCTGGATGTCCCATCAAAATTTCAAACTCAACATCTGGCTCCCTGAATGCAGATTTTCTTAATCACAATTTTCAAATATCCTACCCTGTCTTTTATTTCTTGAATTCCTATCTAGCATTTAAAACTCAACTCTCAAAGACCACCTTATCTTTCCTTTTGGCAACAACCTTCCCCCTTGATCTCATTTAGTTTATTTTATAACTCTTTAATCCACTTCTTGGGGAATACTGGGTAAAGCAATGATCTATAACCATGCCTTATCTTCCTTTTAAACTATTGGTTTTTTAAGGGTAGCAACCTTAGTACATCTAAATATTGCATTATTTCCATCCAGTTTCCCTACCCCATCCCCAAATAGGCAGCAAAATGCTCTGTGTTTAATAAATTTTTGTGGAATGAGTGACTTCCATCTGGGAAATTGGGTAAAGCTATCAGTCAGTCAGTTGATGTCTTATATACAGTAGGTATTCAGTAAAAGTTTATTACATAAGTGAAAATATTTTTGTGCTTAGCATTAAGTTGGGTACTATGAGAATTACAAAAGAAAATAAGATACGTTACCTGTTCTCAAGGAGTTTGCAATATAATAATTTTTAGATATCAGATTTAGCATATAGTGCCTTTTCCATTTATAGTGTTTTTTCTAGTCTAGTTTGGAGGGGAAAAAAGATAAAAAAGGAACAGCAGAAGAGGTAACATTAGAAATAGCAGCCAAGAAGATAGTGTTAAAATAAGCAGCATGGAGAAGGGAAAAGAGAGGGAGAAGAGGGGAAAGGGATACAGGGCATCCATCATCAGAGAACTACTAAAGTGATCACAGAAAAGTAATAGCAAGTTCCAGTGGAATACTGGAAAGAGTGGTAGCAGAATTATAAGCAGAATGAGTCTTACGTTTTTTGGACATGACCCATGTAGATGTTTGTTTTGATTGACTATACATATTTGTTATGGAGGTTTTGTTTTTCTTTCTTAGTGGGGAGGTAGGAGTGCAAAGTGAGAGAAAAAAATGTGTTTATTACCTGAAAAAATAAAATTGAATTTAAAAAAGAATAAGCTATAGTCAATTAGTATATTTAAACAGAACTACAATGATGTCTACAACCATTAAAATGACCAAGCACTACCACTGGGCAGTCTAGACACCCTTTTTCCCTCACTGATCCTGTAAAGACACATTGCCTAAAGTTTGAATCCAAGTTTTCTCTTAAAAAAAGCTCTAAGCTGGCCTTTCCATCTTTCTAAAGGAGATAATTGGATATAGTAGAAAGAGGACTGAACCAGGAGTCAGAAGGTCTGAGTCATGAGCCATCAAAGGAGTCAGAAAAGAATGGGTCACAGAATGAGAACGATTATTATAGAAGCCAAGCGGAGGCAGTTTCAGCAGAAGTTAGGGTATGGGTTGTGTTGATGAGACACCTTGCTTTGGGTGCTGTTTTACTAATTGATTTTCTACTTCTTGCATCCAAACACAACACATTCTATATTCTATTTTAATTTTTGTTGTTAAGTCTCTATGAGAAAACAAAAAGTAATTGGGCAAGGATAATAGTTGTATGAGCTCTTTTAGGGATGCTTCTTCAGAAAATCATTGATTGAGAGGTGGGTGAATAGAGAGGAGGACAGAAGCAATTTCCTATTGGGAGTAGCTGCCATGTGTTGTTTTGTTGTAGTTATAGCCTATTTCTTATAGAAGTATCTCAAAGAAGATTTTTTACAGAAGTACCTCAAAGAAGTTTCGTCAAATTAAACTGTATACCATGTCTTTTGAACGTATCATTATCTTCCCATCTATCTTTTAAACAAGTGGGAGACAAAGGCATTGAGTAGCTCACTCAACAAATCACTGGAACTGAGATGACAACCTGAGATTTCTGACTCTCATCGACTATATTTCCTGCTTCCAAATATAGCAAAAAAAAAAATGCAAAATACTTCCTATGCACAATTGTCCAGCCTGGGATCTAAAATGTTCTCTCCCCTCCTTCTTCTCCTATGAGAAGAAAGAATAGACATACTTAGCAGGAATATCTCAGTTACTTTGGAAAGTTTTGCAATATGTTCCTAATGAGATAATATGTTCCTAATGAGATAATAGCCCTAGTCATCCCCAGGTGCCCTCGACACTTTGTATTTCTTCAAAGCTGTAATTATCCTTTGACTATTCCACACCAATTTGCTACCTTCCTGAATAAATAAGCAATTGTTTAGCAAATAGTCTCATAGTAGGAATAGACAAATGGGAAAGGCTGTCAGAGAAACACAAAGAAATATACTTTGCCTATTTGACAGAAACACCACATTTGAGTTCCAGGGAAAGCAGGAAGATACAGTGAAGCATCTCACAGAGTTACCGCTAACTTCTGGCTCAGAGTCCAGTTGATAAACTATCTGAAAGTTAGGATCTTAGAAAATCAATGCATGGTGATAAATTCCCTAGCCCATGTCATAATCTACTGCAGGAAGTCTTCTGTTATCTTTGGAATCAACAGATGGATAGACTTTTTTTTTACACATGTGCTTTAATAATCATCAGCGTGAGATCTTACTTTTGTCACATAATGCATAGAAGGTATCTTTGATAAATAATTCACTTTCCCCCTAAGACTTGATTATGGCTCTTAGGGTCGTAAAAAACCATAAGTTTTTTTAAAATTTGTTATACTTTATTTAACATTCATTAAAAAATATTTCTATTTCTAGATTCTCTTCCTCCCTTCATCCCTCCCCTACCCATTGAGAAGGCAAGGAATATGATATCAGTTATACATATAAAGTCATGCAAAATGTATTTCCATATTAGCCATGTTAGAGAAAAAAAGCAAGAAAAATAAAGTAAGTGAAAAAAGTATGCTTCTATCTATACTCAGAGTTCAACAGTTCTCTCAGGATGTGGATAGTATTTTTCATCATGAGTCCTTTGGAATTATTGTGGATCATTGTGCTGATCATGGTAGCTGATCACTTACAATATTGTTGTTATTATATACAATATTCTCCTGATTCTGCTAACTTCACTTTGTATCAGTTTATAGGAGTCTTGGTTTTTCTGAAATTGGATATACTTTTATAAATAAAAACAAGAGAATTCTTGATCTTAGTCAAAGAGAATTAAGACCCTTTTTTAAAAAAATCAATTTCTACTTATCAGGAAAGAAACGTGGGATGAATTAGCATGAAGTTGCTATGATTCACCTAACCAAAAAAAAAGCCTGATTTATAAAAACAAATCCCAAAATCTAGCAAACAAACAAAAAACCCCATGAGATGGGGTTTATACAAGAATCTGGCCCTTAATAAATAGGAGAAAAGAAACTAGAAAGTGATAACAGTTACAGCAGTAACTGTTAGCAGTCTCAAACTAGTGAAAACAAGTTGATGAGTTGTTACTGGAAGAAAGTAAAACTATCAATATAAAAGCTAGAGTACACCTTTTGTTATTTAAATTTTAAACTGAAAGTGAACTTAACACCTTTTAGGCATGATCCCAAAGTCAGTTGGTAACCGAGTCAAGATCTTTTTTGATCATACCATCATAGATCTTTGTAACTAGAAGGGACTTTAAAGATAATCCAGTGCAAATCCTTAATTTTACAGATTAGAAAAATGAAACCTATATTTTTCAACAACCAGGAAAGGAGCCAGAGTCAATTTATTCTTTATTGTATAATGGACACCTCTTTTAAAACTAGTTCTTCTAGTGGAACAATGGGATACTTATTCATACTACTATTGCAAGAGGGTTGATCACTACAGTCTCTCATTGAACTGATTAATCTTTTTCTCCCCCACCAATAAATCTGATAAAATTACAAGTTATGAACCTTTGTGTAGCATCTGAGGATTGCCCCTCTATGGACTTAGGGCATGTTGCATCAGTATCTTGCTGAAAGGACCCAGAAGACCTAATTACTGATTGGGTTTCAGAGACTGGGATAATTGACTGACAAGAACAGCCTCTTGTTGGAGAATGAGACCTTCTGGGTGATTTATAAAGTCTAGTAACAGACCAGATCTTCTCCTCTTTTCCACCTATCTTCTTCCCTCTCTCCTCTTCCTTCTGTCTTCTCCTCTTGGCTTAAGGACCACAAAAGACATGTACTTGTTCAGAGTTCCTGAGTATAGGTCAGAAACTAGAACTCCTGAAAGAGGAACTCAAGAAACAGTAGCAGGTAGAACACTTAATTTCTGCAGAAGCACACATAAAAATCAGATGAGTATATAACCCACTCTGTTTAAACTCAAGAGTTTGGTGATTAGAGGCATACATCAGACATCACAGGTTTGGTTCTAGATCACCTCAATAAAAGTAAATGTTGCAATAAAGTCACATGAATGTTTTGGTTTTCCAATTAATATTAAAGCTGTGTGTTTAAGTGTGCAATCATATTATGTCTAAAAAACAATGGACATACCTTAATTAATAAATACTTGATTGCTAACAATGCTAAGCATCATCTGAGCCTTCAGTGCAGTGCATTGTAATCTTTTTGTTCATGGTGGATCTTGCCTTGATGTTGACAGCTACTGACTAATTGCGATGGTAGGTACTAAAGGCTGTGGTGGCTATGTCAATTTCTTAAAATAGGACAACACCAAAGTTTGCTATATTGATTGACTCCTCCTTTCACTTGAACCCTTAAAGGCCATTGTAGGGTTATTAATTGGCCTAATTTCAATATTGTTTTGCCTTAAAGAATGGGGAGGCTTGAAGAGAGGGAGAGAGATGAGGAACTGCCAGTTGGTGGAACAATCAGAACAAATGTAACATTTACTGATTAAATTCATTATCTACTATGGGCACAGTTTGTGATGCCAAAACAGTTACAATACATCAAAGATCACTGATCAGAGATCTCTATAGAAGATATAACAATAATGAAAAAGTCTGAAACATTCTGAGAATTATCATAATGTGACACAGATAGAATGTGAGTGCAGGCTGTTGGAAAAATGGTGCTGATAGACTTGCTCAACACTGGGTTGCTACAAATCTTCAATTTGTAAAAAAAAAAGTGCAGTATTTGTGAAGCATAATAAAGCAAAACACAAATCAGGCATGCCTGTATATATATATATATATCTTTTAGCAAGAGAAAAAAGGATTTCCTGATACTCCTGAAAGAATGAGGAGGATTTTATATATAGTTCCTCAGTAGTATCCAACTAGGAAAACAGGAACCATGAGTTACTTGGATATTGCAGGTCCAGGAAAAAGAGATTGCCTATTAGGCAGTTCCCACCACCACCACAAAAAAATGTGTCTTCTGGGAGGAATATTAACCACAGGATAGTACTATGAGACCTAAGGGGACAGTATACAACTCTGTAGGAAAGAAGAGCTTGATTTAATGTCAATGTGTTGTTCTGATGGCAATACAAGTAAAATTCTTTTCCAAGGGAAGTTGATGAATTACTTACGTACTTTATATATTTTCCATATCTGTTCCTGTGAATCCTTTATATCTTCTATATTCTCAGTTTCTAAGAATTTACACACACTGATGCCCACTGAAATAAGAAGCAAAGAGAAGTGAAAAAATATTAAATGAAGAATCAAGGAGGATGAGTTCTACTCCCAGATCTTTCCTCTAATTAGATGGGAGATTGGGCAAGTTATTAAAATGAACAGGATAGTTACCTAATCTCTAAGGTTCCCTTCTAGCTGCAAACGACTAAAATGGTTTGATCCACAAAAATGGGGCGGAGCTGCTGAAATTGGGTCATGCTTAAAAGAAGGACCCAAAAGAAATCAGTATGTTGAACCAAGATGCTTCAACACTCAGTTTCTTCCGAAAGAAGATAGCCTAGCACTCCAGAACTGCTTAGTGCGTCTGTAGGTGATGGTGATGGTGATAAATGCTTTACAAAAACCTCACTTTATCTTAACAACAACCCTGGGAATTTGGTGTCATTGTTATCCCTGTTCTACAGATGAGGAGACTGAGGTCGAAGGAGATTACTTTACATGCCCAGGGTCACAGGGCCACCTTGCTCAGGGCAAATTCTGGGAAAAAAGTAGGAATCAGGACTGAAAGGGAGTAACATGCAGCTCTATAACTCCATTCAAAACATAATCTAAATAAATAAATTTGAAAAAAATTTGTAAATATTAATTTGTAGCAACCCTCCCCTGTCCCCCCAAAAAACCATGATCTAGCCTGAATGACTTTCGATGATTTTAAAATAGATAGTACAGTGGAAGGAGCATTGACTCTGGAGATAAAAGGACCTGGATTCAAATCGCATTTCAGACGTTTATAATCTGTATGACCTGGGGCAATTTATATAATCTCTTTGATCTCAATTTCCTTACCTATAATATGAGGAGGTGGAGCCAGAGGGCTTCAGAGGTCCTCTCCAGATCTACGAGTCTATGAGACTCTTTTAACCTTAATAAAACCAAGGTTTGCATATTACTTTATTAAATATATATAATATATAATAAATATTATACATTAAATAAACCAAGGTTTAAGTGAGAATGGGAATTTCATGTAATTTCATGACAGATCATTTAATTTGGTGTTTTGGCAAGAGGGTATTAGGAAATATCCTATCAATTTGTCTGAGTCAGAAAAACTAGAAGTTGAAAAAAATTAAAATCTTAGTTTAATCTAATGGGTAAGAAAAAAATATTCACGGAATCTATCATGATTTTCTTCCCTTGATGAAAAAATTAAGTTCCAGTGTCTAATTCTACTAGCAAACAATTCTGGCATCCTGCAAAATAATAAAATTCATTTAGACAGTGCTTTTAAAGTTTACACAGACCTTTTCTCAGAACAATATGTGAAGTAGATTGTGCATCATTATTCCCACTTTATAGAGGAGGCAAGTGAAGCAAAGAAAGGTGACATGACTAGCCCAGGATCTCAGACCTTGTAAGTATTGAGTCTAAGACTCATGGTCACATCTTTGGATTTTAAAACTCTTCCCACCGAACCATGCTTCCTATCAAACTATTATTATCTAATTTTACAGATCATAAAACTGAGATGGAAAGATATTGATTGAATGATTTGCCAGGAATCACCAAGTAGTAGAATCAGAATTACATCTAGTTCCTCTAACTCCACATCTCTTTTCCACTACATCACACTGTCTCCTTGATGGAAGTTGGATTCTTCACAAATATCTCATGTAGTTCATATACTGTAACAAATCAGAAAATCCAAAGACAGAAAGAATAGCTATGTGTGGAATAAGGATGCTTGGCTTATTGATACCTCCTCTTTGTGCTGTTCGGCTTCCAAACTCAGATCCAGAGGGCATTCTATAGTAAAATTAGACCAGATCAAGCATCAGCTCCTTACTCACTCATCTTATCAGGAAAATCATTTCCCTTCAGCAGTTTAGATGACAGTTTGCCCTCAAAGGAAACAAATATATGGGATGTTCTAATCTCTTCCATTATAATTTAGGAAGCCAACAAAAAAGTCTTCCTTTTGTTAAATGCTGGGCCATTTTCAGAGAGTGAGGGGGTGGGAGAGGGAAGTAAGGATGGGGGGGGAGAGAGAGAGAGAAAGAGAGAGAGAAACAGGAAACACTTTTTCATGTGTAGTCAAGTAACTAAGAGAAAAAACACAGAAAAATAAAATTATTAGGTGTAGATGTAGTCTGAAAATTTTATTTTAAAATGAGAACTTGGTGGAAACTTTGTTTTCAGTATGTTAGGTTCCAAATCAGAACATCCTCTCAGCCCTTTGTACACTACTGCCTTTAAGTAGAGAATTAGGAAAGAATTCAAGGAGGAGTTTTTGGCCAAGAAGGATAGTCAAGTTCAAAGAGGTTTCCAAAATGTCTTCTATAC
>CM053771.1:403252768-403341579 GCA_028658325.1 Potorous gilbertii | reverse complement strand
TCCCCTCTTAGCCCATCTCTCTCACTGACCTGTGCATCTGTGGGTGGAGGGACCTTCGCGGTTGCAGGAGATTCAGGTCCCTGCCACCTGCTGGGCTCTGCTCGCTCCTCTCACTGCCGCGTGGCCGGTGCGGGGGAGGGGAGCACTCGGCAGGACAGGACTCCGCTCCCGTCCGGGGCACCCCTGCGGTCGGTTTTTCAGGGCTCTCTGCAGCAGAAATCTCCTTCACTGTGTTGCTGCGTGGCTTCCACTGTTCCAGAA
Organism: Potorous gilbertii; assembly: GCA_028658325.1. Classification (NCBI taxonomy): domain Eukaryota; kingdom Metazoa; phylum Chordata; class Mammalia; order Diprotodontia; family Potoroidae; genus Potorous; species Potorous gilbertii. Next base: position 403,341,318 of record CM053771.1, on the reverse strand, counting down.
TTTGTCAGGAGTTCTTTTTACAGGAAATCTATGGGCTGTGGGTTCGGACCTAGCATAGGTGAGTCTTTCTACTCCGCCATCTTGGCTCCGCCCCCAGGAGAAGGAGATTTTAAAAAGCAGAATTAGCCAAATGGAAAAGAAGGTTCAAAAATTCACTGAACAAAACAGTCCTTTAAAAGAGAGAATCAAATTCAGGGAAGCTAATGACTATAAAATAAACCAAGAAGTTAGAAAACAAAACCAAAAGTTTGAAAAAACAGAAGATAATGTGAAACATCTCATTGGAAAAACAACTGACCTGGAAAATAGATCCAGGAGAGACAATTTAAAAATTATGGGACTACCTGTAAGTCACGATCAAAAAAAGAGCCTAGACATTATCTTCCATGAAATTATCAAGGAAAACTACCCTGATATTCTAGAACCAGAGGGCAAAATAAATATTGAAAAAATCCACTGATCACCTCCTGACAGAGACCCATAAAGAGAAACTCCTAGAAATATTGTGGCCAAATTTCAAAGTTCCCAGGTCAAGGAGAAAATATTGCAAGCAGCTAGAAAGAAACAATTTGAGTATTGTGGAAATACAATCAGGATAACACAGGATCTGGCAGCTTCTACATTAAGGGATTGAAGGGCTTGGAATAGGATATTCCAGAAGTCAAAGGAACTGGGATTAAAACAAAGAATCACCTACCCAGAAAAACTGAATATAATACTGGAATAAATGTTCATTCAATGATATAGAGGACTTTCAAGTATTCATGATGAAAAGACCAGAAATGAATAGAAAATTCATCTTTCAAACAAGAATCAAGAGAAGCAGGAAAAGGTAAACAGGAAAGAGAAATCATAAAAGATTTTCTAAAGCTGAACTGTTTACATTCCTACATGGAAAGACAATATTTGTAACTCTTAAGACTTTTTTCAATATTTGGGTAGGTGGAGGGATGATACACACACACACACACACACACACACACACACACACTCTGTAAAGGGTGGGGTGTGACAGAAGGGAGGTTACATTGAGGGAAGGGGTAATCAGAATGCAAGGTCATTATGGGGTGGGAGGAGGGGAGAGATGGAGGGAAAAATTGGAACTCAAAATTTTGTGGAAATGAATGTCAAAATCTAAAAATAAATACAATAGATAAAGGGAAGTCTTCTCATGTTTCTCTACATTTTTCATTGCCATTATCCATCAGCTTCTCTCCTTGGTTTTGACTATACAAACATCATGCTTCCCCCAAATAATCACATCATCACTTATCTTGTCATTATGCAGAATGCTTCACAGCATCACCTCAATATGCTCAGTTGCTTTTCCCCTCTGATTGGAAGGCTAGAGAATAGAGGAGAAAAAGCCTAAGAAAGTTTCCCTTTACAGAACAGCTGAGAATTGTCCAGACATCTCTTTATTTCCCATCAATGGTCCTTCTTTTTGACTCCACTTAGCATCATTTTCTCACAATAGGCACCCTGTGGTACACTTTCTACCCTTTTCAGCGTCAATACACAAAAATGTATTATCTTTCCCCATTAGATAGTAAGATCTTTGAGGATGAGGACTTTCTTTCTAAGTATAATCGATAGCATCATAGTCAGCCCTTAATAAAGGTTTATTGACCCTTTGTTTTTACCAATACTTAAAATTTCTTATGGTACAATAGTATTATGTTCATTTACCACAATTTGTTTTGCTTTTCCCCAAATGATGGTCCACTACTTTGTTTCCACTTATTTGCTGCTACAATCAATACACTTTTGCATATAAATCCTTGCGATATTTTACTGCCCCCTCCATCCCTCTATGCTTGGCATGTATGTCTAGAATTGAGATCTCTGGATCAAAAGGTCTGGAGATCTTGGGAACTTTTTTAGCATAGCCCCATATGGATTTCTAGAATGGTTAGACTAATTTACAGATCCTCCAAGAGTGTATTTAGAGTTCCACAGCCCCTAGAACTTGCATTATTTCCATCTTTTTTGTCATATTTGCCAACTTGCTGGATGAAAAGTGAAACTTTAGAATGTTTTAATTTTTTATTTCTTATAAGTTAGTGGGAACTATCTTTGATATATTTGTTAATAGCTTTCAATTCTTTGAGGAGTATAGTAGAATCTCGGTTTATGAGTAAGCTGGTTTACATATGCTTCACTGGATGAGGAAAAGTTTTTCACAAAATTTGCCTTGCAAGATGAACAAAAATTCTCAGTATGTATATCATGTTTGGATTTCAACAGCTTGCGAAGAGATGATACTCAACTAGGGCAATAGTTTTGGGGTTTTTAATTTATTTGGTTCATTTTATTTTATTTTATTTTATTTTTATTTTATTTATTTATAAATGTTCTACACTTGGAACTTTGTAATAACACAAGAACTTACTGAAAAAAAAAATCCCAATGTCAATTTTCTAAGGCAAAATGCCTTCCACACTCAGAGAAAGAAATATGGAAGTCATTCGCAGAATGTAGCAGATCATGTTTGTGTGTCTGTGGGTTTTAGTGTATTATGTTTTGATTTGTTTTGGGGGTTTTTTAACCCATATAAGATTGCGTGCCATTTCAGGGAGGAAGGGGGAAGGGAAGGGAGAGAAAACTTAGAACTTATGGAGGTGATGGTTGAAAACTGAAAACAAATAAATTAATTTTTTAAAAAATGTCAAAACAGTATTGTTAGATAGATTCCTAGTCAGAAAAAAACATTAAAAAAAATCAGTGAGTCAAAACATGAAAGTAATTCTAAAAAAAATGAAAACTGTAGTGTTAGTCTTACTTTTAGTGAAAGTAGCATAAGAAAGAACACTCCTGATACTAAAATCCCAAATGTTCTCATAGAAGGAAATTCTCCTTCCAAGCATTAACCCTTCCTTCTCCTCCTCCTCACTCTTGTCTCCATCATGCCAGTCCTGACTCTTCTCAAAGGTAAAATGCAGGTTAATTTTATTTTATTTTCAGTTTATCTTGGATACTAATCATTGCTATTGCATTTCAGGTGCATTAGAGAAAAAAACTTACTTAAAATGATAAATAATTATTTTATATGAATATTTTTGGGGATGTGGTCCCAATCATCCAACTTTACATTATTTCCTATGGGAAAGTTAGCTTTGCAACATGAACTAATTGCATGATGAATAGTTTTGGAATGAATTAAATTCATAAACCAAGGTTCTACTGTATTTGTTTATGTCCTTTGCCATAACTTAAAAAAAAACACTACCTAAAAGGACAATTTTTTCTTCTATATCAAAACAAGTTTGTCCCTCTCTCCTATATTTTTCATTTTTTTAATTAAAAGCAGGCATTTTAACTATGTATCACTAGACTACAACTGTGTATATATTAATACCAGGCAATCTCAAAAAAGACTCGGATAGTAAGAGATTTTCTCAGTAATGGCCTGCAGCCAGAGTTGGGTATGGGGGTATTTTTATATAATACTTTTTTCCCATAAAAATAAGTAGTAAGGTATAGCTAATCACTAAAGATTGGCCAGGATGGAGTGATAAGCTCTTTCCTGTAGATCATGGGGTTTTTTATCCTTTTTTTGTCTTGACTGTCTTTGACAATCAAGTGAAACCTATGGACTCCTTTTTAAGTGCACAAAATAAAACATAAAGGATTACAAAGGAAGCCAAAATCCAGTGAAAATAAAGATGTAAGTTTCTCTCCATCCTACAGACTGTTTGACATCCAACACAAAAGCATGAGTGCTTTATGAGTCTGTGCCTAGAGGCTGTTAGGTAACGCAGTAGATAACAGCACTGAGCCTGGAACCAGGAAAGACCCAAAGTTCAAATCCAATCTCAGACACTTGCTAGATATGTGACTCTGGGTAAATCACTTCATCTCTTTCTGATTCAGTTTCTTGAACTGTAAAATGGCAATAATAAATAGCACCTGCCTTCCAGTGTTATGAGAATCAAATAAGATTATATTTATAAAGCTCTTAGCCCAGTGCTTGGTACCTAATAGGTACTTCGTAAGTGTTTGTTTCTTTCCTGTGGACACCAGATTAAAAACTTCTGCACCATATTTTAAAAATCCGTTTCTAATTAAATTTTCCAGCATAAGCTCAAAGAAGGGGAAGAAGATAATTATTTGTTGAGCATCTGCTATATGCCAGGTAGCATGCCAAGAGCTTTACAAATATTATTTCATTTATCCTCCCAATAACCCTATTAGCTAGGTGCAATTATTCCCAAATTTTGCAGTTGATAAAACTGAGGCAGAGATCAAGTGACTTGCCCAAGGTCACATAGGTAGTTAGTATCTGGGGTCATATTTGAATTCAGGTCTTCCTGACTCCAAGTCTAGTGTTCTATCCATTGTACCATCTAAGTACCTCAAGACTACTGGTTATGTATGTCAATCATCTGAGAGTTCACATCTCTAATGAAATCAATTTGAATTTCTCTTCTTCCTTTACTAAGGGACAAATTTCCAGAACTAAAGAACCGGTATCAGAAATCCTGACTGTAATGAAAAGGAGATTGATTCATAGCTAGTTGTTCACTGTTTCTAGTCTTAAAAAAGTATCTGCAAGAGTAGATAAAAAATTTTATTTCTATGAAGTCAATGCAATGTAGAACCATTATTCAGGTATTACAAAATCAAGAACTGTTTTATATAACTCTTTTTTTCTGTTACAAGAAGAATTCAAGTGGGAGGAGAAAAGAGGTATTTCAAGAAATGACTGTGATTGAAAAACAAAATGTTTCAATAAAACTTATTTAAAAAAAAATAAAATCACTTCCAAAAAATGGCTTTATTTTAAGATAACAATTCTGGGGATAACACACAGCACACATTTATATTGTCATCATTGACCCATCTTTATCATGTCTCCCATTATCTGCTGAGAAAAATACAATGGAAATTGCAACCTTTTATAACATCAAATCAGCTCCTGTTCACTCCCTCCCTTGTTCAAGCTGCCAGAACTACCAGAAATATCTGGACCTAACCATCCACCCCCATATCTAGGAGAGCCAAAAAGCCTCTATGGAGTCACAAAAACACAGTATCATTCCAAAGGCAAAAGTGACAGTAAAATAGGAGGCAAGCAATCCGAATCAGGTTACCCTCATCCAGTGCTCCTACCCAGCACAGGCTATTTGCCCGCACAGGAGACACCTACCTTCTTTATTCAGAGTTCCCTGAAAGTCTGCTGATTGTGATATTCATTCATTCACTCATTCAACAAACATTTATCATATTTCCAGGTGCTACTGATTTCATTTTTTCTAGTCATTTCTATTAGGCTAGTCACTTCTATATAACGTCCCTACCTCGGATGGATTATAATGTCCTATACTGACAAGGTCCCAGCATCCTCTGTAGTTCAGCCCTCCCTCGTTCAACTCAAAGTCAACTGCAAGTCATGTCATCATCTTGATGTCATGGTCCTCTTATAGAACAAAGGACAACCCAATAACAACAGCAAAGGTCTTTCAGATGTTGCCAAAAAACGCCAAGTACAAAGGACATTCTCTCCCTTTCCACATTTGCCAAGAAGAGAGGGTATTACGGAAGAGCACAGGAGTTAGCACACTGGGTTAAAACTATGGGATATAGCCTCAGTAATCTGTCTCTGTTATAAACCAAGGAACATGTGTTTTGTGGTCATATTTCCTATTATCTGTCTATAGGCCAAGGTTTGCAAAGATAACAGCTGAGTGGCAGCCCCAAAGCAGAGACAAGTTGGACTTCAAGAAAGCCAGGTACAGGATAGGATACAAACAAGCCTATAGCCTTTTTCTGAATTCACATGGAATTTGCTACTACTCTTACCCCAAAACCAGCTAGGTCTATCTAGATCAAGCAGCTTTTACATCTAAAAGAGTCTAATGCTGGTGATCTAATCGGTCCCCTTTTCTAGCTTGCTAGGAAAGATGTTCCTCAGTGTTATTTTGCGTCTAGGTCAAGTTGCAGAACTTGCCCACAAGTGTCTACGATTCCTTCCTCAACCAACATTGCATGAGGGTATTGACTTCCCTTCCTAGGTTCTACATTGAGGTGAACCAGCCTAGTCTGTGGTCAGTCCTTATCTGCAGTGACTTCCACATCCTCTCTAACTGATGGAGGCCAGCATATACAAAGGGGACATGTAAACAGCATCCTGACCTCAGATTCCTGCCATCCCAGGAAATACCAAAACACTGTCCCTGGAACTTAGACCCTAATGTGTGTGTTCTCTAGGAGCAATGGACTGGAGCAAAGGATAGGGAGGTCCCTGGTTCAAGGTTCTCTAAGCTGACCTCTCAACAGACTATGGTATGTCCTGGTAATTTACCCATCCCATCCCCAGTGTGGAAACAAATGACTTCATCAGATCAGTGGACGTGAATCTTAGTAGTATCAGACTGAAAAAGAAAAAAGAGTCAATAAACCATACATAAGAATCCATGCAGGTTGACTTAGAAACCCACATATTAACATTCCCTATGTTCTGTTGTATTTTTATTTAGTTTGTTAATATTTCCCAATTCCATTTTAATCTGTTTTGGGATACTTCTGGTTTTATCTATAATTTTGTTTTATAGGTTACGAGAAGAGGATGGGGGAAGCATTTTACTGATTAGGATTCTTTTAAGCTCTATGATTTTCATAAATCTTTTTCCCTGAGGCAGTGCCCACACATTCATACTTTCTTTCAGACTTAATATATTATGGTGTTTGATGCATATCTCTGCTGTGCAAGAGTAAGAGATTACTTACTTATCTTGACTAAGAGATAGCCTCTTCCTGGATTGATATCGTCTTGTTTGGACAGTTGGCTCAACTATGCATTATTGTATTTTCTCATTGAGTGGATGCAGATGTTCCCCGCCCCCTCCCCAACAAATCTCGACTTGCCTGTATTACTGATAGTGAGTGAGTTTGTGTGTGTCTCTCTCTGAGTCAAAACTTCAGACGCTAGTTAGAGGAAAACGTCACTCATGTGTCTTGCTTTTGTGTTCCTGGGAGAAAAAAAGACTTCAAAATGTTGGAAGTTTGGCTCTATGTCTATTTGTGGGTGGCAGGAAGGAGTCAGAGGACTAGCCCCAGCTGATTAGACTGTGAGGAGCAACAGCTGCCGATAAACGCTAATCCCAGGCTAATTAGACTCTTGTCTGACGGTAGAGCTCCAAGTCTTCTCTTGTCTCTAATATCAAAGAAAAATGCCCTGAAAGGAAGACAGTTTTCTTCTGATGTCAATCTCAAAAGATAGGGAATGTTGTTCAAAATGTTCCTATTTCCCTTAATACTGTACAGATCTGTCATTCATGAATTTATTTAACCTTTTTTGAGGCTACACATATTTTCAGCCCAGTATCATATCATGATAACAAGTACGATGAAAAGGATGCTGCTAGATAAGGAGGTAGAAGACTCGGCTTGTGACCACGCACATTAGTTGTGTGACCTTAGGCAACAGTAATAAAAGTAATCCTGTACACTTATATAGCGCTTTCAATTTTACAAAGAATTTGCTTCAGAATAACTCTATGAACTTACATTTTCAAAAATAGTTACAGCTGCTCTTTTCATAGTAGCCCTAAAATGGAAACTGTCTTCCCATCTATTGGTGAATGGCTAAACAAATAGTGGTATATGAATGTAACAGAATTATGCCATAAGACAAGACAAAATGATCAGTTTAAAGAGGAAACTGGGAATTCCCCTATGATGTAAAGTGAAGTCTGCAGAACTAAGAAAACAATTTATACATTAACAATAACATCACAGAAAAAGAAGACTTTGGAACTCTGATCCATTTAATGAGAAATGAGTTTAGAAGACTGAAGATTACACACATGGATAAGTGAGAGACTTAAAATGCAGACTTACTTTTTTTAGACAAGGCCAACATAAGAATTTGTTGTGTTTCACTATGTAGACTTATTATGAGGGGTTTTCGCTGTTCTTAAGTTGGGTGGAAGGGTTCAGGAGGGAAAGATTAAATGCTTGAAAAAAATAAATAAAAATAATTTTAATCCATGTAAGGAAGATATTTTAAGCATCATTATTTGCATTTTAATTCAAATCAGCAAATATTTATTAAATGCTTACTATATATAAGGCACTAGGCTAAGCTTGGGGGGAGGGAGAATGAAAACAAAAACAAAAACAGTTCCTGCTGTCAAAGAGCCTTATGGTCTAGCAGGTTGGGGCAGGGCCCAAGTCTACAAAAAAATAAATGCAAAGTAATTTGAGGAGGAAGAGAGCACCAACACCTGGGAGAAATCAAGGAAGGTGGCTCCTGGTAGGTAGAGATGAGAACAGAGTGCATTCCAGGAATAAGGAATGACTGTTGCAAAAGCACAGAGGTGAGAGATTAAATAAATGTCCATGGGGAGGAAACAATGGTTTTTAGAGCTTAATTGACTTTCACCAGTGCTCTTTCTAATATACAACTCTGGAAGTCCCTCATTTTCCCTGGAACTCAGTTCCTCACCTGTAAAATAACTGGACTATACAAGATCCTCTCTAAGGTCTCTTCCTTAACATACTATGCTTCTTTTATACTTGGAGCTATGTGAAAAGCCTTTCTTTTCTCTGTCCTTAATTTATCTTGTCATCATTTCCCTGATGTCATGGTCCTCTTTGAAAATGAAAAACAAACACAATTTATCTTGTTTAATTAATCAACAAGCAATTATTAAGTACCAATTTTTTAGGTTAGGAAGGAAAATACATGAGTGAGATAGCCAATGACTTCAAGAAGCTTAAGGTCCAAAGAGGGCTATTAATTCTAATACATTGGAATTGAATGAACATATCCTTTCATCTTTCTTGATTGAAGATTGATTTAATTCAATTCTTGACTGAAGAGCCTTATACAGTAATTGCCCCCTTTCAGGATTTGCCCTTATTTCTAGCTCATTATGAGTCTCTCCTAAGTTTTCGTTGGTATGAGGTAATAGAGGCCCTCGCTTTGAATGCTGGAATGGGCAGATGTTGATGATGGGATCTTGAATGAGCAAGTCATTTAAGCTCTCAGAGACTCAGTTTCCTCCTCTTTAAAATACTTGCTCTGACAACTCACTGGGATTGTTGTAATTACAGGGGGCTTTGTGAAATACTGTAGAAATATGAGTAGAAGTTTTCATTATTTCTTGGTTTGTGCTCATCTCAACCACACATAGAATTTAAGATAAGAGTATCGCATGATCTTGAATAGCAGTGAAACAATATTGATGTATCATCCACAATACACTTTTTTCAAGTTGCTAACTCCTTTGGAATAGCAGCCATTTTTTTCAGATCTGTACTCACCCGTCTCAACATTGATCAAAACTAGAGTCTGTGTTCTTTTTAATTACACATTATAGCTCTCAAGTACTAATTTATGCCAACCACACATGGTTCTTTTATCACTTTATCACATAATTTGGCATCAACCGCTTCGCAAATATATCATATCCAGTATTTAAATAGCTAAGTTGACTATTAGAGATTTCCCTCTTGTATCTCAGGAGTGATTAACATCTGCCACCTGCTGGAAATGGTTGCCATGTCCTACAGTAGAAATAGAAGTCAGAGGCTGAGAAAATTTCATTCACGAGCAACTCAGAAGGAAACTTGGCGTTACGTTGACCCACCCCCAGAGGCCCAACCAGTTCCAAGGTTGAGTTAGGCATTCAGCTCCTTTCTATATCAAGCCTTAAGGGCACAAGCTGGTCCTCTGAGACCAGCTTTAGAACAGAATCCAACACGGATGTAACTGACTTTAGAAGTAGCCCAATCTCCTGCAGATTCTGAGCACACGGGATGGGGCCTCACCAGCCTGGGGCCTCCCAAGAACATTCCTCTTCCCCCCTCCCAGGCTTGGGAGGGACTGAGGAGTATTGTTAAGGTGCTGTTTGCCAGTACCTTTGCCTGGGTATTCTTTTCTATACAGGGTGACAAGTAGAGACATGTGCTCTCAACAAATAAACACAACTGCCAGGAACCTAAGTCGATTCTTGCTTCATTCTTTGACACATAAACAAAAAGTTTCCTCTGAACAATCACTTCTTTAAAAAAAAAAATTCATGTTGGGAATATTCAGCCAGCAAGGAGGATGGTGACAGCAGAAACTCCTAAGAGAGGAAGCGTTCCAGCTCAGGCTTCATGGGGTTCCTGCAGTTGCAAGAACACCATTCTTTGTGCTTTAAAAGAAAAAGTCCTACAGTGTGGTTGGCAAGGACACAAAGTTCACAATATAATTTTCAAGTAGCCTTAGAGTTTGGGACTACAGCTGAATATGTCAGTGTTGTACTTACAAAACTGTAATTTCCTCTCAAATCAAATTGCCCTTTCTCTCCTTCATGCAGCAGGATCAACTTTAGACATAGCGTGATAGAATTAGTGAGTTAGAGCAGAAGAGCTTTGAAGATCCTCCAGCCTAGTGGTGTCAAACTCAAGTGGAAAGGAATCACTTCAGGCAGGATATTGCCTTCTTGTTGTGACATTTTTCAGTCATGTCTGACTCTTTGTGACCCCGTTTGGGGTTTTCTTGGCAGTGATACTGGAGTGGTTTTTTATTTTCTTCTCCAGTTCATTTTACAGATGAGGAAACTGAGGTAAACAGTATGAAATGATTTGCCCAGGGTCATACAGCTAGCAAGTGTGGGAGATCAGATTTGAATCAGCAGACAGATCTTCCTGACTCCAGGCCCAGTACTTTACTTTGCCACCTAGCTATCCTAGTATATTGCCTTAGAAAACTACAAATTTACAGTATCTATGCTGTATTATACTTTTATTTGTTTTGTTAAAAAAATTTCCCCGTTAAATTTAATTGGGCTTGGGCTGCACTTGGGAGTTCTGCAGCTACTTCCACTTCTAGCCCAAATCCCTCATTTTATAGACCAGAAAACTAACGCCAACTTGCCCAAGATCACACACGCAGCAAGTGGTAGCAGACAGAATTTTAACTCAGGTCTTCTGACTCTCAGTCCAAGTATTTGACTTTGGTGATGGTATACTCCAGTTTGTAGGACAATTAAAAAGTCCCCCAACCCTGAAATATTCACTTCCATCTTATACTTTTATCTTTTAACTGTATTAATAATTGTAGGAGTTTGATCATTCAAGAAGCACTGTGCTAAGTACTGTAATTGTCATGTAAAATTGGAGGTGGAGTTGGAGAAGGAGAAGGTGGCATAGTAGAGAGAGTGGCAAGCCTGGAATCAGGAAGATTCATCTTCCTGAATAAAAATCCAGCCTCAGACACTTATGTACTAGTTGTGGGGCCCTAGACAAGTCACTTCACTCTTTTTGCCTCAGTTTCCACATCTGCACAATGAGCTGTAGAAGGAAATGGCAAACTACTCCAGGATATCTGCCAAGAAATAATCATGAAGAGTTGAACACAACTGAAATGACTGGACAGCAACAAAAGAGTCTTGCAGATTCAAGTGATGGTAGAGATTCTGGCCAAGAAGCTGGAAGGACAAAGGAGATACCAACAAAATAGAACAGAAGCACTTAAGGCATACTTTGCCTACTTCACAATTTGTCAGAAGGAAAGTCCAATAGGCAAGTCCACCACTGTTCTTTTGTCATCTACTACCCTACTTCCCCACTTACCCTATTATCTTAATCCATTCATAATAATTTCCATTTTCTGACATACAGACCAAATTCCTCTAGTCTCTTTAAATTTCATTCTGAAAATTGATTCTTTTTTCAATTACTACAATAACATATACAAAAACAACATTGAAAGTAGCTGAACTCAGACCTAATGCAATGATTAAAATCTTGATCCTAGAGGACAGAAAATGGAATACACTTCCCTTCTCTTGAAGAAATAGATGATAGGTAAGAAATATTGCATATGCTCTCAGACAAGGTCACTCGGTCAATTATTTTCATTTTGCTGTTTTCTGTTTAAAAGGAGAATTGATTGGGAAGCAAAGGGTAAGACATGGAAGGCAAACCAGGAAATAACTAGTGTGAAAAACAAAATTCAAGAAAACTAGCAATTTTAGAGTCTTTGAGAGGGGCCTAGGTCATTGGGAGATGAAGTGGCTTGTCCATAGTAAGATATGCAGTTGGCATGACATATGGAATACTCCTTGCATCATTGGTTTCCTACTGGACATTTCAAACTGGATGTTCTGGAGGCATTTCAAAATCAACATACAAAATAGAATTCATTATTTTCTTCAAAACACTTTTTGTGGTGGTAAAGAACTGGAAATTGCAGGGATGCTCAACAATTGGGGAATGGTGAAACAAATTGTGGTATCTGGTTGTGATGGAATATTACTGTGCTATAAGAAATGATGAATTCAATCATTTTATAAAATATGGAAAAACTTGAATGAAATATCAAAAAGTAAAATGGGCAGAACCAATAGAACAGTGTGAATAGTAAGAGCCATATTGTTTGAAGAATGACTGAGTAAATGAGTTATTTTATCTCTCATAAATACCAAATTAATGATAAAGGACATATGAGGGAAGATAGAGTCTCCATCTAGAGAAAGAACTGATAAGTAGAAGTATGTATAGAATAATTTTATATATATATATATATATATTTATATACCTATTGGTATGTATATGGCTAATGGTAGTCATAGTGGAGGGGAAGAAAAAAGAAATTTACATGATAATTTTATTGTATAATTGAAAGATATAGCAAAGTATGCATAGTAGATTTGCAGTTTCATGTACAATCATCTTTTAATTGTACTATATTATGGAAATGCTTGTTTTATTGCATAAATTAAAAATAAAAAAATTTTAAAACCACACTTTTTCCAAACTTCTCTAATTTTATTATACCACTACCTTATGGTCTCCTAGGTTTATAACCTTGCCAATATCATCTCTTCACCATATCCACACCCTCTTCTCTCCTCTCTATCCTTGACTGGGGTGTTCTATCCAGGCGAAGGTATACTTCCATGGCCAAAAGCTGCCTCTTTTTCTTTGGGTTTACTGACTAGATTGCTTGCTCGAAGACCAAACATCAAGCCCAATTCACTCTGGAGCTCATAAATTAGACAATAGCTTCCTGCCCACTTAACACAGAGTGAATATAAATACGAAATATTTTTTTTTCTCTTTTACCCAGGAACCCTGAGAGTCTTCCCCTTCCAGTTTGATTTTTTTTTTTTTACTAAAAGGAGCCATTCCTTGAATAATTACTTAAAGAGACTTATTCATTCAATGGGTGTATCTCACTCAAAGTGAGAATGTGATAAGACCTTAGCCTAAAATGGCCAGGATCCCACATTTCATCTTGGACCCTCTCCGGTTGTCCTGATGAATATCAGGCCACTGAACCCAGATGGCTCTGGAGGAGAAAGTAAGGCTGGTGACCTTGCACAGCCCTCCCTCACTCAAATCAAAAGTCAACTGCAAGTCATGTCATCATCTTGATGTCATGTTCCTCTTCAAAAACAAAGGACAAACACAACAACAACAGCTTGGATTATATTATTAAGAACCTTCTGACCTTTGTTCAGTCCTTTTCTACTCTTTTTGACCCCATTTGAAGTTTTCTTGGTAAAGACACTGGAATGGATTGCCATTTTCTTCTCCAGCTCATTTTACAGGTGAAGAAACTGAGGCAAACAGGGTGAAGTTATAGGTTATAAAGAATAAGGTTATAAAACTAGGAAACTATAAGAATGTTAGTGTAATAAAATTAGAAAAACTGCCCAAAGCTAGTATCTGTAGCTAGATTTTAACTCAGAAAGGTGAGTCATCCTGACTCCTGACTCCAACACTCTAACCACTGCATCATCTAGCTGCTAGTCTCTCTCTTTCTTCAAGAATTAGCTTAAAGAAACCTTCTCCATGAAGCTGTCCTTAATCATAACTTCGAAGGCCCTCTAACTACCTTGTATCAAACTACCTGGCATTTATTTATTCCTTCTCTTTATCTTTATTCTATAAATACTTATATATGTACTTATCTACCCCAAATGCTAAGTATATTCCTTGTGGGGATTATTTCATTTTTTAATATATTCATCTCCCAGCACAATTACTAGTGTATGTATATTATATATATATAATATATATACACATTTATGTATATGTGTATATGAAGGGTACTTTTGCTGTTGAATTATTTCCAAAGCCAGTTTATGAACCACACAATGAATTAGTGAATTTATAATTACGTCTCATTTTTTTACCCCAAATAGTATTCCCTGTTTGATTATCCATTTCACTTACTGAGTTACTTTTGGCTAGTTTCAAAAATCAGATCCATCCTCAAGAACAAAGATCTGTCCTTCCCAAAAGTGCTCACAAGAGTACACCAAGAACTCAAAAGGCAATTGCCAAAAAAAGAGTTATAAAAATATTCAAAATAAGGAATCAACATTGAAGCTAATGTAATTACTTTTAAAATTTTATTGAGCACTCATTGTAAACAAAGTACTGTGTAAGTACTAGATATACAAGGAGACCACACATTTAGGAGGTTTCAATTTTAAGTCAGAAGGAAAGGCTACCTGGTCTTTAGCGTACAGTGGCAAAACTGATGGTAAGCCATCTTCTTTAATGTATTTATTCTACTTCCATAGGGAAAAAAGTACCTATTTATGCTGTTGAACTATTTTACAAGGAATCTTTCATATGAGAACTTTCTTTTCTACATCTCCAGGTGCTGTAACTCTGAAGAGGCAAATCTGTAGCTCCTGCAGATGGTGTTACTAGGTCAAATCTCTACAAAGGTAGAGGGACCAGACTAGAAACAGGGGTGATGGTCTTGGAGTATAAGAATGTTTTTGCTATTTCTGGTCTTTTCAGCTCAAGATCCTGGACTATATCCACCTAGGGAAGGTGATGATTGAGGGGATGGTGGTAGTTTGACCAACTTGATACATCCTACCCATTGTCTCTCCCTCAGGATACTTTGCTACTTCAGCTAGATTGACTTACCTACTCTCTTGGTAGTAGCTGGTTAGAACCAGTATGAGGGATGCTGAAGAGATCAATTTGAAGGGAACGGAACTTATCTAGATGTTTAAGTTCAGCTACACTTGTTTAAAGTCCTTCATGGGTACTGTGGAAAAGTTTTGAGAATAGAAAAGACATGGGGTGTGCCCTTTGGAGAAAAGACTTCAGGTACTAGTATTTTTCAGGAAGTCAAAGGAAAATCACTAGAGAACTATGAGAAAAAAAATGTTGCTGAGGTCAGAAGCAGAGAATAGCTTTGGCACTAATAATAGGGAGATTTTGAAAGGATTTTTCTGGAAGCAGGTAGTCCAGAGAGGAGGAAATGTTCATAGAATGTTAAAATAAAATTGTCTAATTCAACTCTCCTTACTTTTACAGGTGAGGAAACAACATGCCAGTACAGCATGGTGCAGTTGGAGGATCTGAGGTGGAATCCACCACCTACTGGCTGTGTGACTATGTTCAAGTCTTTTCACTTCTATAAGAACCCTTCTGTGAGACTAAAGGCCTCTAAAATCCTTCCAGCTCTAAATCTATGGTTCTATACTTAAATATTTTTTTAATGATCAAACCTCTATTTTCTCTACTTCTGTCCTTCCTCCTCCTCACACTGAAAAAAGAAAAGTAAAACTTTTGGAAGATATGCACAGTCAAGCAAAACAAATTCCCACATTGATCATGTTAAAAATGTTTCATTCTGCATATTTGGTATATCATCTGTATCAAGAGATGGGCAGTACTCTTCATCATCAGTTCTCTGAAATAAAGTTGAATTAATCAGAGTTAAATCTTTCAAAATTGTTTATTTTTACAATGTCATTGTTTTCCTGGTTCGACATACTTCACTCTGGATCAGTTTATACAAGTCTTCCTAGGTTTCTCTGAAATTGCCCCCTTCACCATTTCTTACCATAAAATAGTATTCCCTTATATCCATACACCATAATTTGTTCAACCATTCCCCAATCTATGATAAGGATACAAGTAAGAAACCCTTCCTAGGGCAAGTGGTCTAGTTCTGAAGGAGATGCTTTATGAGCAGCACCCAGAGAGTCAAGCCAACAGAGCATGGAATCCTGAAAGGCAGAGTCCTAGAGGATGCTGGGTACCGGATAGTAGAGTCTCAGAACTCGGGCGGGGAGGGTGGAGGGAGGGGGGCGGGACAAGGGGTTGAAGTTAAGGGGAGGGGGGTGGGGGGGGTGGGAAAATATTGGGCTAGTATTAGGGTAAATCAGCCATCTCCTATGGCGGCGAGCAAGCCTTGCGAGTTTTTGATAAGTGTGGTCTTCGCAGAATGCAAAGGAGGAAAGACAGAGGCCAGGTAAGAGTTAGATCCGAAAAGGCAGGGACAACTGGCCCCGTCCAGGAGCAGGGTGGACCCCAAGGGAGGACCTAAGGGAATTACCGGGCCACTTTCCGTATCTTCACACTCAGACCTCTAACTGACTTTTGTGTGACTGTTTTAAAAAGAGGGTTGGTCGACAAAGAGGGGTTCAGTTTATGGCCCCAAGCCCAACCCTTGGGGGTCCTAATTAACCCCCTCCTAAAGCTGGGCTTCGAAAAGAACCGTCCAAATGCACCGTTGGGGCGGGAGCGGGGCAGCCGGGCCTTCGGAGAGCTCGCCTGAACTCCCGGCCTGGGGGTTGAGGGTGGGAGCCCAGGCCCCAAGATGCGGGAGGGAGTCATGGTGACGGGCCCCTGGGGGTGGGGCCAGCGGAGGGAGCGCTCCGAGGGAGGGGGGGGGGGATGGATGGAATAACTATAGTTTAGAGCTGTGGGGTTGTTCGGGTTTTTTTAGTTCAGATCTATGTTTTCCCTAAGCAATTTCCCTTTGCTGACACCAATCGTCAGTTGTCCCGCAAATTATGGTCATAGGGATACTGTTAAGTGTTAAGTGACTTTTCTCGGGTCACACAGCAGTAAGGGTCAAAGACCAGACTTGAATCCAGATTTTTCAGATTCAGGTCAGTTTTTATGATAGCAGTAATTAAATTGCTGCTTCTCTTTTATGGCTTACCTAGATTGTATTTTTTTAATTTTTTTTTAAATGACAACTGACATTCATAGAAGCGCTTTAAGGATTGCATTATCTGATCTGAGCCTCACAAACACTCTACGTGGTAAGTACTACCTGCATCATTATTGCAATTTTATAAATAAGAAAACCAAGCCTCAAAAAGATTAAGCAACTTGCTGGTAATCATACCCATAAAATGGCGGGGGTGGGATTTGAACTCATGCTCTTTCTGACTTCAAGTTTGACAAGTTTACCTAGATTTTAGGAAACCAATAAAGTATCTGAGGCTATTCTTGTGGAAAGAATGGAGGTGATCAGTGCAATAAGGGTAACTTAGAACTGGTAAAATCATTCAATTAAAAAACCAAAAAATTTCTTAATCCCCTGTTTTGTGCCAGACATTGTAGCCTCCCCAGTAGACCACTTCCCTTCTTATTCTAGATGCCTACATTTTATCTATGCAAAAGCTGTTAAAATTATATACCTATGTATCTTTCATAAATGCATTCATCCCTTGTTTGGTTAAGAATACACATCTTACCCATCTGTGAAAGGTATGTTACCTGCTTCTCTTCTAAATTTTTTATATGATGATTTTCAATCAGGACATGCATCCATTAGGAATTTCTGTCATAATGCTTTTTAATTTTCTCAGAAGTTCTTATGAATTAAAGAGTTCTTACCTGGGTAATTTGGTTTGGGACTTTTCAAATAACTGGAATATTGAGTTCAATTGCTTTCTGTTATTCCTAATTTAATCTATACCATTGTTCTACTTTTCTATTTTTTAACTTACACCAAAGAATTTTGGTGAGTGCTGCTTTAAAATATAGTTTGAGATCCAAAAGTGCTATTTCCCCTTCATTTCTACCTTTTTTCCCCATTATTTCTCTTAATATTCTGGATTTTTTTGTTCTTCCAGATGAATTTTGTTATTTTGTCTGCCTTTATAAAGTATTCCTTTCATAATCTGATTGGTAGTATTAAATCTGTAAATTAACTTTGGTGCTATTGTCTTTATCATGACACAGTCCAGTCATTAATGTTCAATATTTTTTTAGCTAATCAAGTTTTTTTATTTCTTTATTGAAACTTTATTTCTTTATTGAAACTATACAATTATCAAGTATGGTTTTGTGAAGACTGTCTCCCAAATGTGTTATGTAAAGAGTAGTTACTCTGAATGGGCCCCCTCCCTTCTACTGTTTGACTCTGAGATATTTTTTTTTAATGTAGAAGTGCTACTGATTTTTGTGAGTTTACTTGTAGCCTGCAACTTTGCTGAAGCTATTAGTTATTTTAATTAGATTCTTTGTTGATTCTTTAGAATTTTTCAAATAAATCATCATGTCAACAGCAAATAGGGGTAATTTTGTTTCGTCTTTCCCTAACATTATGTCTTTAATTTCTTTCTTTTGTCTCATTGCTGTTGCTAGCATCCCTAGAACTTTAACAAATAATAGGAGTGAAAGAAATAATCCTTACTTTGCACCTGTATTTATTAGGAAAATTTCTAGTGCAAACTACTAATAACCATATGGAAGAAAGCTTCATTTCACTAATAATAAGAGGTGCAAATTAAAATTACTTTAAAGCTTCACTTTGGAACCAACAAATTTACAAGGATACCCAACAATGGGAATAATCAATGTTGGAGAGGTTATGGAAAGATAGACACACTCATGCATTGTTAGTAAATATGTGATTTGGCATGATCATTCTGGAAAAGTAGGAGCAGGAAGAGAAGGAAGAGGAGGAAAAGGAGGAGAAGAAATACAAGAAGAAGAGGGAGAAGAAGGAAAAGAAGGAGAAGAGGAAGAAGAAGAGAAGGAAGGAAGGAGGAAGGAAGGAAGGAAGGAAAGAAGGAGGGAAGGAAGGTGGGAAGGAAGGAGGGAAGGAAGCAAGGAAGGAAGGAAGCAAGGAGAAGACAGCAATGATGATACATATAACAAAATATTTGTATTGTCACGATTGTTAGTAGTAAAGAACTGGAAACAAAATAGAGACCCATTAATTGGGAAATGGCTAAATGAGGTACACAAATATAATGAAATGTTACTCTGCTGCAAGAAACAGTGACTATGATGAATACATAGAAGCATGTACTTACATGAAATGATGCAGAGTGAAGTAAAGCAAAACCACACAATGACTACAACGTTGTAAATGGAAAGAACAACCACAAAAAATCCCAGAAACTGAATGTCAGAAAATGATAGGGACCAAGCGTGGGCTCACAGATACTTATAAGATACTTCAACCTCACTCATTTGCAGAGGCAAAGGTCCATGGGTATGTATCACTGCATGTAATGTCAGATTTTTTTTAATGTGTTGATTGGTTTTGCTGGAATGTTTCTTTTCTTCCTGTCTTTTTCTTATTCTCTGAGACAAGTGATGGTTCTTTTGGAGGGGTTTGAGAAAGATACAACAGGAAGACAAAATATAAAATATATAAAGACAAAATATAGGCACAAAAACAAAAGACAGCAATAAAAACTTATTTTAAAACAAACAAACATAACCAGAGTGGAAAGTCACACAAGTAGAAAGCACACATTCATTCAGCAAACATTTACTAAACATCTAGTATGTACAAGGTACTGTGCTAAACCCTAGATTCAAAGACAAAAACACAACAATCCCTACCCTCAAGGAATTTACTGTCTAGTGGGTAACAACATGTACACAAATAAATACAAAATAATTAAGTATATTGTCATTTGTATATTGTAATTGTGATTACTTTGTAATGCAAAGTAATTTTGGAGGGAAAAGATCCCCAGCAGCTGAAAGAACACAAAAGACCTTATCCATGAGGTGACACCTGACTGAGCCTTGAACCAAGATCCCTCGGGTTGCAAGAGCCACAGTGGAGAAGGGAAGCATCTTGCAAAGAGATAAAAAATGGAATGGCATGAAGGGAAAGCAAGTGGGCTATTGGAGCAGAAACACAGAGTGTATGAGGAGAAGTAGAGTAAGCCTGGAAAGGTAAGCTAGACATTGTGAAAGGCTTGAAATGGCAAGCAGAGGACTTTTGTTACTTAGGGAGACACTGAATTTTCTTGGACGAGGTAGTGACATGGTCAGAATCGTGCTTTAGAAGCATCAGTCTGGCAGTCGTGTAGAGGATGGATTGGAGAGGGGTGAGGCTAGAAGCAAGGAGGCTGTGGCAATAATACAGGTAAGTACAGGTACAGGTAAGAGGTCATAAAGAGCTCAGCTGGGTTGATGGCCATGTGAGTGGAAAGGAGGGGACAAGAACTATAGAGGTAGAATGAATAAGACTCAGAGACTTATAAGATATGGGAGGGGGGCAGATAAAGAAGAGAGAAGAGATGAGAAAGACTCTAAGATTGTGAGCCAGAGTGACTGGTGCTCTCAAGAGAAACAGGAAAATTGGAAAGAGAAATAGGTTTTAGAGGGAAAGATAATGAATTCTATTTTAGACATATTAAGTGATAAACACGCATGAAAGGGAACACATAAAGAACTCAAATGTCTAAGGCGAGTACATGGAAGGCACACATTTAGGGACGGTCATGTTACGGAGCAGCGGGTGTCCTCTGATGGCACAATCACACTGCTTTTTCATGTTTACTGCTGAGGATCATCTCTCTGCTCCCTATGAAGGGTGAGACGTCTTTCCTGGTCTCACAGGGTTCAAGCTGTTCTCTGCTGTCATCATCTACTCTTTAGCTCTTGGGACCATTTAACACTCTGTGTCCATCTGCTAAAGTACAGTGGCTAGTGAGACTTTCCCTGACACTGTCAGGAGTTCTTTTAATCGACAGCTAAATCATCAGACCTGTCAGGGAACCAAAGAAAATCCATCAGAATGTTTCAAGCCGTCTATTCTTCTTACTCTTCTTTTTCTGGTGCTGATTTAAGATTCTTATACCAAACCATCTCTGACAAGTAATGAGAAAACTGTTTGTTTTATCTACTGTATCTCTGAATGGAACCTATGTCCCCAGTACCTTTGTACAACTCGGTATCTTCAAACACCATAGGAACTATATGGGAACTATATGGGAAACTGAAGCAATTGCCATTTTCAAGATCCCCTTTGATGGGCATACAGTGAAGCTGAATGAAGGAGGCAGGGTCCACATTCCTGCTATTATTATGCATATCTACTGTCAATAACCAGGACCTCACACTCCTGCTCCCCCATTTTTGCTCTCTCTTTTAGCCAACACAAAACTTTATTGACTCCTTCTACTCGACTCAAAATTTTGCTCATGGCCCTGCAACAAGTGAATAATAAAAGCGAACTCCAAATCTTTAGACAACTCGTTTTAACAGTCTTTCCATGAATTAAATATGAATAAGCATAATCAGTCAATAGGAATTTATTCAATGTTTACTTGGGCACTGTGCAAAGTTCTGAGGAATAGAAAGAACATGAATAACTTAGTCGCTGCTTTCAGGGAGCTCACAGACTAACTGGGAAATGGCTATGTACATGTAACATATATATATATATACGCATATATATATACATATACGTATATATATATATATACATATACATATATACATATACGTATATATATATACATATACATATATACATATATATACATATACATATATACATATATATATACATATATATAATGTGACTGGAAAATAATCTCAGTGGCAAGGGCATGGGAGTAAGGGTGAGGGTACCAGGAAAGGCCTCCTGTAAAAGATGGGGTTTGAGCTGAGTCATAAAGGAAGCTGGGAGGCAGAGGTGAGAATGGTGAATATTCCAGGCATGGAGGACAGCTAATCTAAATGCAGAATTGGGATGGAGGGCATCAAGTGTAAAGAACAGCAGATATAGATCAGTTGAAATCATCAAGTACATAGAAAGGAAGGAAAAGGCCAGATCCGGAAAGGCTTTAAATCCCAGAGGATGTTATATTTGATTCTAGAGGTAAGAGGGAGGGAGTGAGAGGGGAGGTGTGGGTTTGACATGGGCAGAACCGCAATTTAAGAAAATTACTTTGACATCTGAGTGCAGAATAGATGGAAGTGGGGAGAGACGTGAGGCAAAGAGACAAAATAGAAGAGTGTTATAATGGAACAGGCAAGAAGAGGTAAGGGCTTGTGCTAGGATAGTGCTGAATGAGTGGAGGGAAATGGAGAGATATGAGATGTTGTGGAGGGATTTGTTTTTTGCAAGAAAATGGGGTTAACTGACTTGCCAGGGATCGTACAGCTGTCTCCAGGGCCACTGCACCACCGAGCTGCCCTGAGAGATGTGAAGGTAAAACAATACAAGTAAAACAATCAGTCCATGCCTAGATGTCAAACAACGGTAATAATTTATTCTCATCAAATGGCTTTTGTCCTTGCACTCCAAATCCCATACATAAGACAAATATTCTCCCAATTTTTTTTCATCAACCTTGTGAATCAGAAGACAAAGTTCTCCATCATTTGAGGTGGGTTGTGTATGTAGTTGTTTTTTGTGGGGTTTTTTTTAAGGGAAGGATATGTTACCAAAAATACTGACAAACTACTTCCTTGAATTTTTTTTGATGGGGGGAGGGGATAATGGCTTGTTTATGTTAAAATCAGATCCACATGAAAATAGCCACAAACACTGCTAGGATTCGGATGCCTGGGGTCCAAGTACCCTCCTCCTGTAACTGAAATTGTCTTCTGGACTTCTCCAGTATTCCTCCTCCCATTGTTCCTGATTGCTGACCCCTGAGGCTCAGGAACACACACGTCCTGTTTGGCTTATGACTTCACTGAAATGCCCACCAGTTCAGATGTTATTGAAAGCCTCCAAAATGTTTATTAGCCTCAGCCCATTTCCCTTGCAGGGGAAGACCTACATAAGACATGGTATTCTATCCCAGGAGTTTCTGGGCTTCACAATGACCCTCTTTCCCTCCTGCAAGGAAAGCCTCTCCCACTCTCATCTATCTTGCTTGCCCCTCATTTTTCCAAGTCTGTAGCAGCTGTTAAGCCTCTTCCAGCAAATGGCTAACATACCATGGTATGCCCCTCCAGACAGCCCCCTCTTTCCAGACCCCAACAGAATAAAACTCCACTTTGCTTAGATCAGATAGGTTAGGACATTATTCCAAGGCAACTTCATGGGGCAAATGACCAATAGCAAAAAATAGACTGTTTTAAAATAGCATAAAGACTTACTGTTTAGCTCAGAAAGCTCTTGCCTTCACAGCAAGATAAAAATGAGGGAGAGGATGGGAAAGTGGGAACAGATTCCATGCTCTGACCCATTTTAGAAAAGAAAGTGTTTGTGTAGATCTCCTTAGATTCAGACAAGCCTTCCTCCCACCATGGGCCTTCTCTTGGATTATGTCAGCTTCCTCTCAACTGACTGGCTTCATTTTAAACTTATTTTCTGCCCAGCCTGCTAAGAAGTCTTGCGGTAATTGTAAGATTACAAGAGCTCCGAACTTTTCTATTGACCTAAACTTTGATGAGGGAGAAGGTCTAAAAGGATTGTGGCATGGGGCAAGGGAAAGTGTTTTGGACATGAAATCAGAAGAGTTTGGGTTTCGAAGCCCATACCCAATAGTTATTAACTTTGAAACCATAGACAGATCATTCAGCTGTTCCAGGCTTTCCTCACTGCAAAATAAGGGAGTGGGCTGAACGATCTCAAAGATTCCTTCTAGCTCTAAATCCTAAGAACAATAAGGGTGGAGTTTAGAAAGGTAAACTATACTTTCATTCTATTTCCATATGTTCAACGAGGAAATTTCCTTGGGCTATATTTTATCTTCAATACACTTGTCCTTCTGTTTTATAAACTCTCACAGCTCTTGATACTCTTTCATCATATTTCTAATCATAAATATCTCAACAAACTATCATATTTGATATTTAATTCTTCCTACTAAATTTAAGCTTCTTTAGAGCAAGAACTATGTCTTACTCATTTCAAGTCTCTCCAACACAATGACTTGCACATTGTTGTTGTGGTGGTGGTGGTTCAGTTGTGCTTGACTCTTCATGACCCCATGGACCATAGCATGCCAAGTCCTTCCATCTTCCATTATTTCCCAAAATCTGCCCAATCTCATGCTTGTTGCTTCCATGACACTATGGGTTCATATGTTCTTCCGCTGTTCCCTTCTTCTTTTGCCTTCTGTCTTTCCCAACATTAGAATCTTTTCCAATAGGTTCTGTCTTCTCACTTTGTGACCAAAGTATTTAAACCTCAGCTTCAATATTTATCCTCACATTGAATAATCTGAATAATTTCTTTGATTTAATTGACAGATTTTATCTCTGTACTTTTCACGGGACTCTCAAATATCTTCTCTGGCATCAGTATACAAAACTATTGATTCTGTGGTGCTCAATTTTCCTTATATTACAACTCTCACAGCTATACATTGCTACTAGAAAAACCATAGCTTTGACTATACACATCTTTGTGGGCAAGATGATGTCTCTGTTCAGATTTGCTATAGTTTTCCTTCCAAAAAGCAAGTATCTTTTTTAAAAACACATTTTTACTTAAAAGTTTTGAGTTCCAAATTCTATTTCTCCCTCCTTCCCCCCCACGCCAAGATGGAAAAGCAATCAGATATAGGTTATATATATATATATATATGTATGTATGTATGTATGCAATGATGTGCAACATTTTCATATTAGTTATTTTGTACAAGAAGATTCTAATAAAAGAAAAAAATGAAAGAAAGTGAAAAATAGTATGCCTCAGCCTATATTCAGACAATGTCAGTTCCTTCTCTGGAGGCAGATAGTATGCTTCATCATTAGTCCTTTGGAATTGTCTTGAATCATTGTATTGCAGAGAATAGCTGTCATTCACAGTTCTTCATTGAACAATATTGCTGCTACTATGTTTTCCTGGTTCTGTTCACTTCACTATATATCAGTTCATGTGTGTCTGATGTTTTTCTGAAATCATCCTGCTTTTCCTTTCTTATAGCACAATAATTATTCCATTACAATCATATACCACAGCTTATTTAGCCATTCTCCAATTGATGGGCAACCTTTGAGTTCCAATTCTTTTGTTTTCCTTAATAGTATTTTATTATTTTGAAAATTAAAGATAGTTTTAAACATTCATTTTTGTAAAATTTTGAGTTTCAAATATCCCTCCCTCCCTCCTCACTCCCCTCCCCAAGGCAGCAAGCAATCCAAACAGGTTATACATGTATTATCATAGTAAACATATTTCCACATTAGTCATATTGTGAAAGAAGAATCAGAATACAAGAGTGAAACTGCAAGAAAAAAACAACATAAAAGTGACGATAGTGTGTTTCAATCTGCAGTCAGACTCCATAGTTCTTTCTCTGGATGTGGTTAGCATTTTTCCATCATGAATCTTGTGAAACTGCCTTGGATCTTTGCATTGCTGAGAAGAGTTAAGTCTATCATGGTTAATAATCGCACAGTGTTACTGTTGTTTTCTACAATATTCTCCTGGTTCTGTTCGCTTCACTCAGCATCAGTTCATATAAGTCTTTCCAGGCTTTTCTGGAATCTACCTGCTCTTGATTCTCATTTTTTTGCCATCACAAAAAGAGCTGCTATAAATATTTCCCCTTTTTGGATATCTTTGGGATATAGACCTGGAATTGGTATTGCTGGATCAAAAGGTATACACAGTTTTATAGCCCTTCGGACATAGTTCTAAATTGTTCTCCAGAATGGTTTGATCAATTTACAACTCCACCAACAGTGCATTAGTGTCCCAGTTTTCCCACATCCCCTCCAACATTCAACATTCTCCGTTTTTGTCATATTGTCCACTCTTGATAGCTATGAAGTAGTACTTCAGAATTGTTTTAATTTGCATTTCTCTGATCAATAGTGATTTAGACATTTTTCATATGACTATAAATAGTTCTAATTTCTTTGCCTGAAAACTACGTGTTCATATGCTTTGATTATTGGGAAATTACTTGTATTTTTATAAATTTGGCTCAGTTCTCTATGTATTTGAGAAATAGGGCCTTTATCAGAGACACTTTTGCAAAAATTTCCCCCTGTGACTGTTAGTGTGTATGATGTTCTTGAGGTTCTGCTCATTTCAGTCAGCATCAATTCATGCTTTCCAAGTTTTTCTGAAGTCTGCCTGCTCATTATTTCTTATAGCACAAGAGTATTCCATTACATTTACATACCACAATTTGTTCAGCCATTTCCCAGTTGCTGGACATCCCCTCAATTTCCAATTCCTGGCCACCACAAAAAGAGCTGCTATAAATAATTTTGTACATGTGGGTCCTTTTCCCATTTGTATGATTTCTTTGGGATACAGACCTGTAAGTGGTATTGCTGGGTCAAAGGTTATGCACAGTTTTGTTGTCCCTTGGGCATAGCTCCAAATTGCTCTGCAGAACAGTTAGATCAATTCACAACTCCACCAACAATGCATTAGTGTTCCAATGTTCCTCACATCTTCTCCAATACTTACCATTTATTTGTTTTTACCTGTTGACCAATTGGATGGGTGTGATGTACCTCAGAGTTGTTTTCACTTGCATTTCTCTAATCAATAGTGATTTAGACCATTTTTTTCATATGACTATAGATAGCTTTAATTTCTTCATCTGAAAACTGCCTGTTCATATCCTTTGATCATTTATCAATTAGGGAATGACTTGTATTCTTACAAATTCAACTCAGTCTCTACATATCATTAGAAATGAGGCCTTGATCAGAGATATTGACTATAAAAATTATTTCTCAGCTTTCTGCTTTCCTTCTAATCTTTGTTGCATTGTCTTTGTGCAAAAATTTTTCTGTGTAATATTCTTTCCTTTTTAAAACAAGGAAATGAGAGGGTGGTGAGTTAGGCTAGATAATCTCTAGCATCTTTTCCAATTCAAAATTTCTTATGATTTCAGTCCTATAAATGGGGAAAAGTTAAACCAGACTTCACAACTTATTTTTACAGTTAATTTATTTTTACATGGGCACTCCTTTAATAGTCTTGTTCAACATTAATTTATGTATGTTTCCATCTCACTTTGCTCCTTAAAGGTCAATAGTTGAACTCTTTTGTATATACTTGAATCTCTGGAATGGCATACAGTTGGTAAAAGACTAGGATGATCACCGAATTGTTTGTCTGATGCTGTTGTTTATAGTATAACATTTTATGTAGGTTACAAATATCATATTTTAAACTTTTGCTATAAAAAAGCATCAGTGTCCTCTTTTAACCTTTTCTCCCTTATGCTGTCTAATTACATATTTTATGTAACTAAATTGCATTATTAAATATGTAAAAAAATTCTTAATCTATCTCCAATGCACTAATCAGTAAGCAAGGTGGCCTGCCAAAAAACCAAACCATTTCTTAGTTACACCACTTAGAAGTGTTCATTGTGTGGCTTAAAAATATGGAGACCAAATTCTCCCTAGATTGAATATTAAATGGTAGATACATTTTGGTTGACTTTTAAAAGAGGAATAGGATCATAGAGTTAGAGCTATCCAAGTCCTTAAAGGTCATGAAGTCCACCTCCCTCATTTTATAGATTAGGAAACTGAGTCCCAAAGTGGAGAAGTGATTTGGACAAAGACACAGAGCTGACTAGTGACAGCAAGCAGGATTTAAACCCAAGTTCTGGCTCCAAATCCAGTATTATTTACAGTAACTCACTGCCATCCAAATGTCTGACCCCATTAAAAATCAAAGCAAATTTTGAAGCAGAGTCTGTGTGAATGAAATCAGAACATTTGACTGATAATGACTTTCCAGAGGCAAACAATTAAACTTAAGTAGTATAGCCCTTGGATTCGAATAGATTTTCTGCTTGTGTTTTGTTATTGTTCAGTGTTTTCAGTTGTGTCTGACTGTGACCCCATTAGGAAAGGAAAGGAGAGGAGAAGAGAAAAGAGAAAAGAAAGGAGAGGAAAGGAAAAAAGGAACATTTTGACATTATTCATCTGGTATATTTTCTCAGTCACTGGGCAAAGGGGAAAAGTGGTATCCAAAATGGAATTTCTGTTCTATTTAAGTACTACTAAGAAACTATCCCCTTGGAATACTGGAATTCATTTCTTCTTTGCCATTCTACATACTGTTTAAAAAGCTACACCAGCTATTGTTTTTCTTCCCTGTAGCTTAGATGGCGTGCCAACTACCATGTGATCTCCTGCCAATACAAGTACAGTCTCCAGGGCGTTGCATGAAGGTTTGTGTTAAAGTGGCACCTCTCTGTGAAGAGGTCCGCAAACCCATCAAACAATTTAAAATGCATCGATCCTGCCACCCTATGTTTAATTACTTTGACAATATATTCAACCAGAAATCATGGGAGAGGGCCTACAGAGACCACAGGAGAAAGGTAAGCACAATTCTAACCTTGTGACTGAGTATGGATGATTTTGATAGACAAACAGTGTTTTCAGATCCAAATGAGGATAGTTCTTTCTCTAATTCACAAATGGGAGTTTATGGGAGAAAAGCTAATAAGCACCATCATCTACTTAACTTATTCTCTCATTACTCAGACTACAGACTCAGGGCCAATGGAGACACTTTTGATTCCCTATCCATTTCTCTGGTGCTGTTTCCCCACAACACATTTCTAACTGCCACATCCTGGCTGTGTCTGAGTGATGCTGGCAAGGAGGGAGGGATTCCACCACATCGCCTGTCTCAGGAGACCCTTTCTCGTCATCTAATTGGTTTCATGGTTAGGAAGTATTATTCTGCTATTTATAGATGTATGCCCAGTTGTAGTCATTAGTCATATTAATGGAGACTCTGTGTGTGTCCCTCATGGTAGCTTTAACTCATCGGAGCAGGGAGCCATTTTCAATTAAATCTAGCATTCTGAATTCAAGAGGATACAAATGGCAAGAGGAGGGAACAGAAATTAGCCCACATAAAAGAAATAATTACATATTCAGCAGCCCTTGTTCAACAGCAGCTAAATAAGGTGGGGAATGATGATTCGTATTGCTGACATCCATCATGGTTATACACTGACCTCTGAAAAATGAGACTTTGCCCTCACCCACAGCACTTGAAAGTTACATTCTGGTCTATAGTAAGGATTCTTAACCTGGAGTCCATGAAATTTAAAAAAAAATGATAACTGTATTTTAATATGATTGATTTCCCTTGTACTTTATGCATTTTAAAGTATTCTTCTTAGGAGGAGTCAGTAGGCTTCACCCAACTGCCAAAGGAATCCATGCCACAAAAAACATTAAGGAACCCTCCTAATATATAGTCTTTCATGAGATACTTTCTTTTATTATTGTAATGCTAGTGAAGTGATACATTCAGGGCCTGTCAAGTCTTTTTTAATTATGTATGCTGCATTTCATTAAAGAATGCAGTTTCCTCCCCTGATGCAGAGATAGCAGAAGGAATGTATAGAACAATATTTGTGAAATACTATTATTTTCCATGGAAGGCTAAAAGTAATTTTAGGCATAGTTTTAGGCATTTTTATCACCAGTTCCTATATGTTTTATTAAATATGTTGACCTTTAATTCGTTCTCTACTAAATATAATGTGGTTTCAAATGTAGCATGTTTTAGGACATACTGTACATATATGCTCCTTTTATCCAATCCTCTATGAAGGATTTATAGAAAGACATAGATGAAAATTGTACAGATTAAGATCACAAATGTCAGAGCAGAAGGGGAATTTAGAGACAACTTAGTCCAATTCTTCACCTCATAGATGAGGAAATTGAGACTGAAAGAGAAGATGTAACTTGCCCAAGGTCATGTTGTTATTGTTGTGTTTGTCCTTTCTTCTTGAAGAGGACCATGACATCAAGATGATGACATGACTTGCAGTTGACTTTGATGTCAGTGAGGGAGGGCTGTGCAAGGTCGCCAACCTCACTTTCTCCTCCTGAGCTGTCTGGGTCCAGTGGCCTGATACTCATCATTATGTCCCCTAAGATCATGTTCTCACTTTCAGTGAGATACACCCATTCAATGAATAGGCTTCTTTAACTGATTCAAGGGATGTCCCCTTTAATCAAAATAAAACAAAAAAATCAAACCGGGAGGGGAAGACCCTCAGGGTTCCTGGGTAAAAGAGAAACAATGACTATTTAGTTATTATATCCACTCTGTGCTAGGTGGGTGGGGGCTTCTTGTCCAGTCTATGAGCTCCAGAGTGAATTGGATTTAAGGCTTGACCTTTGAGCAAGAAATGTAACCAGTGAATCCAAATGAAAAAAAAAGGTAGCTTTTGGCCATGGAGTTTACTGTGATTCGAACTCAAGTCCTCTGACTCCACTCCTATGTCATTCTGCCCAGCTGTGAGTGGTCATTCCTGTATAGCCATTGCCAGCAATTTATCAGGGTGTGTCAGGAAGATAATTTCACTTCTGGGTCACCATGGTGACTGTAAGAAAGAAAGGTCTTCCCTCCCACCATCCAACACACCGAGGAGTACAAACAGGTGTGTTCCCAATCCTGTTTTTTAATTTGGGGCTCCAACCAGATATTTCCCACAGAAACAATGCAACAAATGGACGTTTCTACAGAGAAACAAAATGTCATAAAGCTTGCCTAAATTTAGAGGGCTGGATTCAGGTTCTGTCTCTGATGCTGACTGTATAATACTCTAAGGTAGAAGTTTCTCACCAAAAGCTTCCCTACATAGAGAAAATAACAAATCCAATTTTAAAAAAAGTTTCTAGAGCATTTGGTTCAGCTACTTTGTGGGTTAAGTAGGCTTTTATTGCCTGTTAACCTAACCACCATTGACAACACCGTTTCTATGGATAAATGCATTCTACATTCCAAACAACGGACCTTTAAACAAATCTTCAGAATCAGTTTGTGAGTTAGGGACTACCAGTAAAACAGGTTTCTTCATTGTCACTTTCTATTTCAGGTTTATCACTAGACAAATACTGTTAGGACTTGGGAAAATCATGGTGCTTACCTAGATGTCAGTTTCTTCAAGAGATAGCAAAACTAAGGCCCTATCCCACAAGGTGATTGGGAAGAATAGTGTACAATTTTCTGACAATTCAGAATGGCATAGATCTGCATGTGACAGATACACATGAAAATCTAGAATAATCATGGACTATTAGAGAAAATCCATTTACTAGGTTTGGGGCTGTGTTGGGGGAGGGTGACTCCCTACCACATGAGAGGAATAAAGGGAAGATTTTCTCCTCTTAACAGTTCCAAAGATCACAGATTGGCAGGCCTTTTAGGAAACTCATCTTTTGGCTATCTCTAGTTTATTCTTTAAAAGAATAATTTTACATGCCCTCTAACCTATATCCCAATTATGTTAAAAAAAAAAAGGCACAAAGTTATGGTTTAGGATTTCCCTTGGGGAATAAGGAATGAAGGGCATTGTGGGATAACAGGAGAAGAGTCCTGAGAATCAAGAGACCTGGGTTCTGGTTTTGATCACCACCGTGGAACTCTCTCATCTGTAAAATGAGGGCCTGGGATTAGACAATTTCTAGGAAAACTCTATTATTCTCATTATTTATTACCTACTATGTGTGTGTTACTAGAGTAGTCATTAGGGGTTAAAAGAAATAGGAAAAGATATGCTTGCTTGTAAGAAACTTACAATTTTATTGAATCTCAGAGAGATTTGGACAAACACATATAAAACACACAAAATGAAATTGAAGGAAATACTTATATTCAGAAGAGGAGAACAATAAAGTCAGAAGATTCATGCTTTCAGTGTTATCTCAAAGATTTAAGAGTCACCCCTCATCTGATAAAAAGACCATTCTCACACTCCTTTGGCCATCCATGCGTGGCTAAGATTCAGATCTGCACGACTGACATGTGGGCCGCAGAGGGACCCCAATTGAAGGCTCTGAGCTGATGACATGGAGTCCGAGGGTCACTCTTTTACCCCTCTCCAGCCTTCATTTTGACATAAAAGTCAATCAACTGAAGACTTGACGTCCGATGGAGTTTCCTGGGAGTTGCGTTGTGATATCTTTGGGGTTCAGGATTTTAATAGGCTAACCAGCTTGGTTCTATGTGTTTTGGTTTTGTTTTTGTTTTTTTAAGGATCAACTCTCTTCTCCTACGTTTCAGCCACTGGTATAATTTTTGGTCGTTTCTCCTTGAGCATAACTAATGTCACACCCAAATTAAAGACTAAAGGGACACACCATGCTCTCTCTTTAAATGTTACCTACTGTAGTATGCATTGTAGTCAGGTTTCAGGAACCATTGTGTCATAAAGCTCAGCACCATTCCAATACCCTGTCCCAACCAACAGTAACATTAAAATTACCAGTATTTCAATTCAACTGAACAGATATTTTAAAGCTCTTACTCTGTGCTGCAAACAGAAATTTTCCTCAAGTAGTGTACATTCAGGGAAGATTCAGAGGAAGGGGGTATAAACTATGTACTTCAGAACTTCAGCAATCTTTAATTTCATCAAGTAAGAGTATCTCCTGCATTGACATGTGACAATTCTTCTATAACTTAGAAGATGGTTTTCTGATTGCTGCTATAACCAAAAAAGGTAATCAGCTTTGTGATGAGCCTCTCTGAACTTAGCTACACAGACAAAAGACATTCAGCTCATCACTGGGTCCATACTTGAAGCCTTTACCCTAGAGCAGGGATCTTAACCTGGAATCTGTGAATTTTTTAAAAATATATTTTTTCTAACCATTATTTGTGATACTTTGTATTTTACTTTATGCATAGAAAAGCATAATTGAGAAGGGCCCATAGGCTTCACCAGATGACTGCCAAAGGAGTCTGTCTCCTTTCTTTAGGATTTGTGCCCTACTAGGATGGCCTTCAGAAATCCAGGGTTACCACTGTGCTGTATAGGTGCATCAAAGTAGGACTTTAGAGGAGGCTAACCACAAAACTGGCTCTTGTTCATCAATCCACAGATAAGTAAATAAAAACTATTTTGAAAAAGGAGGGGACATTATTAATCAGGGTTGAAGGGCTGAAACAGAGA
The DNA here is from genome assembly GCA_028658325.1 of Potorous gilbertii. Lineage (NCBI taxonomy): Eukaryota > Metazoa > Chordata > Mammalia > Diprotodontia > Potoroidae > Potorous > Potorous gilbertii. The sequence goes on along the minus strand of CM053771.1, from coordinate 403,308,469 downwards.
AGTTTTTACCAAAGAGGATGTACTTGAACTTGCCTTTGAAGGAAGATAAGAAATCTGAGAGATGGACTTGAGGAGGAAGTATATTCCAGGAAGGAAAGGAGGAAATGAGCACTTATTAAGTGCCTATTATATATACTATGCTGAGCACTTTTTTATAAATATTATTTCATTTGATGTACATAAAAACCATAGGAGATGGGTGCTATTATCCCCATTTTACAGTTGAGGAAATTGAAGCAGATAGAAGTTAAGTAACTTGCCCTAGGTCCCACAGCTAGTGTCTAAGATTAGATTTGATCTTAGGTCTTCCTGGACTCCAGGCTCAGCCCTCTATCCACTACACTCCTTGTTTGCCTTGTGTTTTTCACAAAGGCACAATTTCACCTGAAAAGAAAGTCTGGTTTGCCATAAAACCAATGAGGACTGCATGATTGTTGTATCCCAGAGTGATATCCAGAGTAATTTACAAACACTATATTTTTGCATAACATGTACATTAGCTTATATTCATGTATGCAGAAAGATCAGTATATTACCTGGACTGAGATATGCCACAGGTGCTCTGTGCTGCACCCCTATATGATCTTTCTTGCCCACTGTCAGTTTTTCCTCTGATTGCCAATTCAACTGACTGACTCTTTGCCCATTCTCTTTGAGTTTGTAATGCAGTAGGGGGAATAAGACACAACATAAATCACAACAATATAAAGATAATTTTGATTTAAGTTATCTCTAGGGAATGGCTACTGAAATTGGATGCTGATGAAATTTACTTTGAATTACTTTGAGGATAAAAAGATCTCCTTATATGAAGCTGAATTTTCTCCATACATCTTAATAAGCTCATTTCCTCTCACTTAAGTACAAAGGTGAAAAACTGGTCAGCATTTAGTAATAATCTTTTTTTTTGTATAGAAATCTTTGTAGACTTATAGAACATATTGTTGAAAAGTTATTGGGAAAGCAAAATTCTGTTATACCTAGCCTGACTTTCCTGCCACTTCCTTGATACACACTGAAGATGAGTTTCTATAGAAATAGAAATTGATATTACTTTAGCCTAAAGAGCAAACAGAGTAGAAACTGAGGTTATGCAAGGCAGGCAATCATCTAGGCTGTAACACATAGGTAAAGCTTATCTAAACATTGTATTCCTGCCCTCCTCCCTCCCACTGCTTTTTTTCTTTTACCCATGTATTGCAATCCGTGTCTTTGGCAGTGGGGAAAGGGCCTCATTTCTTTCATCTGGGCCCAACCTTGGCTTCCCTGTCATTCCTGCTTTCTGGTAACTAGGGTCCTCATCTTACAACAATATCTAATCTTACTTTGACTCTGATGCTGCCAAGTTTGTGTTTTCTTTAAGGAAAAAAACCAAAACAAAACAAATAAACTAACGAAAAACCCTCTACAACTCACTAGAGAATATTCCTACAGACTTCTAAGATTAGAACTTTACCTTCCTGCCCCAAATTTTCATATCACTGTTTGTCCCAAGGCAAAATTCTGTATATATAGATATCTTACTTTGTAGAAAAGACTTACAAAATTGTAGGATTTATAGTCAGAAGGGACTTTAAAGATCATGTAGTCCAATCACCTCATTTTACAGAAGAGGAAACAGAGACCCAAAGAGGCCATTACTTGCCCGAGTCACACAGCATGTAAGTAGCCCAGTTGAGATTCAAACACAAGTTTTTCTGAAAAGCTATGGAAATTCTTTTTGGTGGTGAGTTCTTTATTTTCAAAGGGATGATGAGAGAGATGAGGAGCTACCTAGCCATGGTTGCTTCTTGGTCCCCCCAGGCCAGGCCCCCAGGTGTCTCTGTCTCCTCTTAGCCCCAGCAACCACAGGTTTCAACGAACCCTTTGACTTATCAATTTCTTTTAATTCAGAGGGGACTGAGGCAGGTTTTCTGGGCTCATCCTTCCAATTGTCCCTGCCTGACAAAAGGAGACAGTTTCAGCCATGACATGAGTGAAATAAACCTTGTGCTCCAATCCTGGAGGTTTCCAAAGTTGTGAATCAATGGAATCTAATCTCACCTTTCCACTGGCTCATAGTGTCTAGTCTTTTAAAAATACTTTACCTTTATTTCTGATTGTCTTTCCTTGACAGAGGTTCTGAATACTCTAGCTTTCTGTTATCCTTCAATACTTTTCAGTCAAACTAGCTCCCATCAGTAAAACAAAAACTTAAGAAAGTGGAGAACTGCTATTTCAAAGACCTCCTTTTTAGAATACAAGTAATTTACACCAATCCCCCATCTGTGTAGCATATTGGATGTTCTTAAATTCTAATTAATCCCTTGATTTATAAATTCCCCAAATAGAAACTCTACTGGGTATCAGTTTATTTTGCAATTAACCGAGAGTTAGGGCTGTTTACTTGAAGACCTAGAATTTAAACATAGATCAACGTTAATATTCCTAATTAATGACCAAAAGGACTTTTGGAAATACACAGTGAAGTGGAAATGACCATTAGCAAGTAAGCCTTTCATTCCTTTTCACTTAACTTTTCATTTTAAAAGATAAATAATATAGATTTCTTTTCCAATTCCAATTCCAGTGCCCATAGTGATCTTGAAATACTGAATTGAGTCATTAGATAACTAATAATTCTTTCTTTAAAATAATTTTTAGCTTTAAATTAGTGTGGTACAGTTGACATGATTTGTAAATATTCTTCCATTGAAAAGTAGCATATTATACGAATGGAAAACCCAGATTCAGGTCCAATACCAACAATCGCTGTGTGGCTTAAAATAAATCACTTAACCTTGCTGCGCCTGAGATCACTCTCTCAAACTCTTCAGCTGCAGACCCCCTTACAGATCTGCATTGTTATCTCACCAGAAGTTTCCTATATACCAGTAAAATCACTGGTATATGAAAAATGACAGCAATGATCTATGTGTGTTAGATGTTTATGTATGTATGTCCATATACAAGTATATTTCTAAATTCCCTATCTGTATCTTCTGTGTAGTATATAATCTGCTTTCTCTATGTGTACACATTCACACACATACAAATACAGATATTCCACCCCTTAGTGATGGCTTGATTTACCTTTTAAGAAGCCCTTGAAGGTCCTACCAAACCAGAAAGGCTTGGAAGAGAGCGTCAGTCCTAGGTCATATGTCTTTCTTCCAAGAACTAGGTGGAACTAGTGTGGAAAGAGTCATTATCAGAAAGTTTGGCATGAAGGATGCTTTGTTCTGTTTTGTCTTCCTCTAGCACCTTATAAAAACTACGTTTTGAGGCATATGTATGTAGTTGTTTGCATTTTGTGTATTCCCCCTTCAACGGTGAGGTCCTTGAATAATGTCTTTCTACTTGTCTCTGTAGGACCAGCACTTAGCACCATACCTGGCACACAGTCATTGCTTAATAAATGCTTTTTGAGTAATTGACTGACTAGAGGGGATTAGATATCCACGGGTGGAGAAGGAAGTTGAGGAGGTGGAGAGTGATGCTAACAAATGTTTAACAACCAGCTCTCTGGAGGAAAACAAACAAATCCTGCAAGACATATTTTTAAGCTTAACTATCAACATTTTCTCCATTGCTCTCTTAAGTCTGGACTCTAGACAGTCAATGAAAGAACAGACCAAGTCCTGATTTGTAGCCTTTGCCTATTTTCAAAGTATAAATACACTGAAAATTAAACAATTAGCTTTGAGAGTTTTTATGAGGTGACTCTAGCAACAGTGTGGCTACAAATAGTAGCAGATTTTATTTGAGTATCTGTACCTGGAATAACAATGTTCCTTTTGTGCTTACAGATCGAGACTGCCAAAGCCGTAGTGGATTGCGGTACTCCTTTGATTTACAACCATATTCAACTCAATCTAAAGAAGTTCAAGGTATCCCACTGAGTGATTCCTCTAGGTTAATGTAATAGCTCACAGTAACAAAAGTCAGGTGTGAATCCGGGGGCTTGAAAAGGTTGGGCACGGTAACTTTTAAAACCGTATTTTGTAAAAAGGACAGTTGGAGAAACCAATTTAACCTCGTCTGTTCCCGAGCAGACCTTAGAGGTCGTCACGCCAGAAATCCTTCTTCTTCTCTTAGCGTTATCTTGCATCTTATTACTAATTTCTAAAAATTATAAGGGAAGATAGAGGGAAAATAGCAGTGGAAAAACGGTTTTAAAAAACATTCCTACCGACGAAGCGCGCTGCAAATTGTAAAGGTTAGAGCAGTTTATGCCACTCAAGCTGCATGTGGAAAATGGATGTGGCGTGGTTATTTAGATGGTATCTGATCATAAAACCAAAATGTTGCGGTTTGAGGTTTTCATTTGCTAATTTATTCTTAAATGGTATTGCCTCTATATGCGGGGGTTGGGAGAGAGCGTGAGCGCATTCATTGTAGAGAAAGAAGTAAAACCATGAGTGGTCTTCAATGGTCAGGATAAAATGCAAACAACCAACTCGGAGCAATCCAGGCTCACATTTCTGAACTCTACAAAGTCAGACAGGTAGGGAAAGGCCAGCCCTCTCCTCTGGTCTCCGAGGTTTTCTGGTTTGGAGCCCCGTGAAACCTCCCCTGTGGAGACTTGCTTTTCTCTCCATTGTCACTGTCATGGCTCAGTGCTGTTGAGGGTTGACCTAAAGCTACCACATTCCTTGTTGCCTTTGTTTTTTATTTTCTATTCATAGCTTAAGGAAGGTCTCTATTTTTGTGTATTTGGAGTCACAAAGGATCCATTTGAAAAGCTCATGTTTCAGAAGATTTCTGTACTACATTACTCAATAGTTACCTAGCTGGATCCTTAACTAGAGGAAAGCAAATGCAGAGTAGAGGGAATCAGTCATGATGCTCCCAAAGCTTTCGAAAATGATCTTTTCCTGTCCCTAAACTCTACAGAAGGAGACAGAAAAGCTTCGATTCATCGAGAGAGAAAATCGCTGGCTGATGGAGAGGATAGCTTTCATCATGAGGACCCAAGATGCGTGTGACATCTTAAATGACTACAAACAAAGATGGTAAATAAGGGAGGAAAAGAGGGAGGAAGGTAGAGGAGAAGCTTCAGGCAACTCCAGAGGACTTTTCCATTAAGTCAGAGATAGGTTGCAATCTGCATTGACAGAGGGAATTCCCACATTTGGAGTTCCCTGCCCACACTGATGAATCACAGATCCTTCAGGTATTAGAATAGTAATAATATTTTCTCCCTTGTGCAATGGTTCATAGAACATTAGGTATAATCACAGCAGAATATAATAATATTAAATTAAATAGTAGCAGAATAGTGTCTTGCCACGGGACTGATTCTATTTGAAACCCCACAAAAAAGATGAGAATGGGACAATATCATAATAAGAACTTACATTTCAATAGTGCTTTAAGGTTTCCAAAGCACATGTCATTATCACCGCTACTCCTGTATATATACCTATATACCATAAGGTGTATGACAAGGTTTAAGGGTATTTGATGACTAAGGAAAGAGTTGCAAAAGAGAAGTAGGAAAATGAGCTTGAAGAATACAACATTTTTATCCACTTTTTTTGCTTAATTTAGTACTTTATTTTTCCCCAATTACATGTAAAAACAATTTTCAACATTCATTTTAAAAATTAAGCTCCAAATTTTCTCCCACCCTCCTCACATCCTCATTGAACAATTTGATGTAGATTATACATGTGTAGTCATGCAAAATATATTTCCATATTAACCATGTTATAAAAGAAAATATAGACCAAAGTAAAAAAAAAAAAACAAGAAAAATTAAGGAAGTAAAAAGAGTATGTTTCAATCTGTATTCAGATTCCATCAGTTCTTTTTCTGGGAATGGATAGCATTTTTCATCCTAAGTACTTCAATGTTGTCTTGGCTCATTGTATTGCTGAGAATGGCCAATTCACAGTTAGTTGATCATCCGACAATATTGCCATTACTGTGTACAATTTCTCCTGTTTCTACTCATTTCACCTTGCGTCAATTCATGTAAATCTTTCCAGGTTTTTCTGAGAGCATCTAGCTCATCATTTCTTATAGCAGAGTAGTATTCCATCACAATCGTATATTACAACTTGTTCAGCCATTCTGCAATTGATGGGCATCCACTCAATTTCCAATTCTTTGCCACCAGGAAAGAGTTGCTATAAATATTTTTGTACATATAGGTCCTTTTCCTTTTTTTTTTTTATCTCTTTTGGGATATAGACCTAGTATTGATATTACTAGGTCAAAGGTTTTACAGTCTTTGGGGCACAGTTCCAAATTGCTCTACAGAATGGTTGAATCAGTTCACAACTCCATCAACAATGCATTAATGTCTCATTTTTCCCACCTCCCCCCATTTGTCATTTTCCTTCTCTGTTCTATTAGCCAATCTAATAGGTAGGAGGTAGTGCTTCAGAATTGTTTTAATTTGCATTTCTCCAATCAATAGTGGTTTAGAGCATTTTTTCATATGGCTGTAGATAGCATTGATTACTTCATTTGAAAATTGACTATTCATGTTTTTTGATCATTCATCAGTTGGGGAATGGCTGTTATTTTTATAAATTTGCCTCATTTCTCTACATATTTAAGAGATGAGGCCTTTATCAGGAAAAAAACTTGCTTCAAAATTTTTTTCACAGTTATCACCACTCCCCCATTTATTGTATTCTTTCTCTCCTTTCACCTTCTGTGAGCATTCCCCCTTCTCTTATCCCCTTCTTCTCCTATCTTCTGAATGGTAAGACAGGTTTATACACCCAATTAAGTGTGTATGTTATTCTCTCTTTGAGCATTTCTGATGAGAATAAAGTTTTAGCATTCCCTACTGCTTCCCCCATCTTCCCCTGCACTATGAAAGCTCTTTTGTGCCTCTCTGATATCATTTACCCCATACTGTCCCTTTCTCTTTCTCCCAGTGCATTCTTCTTTATCACCCTTAATTTTATTTTTTAGATAATCATCCCATCAGATTCAACTCATACCCATACCTTGTGTCTATGTACACTCCTTCTGACTGCCCTAATAAGAAAATTCTTGATTTACAGATATCATCTTCCCTTGTAGAAATCTAAATAATATAACCTTATTAAGTCCCTTATGATTTCTTTTTCCTGTTTAGCTTTTTATGCTTGAGTCTTGTATTTTAACGTTAGATTTCCTATTCAGCTCTGGTGTTTTCATCAGGAATGCTTCAAAGTCCTCTATTTCACTGAATATTCTTTTTTTTTACCCTGAAGGATCATATTCAGTTTTGTGGATAGGTGATTCTTGATTGTAATCTCCAGCTCCTTCGCCCCCTGAAATATCATATTCTAGGCCTTCCAATTCTTTAATATAGAAGTTGCTGAATCTTGCGATATTCTGACTATGGCTCCACAATACTTGAATTGTTTATTTTTGGCTGCTTGCAATATTTTCTCCTTGACCCGAGAACTCTGGAATTTGGCTATAAAATTCCTCAGAGTTTTCATTTTGGGTTCTTTTCAGGAGGTGATCAATAGATTCTTCCAACTTCTATTTTATCCTCTGGTTCTAGAATAGCAGGGCAGTTTTCCTTGATGAATTCTTGAAAGCTGATGTCTAAGTTTTTTTAATCATAGCTTTCAGGTAGTTCCATAATTTTTAAATTGTCTCTCCTGGGTCTATTTTCCAAGTCAGTTGTTTTTCTAATGAGATATTTCACATTATCTTCTATTTTTCATTCTTTTGGTTTTTATTGTTTCTCATAAAGTCATTAGCTTCCATCTGCTCAATTCAAGTTTTTAAGGAATTATTTTCTTCAGTTAGCTTTTTGTACCTCCTTTTCTATTTGGCCAGTCTTTTAAGGCATTCTTCTCTTGATTGGTTTTTTGGACCTCTTTTACCATTTGGTGTATTCTGTTTTTTTAAGATGTTATTTTCTTCAGTATTTTTTGTGCCTTCTTTACCAAGTTGTTGATTCTTTTTTCATGATTTTCTTGTATCGCTCTCATTTCTCTTCCCAAGTTTTCCTCTATATCTCCTACTTGGTTTTCAAACTTCTTTTTGAGTTCTTCCATGGCCTAAGACCAATTCGTACTTTTCTTGGAGACTTTGAATGTAGGAACTTTAACTTTGTTGTTTTCTTCTGAGTGTGTGTTTTGATCTTCCTTGTCACCATAGTAGCTTTCTATAGTCAGAATTTTTCTGTTGTTTGCTCATTTTCCCAGACTATTACTTGACTTTTAACTCTTTGCTAAAGTGGGAATCTGCTTGCAGGATGGAGGCCCTACTGTCCCAAGTTTCAGGGGTTTTGTACAGCTGTTTTCAGTGATACTTCTAGGGATCTATAAATTTTCAGTTCTTCCAAGATGGTATGATCTAAGGAGAGGTATGTTTACTACTCTCCTGGACTGTGCTCTGGTCTGTGAACAACCACAAGCACTGTCTTCTGCCCTGGAACTGTAATCAGGGTTCCTACTTCACTGCAGCTACAAACTTCGGTGTGCAATTGCTCCTCCTCCCCTTGGGACTGCCACCCAGATCCAAGTATGGACCAAACAACTGAATCCTGGCCCCTGTGCCAGCAAAGAGAGCCCTGTAATTTCCTTTTGACTGGTTGTTTGATCCCTGTACTGTCCATAGACTGAGAGCTCTTGAGGCAACTGCTACTGCTGCTGATTCAGTCGTTCCCAAGTGTGGGTCTCTGCTATGACAGACCTTTCCTACTGACTTTCTAAGTTGTTTTAGGCTGGAAAACTGTTTCACCCTGGCCTTTTGTGGATTCTGCTATCCCAGAATTTGTTTTAGGAAATTATATTTAAAGGTATTCAGAGAGATTTAAAGGAGAGCTCAGGTAAACTGCCTTTTCTCTACCATCTTCATTCATCTACCTTTTAAATATTTAGTTCCTGTATTTAGAAAATACTGTTTTCTACTCTCTATGTCTATGAACCAGTTTTTGATTACAGGGTTGTCTTTATTTTGCTTTGTTCTTCCCCATCTCTGACTTACTCCACTCCACTCCTAAATAAAGGAAATAAAGTTTCTCTTTTTATTTAGGGATCACCATATGAGTAATAGACTTACTGGACTTTTAGCCCTAATTCAGCTCTGAATTCCCAAACTCAATTCATCCACAGAGCAACAGTCACAAGTTTGTCTTGAGAGAAAAACAGAGACAAATAGAGAGAAGGCAGAGAACTACAAAGAGATACAAAAGACAGATAAACAGAAACAAAGACAGATACATATATACATATATACAGAGAGAGACAAACAGAAACAGAGACGAGAGATAGAAACAGAAGAGAAGAGAGAGACAGTGTGTGTGCTTAGGTTTTTACTTTGGTTTTTGGTAGCCTAATGGCACACCACAATTAAGAGCTTTTTCAATGGAGTGCTAATCTAAATTACATAGACTTTTAGAGATAAAAAGGACATCAAAGGTAATTTGGAAAGCCCTACAACCAAGTTATGTAGTACTCATAACAGTCATTATGTTTTTAGAGCTCCCCAGACTCTTCTAGATGCCAATTGTGCGGTTTGATATCTCTTACTGTGAAAGCAAACAAAAAAAAGTTCTTCCTTATGTCTTGCCCAACTCCACTTGTTATTTAAGTCAATTTTCTTTTTGGAAACATATAGCTGATTATCCACCTTTTAAATAATCTTGTGTACTTAAATGATTACTGATCACTATAGGATAAATAACTCTGGCTCTTTTTATTAATAATTGCTAGGATTTCATATATATATGTATATATATACATATATATATATATGTATATATATACATATATATATACATATATATATATATGTATATATATATATATATATATCACCTAATCTACCTACCAAATATCACTTTATATAGAAAGGCAAAATGAGATTTTTTTTCAAAAGCACTTAATGTCTTTAAAAAACTAGTAGTATATACAGTTTAGCACCTATCTCCAAGAAATGTAAACCTTTTTTAAAGATTTTGCAATTCATTCAGATAGATCTCTAAAGTATGGAAGAAGCATTAATTAGTCCTTAAACATTCCTGAGAAAATAATGCAGAACCGCCAACAGGAAACAGCTACATCTGAGAATATGGAGAGACAAAGAAATTTTCTGTGGTCCCCAGAATCCAGCATAGATTACAAGAGTAACTACGGATTCATTTTTCTAGTAAATTGGGGTTAGCTGTAATGACAGCCCAGACAATCTGTACCCACCAGACAGCTGAAGACCCACGTTGGATGAGTTGTCTTGAAAGTGCCCAGAAGGGATTCTCGACTTGTTGCTTCTCTAACATTAGCCAGGGCTGGGTCTTTCCCACTAAAGCACCTGTTTAATACAAACCTAAAGATATAAACTGGCAATAATGTGTGGTGGCAGTTAACTCCTTTAAAGGGAGATTTCCTAACATGACTGAAATTCTTTTTAAGTGCTCTAGTTAAACAGATGCAACCAAACTTCTCTTTTAGCTTTAGTTTAATCCAGTGAAGGATGCTAGTCAAAACAACACTGAGAAGCCAGTGATTTTTGCAGGAGGACCCTAAGCACCAGAATGTTTCCTTTGTATAGTCTGAAAGTCTTGCTTTCTTTGTTTCATTGATCAAAATTATTCGTAAGATACAAATATCCCAGGGGCAGCTATGTGATACATTGAATAGAGCACTGTCCCTGGAGTCAGGAGGACCTGAGTTCAAATCCAGCCTCAGACACTGGACACTTACCAGCTATGTGACCTTGGGCAAGTCATTTAACCCCAAATGCTTTGCCTTTCCCTCTTCAAAAGCAAATAAACAAACAAAAACCAATACAAACAAAAAAGACATAAATTCCCTGTGGGTTATTAACATATTAGTATGAATTAATTAAAAGCTCTCAGTCTCTTTTAATACCCAATGAAGGTCCAAAAAGAAGAATTTTGAAGTTTTTATTATTAATGGAGGTTGGGGAGTTAAGGGGGAAGGAGAGAGAGAAGGGAACATGACAATTTACTGATTTTGAGGAGAGTTTTTTTTGAGTGGAGTATAAGAGGGGTTTGGCTTTCAGATGAGAATCCTAAAACTGGACATATCAAGGTACGGAGAACAGATTCCAAGAGGTGGTAGAGGAACACAGAAATGGACATGGAAAACTGCTAAACACACACACACACACACACACACACACACACACACACACACACATACACAAACTTCTGCCTATTTTACACATTTGCCTACAGCCAGCTAGTCACTAGGTAATTGAAAATGTAATGTCTGCTTGTACAAGAAAGTGAAATAATAGTTCATGGCATGCCCAAAGCTGTCAAGACTCATTCAAAGAGAAAAAAGAGGAAAGCATAATGAGTTTAAATGACCTGCTAATGTCAGAGAACTTCCAAACCTTTTTTCTGAAGGGACTGCTAGAACACCAAATAATGAAGCAAGAAGCTTGAAGATCTAGCCTGTAAAATTTTAATAAACAAGTCTTCCATGTTTGTGTTTCTCTCCCTCCTCCAAATTCCATATTTTTATACAGCCCCACAAGGACTGTGGTCACTCAATGTCGACTTCCCACCACAAGTGGGATGGGAACCAGTCAGACCATGAAGAAAGCATGACCTGGGCACAATTGACTTCTAATTCAATAGGAACATAAAAGACAGAGAATGGGAGAAAGTTCTGAGGAAGTCATGTAAGCAAGAACTGAGTCAACAGAGGACCTGGACTCAATTAAAGACAAGTCACATTCAATAGAAACAAGAGAAAGCTATGACAAAGCGTCGGTCATCCTGTCACAACTAGAAATCATCCGATACTTTAGAGCTGTTTGTAGCCTTGGGTTTCTGTGGCGTTTTCAGACTTCTCCCTGAAGACTGCAGAGTATTTTTAAACTGAGGCCCAGAAGAGGTTTTCATGACATTTGAAATTAGACCCCAATTCTTGTAGCTGAGTGTGAATGCCCACCATCAAATCAAGGGTTCCTAACTTGGCTATAGGGACAACTTCATTGCATCTACGGCGCTCTGCAAGTTATGATTCATTTACTCATCCTACCAGCGAGGACAAGGGACTCTTAAGTGCCCCATGGCAGGCTATGGTTCCCTTCCTAGAATAATGTTATTCATGTATAAATAAAACAAGTTCACAGGCTGCAGGTTAAGAACTCGAGTCTGGAACATCTGCTCTGTGTTTCTCAAAGGAATCGTTGTTTATTTCCACGAATTACAATCCATTAGACTGTTAGCTCTTTGAGAGTAGAGATTGCCTGTGTTATTTCCCTTCTCTATATGGTCTGCTTTTAGCTTCACAGTACCTGGCACATATGAAACACTTAAACACTTATTATGTGACTGACTGTCGCTTCCACTATCCTTTACCCTGCTCTCTTGTTCAGCCATTGCACGGAATGTGTATACTTTTCTCTATAGGCTTAAGCAGCCCTCTTCCTTTGAATTATCTTGAATCTAAGTGTCTTTAGACCTTTAAAACAGTGGAATATACCCTAATTTTAACAAGGGTGCTTATCCTTGGACACTTTATCAGGAAAGAGTAATCCATTTGGTAGAGAACATGAAAATCATTGTGGTGAAAGCCTGGTTAAGTGCAAGGGAAAAGGAAAATTCTTGGGGTCAACTATGATTTGATTTTTCATACTACCATAGAAAGGAAGAAACACAGATGAGCTTTCAAAAATACATAATTCTAAAACATGCTATGCATGTACATGTGTATACATATATATATATATATATATATATATATATATTTTCTCATATGTGTATGTGTATATGTGTGTATTTGTTTTTGTTGGCTTTAGACTTCAAGCAGAGGCCACAACTGGACAAAAGCACACACTCCAATGTTCATTCAGACACGTCTATTCATTCCTTCTTCTTGACTCTGCTGCCAGTGAGCTGCATAGCAGCAGGAAGGAAGCTGCAAGTTACCATACACACTTCACAATTGAGATCTGTATTTCAAGGAAGAACGAAAATCAAAACATAGCTCAGAGGGAAAGTAGGGTCCCCGCCGCTCATAAATAAGCATTTCCAAATAGTTCTGGGCAATACGATACAGGAAATGGCTCTGCTTAGCTAACTCATGAGGCATAGAATACTCATTCTGTTCTCTCCCTTGCAAAGAGGGCACTGGCTTGTGTACCTTCCTAGCAAAAAAGGAAAGATGCTCCTTCTGCTCTCTTGTGATAATCTTTGGTACAGTCGAGCTTCATGACTGGTTATGCTAGAAAAGTAAAATTACAATCCAATATAGGCAATACTGATATGAGTATACACCTGTTGTTGTTCAGTCATTTCAGTCATGTCTGATCCTTCATGACCTCATTTGAGGTTTTCTTGATTAAGATACTAGAGTATTTTGCCATTTCCTTCTCCAGCTCATTTTACAGATGAGGAAACTGAGGCAAACAGGGTTAAGTGACTTGCCTGGGGCCACACAGCTTATAAGTGTCTAAGGCCTGATTTGAACTCCGATGAGGTGCACTACTATTCACTGTACCACCTAGCTGTCCATGGATGTGTACATACATATATGTGTATATTTATATATGAATATGTATGTATATATACACACAGACTTAGAACACAGTTGACTATGGCATTGCTATGTCATTCCTCATATCTAGATCTAATCAAATTAGATTTATTAACATTACTGAAGTACCTCTGCTGTGCAAAGTACTGGGCTAGAAAATGAAAAAGAATCTCTCTGAATTTCAAGGAGATTACAATCTAATAAAGGTGGTTAACACAGATACAAAAATAAACATGATAAAAGTCAGAATGTGATAAGGACAGAGGAGGGGACTAGACAAGGTGACAGAAAAATACAAAGAAAGAAATGTCCCTTCAGGCTTCAGGGAAGACCGGGTAGCTTCAAGAAGTAGAAATATTTCAATGATTCTCAGAACCTGAGGGTTTGAGGGAACCACAGTGACTGTATCCATCCAGGCCAGCCCCACCATAGCACACTGCTTGTACCAACCAATTACATGAAGGAAAAGGAGGACAGGAGGAGCTCTGAGAAAAGCTAGTGAGTTAACTCTGGCTGAGTGTGCAAAGGGGAACAGAGTGAAAGGAGTCTAGAAAGGTAACTTGGAGCTAGATAGATGGTAGAGAACCTGAAATGCTGCTGAAGTCTGTATTTGATCCTCTAGGCAAGAGTGGGAACCACTGAAGGTATCAAAAGGAGTAGTCAGGTCACGCATGGAAAGATTGTCTTAGCAGCTGAATGGAGGATGGATTAGAGCCCATGGGGCCAGATGTTTCATAAGCCTATTTTACATTCTCTATGTTTTTTGCAGGCAGCCCAAAATCCTTTGGTGGGCACAAGTGGTCCGTGCAGGCCCGCCCTAAGGGAACTTCTTGTAGTCAGTTTTGCTTAGGGATTTGTATTTCCACTGGCCAGTGAAATCCTTTGGAAGGGCCAGAAGTGGCCATCAGCCTTGTGCAGGCCTGAATCAGAAAGTCAGTGAGACACGTAAAGAAGCAAACAATACACACCTATGCTAGCAGTGATCAATCATCAGTATATCATGTTTTTCAAGTTCTTTTTTTAAGTTAACAAATATTTATTGAGTACCTCCTGGGAAAATCACTCACCTTGCCTGAAATGCAGTGCATTTCTCTGCAGAATAAAGAAGTTGGATTAGATTTCAAAAGTCCTTTCCAGTTCTGCTATTCTGGGGCTCCTTGTAGCCATGTTCAGAAAAGAACTCTAGTCACACTCTTGGCAACACCAGATTGCTCACCCAAGAGTATGTGGAACAACTGACTAACCCACACATATAAAAGGCGAGAATTCTGTATATCTACCTCCTCTACTCTAAAGAACACTGGTTCTGGAGTCAGGAGACTTGCATTCAAATCCTACCTGCATAATCTTGAGCAAGTTATTTAACCACACTGTGTCTTGGTTTCTTCACCTGTGAAAGGAGAGAATTCGGCTAGATGGACTCTTGAGTCCCTCCTCAATATTATTCTGTATTCTCACAACAAGCCCTAGAATCAATGGGTTATAAGACCAACAAGATGGTGGATTAGTCATTTTCTAAAAACCACTCAACCCTTCAATGTTCCCCATAGGAGTTGCACATAATATATAGAATAATTACAATTGAATCCACAGAAAAGAATGACAGGACTCCAGACAAGGTATAATCTTTTTGAATGAACCCTGAAGAACTCTAATACTTAAGGACCCTGAATTAATAATTTATGAAATTATGACATAGAGGTAGGCACACCTGGTTCTTTGGGCACTTACCTGGAAAGAACATGATTGGTAATAGGAAATGGGGTGGCAATCACATTTAATCAGACACAGGTACTATGGAAGCAAAATGCCCAGAAAGAGACAAGCAACAAAAGAGGTAGATGGCAGCATGAAGAACAGGGAATATGATGGTGCAGGAAGGCAGCATAAGGAAGGAGAGGAAGGAGGGGGAGGGGCAGAGAATGTAACTCAAATAACCGTGGATTAGTGGTGGGAGCACAAGGTGGCCTGGACCTGATGGACAGGGAAGAGAGCTAGGCTGGAGGGAAGCAGGCATTTGAGGTCACATTATTTTATAGGATTTTGTTAAGGGAGACCAATGCCTATCTGTAGCACCTTGAGGCAAGTTCATTAACATATTCAGATTCTCTCAAAGTTATTGATAAAACTTCAAAGTCATTATATCAAAGTTATCAACATCTTTTTCTTGTTCTGCTGGTCTGGTGCTGTGTAGAGCTGGATTTTGTCTGGAATTTACATATCATAGGACATAGACGAGCAGCACTGAGATGATTGCTCCTGATTTGACACATATTACTAGAATGTGAATTTGGGCTCATCTTTAGGACAGTTTGTATGTGACTTCCAGGTCCCTCTTTACAATCTTATTTCCTATTTTTGCTACTTTAAACTTACAATACTGACTAAAAATGGGAGTGGTCAGGGGAACCAGGACAAAATACATTTTTAACAGAGATCCATTTATCATTCTCCTCCAATCTCCCTCAACGCACCTGTACTAGCAGTGAGTACATGCATACTCAGAAACATGTGCCTTAGGCCCTTGAGATCCTTTGCCACTTGAGTGACTCTATCCAAACACCTCGTCATCCACTGAGGTGCTGATTCTGCCCATTCACAGGAAAGGAGAGAGGAAACTTGAAACAGGCTGCACAGAGATAATATAAGAATCATAGGTCTACCAGATGAATGTGACAAGTCAAAAAATCTTAATGCCATAATGCAAGAAATGTATAAGAAAGCAATCCAGAACTTCTGAATATAGACAAGAAGGCATCCATCAATCAAGACAATCCACACATCAACACTAGAAAAAAAAGCGACTCAAACTCCAATTTACATAGTGGCTAAATTTAACAACCTCAATGAAAACAATGAATTTTACAGGCAATCTAGGAAAAGACCTTCAAAAATTACTGAAATTTAAATTTGTTGTTATTCAGTTGTTTGAGCTGTGTCTGCCTCTTCGTGACCCCATTTTTTTCCCATTTTCTTCTCCAGTTAATTTTACAGATGAGAAAACTGAGACAAACAGGGTTAAATAACTTGCCCAGGTTCACACAGCTGGTAAGTGTGTGAGACCAGATTTGAACTCGGGTCTTTCTGACTCAACGTCCGTCCAATGCTCTAGTTACTACTCCGACTACCTGCCCCAAAATTTAAATAACAAAGGACTGTACTAAAGTCAAAAGAAATCATGGAAAAAGCAATGGTATAGTCTGGAAAGCAAAGGATCTTTATGTAGACCCCAAAAGGAAATTACTCTGCAAGCCCAAGCCCAGTCATCAATAAAAAAAGGAGAGAGAGATAGGACATTGAAGAAATGATAAGCATTTAAACCATTCCTACCGAAGAAGAAGAAAAAGAAAGGAAGAGAAGGAGGGAGGGAGAGAGGAAGGAAGGAAGGAAGGAAGAAAGGAAGGAAGGAATATGGAAGGAAAGGAAAGGAAAAAGGAAAGGGAAAGGAAAGAAAAATCTATTTGCAAACAATAGAGGCACAAGAAAAGTAACTGAGTATATTGTTGTTTGTTGTTGCTCAATCATGTCTGACTCTTTGTGAACCATTTGGGGTTTTCTTGGCAAAGATAGTGGAGGGCTTTGCCATTTCCTTCTCCAGCTCTTTTTACAAATGAAGAAAACCAAATAAAGTGATTTGCCCAGGGTCACACCGCCAGTAAGTGTCTGAACTGGATTGGAACTCAGAAAAATGAGTCTCCCTGATTCCAAGCTCAGCATTCTATCCATTGCACCACCTAATAAGAAAAAAATGAAAGAAATTTATTTTAGAGGTATATTTTAGAGGTTATTTAACCTTGTATTTAGAAGTGATTGAGTTTTTTTAAAGAAGAGATTGACTTGTGAAATAAATGAAAGAACTAAGAGAGACCATTCAAAGGATTTTTCTTTTTTTTAAAATTATTATTTTGTTTTCAGTGTTCTATAATCACTTCCATATATCTTCAATTTTTCCCCTCCCTTCCCACTTTCCCCCCTACCTCCCCACTCCCTCCATGAGACAGCATACAGTTTTATATAGGTTCTACACATACATTCCTATTAAATACATTTTCACCTTAGTCATGTTGCATAGAAGAATTAAAGTGAATGGGAGAAATCATAAAACAAACCAAAACCTAATACAAAAGAAAATGATCTGTTTCATTCTGCAATTGAATTTCATAGTTCTTTCCCTAGATGTGGAAGGTGTTTTGCTTTAAGAGAACATTGGGAATTATTTAAGTCCTTGCATTGCAACAAAGTACTAAGTCTACCAGAAAAAATTCCCCATACACTGCGGTTGTTGCTGCATACAAAGTTCTCCTCAAAGTTCTGCTCCTTTCACTCAGCATCAATTCATATGTAAATCTTCCCAGGTCTCTCTAAAGTCTTACATTCATATGCCACAATTTATTCAACCATTACCCAATTGATGGGTATCCCCTTGATTTCCAGTTTTTGGCCACCACAAAGAGAGCTGATATAAATATTTTTGTACATGTGGAACCCTTCCGCATTTCTATGATCTCTTGTGAATATAGTCCTAGAAGTGGTATTGTTGGGTCATAGGGTATGCACATGTTTGAAGCCCTCAAAGGACTTTTCTTAAAAGGACACAACATTACAAAGATTTAAATGGAACCTAGAGTTCAGGAGAAGCAAACATCTGAAATAAAGCACCATGGGCTAAATCCCTGATCCCTCCTACATGGATCCATAGAAAGAAGTTGCAGAGTAGAAAGTTGTGTAAATGGGAAGGGAGGAAGGTGGGGACAAAAGGAAAAAGGTATTGTACCCCCACAAAATTTATGGATAAATAATGAAGAGATGGTGATTCCTATAGTTTAATATCAAGACTAAGGGGTATGGAAGAGTGGGAGAAGTAACAGAGGGAAGGAATGAGACAGAGATACTGGAAAAAAGGTATCACCAGAACGGGGAATAGACCCTGTTGAAGAGCGTTCCCATGGGGGAGAAGTTACGTATCTATGAAAGGGGAAAGGAACATCATGGCACGCTTAGACTGAGAGAATTTGAACGTTGAGAGGACACCTTTTCCAAGAGACCTGTGTTATTCCATGAGCAGCATCCCACTGATGAAAAAGAGATATGTCAGTTCTTAAGGACACTTAACATTGATTATAATGGGGGAAGAAATGGAACCAGATATAATATAAACTTTGGGAAGGAGACTAATCATTCTGAAGGCAAAAAATAGGGAGTATGGGAAACAAGGTAACTTATACTATCTGACACTGCTTCCAGTTGATTTTGCTTTCCTCCTGAATTATTTCTAAGAAGGAAGCCAAGTAGAAAAATAAAAGGATGGGACAAGAGCTACAGGTAACAATGTAAGTTACCATTTAGAAGATGAAGTTCAAATCTGGTATTCCAGAACCTTTAACCCAATGAAAGTAACAGTATAAAAAAAAAGAAACAAGTAAGTGTATATATAGCCCACAAAGCAAAAAATAAAATTCAGAAGAGAATGGAAGGGGAAAGAAATAATGAAGAGGACAAAGCAAAGAAAACAGAAAAAAACCACAGTAAAAGAAAAGAAAGAGTTTATAGAGGAAGGGAAGATTTTGAACTAATCTCAGAATTCAGAAGTCCACTGTATACAAGAAACCCATCAAAAAAGGAAGACATACAGAATCAAAATGAAATACTGGGACTCTGCAGTGATGTGAGTTGCAGTTACGTTGCCTGACATAAAATAAAAATTCCCACTTTTAATAGAGATGAAAAAGAAAACTAACCATAGACAATGAGATATTACATAAAACATATGTGTATCAAATGGCAGATCTAAACTCACCAAGGAAACATTAATTTAATTAGAAAAAATATGTGGATAGCAACATGATAAAAATAGACTTAATGTTCCTTCCTTAGAACTGAACAAATCTTAACATATACACATAAAGGAAAATATGGAACTTAATAGGTTTATTTAAGGATCAAATGAGGTAACGTATGTACAACAGGCAAAGCAATATAGAAATTTCATCTATTTTTCACTGATCGTTACAAAAAAAGTCAAACTATTAGATAAGTAAGAGGAAAAGTTACCTTTTGAAGTCATCTTAAAGTCTCAGTACATGCGTTTATTTATAAGAATTTTGGTAATTTGTTAATTTTGTGATACTGAACTTGAGGTATTTAACCATATATGGGTGAACAGTTTGGACTTTTTGAATTTAAACAGGGAGAGGAGAGAAAAAGAACTTCGGAGAATAGACAGAGAAAACAGAACCTTTCAAGAAAGACTTGCAAGCTGTCTGCCTTGGTATCGACTTCCAAGATGGAGTGAAGACTGGGAAGTAGAAGAAAGCTTCAGTGACACTATACCTGAAATTCCACAAGCACAAACATGTTGCTGCTCTCATATAGTGGTAAGCTCTGGAAGTGTAGTTTTCTTTTCATTTTTAATGTATATTTACTTGAAATTTCCATTTTACTTCAACCAGATTCATCAAGTGTGCATATTCAATCAACATCTCTATTATATAAGTATCTTACAGTTATCCCACCTAGGAATAAGCATTTACAAAACTTGTTAAAACTTAATATTGAAATACTTAAAAGAATATTTATAATAATAATGTATAGATATATCCATTTCTTTTAGACATTTTTCTGGGGTGGGGGAGGGAATGAGTGCATACCTTGCTGCAGTGATATATCTTTACATGTAAACACAAACACTTGCAAAACACTTTAGGGCATATTCATGGTATGTGAATCAAAACACATTTAAAGTGCATATGCTGCTAATAAGCTGTGTCCACAAAGGCTAAGTAAAGTGGTGATTTAGATCTATTATTTGTATTTTTGAGACCCCCTTCATATCCCATTAAAGAAAAAGTTGATGGGTGAAGGGCAGCTTAGATTCTCTTAATTGGCTTTATTCACAGTAATTGTGCCCTTTATAAAGTTGCATAACCTTCTGTCTATATATATGGCCTGTCTATATATATGGCCAGACCTTTTTATGAGACCTTGCAAAAGAAGGCTTAACATTTGAAATTCAGATTGCATAGAGAAAGTACTTGCATTTCAGATCACAAATAAAAGGCCAAATCACAAACGTTCATCATAATCATAAGTTCTTCAACAGCCTAAATGCTACTTTTTCTAAGTTAGTTATTTTCAAAGTACCGGTTCCTCTCTCAAGCTCCTGGAATAATTTTTATACTGCTATTGCAAATTACATATTATGAGTCTGCAAAAAATTGTTGTTTATGAAGGTGCTCAATTTATAACTAAAAAGTTACTGTGGAATTAGGAAAATTTAATTTGTCAGGCATTCTGCATGGTCACATTAAAAACAATTCATTAGCAGTCTCTAAAAATCACATGTATTATGCATTCAAATCCTCAAACTGAATACATTACAAAGGTAAGATCTTTAGTTATTTGGCCAAGAACTCCATAAGTTGATAATGAAGAACTAGTCCCTATTGGTGCTGATAACAAAAGTGTTTCTCTTGACTGAAGTGAAGGAGATGCTTGCAGTTTATTTGGTTGTGTTTCAGTCCCATCTAGTCACTGATGCTGGCATGCTGAATCTATGTATTGTCCAATGGTCTTTTTGTATAATAGGTAAAAACTATATGACACAAAGGATGCAAGATGGCTGAAACAGAGAAAGAGAGAGAGAGAGAGAGAGAGAGAGAGGTGCACAGGGCATAAGTGATCATGGAAACATCAGAAAAATATGTTTTATTTTACTGGCCACTAACTTTTACCAAATATTGTGTACATACACATATATACATAGATATGCATATATACAAAATCCATATATGAATATATTATTTTAAAGCAAAATCTCAAAAAGAAGACAATGTTTTAAAAGAGCTTTGGGAAGAAGCAGCCAATGGATTCCCAGACAGCCTTAGCAATATGCTTGCAATACTTTCTGCCATGCCTGTGATGGGACTCAGGAAGGAATAATAGTTTATGAGGTTCTAAGGTTCCTTGCTAGTGGAATTCTTTGCAATGAAGACAAATGGGAGCAGAAAGAAATGACTAGCAATTTATTTCCTTTTATGCCCTCAAAGTTGAATTCCAATTTGGACCTTCCAAAACCAAATGGTGAGTTCATTACACCACCAATATAACTACCATGCCTTTAAAAAATATAAAACTCATTGGCTTGTTATTTGTTGCATGTGGGAAATGACAGTGATTACCATAAAGGCAAGAACAGATACAGGAATCGGAGAGCCTGGATTATAGCGTAACTAAGACATGCATTATCTTCCACTATTACTGAGCTTAAAGTTCTGTTATGGAACCAAGGGGAAAGAAATAACTTTCTCTTGGAAGCTTAACTCCATATGTTTTCCTTCAGTCTTTACATTCTCTGTGCTTGCCTCACCATCTTCAAAATGTAAGATCTTAGCTAGCATCAAAATAAAGAGAAAATTGCCACATCTCAAAAAGGCAATGTCCTTTAAGAAAATTATATCCTTCCTAAAAAGAAAAGGAAATAATCAAGCTACTTAAATGCTACAAGTTTTAAAAGGACAAGAATTTAGTTCTTCAGGAGTATTACATTGCAAAAAAAAATCTTGAGAGCTTCTTTGTGTGATTGGGTGACCCCCACCAATTAGCCCTCAGTCCAAACCAGAAAGTTAAAGAATTGACCTTCTCTGACAGCAGCATTGAACAGTGGTATGGAACTTGGATTTTTGCTAGTCTCATAATTCGCATAATTAATCAATTTGTAGAATCTAACCATAAAATTAGAAAAGTTACAAGATGTCATAGTAAAAGCAGGGAATAGCTTGTGCTCTCCCCTAAACCCTTCCAAATACCTGTAAAAATTGACTCTGAACAAATTCTAGAACAGCAAACTCACAAAATGACAAAGTGAAACAAATTTTCAGGCCAGGACAACCTGGAAGGTTGACAGAAAAGGTCTATTGCACCAGACTGAGAGAAGAGAGCAGTCCAGTGCAAAACATGTCAGCATAGACAGGGCTCCAGAAAACCTGGAGCAGGCCTCAGGGGACTGAATAACTGGGAGCTGTGGCAGTTTCCAGGCTTCTCAATCCACAAATGCCTAAGACAACTTAGAAGAACAGCAGAAAAGGTCTTTCAGACATGAGTGAGAGAGGAGTATAGTCCAGTCCCAGCCCCAGGGCAGTAGTGGAGGCAATGCTGGCTACTTCCAGTGCTCTCAGCTCACAGATAGTGGGGGGATTGAGTGACTAATTGTAGGAGGATTGCAGGAGTCTCTTTGGTGGCCCTGAGGCAGGATTCTCTTGCTTTCTCCATGCTTGGATCTTGGTTGCAGTCTTGGGTGTCAATCCCAGGGTAAGGAGGAATGCTGGCATGGCAGAACTTATGGTAGTAGAGGTAGAGAGGAAATTCTCCTCACCGTTCCAAGACAGAAAAGAGTGCTTGCCATCACTCACAGAGCAGAGGTGAGGAGAGGAGTAATCACCTCTCCTTTGATCATAACACATTGGGAGAACTGAAAATTTACAGGTCCCTAGAAGTATCTCCGAAAAGAGTTGCACAAAACCCCTGAAGCTTGAGACAGTATATCTTCCACACTGGAAGCAGAGCCTTCCCTTAACAAAAAGTTAAAAAGTCAAGTAATTGACTGGGGAAATGAGCAAACAATGGAAAAATAAGTCAGATTCTTACTTTGGTGACAAAGAAAATCAAAATATAAAGCCAGAAGAAGACAACAAAGTCAAAGCTCCCACATCCATAACCCCCAAAAAGATATGAATTAGTCTCAGGCCATGGAAGAGCTCAAAAAAGGATTTTGAAAATCAAGTAAGAAAAGTAGAGGAAAAATTGGGAAGAGAAATGAGAGAGATGCAAGAAAATCATGAAAAATCAGTCAACAACTTGCTAAAGGAGATCCAAAAATATATTGAAGAAAATAACACCTTAAAAATAGACTAGCCCAAATGGCAAAAGAGGTTCAAAAAGCCATAACAGAATGGGTCAAATGGAAAAAGTCATTCAAAAGTTCACTGAAGAAAATAATTCTTTCAAAATTAGAATGGAGCAAATGGAAGCTAATGATTCTATGAAAAATCAAGACATTATAAACTAAAAGAATGAAAAAATAAGAGACTATGTAATATCTCATTGGAAAAAAACTGACCTGGAAAATAGATCCAAGAGAGATAATTTTAAAATTATTCGACTGTCTGAAAACCATAATCCAAAAAAGAGCTTGGGTATCATTTTCAAGAAATTATCAAGGAAAACTGCCCTGATGTTCTAGAACCAGAGGGTAAAATAGTAATTGAGAGAGCCCACTGATCACCTCCTGAAAGACATCTTCAAAAGGAAAAGTCCTAGGAATATTATAGTCAAATTCCAGAGTTCCCAGGTCAAGGAGAAAATATTGCAAGCAGCAAGAAAGAAACAATTCAAGTATTATGAAAATACAATCAGGATAGCACAAGATTTAGTAGCTTCTACATTAAGGCCTTGAAGGAGTTGGAATATTCCAGAGGTCAAAGGAGCTAGGATTAAAACCACAAATCACCACCCCAGGAAAAATGAGTATAATCTTTCTGGGGAAAAGGGGGATATTCAATGAAATAGAGTACTTATAAGCATTCTTGATGAAAAGGCCAGAGCTGAATAGAAAATTTGACTTTCAAATACAAGACTAAAATAAAACATGGAAAGGTAAACAGGAAAGAGAAATCATAAGGGACTTACTAACATTGAACTGTTTATATTCCTACATGGAAAGATGATATTTGTAACCCATGAAACCTTTCTCAGTATTAGGGTAGTTGGAGGGAATACACACACACAGACACACATACATACACACACATACACATACATAGAGGGCAGATGGTGAGCTGAATATGAAGAGATGTTATTTAAAAAATAAAATTAAGCCATGAGAGAGAGGAACGTTCTGGGAAGAGAAAGGGAGAGGTAGAATGGAGTAAATTATCTCACATAAAAGAAATAAGAAAAAGCTTTTATGGAAGAAGGGGAAGGTGGAAGGGAATAAGTGAATCTCATCAGATTTGATTTAAGGAGGGAATAATATACACATTCAGTTGGGTATGGAAATCTATCTTACCCTACAGGAAAGTAGGGGAGAAGAAGGGGAAGGTGAAAGGGAATAAGTGAATCTCATCAGATTTGATTTAAGGAGGGAATAATATACACATTCAGTTGGGTATGGAAATCTATCTTACCCTACAGGAAAGTAGGGGGGAAGGGGATAAGAGACGGGGAGATGATAGAAGGGAGGGCAGATTGGGGGAGGGATAATCAGAAGCAAACACTTTTGAGGAGGGACAGGGTCAAAAGAGAGGATAGAATAAATGGGGAGATGGGATAAGATGGAAGGAAATATAATCTTTTACAATATGACTATTATAGAAGTGTTTTGCAGAACTACACATATATCATCTAAATCGAATTACTTGCCTTCTCAATGTCAGTGGGTGGGGAGGAAGAAGGGGAGAATTTAGAACTCAAAGTTTTTAAAAATGAATGTTAAAAATTGGTTCTACCTGCAAGTGGGAAATACAGGCAATGGGGTACAGAAATCTATCTTACTCTAGAGGAAAATAGAAGAAGAAGGGATAAGAGAAGGGGAAGTGAGAGAAGGGAGGGCAGATTGTAGAAAGGGGATATCAGAATGTATGCCATCTTAGGGTGGGGAGAAGGGAGAGATGGGGAGAAAATTTGGAACTCAAAATCTTGTGGAAGTAAGTGTTGAAAACTAAGAATAAGTAGTTTTTAAAAAAAATGTAATAATAAAAAAAGAAGAAATGATGAGCAGGTTGACTTCAAGAAAACCTGGAAAGATTTATATGAACTGATGCTGAGTGACATGAGCAGAAACAAGAGAATATTATAAACAGTAACAGCCACATTGTGCTATGACTGACCTTGGTAGACTTAGCTCTTCTCAGCAATGCAAGGATCTAAGACAACTCCAAAACACTCATGATGGAAAATGCTATCCATAGCCAGACAAAGAACTGGGGAGTTTGAATGCAGATAGAAACACACTATTCGCCTTCCTTTTTTGTTTTGCTTTGTTCTTTCTTGTGGTTCCTTCCATTAGTTCTAATTCTTCTTTACATCATGACTAATGTGAAAATATGTTTAATATGAATATAAATAGAGCCTATATCAGATTGCATGCCATCTTGGGGAGGAGGGAGGAGAGGATGGTAGAGAAAATTAGAAACTCAAAATCTTATGGAAGAGAATATTGAAAACTAAAAATAAATAAATTATATAAAAAAATTCGAAAAGTAACTATTTCCTTGGATTCATTACAAGAACCCAATTCTTTTAATTGATATGTGTATTTTATGGTTACACTTAATAGAGGAAAAACAAGAACCATTCATTTGCCTCTTCTCATTTAGTTATTTTATTAGAACTCTATGAATTCCCTCAGAAGGTAAATGTTTACAATTCGTACTTTCCTAAAGACATCTGCTTCTAAATTAAAGCTATCTATATTCATATGAAAAAATGCTCCAAATCACTATTGATTAGAGAAATGCAAATCAAAACAACTCATCACACCTATCAGATTGGCTAACATGATAAAACAGGAAAATGATAAATTTTGTTCAAAAGATTTGAGAAAATTGGAACACTAATGTATTGTTAATGGAGTTGTGAACTGATCCAACCAGTTTGGAGAATAATTTGGTTTGTTCAACCAAATCAACCCTTTGATCCAGTAATATCACTTCCAGGTCTGTATCCCAAAGAAATCATAAAAACAGGAAAAGGACCCACATGTACAAAAATACTTACAGCAGATATTTTTGTGGTGGCCAAAAATTGGAAATTGAGGGGATACCCATCAATTGGGAGTGGCTGAACAAGTTGTGGTATTATAGAAATGTATTGGAATACTATTGTTGCATAAGAAATGATGAGCCCGAGAACTTCAGAAAAACCTGGGAAGACATATATGAACTAAGCAAAATGAGCAGAACCATGAGAACATTATACATAGTAATAGCAACATTATAGGATGACTAACTTTGATAGACTTAACTCTTCTCAGTAAGGCAAGGATCTGACACAATTCCAAGACTTATGATAGAAAATGCTGTCCACATCTGGAGAAAGAACTATGGAGTCTGAATGCAGATCAAAGTCTGCTTTGCTCTATCTCTTTCTTTTCTTTCTTTTTTCTTTCTTTCCTTCTCTCTTTTTTCCTTCCTTCTTCCTTCCTTCTTTTTTCTTTCTTTCTTTCTTCCTTTCTTTCTTTTTTCTTTCTTTCTTTCTTTCTTGTAGTTTCTCCTATTGGTTCCAGTTCTTCTGCAACATGACTAATGTGAAAATATGTTTAATATTAATGTATATGTAATGTTTAATATTAATGTATAATATTTAATATTAATGTATAACATATCAGATTGCATGCCATCTTGTGTGGAAAGGAGAGGGAGGAAGTTAGAACTCATCTTATAGAAGTGAATGTTGAAAATAAATACATTTTAAAAAAGAACATCTGATTCTTATTTGTGCCAGCTGAACCTTTACATTGAGAAGTGTTATGATTATTTTCCTTCTCTGTTTTAAGGGAAGAACTTTAATTTTCTATTCCTTTCACAACTATTCCACACTCCAGCAGATTAGTGATTAATTAACTTTCATTCAGTTCAATAGACATTAAAAATAACAATAGTTGCTCTTATATTGGAGTATTTGCCAAGGAATACTAGCAGATTCTTTAGTGAAGTCAAATAAAGATACCTCAATTACCTGAGACCTTCAGTTAACCGGTATTTTAACTTTTAGGGAACATAGATACATTATGAAAAGAATTGACTTTCATCAATCATTTAGCCACCAAATCATAGACATCATCCTTCAAGATATCAAGGTTGTAATTCAACCTTCTATGTCTATAACATAATACAACAATTGTTGATGTTTAATCTTTCTGATGACAAACCCTCAAAGAGTATCATCTTAAAAGATACAGTTGTACAGGATATCCCAAAAGTCTTAGCGCAGTTTTAAGCTTTAATAGTCTATCAACTTTCACAGCTTAAAATTGCACTCAGACTTTTGGGACACCTCACGTATCACAGAGTGCTTATTAGGCACAAATATATATTAAATATATTTCAGAAAGAGTCTTAACAATGAAGGTAAAGCTAAGAAGCATTTTCTGCTTCACCCTAGGTTAAATAAAAATACCTATTATATAAAATAATCTAATTCACTAACCATTCTGACTAAATCAAAGAAAGTATATTTCTAACACACATCTTTTTGTTACAGCATACAGAAATAAGACCAAGGAGGACAGCACCAAGGAAAAGACTTCTAAAGCTTAGGCAAAGAAGACTGGAAACCTGGGATAGTGATATAGAAGATGAACCAACCACTGAAGATACCAAGCTGAAACCAGATGACACAAGTGAAACTAAGACAGAAGAAAAAGCAAAAATAATCATTCCAAAAAAAGAGGAAGAAGTGGTAAGTAAGCTAGTAAAAGAGGAAGAAAAGATAAAATTTGAATTAAATAAAGAACAAATGGAAGAGATTGGTACTAGGCTGTTGACAGATGTAAGATCAAGAGTGGCAAAGTTGGAAGCAGAGTTAGAAACAGAGAGTAAAATGTTACGGGAAGTAAAAACAATGATCAAAATGAAAGAAGAAGAAGAAGCAGCCAGTCACGCGCGGAAGAAAGAGTCAAGAGCAAGAAAGCACACTCTGAAAGAAAAGGAGAGTAAAGAATCTAAATCTAAGGAAGACACAGAGTCTAAATCAACAGAGGAGTCAGAGTCTAAATCAGCGGAGGAGACAGAGTCTAAATCAGCGGAGGAGACGGACTCTAAATCATTGAAGAAGACAGAATCTAGACTATTGAAGGAGACAGACTCTAAATCATTGAAGGAGACAGAGTCTAGACTATTGAAGGAGACAGACTCTAAATCATTGAAGGAGACAGAGTCTAGACTATTGAAGGAGAGAGAGTCTAAATCATTGAAGGAGACAGAGTCTAGACTATTGAAGGAGACAGAGTCTAAACCATTGAAGGAGACAGAGTCTAAACCATTGAAGGAGACAGAGTCTAAAACATTGAAGGAGACAGAGTCTAAAACATTGAAGGAGACAGAGTCTAAACCATTGAAGGAGACAGAATCTAAATCACTGAAGCAGACAGAATCTAAATCATTGAAGGAGACAGAATCTAAATCATTGAAGGAGGCAGAGTCTAAGACAGTGCAGGAGACAGAGTCCAAACCAACAGAGGAAAAAGAAGAAAAACCAGCAGAGATCATTGCGGAAGCAGAGGATGACATAGAGTCTAAATCAAAGGAGGAAACAGAATCAAGAAAAGTCACCTTGCAAGAACCAGAGAAAGTACTACAAGATAAACCACCAGAAGAAGAGGCAGTAGTCAGTACAGCAGCGAAAGATGAAGATGCAGAGCAGGAAACGATAGAGAGAAAAGCCTCCCAGCTACCTGAAGCTTCACAAGAGGAGTAAAAGGATGTTTCTTAAACACCATAATGTCCACTCCTTTGTGTGAAATTGGAGACCAAGAGGAAAAGAAGGGCAATGTTAGCAGTGACAGTGTTCACTGTAATCATGCTAAGTGCAGCTGTTAAATAGGGAATGGAGATGTGGGGTATAAATACTGTGGCTTTTAAAGATGGAGCAACCTAGTCATGCAGCAAAATTATTTTTGCTGTTTTTTGGGTTGGTACCCAGACTCAAAGATGGAACAAGTTGTTCAGGATAATACAAAGAGCACAAAGGATTTTGAATGAGATCATTTTTTTTTTTGCTTCTGAACTTTACTAGTTATTCAGTTGAGGATTTGTTAATGATGACTGGATTCCAAGAAAGACAATGCAACAAAATTTCCTTTCTTCAAAAACAACAAAAAGCACTCTCCTAGAAAACACTCCAGTTGGGTCCTTAACCATTATCTTAAATAAATTAAAGCTACCTAAAATAATGCAACTATAGTCCTATTCTAGAAGTAGAAGAGGGTACTTTGGATTTTTTAAAAATTAGTTTGATTATGTCAATGTCAGGTTATGTTACTACCTTTACTAACTCATGGGATCTTCTATCTCATCTATGCGGGTACTCCTCTAGTGGTACAAATGGTACTTATTCATTCATTCTCATCCTGTGCAATGATTGTCCATGTCTGCTGATTCTGGGAATCCCACATGGTGTGGGTCCCCAGATTAGATTTAGATTACCAGATTTCTGGTAATATAACACCATTTTTGAGCAATGGTGAAGTCCTTATTACTTTAGAGAAGCAAAGGAGTTCCCACTCCCCCAGGAATACCCCAGAAAAGGGACATGATGACAGTCGGACCATGTTTGTTTTAAGTGATGTACTAATAAGGATGGAAAGAGGGTGTAAACTGACATGGGGATGGTCCATTCATCCCTAAAGTAGATATTTTGTCTCATTTCATCCTCTGTCAGCTCACATCCTCAGTCAACTCTTCCTCTTGTGTGGGAGCTCTGTGGGGAGGAAGTTTGGGAGTTGGGAGGGGGGGGTGAAAGAAGAATGGAGAGTCGTTTCTGAGGCTGTTGTCGGAGGACCTGGGTTCTATAACTGACTGTGAGCATGTTACTTTGGGCTTTGGGCTGCACTTGTTTGAACTATATTATCTTTAAATCCTAAAAATATCCCCCCAAAATGTGATTTCATAGCTCTCCTTAGCATTCTACCCTTTAATAACTCTGTGGAGAAAGTTATGTCTTCCTAATGTCTAATATAAAGCTCATGCCATGCCATTTTAGTTCAAACTTACTTGTTCTGTACACAGTGAAGGTGGAAAAGGTAAAAAAGAACAAGTCCCATTGTTTTGCCTAAGAGCATAAGCCAGCATAAATCCCTTTGTTTAAGATTAGCATAAATCCCTTCTTGAGAGAATAGTTCCAATTCCTTTTAACCTTCCTTCAGAGTCCTCATTTCCAATCCTTCAGTCAAGGTATCTCCAACTGAATTTCCCAGAAATGAAGCAGCGTCTTAGGAGGTTTCTTAGTCTGCATGAGAAGTGAAAATGCCACATAGTCGAGTATCATCAAAAATCCCTTAAATCACTCATAAAGTACAGAATGATGTTTTTAAACAGTTGTAACTAGGAAGGGAATCGAGTGTCTTTTTAAAAAGGGGATAGGATGGAGTCTATATCAGAGAGCAGTAAGATCTAAACTATTTGGTATGGAAACAATTAAAAGTAAGTTTATTTTTCACTACACCAGATAAACTGAGTGATCCAGAGAGAGGCAAGAAACAGAATTTCTACTCAAATGGAATAAAACAAAAATAGGAAAAAAAAACCCCATAGTTACTTGGAAAACTGACCATTAGGATGAAAATACTCTTAGGAATGACTTCATACATAAGTGTGACTATAATTAGAGGATGATTTCTAAGAAAATTCTTAGCAAGAAACTCTTCTTGCTTCACCCCAAGGCAGGAAAGTCAAAGCAAACACAACAGGGACCTTCTGTCAGGACCAGGAAGCTAGACCTAGATTTCGAGAGAGAGCATGCCTTGTGGATAGAGCCCTGGATTTGAAGTCAGAAAGACGTAAGGTTAAAAACCCATCTCAGACATTTATGAGCTGTGTGATTCTGAGCAAGTCATTTAACCTCTCTGATCCTTAGTTTCACCATTTTTTAATTAGGGATAATAGCACCTCGGAAGGGGAAAGTCCTGAGGCTTCATGACAGTGTATTCAAAATGCTTTGCAAACCTTCAAGTCCAATGAAAATGCTACCTATTGTATTCATTACTTATTATCTAGCTGGGAAGGCCAACTAAGACTGCCCCTCATTAGCTCAACCAGCCTAAGCATAATCAAGTGATTATATGATGAAGATGAGATTTGAGAATCACACTGGGTCTGGGGAGTGGTTAAGATGCTCATACTTTGAGAGACACTGAAAAATGACAGACTTAAAAAAAGAAGATTTTACGTCTCTAATTTCATGTTCATTATGGGGCATTTGTCAATGAAGTACAAGTAGTGCGATGGCTAGAGATATTTACTGCCATACACTAAATTATTTGCTCTTGCTCTCTCCTCTCTCTCTCTGTCTCTCTCTCTCTCTGTCTCTCTCTGTCTCTCTCTCGCTCTCTTTCCTGCTCCAGACACACACACACACACAATACAGTTGAATTCAGAAGTTAAATGCAAGCATGATGTGACTTCATTATATGTTCTTTTTCGGAACCCAAAGCTATTTACAATACTCTAGGAAACTGACTGGATCATTGCTGAGCATATTGTGAGAAATATTTCTTGGTTATTACTTTAGATTCTCTTTGATATACTCCCTGGTGCTATGGTTACATTTTTCATTATAGCATTACTCTGTTGTACATAGGCAAGTTTTTATTCACTAAGACTGCTTGATGTTTTCTCTAACCTCCTTTCACAAAACTAGTCCCCAATTATTAAGGTCTATGTTTTGATAACACTGGTAAACTGCTTCAAAGAAGCTGTTTAAGCCATTAAAGCACTAAATAATATCTCCTACCCAACCAACAATACCATAAGGTTACCAGTTGTTCTCTTTTTCCCATCAGCTCAAATGACTTCTGGAAAATGCTTTTTTAATTTCATAAAGATACAGTAGGATAAAATCTGACCTGCTAGATAAGTCCAGTTTTGAAGGTATGTGAAAGAAACAAATGCTTTTTTTTTCAGGTATAGGGTCTATCTCCCAGACCCCAAAGCAAAATTTTATAGTCTTGGTTCTATCCAGTTCTTTCTGCGATGTTAAGACTTGAGCCTGCCAGGAAAGTAAAAACACATCTTTTTTTTTAAAGTATCACCACCTAAAAATAACATTCATTCAGACTCTCCTTTTTTTTCTTATTTCTTTTTGCCATGTGAGTGGAGATGAAGGGCCTATATGTAGCATTTTGGAGATTCACTAAACCCAGGCCCCAAAATGAGAATTAAAGAAGAAAGCAAAAATATTGCATTTGTATCTAAAGAGAATACGGTGGAACTCTTCTGGACACAAGAGGTATATACCATCCAATGAATGAAGAAAATAATCCCAGAATGTAATGGGATGGGTACTAGGTAATCTTGAAGGTCTCCTCCAGCTCTGAAGGTCTATGACCAATGTGTGCTTCTAATCTGAAATGATGGTAGCAGCAACATTGGTCTAGAATAGGCATAGAAAGGTATCATTTAGGAGAAAGAATCCTGGATCCAAATCCAATTAAGGGAGGCAGAATTCAATCATCACTGTTTTTTACCTATGGGACTTCTCTCCTCCCATGGTTTCGTCCACAATAAAATGAGGACTTGGAACCAGATAACTTCTAATAACCTTCTGAATTTTATGATGCTGTTCAGAAAAAAGCTTGATAGCCTGATACCCAGTGGAACTGAACCAAGACTGACTGTAGGATGGGCAGAAGAGTCCTGTAGGCAGGGCTGATCTGGAGCCAGCTCTGATGGTTTATTTCTCAGTGTGAGCATTTATACCTTAGCAATCAGCAATCTCTGCAAATCAGAACCCAGATTTGTTCTTTTGTTGATCATTTAGACTTAAGAAAGTATTACTGCAGATTAAAGTTAAAAGTGCATTTGTGCAGTTCTTTCTCCCCCTGCCCCATCTCTGTTGTTAAACATTCACCAAAAAGTTCAGAGAATCAAGTCATCACAAGATTAGAGTCCTGGTGATTAGAGGCTGAGAATAAGAACTGGTATTTATATAGCACTTTGCTTTTGACAACCTCACAAAACCCCTGCCCCTAATTGCACAAGGAAGCTAAATTCAAGACTTTTCAGCATAGCTTTGGGAAGTAACACGTGCTGACAAATATTCCTGATCTGCAGTAATTAGTTTCTCCCTAGTCTTTAGATTTGGGATAGTTGTTTATTCAGGTAATTCCTTGTGACTCCCTCTTGGTCCTTAGAACTAATGTGTATTGCAGTAGTTTGCACACACACACACACACACACACACACACACACACACACACACATACACACACACACACACACACCTTAAATCTTCAACTAGAGTGTTCTTGGGGGATGGAGAACAGATTTCCTTACTCTGTCTCTCAGGGCATCTCATTTTATCTGTTGCACAAGTGCTTACTGAATGAGTGGATGGACAGATGAGCATATAATGAGGCTACAAGTAAACAGGTGAATGCCATAAAGAGCATACATCCAGAAAGAGCATTGGATTTGAAACCAAGAAACTTTTGAGAGTCTCATGTCAGAACTCTACGGCTAAGTGAAGTAAATTACATCAGCCAACCCATTAAATTTCTTTGAACTTCAGTTTTTCTCATGAACATATCCCTGTGCTAGTCTGAAAGCCTATGGACCCTTTTTCAGAAAAATGCTATTAAATGCATAAAATAGAGTAGGATTACAAAGGAAATCAATTATATCAAAATACAAGTATCAGTTTCAAAAAATTCACTTAAAAAAAGTTCACAAACCTAGGTTAAAAATTTGTAGACTAGAAGATTTTTAAACTTCCTCTCAGTTCTCAAATTCTATGAACATTGGCCGTCTTCATATGTATTTTTAATGTGGCCACTCAGCAGCCTTTCCAGCCTCATCAAGAAGATATCCTCACGTGCACTCTTCCAGCTCTAAATACAATATACAGTCTAAATATGGAGTGATGCTATCACCAAGTGGTAGGATACAAGAATTGCAGTTTTTCACTCAAAAATTTCAATTTAAAAAGTCATGTAGCAAAACTGATCACAGCACACAAAAAGGTTGTCCTTGAATAAGCAGATTAAATTTAGAATTTTCAACTCTTCTTATAAATTCAATAGAAGGTTTTAATGAACTCACTACACAATTAATTTGATAAACTTTTGATTCTTTCACTAATTTTTAAATACATGTAAATTATAACAAGAGAATATAAATTCATCATGATAAATCAATTCTCAATTAGCCATGAAATACTAAGAACTATCTAAAAGTAAAGTGCACTATAGACTGGTCCTAGCACTGAACTGAGAACTCTGTGAAAGTAAGCAATTTTCTAGTAATCTCATATTTGTAATATATTTTGAAACAACACTCTCTTGGGAATTTCAATCTGATATAAGAATTCCCAATATTCTTAATATGGCATTGTCAAATAACTCAAGTGGTATACACTTAAATACCTGAGATCTACTATCAAAACAGTGTACTTTATAAAGCCCATGCAAATTAATCTGTGGGAGTAAGCCAGGGCTTTCAAAAAATCAAAGCCAATCAAAAAAGGTAAATAAGATAAAGGCATGTAATATTTTTCTGGGACTTCCAAGGTAATTTGCATAAATGCTGGAAATTTGAGGGTAGTGTTTGTTGTAATAGGGAATGAAAACAGAAAAAGCACAGTAGTCAGGGTTAATGCACTATTGGTAGATATGCTACCCATGGAACCATTAGAAATGATTATTTTATTCTGTCAATGAAAAGGAGAATGGCAAGTTGTCCTCATCCACACAATATTTCTCTGGCTATTACTTTTCTAGTGAATTCCATTTAAAGATATTGTGCTGACTGTATCAAGTCCCAGAACATTATAGGACTTCCTTGGTGATACATGTAATTATTCAAAAGGGGCAACCTAACAATCCATGAGGAAAAAGTAAATTGATGAAAAATACTATTGTCCAGACTATGATGTGGACAAGGAGCCCATTGAATGAGAAAATCAAAACAAATATCTAGACAGTATGGAGAGACAATGAATTGGACTCGTAATTGAATAAGAGAAGTGCAAACTAAATTGCATTTGAGAAATTGTTCAGAGCTTTTAACAATTCCAAATATTTATTTTGAATGAAGACCTATCATGTCAATATGAACGTTCTTCTGGCCATGATGTATGGTTGGAAATCTTGCAACACTATAATAACCAAAGAATTAAAACTTTGGGTGACCCAAAGGGCAATGGAAAGATATCTAAAGGAAATGTATAGGCTGAAGTATATTTCCAATGAGAAACTATGATCAAAAAGTGTCATAAGAGATATCATTAATGAAATTTCTGATTCTTGGGGGGAGGGGAGGGTGCAGAGCCAAGATGGCAGATTAGAGGCAGCAACCAGCTGAACTCTCCCAAAATTCCCCTCCAAACAACTTTAACCCCTCAAATCAAATTTTGGAGCAATATAGCTAATAAAAGACATTTTTCCAGCCTGAAACCACTTAGAAGGTTGTTAGAAGTCTATGTCAGCAGGGTGGGAGTCAGTACCACACTAGCAGTGGACCTTGGAGGTGATGGTGACAAGCAGCAATGGGAGCAACTTCAGGAGTGTTCAGCCCAGAGACAGGAAGGGTATTAGATTAGAAATCTATTTCTAATAGGGTATTAGAAGGGTATTAGATCAGAAAAAGATTACCAGAAGCTCTTTGCTGGAACTGGGTACAACTGGCACTGATTCACAAATCCATTGACCATGCACAGTTTTGGATTGCAGTCCCAGGATTGGGAAGAGTGCTCATGGTCAATCACAAAGGAGCAGGGGCCCTGCTCACAGTCCCAAGGCAGCAAGGAGCACTAGCACTTGTAGCTGTAGGAAAACAAGGGAACTGGTTACAATTTTGAGGCCAAGAGGAGCACTTATGGCTGCAGGGAAGCAGGGGCCCTTCATGGTTAATGACAAGAGTGAAAACCAGGAGAGCAGTGACCTCTTCCCAGTTCTCACTAACTTGGAAGCACCAAAATAACACATACTCCCAGAATTAGCTCTGAAAACAATAGTGTGGAAAAATCCTGAAGCTTGGAATAATGTCTCCACACCCCTAGTAAGCAGAGTCCAATATTAGCATAAAATCCAAAGTCAAGAAATAGACTAGAAAATGAGAAGAATGCAACAACAACCAAAAAAAACAAAACATGATCATAAAAGGCTACTACAAAATCAAGACACAAAGTCAGAAAACAACATAAAAACAGGTACAACCAAAGTCTCAAATAAAAATGTTAATTGGATCCAAGCCTAACAAGAATTACTGGAAGAGTCAAAGGAAAGGATAAGAGTGATAGAGAAAAAAATGGGAAAAGAAATTAGAGTGAAGAAATAAAACTGAAAAGAGAATTAATGGCTTGATAAACAAAGTTCAAAAATACTGAAGAAAATAACACCTTAAAAAACAGAATTGGTCTTATGGTAAAAGAGAAACAAAAATTCACCAAAAAAAAAAAAACAACCTCTTAAAAAGCAGAATTGGCCAAATGGAAAAAGAAGAAAATAATTCCTTAAAAATGAGAATTGGGCAAGTAGAAGCTAATGACTCCATGAGGCATCAGGAAAAGATAAAACAAAGTCAAAATAATGAAAAAATAAAATATGGACTATCTCACTGGAAAAAATAATTGACCTGGAAAAAAAGTTGAGAGATAATTTAAGAATTATTGGTCTCAAGAAAGTCATTTTAAAAAAGAGTGAAGACATCATTTCAAGAAATTATCAAGGAAAATTACCTTAATATCTTAGATTCAAAGGTTAAATTAGAAATTGAAAGAATCCACCACTCACCTCCTAAAAGAAATCTTAAAATGAAAACTTCCAGGATTATGATAGCCAAATTCCAGAGCTCCCAGGTCAAGGAAAAAATATTGCCAGCAGCCAGAAAGAAACAATTCAAATATTGTGGAGCTACAACCAGATCACATGAGATTTAATGGTTTCCACATTAAAGAAGTGGAGGGCTTGGAGTATGATATTCTAGAAAACAAAGGAACCATGACTGCAACCAAGAATAACTTGTATAGCAAAACTGAGTATAATCTTTCAGGAGGGAAATGGATATTTATTTAATGAGAGAACTTTAATTTAATAAAGGGAACTTTCAAGCATTTCTGATGAAAAGACCAGAACTGAATAGAAAAAAAATGGACATTTAAACAAAACAAAACATTTAAACTCAAAAGAAACATAAAAAGGTAAATATGAAAGAGAAATCATAAGGGGCACTCAATAAGTTTAAACTGTCTAACAACTCTGAGATACCACATCACACCTATCAGATTGGCTTACATGACAAAACAGGAAGGTGATAAATGTTGGAGAAGATGTGGGAGAGGTGAAACACTAATTCATTGTTGGTGGAGCTGTGAGTTGATCCAACCATTCTGGAGAGCAATTTGTAACTATGCCTAAAGGGCTGTAAAAATGTGCATACCCTTTGACACAACAATATCACTTCTAGGGCCATATCCCAAAGAGATCATAAAAATGGAGAAAGGTCCCATATGTACAAAAATATTTATAGCATCTCTTTTTGTGGTGACCAAGAACTGAAAATCAAGGGAATACCCATCAATTGGGAAATGGCTGAACAAGTTGTGGTATATGAATGTAATGGAATACTATCATGCTATAAGAAATGATGAGCAGGAGGACTTCAGAAAAACCTAGATTTATTTGAATTGATGCTTAGTAAAATGAGCAGAACCAGGAGAACATTATACACAGTAACAGCCACAGGATGCAAGGACTATTTCTGATGGACTCTGCCTTTCACAGCATGCAAAGACCTAAAACATTCCCAAAGGACTCTTGATGCAAAATGCCATCCACATCCAGAGAAAGAACTATGGAATTGGAACTCAGAATGAAGCAGACTATTTTCTCTTGTGTTAGGTTTTGATTTGGTTTTTTTCATAGTTTATACCATTCATTTTAATTCTTTTGTGCAACATTACTAATGTGAAAATGTGTTTAATACAAAGGTATGCATAGAACCCATATGAAATTGCATGCTGTCTGAGGAAGGGAATGGAGAAAGAGGGGGAGAAAATTTAAAACTTATTGAAGTAATTGTTGAAAACTGAAAACAAATCAATTAATTTAGAAAATAATGCTGATCCACCCCCCAAAAAAAGATTAAACAATTTACATTCCTATAGGGGACAATGATTCATGCAACTCCTTAGAATTTTATCATTATTGGGGCAATTAAAAGGAGTTTACATGGACAGAGGGTATGAGTGTGAGTCAATTATGCTGGAATGATCTCCAAAATGGGGGGAGTGATAAAAAAGAGAAATGTATGGTAAGAAGGAAGAAGGGAGGGAGAGAATGGAAAAAAATTTCTCACATAAAAGCACACAAGGAAGAGCTTTTACAGTGGAGGGGGAAATGGTGGGGGCAGCAGGCAATACTTGTACCTCACTGTCATCAGAATTGGTTCAAAGAGAAAAGAACACACACACACCCAAGTGTGTACAGAAATCTATCTTACCCAATAGGAAAATAGAAGGGGAAGAGAAGAAGAAAAGTGGGGAAAGGGGTAGTAAAAGGAAGGCTGGATTAAAGAAGGCAGTGGTTAGAAGCAAAATAGACTTGCAAAGAGGGACAAGATAAAGAGAGAAAAGAAGAAACAAAGAAAATAGGATGGAGAGAAATGCATAGTAATCATA
The DNA here is from genome assembly GCA_028658325.1 of Potorous gilbertii. Taxonomy (NCBI): domain Eukaryota; kingdom Metazoa; phylum Chordata; class Mammalia; order Diprotodontia; family Potoroidae; genus Potorous; species Potorous gilbertii. Next base: position 403,269,626 of record CM053771.1, on the reverse strand, counting down.
ACTGTGAATGTGAATAAGATGAGCTCACCCATACAACTGAAGTGGATAGCAGAATGGATTAGAAACCAGAATCAAATAAGATGTTGTTTATAAGAGACACACTTGAAACAGAAAGACACAGAGTTAAGGTAAAGAGCTGGAGCAGAATCTTCTATGCTTCAACAAAAGTGAACAAAAAAAAATTGTCAGGGGTAGCAATCATGATCTCAGACAAAGCAAAAGCTTTAAAAAAAATCTTTAATTGTTTCAATCATGTCTGATTCTTTATGATCCCATTTGGGGTTTTCTTGGCAAAAATGCTACAAGTGATTTGTCATTTCCTTCTCCAGATCATTTTACAGATGAGGAAATTGAGGCAAACAGGGTTAAGTGACTTGTCCTGGGTCATATAAGTAGTGTCTGAGGCCAGATTTGTACTTGGGAATATGAGTCCTCCTGTCTCCAGGCCTGGCACTTTATCCATTGCGCATCCTAGCTGCCCCAAAAGCAAAAATATCCCTAATTAAAATAAATAATGAGGAAAAAATGTATTTTATTAAAAGGTACCATAGACAATGAAGTAATATCAAAAATTTTCATAGCAAGTTTCTCTGATAAAGACTTCATTTCTCAAATACATAGTTAATGAAGTAAAAATTATAAAAATAAAAACTGTTCTCCAATGGATAAATGGTCAAAGAATATAAACAGGCAATTTTCAGAAGGAGAAATCAAAGCTACCTATAGTCAAAGAAAAATGCTCTAAATCACAATTGATTAAAGAAATGCAAATTAAAAGATCTCTGAGGTACTACCTATCAGAAATGACAAATACTGGAAGGGATGGGGGGAAAATAATGGCCTGCTGGTGAAATAGTGAACTGGTCCAACCATTCTGGAAACATACCACAAAGGGTTAAAAACTGTGTCTATCCTTTGACCCAGCAATGCCATCCCAAAGAGATCAAAGATAAAGGAAAAAAGACTCACAAAAAATATTTATAGCTGCTCTTTTTCTGTGTTGAACTGGAAATCAAAGGGATGCTCATAAATTGGGAATGGCTGAATAAGCTATAGGATATGATTGAGATGAAGTACTATTGTGCTATAAGAAATGATGAGAGAAGTGGTTTCAGAAAAATATGGCATGACCTATATGAACTGATGCAGAATGAAGAGAAAACTGGGAGATCACTGTGCCCAGTAACAGCAATTTTGTAATGATGATGAATTGTCTAAGACTTTATGTGGGGGGGAAGCATGAACCTCCCTTAGTCATATTGACTGCTCAGAGGCATCGCAAGGTAAAAACAGGAAATCTCCTTTATTCAGTTCTCCCGAGCAACCAGGCGGTCCCTTCTCCAGTAAAGCTGGAGTAGGGAAGCACCTTACAGAAGCAGAATGGCAATTTACATAGACCCTGACTCGAAAATCCCCCTCCCACCACTGACCATTATTCTCATTGGCTAAGAAGCACAGTCTTACATTCCAGGCAGGAAATCTAACAAATTTTGAAACCTGGTTCAAATTTTCCGCTTCCCCCAGACGTTACAAAGACCACGAAAATACACGTCATTATATGCAAATTATGCATTGAAAATATATGCAAATGAAGCGTTGATGACATGCAAATTGGGCATTGAGAATTTATGCAAATCAGGTGTACCTGTGTGAGGACAGCAGACTGCTGGCACATATGCAAATTAGGTATTGAGGAGTTAGCGAGTCATATCCAATCATTGATCCTAAAGCAATACATAGCCTTATATGGAAATCACCCGACTCTGGAGGAATGGAAACCTGGGCCCAAGGTCCCCTCCACTCCAGGGAGAAGACTCCATATTCCTGAGAAGCTTTCACTAAATCTGTTCCCATTCAACTTGGTTACTTTGATCAATAAAGTGATTCAAGACAATTCCAGGAATATATGATGAAAAACTGCTATTTACTTCCTCTGAGAGAACTGATGAACTCTGAGCCCAAAATGAATAATTTTCTCACTCCTTTTGCTTTTTTTTTTTTTTGATAATATAGCTAATATGGACACATTTTGCATGATTTCACATATGTAATTGATATTATATTGCTTATATTCTCAATAGATGAGTGAGAAAATTTGGAACTCAAAATTTAAAAATAAATAATAATCTTGAATTTTAAAAAATAAAGTGAGCAAAAGATGGTGAAATGGTATAACATTAATGTTCAAATGATGTCAGTCAAATGGAAAAAGACCTAGAGGAAGGTTCTCTTCTCATCTTGGATGGATTCTCTGTAGAGGATAGAAGAACAGACAAGAATCATACAGAGTAAAAAAACATAGGGGTAGTGATTTGTACCACTGGAGGTAATATCCATATTTATAAAGTCACAGATAAATTAAAGTATTTTTGAAATTTATTCATCCATTCAATAAATATTTGCTAAATGCCTAAAAGTTCTCTATATTACATTGAGGTTGCAAAGTCTCAATATGAATATAATTTCTTAGAATCTCATAGAACTTTAATGTTGGAAAAGATAATAGAAGTTATTTTGTCTAAGCAGAAATCTCTTTTACAACATAACTGATAAATTATTGTAGGTTTGAATGCTTTCAATAATAGAAAGCTTGCTACTTTTTTTGAAAAGCTTGTTCAATCATTAGATAGCTTGAGTTTCTAAGTTATTTCTTATATTGAAGTGAAATCGTCCTCCCCCATAACTTCTACCTACTTCCCAGGGTTGTTCTAAGGATCAAATGAAACCTTCTTTGTAAAGTACTTACCACAGTGTCTGGCACATAATAGGCACTTAATAAATACTTGTTTTCTTCTTTCTACCCAATGGTTCTAATTCTGTCATCTGGAACAATAAGGTCACTCCTTTTATATGCCACAAAGTGAAGCATATAAATACTCAATACTTTAGGCTAGTAGGAAAAGTTTCTAGGGTCACTTGGTCATCATCACTATTCTTGTACAGACAGAAGGAATTATAGGGGTATAGAGAACTCCTTCTACCCATACTGATCACAACTTTCTCTGCAATTTATAGTCTAAGAGGTTACTAAGAGCACTGAAAGTTTAAGTGCATGCTCAAGTTCTACGATAATCAGAGGCAGAACCAAAATTCCAAGTCTTCCTGACTTTGAGGTCAGCTCTCTTAGCTTTCACACCATGAGAGCTGCCCCTTGGAAAAGTTAAAAAGTGGGAGGGTGGGAGGAATGTATGTTGTTCCAGAGGTCATTGGAAAAAATGCCTGAGTGAACTCAAATATTTTCACTGTGAAATTCTCTAAAATCTGAGCAGAGTTCAGTAGAATGGCTACAATACTATATGGTTTCTGCAGGCTTGTCAAATTCAGCTTATCAGTGTTTGAGTGATATTATGTATCTAGCACTTAGGCATAACTATTTAATAAATGCCACTCTGTTTTTGTAGAAGGTCTTTTTTTTTAATGCTAACCAATACAAATGTTACAATATCTAAGAATTATACAATGTGATAGTGCTTAAACTGGTAATGTGAGATTTTAAAGTTTCTTAAATTACAAAGTTTTGTTTTTCAAAACATTTAGTCAACAAGTATTTATTGGAATATTGTATACATAACCCAAAGTATAGGTGAAAGAAATTAAAATAAAAATTGATATTTAGTATTTGCATGATAAATGATGTCTACATATGCATATGTGTGTATATGCATTTGTGTATATACACATATATACATACACACACATGTGCATACACACACCTGTGAAACTTGGATCCCTAGTGTTGGACTCCTCTGACACTAACCATTACCTGCTACATTTATACCACTACTGAGATATTATCCCTTGTCTCTACCACAAAAAGATTCCAAGAATCTGCAAAACCTATCTGTTGCTTCCAAATCTAGGAAGTCTTAGTTTTGTCTAATTAAGAATACATAAGTCAATTTCACTTCTACGATAAACCAAGTCATTCACTGTGATTCTAAAGGATGCTATGTAGATTTACTAACTGATACTTACAAATTTTTTTTAAAAGTTTTCAACATCAGTTCATGTTGATCATGTTATTGTCTACTTTTAAAATGTTTAATGGTTCATTATTTTGGCATTCAAAGCCCTCAATAATCTGCCACCCACTCTAATTTTCCCCTTCTCTTATGTGAACCTCTCAGACTGCCATAGTGCCTGAGGACAGAGCACACAAGACACGTACAATTCCCATGAGGATGTCTCTTTCCCAACATTTTACCCAAAGGACCAATGGGCTTTTCTATCTGCCCTGCAGCTGAACTCTCCTCTATATGTTGTCTCCCAATTAGAATGACAGTTTCTTGAGAGAAGGGATAGTCATGCTTTTCTATGTGTATCCCTAACAAGGTACTTTGCACATAATAAGCATTTAAATGTTGTCTCACTCTATTCTATTTTCTTCTACTCACTGCCCAGAGAACAAACCATCTGTCTGAATCCTACCTATTCTTCAGCATACAGTTTAAGTCTTATTTGCTTCCTAAAGCCTTTGCTGATCACGTTAGCTGAATCACTTTAATTGTCTTAACTACTCACTGGGCACTTATCATGTAATACTTGTTCATATAATGATTCATGATGCTTCTCATCACTCAATCCTAGACCCCTGGAAGAGATGATGTTTTTGTCAAGTTACTATCTTCACTTCACATAGGACCTCTGATCACCTAACATAATTGAACTTGCCAAACCACCTTAGCTGGAGATAACCATAATTTATATATTTATATAGAGAGACATACATATATGTATGTATACATGTGTATGTATGTATATCTATGTATATACATATGTATATGTATATGCCCCATTTAGTATTTTCTTGACAAAAATATTGGACTGGTTTGCCATTTCCTTCTCCAGCTCACTTTATAGATGAGAAAACTGAGGCAAAGGTTAAGTGACTTGCCCAATGTTATGTAGTGTCTGAGGCCAGATTTGAATTCATGAGAAATCTTCCAAGTCCAACACTCCTATCCACTGAACCATCTAGCTGTCCATCATAATTTGTATTGGCATATAAATGTTCCCTAATGCTTGGAAGTTATCCCACATCAAATACTGGGATGGGCCAGAGTTGAACAGTTAAAGGAACAGGAGCCTAGAGCAGCTGCCTGAAGAAAGTTTGACTGACTTTATTTATACTGACCATCATTTATTTCAGTAGAGCCATCTGGAGCTACTATCAAAGAAAAACAGAAACCTCAGATTTCATGACACAGGATTTTCAAAAAAAGTCCTCAGCAGAATGTACTATTTTCTCTCTGAAAACTTCCATTTTCTCAAGTCTTTAGAAGAAGCCTTCTTAAAGCTCTCAGCCCCTGATGAGTAAATCAAGTTTGGTTTGAATCAGTACTAAACTTCAGTGATTCTGTGATGAGGAAGCACTTGCTGAAGACCCTGAAAGCAGTGTCTAAGACCAAACTGTTCTATTAATTGTTGTTAATGCCAGGAGCACGATTAGGATGTTACTTAAAATCTTAAGAGAATCAATCCTCCTTCTAAAATGGCTTCATCAGTTGGGGGTTCTTAACCCAGAGTTTGTGAATTTTTAATGTTTTAATAACTGTATTTCCATATGAATGGTTTCCCTTATAAACCTTTGTATTTCACTTTATGCTTTTAGAAATAATAATCTGAGGAACCCATAGGTTTCACCAGAGTGCCAGAGAGATTGATAACACCAGTGAAGTCCAAGAACTCCTGTGCTAGGGGAATTTGGTAACATGAGAGATTGGAATCTATCTATAAGTTATATTCTTGTCATGGTAAATTTTCAAAATTCTTGTCTTCTTTCATTGTCTTGCAATTTGTAGTTTCAGTATGGAATAGATTCCTAAGGAAATATACCAGTAAATCAGTAAGTATTTATTAAGTCCCTAGGAATATAAGTATAAAATAGGAAATGGTTTCCTGACTTCAAGGAACTTAAATTCTTTTTTAAAAATTCAATCTTATTATATGTTTAGCTACAAATCCTCTCCCACCCATAGCTCTCTCCCCTCTCACAATTAAGAAATCAAGGGAAAAGCCTGTTACAAACATGTATGGTCAAACAAAACAAATCCCAAATTAACCATGTTTTTTAAAAATGCCTCAACCATCACTCCTTTTTTCTGAAAATGGATAGCATATTTCATGATGAGCCCTTTAGAACTGTGGTTGGTCTTTGTGTTGATCATAATTTCAGGGTTTTTAGTGTTCTTGGTCTTTTTATCCTTTTACAGGAAGCATGCATAGATGAAGTAGCTTTCTTAATTTTTTGCTATTCAAATTAGAAGAAATGCATACTATACAATCCAATATATTTATTATATAAATTGTTCTCCTGATTCTCCTCACTTTATTTTGCATCATTTCAAACAAGAAGGAGCTTACATTATAATGAGAGGGACAAGGTATGTATCATATATACTATATATAGGTATGGACTTATTATACATAGGTATATACATATTTATTATATAGGTATATACATACAAAAAGTACATAAGGTAAGGGGAAAGAGCGCACTAGCAGATGGGATAACTGATACTTTCGGATGGAGTGTCTCACTAACAACTTTTGACATTTACATTGTGTCCTAAGTTTTGCAAAATTCGCTATATATATTATTTCATTTGAATCCCCAAATAGCGTTATTAGGTCCTACAAGTATTACTATTATTTACATTTTACAGATGAGACTTAGAAAGTTTAAATGACTTGCCCATGGTCAGACAGCTGGTGTTAAAAATCAGAATCTGAATCCAGGTTTTCTTGGCTTTGATTTAGTGGAAATATTCCAGTTCAGCCAGAATTCTGAGATACACATTAACACTCATGGCTGAAGCAGAAGCTGAATAAATGAATGAGGTAGAGAAATCTAGTGATTCCGCTCTTCAGTTTTTGACTGATGTCAGGCTACAAATAAACAAGGAAAATCAATTGATCTAGACTAGTAAGCACTAGAATGATACATAGCCATCACCAGCTTTAGTTCAAGATATTTTGGTTTGTGCTTCTGCATACACACTCAGTCACATTCCTTGGGACCCATTCAGAAGGCTGTGGCAGCCCTTTCTGCTTTGGCATGGAAAGCCAAGAGAAAAGATCAAGCTAGTTAGGAAGTGAGGAGTATCTCATGCAAATTGATAATGAATGAGTTCATACATAGCTAAAATTTTCTTTAGAAATCTGCATCTTTCACTTTTGTTGTAATATATTTTAATACCATATAGGATTTTTTCTTTTCAGGAGTTCTCTCCATATATCTTTAGTGTGGGCTCATTCCTATTGTAGTTTCCCCTAGATTCTCTCACCTATGATACTGCTGGACAAGTCCATATCTTTCTCTACTCAGTCTCCTTTAGCCTATATGTGACAGGAACAACTCCAGATAATCTGAATGATGCTAGCAGAAATCCCCTCATGTATATCTGAGAAACAGTTGAAGTTTTTGTCCAATTTCTATTCTTACACTCCCAAAAATGTTAAAACAGTACACTCACAAACATGTACTTGACAAAAACAACCTTAAAAGGTAGATTCAGTCACAACTTCTAACTCCTATTGCAATATGCTAGGATGGTGATACTTAAACTTCATCATAATATAAAGCAATTTGGAGGGCTCCTAATTAGGTATTTTTATATTTCATCTCAGCTCTGCACTGTCTAGACAACTCCTTATTATAGTTGCCAACACAGTCTGGTCCTTTGTCAGTGGCTGTCCTTGCTAAAGCAGAAATTCTCATCATTTACCCTTCAGAGACTGTCTTTTCAGAAATACAAAAAGCCAGTATAATAGAAGCCATATACTTCACAACAAACTTGCCTTCTAATGGTGGCAACAAAATATATTTTCTTTAACATACAGAAGGGCAGGCTTAGTGAGAACGCTATTCTTTATGTGAGTATATGATTTCTATCAGTTCCCTAGAGATCCACTAAACTAAATCTAAGAGCAAGCCAGGTCATTGGAATATTATCCTTTTACAGGAAGCATGCATAGATGAAGTAGCTCTCTTAATTTTTTGCTATTCAAATTAGAAGAAATGCATACTATACAATCCAAGCCAGGGAAAATAGGGAATGATAAGAAGAGAGAAGAATAATTAAAAGTGATGTTCGACAATTTTAAGTCAGTAAACCTTAGTTTGAGTCCTAGTTCATTTTATAAGTTGTATGATAAACTTTCTGGCCCTCAGCTTCTTTATCTGTAAAATGAACAAGCCAGACTAGATGGCTTCTGAGTTCCCTTTTCGTTTTAAAGTTCTGTGTTATATAACTTTACATAAAATTTGGAATACTGAAACACTTGACAGAGTTTTTTTCCATGGTCTCAGACTAGATGTCTAAACCTGAATAGCCCTGCACAATTAAGTTTTTGATAACAAGAAAACAGGGCAAGAGAAAAGGGTGGACGATGATGATAAACCTTTAAACCAGAATCATCATGGTGGGGAAAAAAAATCTCTAAGTTCATAGACAGTGACAATACAGATAACTAGAATATTAAGAACAGGATGACTCTAGTGATATAGAAAAAATATAGGCACAAAGACTAACTAGGCTAAGTGGATAGGGAGCAGGGAGAGGATAAGGAAGGGATCTTTACAAGGAACCCTACTCCCATCAGATCTGGGTTAAAGAGAGAAGAGTATACACATTCAGAAGGTTAAAGTATATACATTTAGATGGATAGATAAAGATATAGATACAGATACACATTTAGAAGGGGATAAAGTCTTCTTAATTTATAAATAAGAAGGTGAGGGAATAGGAAAAGTGGGGTATAGAAGGGTGTCTAGATTAATAAGAATGAGATAAAGAGGAAATTATATATATATATATATATATATATATATATATATATATATATATATATATTTTGAAGGCTATAAAAGTTTTCCAAATTCAGAGAGAAACAAAAGGGTAAAGGGAATGGAGGGGATGGAGAATATAAGGAAAGGATCTTTGGAGGGGCAATAGGTTAAGTAACAGGAGGGCAAGGGAGTGGGCAGAAGTAAAGTAGAGGAGTCAGGAGGGATAGGAAATAAGTGATACACACAAACATAAAATAAAGATCTGGAGCAGAATTTATTAGTAAAAAAAAGCAGCAGTAGTAAATGTGGTCTCAGAAAAAATTAAGCTAAAATAAATTCAATCAAAAGAGAAAAATAGGGAAACTATACTATGTGTTAGCCATATTAATCAATATTGTTTTAGATTATTTTAAATAACCAGACAGTATTGTTGTGATTTCATGATGTATTGTGGCAGCACCATCTCAAAGAATTCAGAGTCAAAACACCTGTAATCCAAGTATAGGCATTTATTGAGAATGACACCACTTAACCAGATGAGTTACAAGATGAACCAGCAAATTAGTAAGACAAGACAGCAATTTTATAGTGTGATGATGCTGATTATACAACATTAAAAAGGCAAGTAAGACATGTCAAGAGATTAGTTAATGGGAAGGGATCCCTTCTATGGTTTGGTGGTCAAACATCCTGGTCATGTGGTTTTCTGATTGGCTAGCTATTGTGGTCCTGTCTGGTCGAGATGGAGAGTTAGGTATTGTGGTCTTGTCTTAAGCTAAAATGGATGATGTGATTGTAGTTTAATGCAAGGACATACCTGTTCACATATTTTCAATATGTGAATATTCAATAGCTAGGGGCAATGGTTGTATTGCATCTGGGAGCAACTTTATTAGGATTCCATCATCCCCCCTCCCTCAGAGAACTGTGACCTAAATTCATTTGGGAAAAGGGAGGAAGGTCTTGGCTTCTGTAGCTTCTTCAAACTGGAAAGGGAGTGTAGAGCTGTGCCTACCTTGATGGGTCCTGGGAAGGAGGGTGACTGGAACCCAGTCTATCCCACATTCAGTGATGATGGATAAATATGGTGTGGTATCCACTATTCACTGCCAACTGTAGGTGAATGACACATGGTCTGGAAGACACAAATCTGACAGGGAAGTTCAATATGCAGGGCCTCAGATATAGGGAGAAAGAAACCAAGATAAAAACCTCTCCCTATTACCTAGTCCCTTAAGAAACCCCTCCTGCCTTTTTAATATTCATAATTTCTATTGGGCAATCAACATCATTACACTATAAAATTCTCTGTTTTGTCTCACTAAGTTGCTGGGTCCCCTTGGATGAACTGGACTGGAAAGATCAACAGCCTTCTTGGAAAAAGAACCTTTTTCTTTCTTTCTATTCTTGGATTCTGGCCAAGCTCTAGATGTGGAGGGACAGATGGAAAAAAAGAGGAAGGGGGAAATTTCTCTCTTCAGATACAAGAGAAAAAAAGGATCACTTCACTGATCAAAGAGAGGCAGATTTCAAGGCTGTATTTTGTAATAGGACTAGTACTTAACACTTTCGCAGAAAGAGAAAAAGTTTGTGTGAATTGGGACACAACCAAAAGTCATTGAGTCTGAGTGAAATATCTTGCTAAAATTAGGGAGTCTTACAAATGAAAGTTAAGTAGTGATCAATTTTAAAATGACTTTTAAATTGGTATGTATGTTAAAATTGGCAACTTGACTAAATTATATGAACTCCTAGTCATTTTAAGAAATCATAAAGAACTATGGGTAAATTAATAAGCTGTGGGTTCCTTCCAAGATTACCGAATTCAGCTTTGAACTAATTTAAAACATGCTCTTAAGTGTGAAAATTGGGGTACATTTGTGTACAGCATTAAAATCCTAATTCCAGATTCTGTGTATATTGTCTGGAATATGGATCCAGATAACTAAATTCATTATACTTATTATCCTCCGTGTCATCCCAGGTCTGAACAATCTACAGCTACAGTGAAAAGATAGAACACTTAAAAACATCTTAGCGGATTCTGTTAACTCCTTTCCTTCCAGGGCAGACTAAGAAAAGAGAGTGCTGGAAAATAGTAGGGAATTTGAGTTATCCTCTCCCATCTGGTGAAAGGAAGGAGTGGATATGGACAACAGCTACAGTGGGGGCCCTACTGGTCATGTCCCTGAGCACCCTGAAGCCTCACTTCGGTAGGCAAGCAGCCTCAGTTTCAGCAGTGTCTGCAACTGCAAGGGAAAAGGGGGATGGACCAGGGCAGTATGTGGTAAGAAGTCAGCTGGCTTCTACATTTAATAAGCCCAACCTTCTATCAATAATTTTTATATGTGATGATTTGGAAATGCAATTAATGTCACCTGATATTTACTGTTTATGTTACTGTATTTCTAAATTGTTGTAAAATTGTTTTATATTGTAAAATTTGAGTGACCATAGTGAGTCAGAAATGGTATTAGACAAAAGCAATTTTAATCCTTATGATGTTTTATGCTAATTCCACGCAGTTCTGTGTGTCAGAACGTGAGAGGAACAACCAGCCTTAAAGATGTCAACTAATTGAGTCAATTCAAAAAGCATTTATTAAGCACCTCCTACATGCCAAGAACTGTGCTAAGGGCTAGGGATACAAAGAAAGGTAAAAATAGTCTCTGCTCAAGGAGTCTGAAACCTAAAATGTAAAATTAATCATGTTTTAGGATATAAAAACTTCAGAAACATATGAAAAGAATTGAAATGTTATGCAAATCCTTTTCTGACCATACTGCAATAAAATTATATAAAATAAATGACTGCTGGAGAAAAAAAGGTATTCAAAATCAAAGACTTGACAATTTAATCGAAAGAACTGATGGGTCAGAGAACAAATCATAGAAACATAGATAATTTAATTAAAGATACAGTACAAAGAGATGGTATGCTAAAAACTTTGGGAATCAGAAAACACCGTAGGGGAAATTTTGTATCTCTCAACAAAAAGAAAAAGAACAGAGAAGTGAATTTGAAACAACTAAAAATAACAATTTTTAAAACCTCAACAAGTTTTAAAAACCCAATTAAACAGGAAAATTAGAAATTCTAAAAATAAGAGAAGAGCTTAACAAAATTGAAAACAAACAGAAAAAAGGAAAATATTAAAGTAATGAATAATCTAGTAGCTGGGGTTTTTTTTGGGGGAAAGACAATAAAACTGAAAATCTATTAGTTAATTTGAATAAAAAGAAGAGGAAAATCAAATTACCAGCATCAAAAATGAAAATAAATGAGGAAGAAATAAAGGATGCCATCAAAACTTATTTTGTCCAACAATCTGCCAGTAAACTCACCAACTTAAATGAAAAAAAATGAATATTTACAAAATTACAAAATACCCAAATTAAAAGTATACCCAAATTTAAAGAAATAATTGGAACAATCTAATTTCAGAAGAAGAAACTGAACAAGTCATAAATGAAACTCCAAAGAAAAAGGTTTCACAAGTAGATGGATTCACTATCAAACATTCAAAGAACAATCCCAATATTGTATAAACTGTTTACAAAAATAGCAAAAGATCCTATTAAACTTTTAGGACACAGATTGCTACATAAACCAGAGAAGGTTAAAAAAAAAAAGAAAATTGATCAATAGTGATCAATATCCCTAATGAACGTTAATGCAAAAAATTAAATTAAACACTAGGGGGAAAAAAAACCTAAAACAAAATATCACAAACTATGACCAGGTTGAATTTATAATTGAGATGTAAGATTGGTTTAACATTAGGAAAATTATAAGATTTGTCATATTAATAATAAAATGAACAAAAATCTTGTGATTATATCAATGTAGAAAAAGTTTTTGACAAATAAAACATCTTTTTCTATTTAAAAAAGTCCCCTAACAACTATGAAACATAGGAATAAATATTAGAGGGTCTATGAGGAAAAAGAACACATTGATACACTTTTGATGAACCTGTGAGTGAAGACAGCTATTCTGGAAAACAACTTGAAATTACATACAAAAAGTTATAATAAAAAGTGCATGCCCTTTTACCTGGTAATACCCTTGTTATACCCAACAGACAACAAAAAATTGGGAAACGGTCCTATACGTACAAAAATATTGATAGTAATTTTTTGTATAGTGGCAAAAAACTGGAAACTAAATCATGCACATCATGAATAAATAAGTTGTGGTATATGTATATGATGGAATACTATTGTGATTTAAGAAATTAGGAAACATGATTTCGAAGGGTTGTGGAAAGATTTATATAAACTGATGCTGAGAGGTAAGGAGAACTAGAAAAACAATTTATACTATAATACTAATATTCTAAAAAAAAGAAACAGTTTTGAGGACTTTTATAAACTAAGGAAGAATGAAGTGAGTGGAACCAGAAGAATATATGTATCTATTGTACAAAAGAATATATAATATTGTACAATTGAAGCAATTTCAAAAGCTGTAAGAACTATGATCAATACAATGAATACCCATTATTCCAGAGTACTAATGATGAAACGTACTATCTATCCATCTTACTCAACTCCTGAAAGAAAGGTGATAGATTCAGGGTATATTATGAGTCTCTGTGTGTGTACATGCATATATGTGTGTATGTGTGTGTGTGCGCACACATACACACAAACATATATATATATATATATATATATATATATATATATATATATATATATATATATATATATATATGTTGTATAGAGACAAGGAATTTGTTTTGCTTAACTATGAATAATTATTGCAAGGGATTTACTTTTGGCAGTAGACTCAGGGCTCAGATGCACTGACCAGAGTCTATCCCAGGCTGTGGCTGTGGGCCAAGAGGAGTGAGCACACACCAGTGAATGTTGTCACAGAAGGATAGGAGCCCTGCTGGATGTAGTCACTCAGAGGAGAGCTAAGACCTTGGTTTTGGTTCCAGGGCAGAGGGGTGAGCTAGTAACCTCTGCAGGGAATACAAGTATTTGTGGTAACTGCCCTGGTTGTGGCTCAAGGGCAGGGAACAATACTTGAAGTCAGACTCCCAGATAGAGCTCAGAAAACAATGGAACAAAAAACCTTAAGCTTGAGACATTATTCACCACACCTCAGGACTAGAGCCTAACTCTAACATAAAGTTAATAGCCAAGAAATAAGTTACTAAAAACAAAATGAATTCACAAAAGAGAAAGAACTCAACCATAGATAGCTACTATAATGATACAGAAGATCTGAATTCAAACTCAGAAAAAAACAATGAAGTCAAAACAGCTACTTCCACTTCAAAGAAAAAAATGCAAAATGGTCACAAGCCCAAAAAGAGTTCTTGGAAGAGCTTTAAAGGGACTTTAAAAGTCAAATAAGAGCGGTTGAGCAAAAATTAGGAAAAAAATAAGAGTAATGCAAGAAAATCAAGAAAATTGTGGAAAGGCAATCAATTAGAAAAAAAGATCCAAAAACTTATGGAAGAAAATAACTCTTTAAAAATTAGAATTGGACAAGGAGAAGCTAATGACTTTATGAGACACCAAGAATAATGAAAGAAAATCAAAAGACTGAAAAAGTAGAAGAGAATTGAAAACATCTCATTAGAAAAAAAAACTGAGACGAAAACTGATCAAGAAAAGACAATATAAGAATTGTTGGACTGCTTGAAAGTTAGGATGAAAAAGAATCTCAACACTATACTTCAAGAATTATTAAAGAAAACTGCCCTGGAGTTTTAGAACTAGAGGGCAAAACAGAAATTGAAAAAAATCCATTAATCACCACCTGAAAGAGTGGTGAAAACTCACATTTAAAAACATTTTAGCTAAGTTTTGAAACTCCCAAGACAAAGAGAAAATACTTCAACTAGAAAGAAAAACAATTTATATACTGTGGAGTTACAGTCAGGATTACACAATATTTGGCAGTTTTTACATTAAAAAAAAAAAGTTGAAGAGTGTGGAACATGATATTCTGAAGAGCAAAAGAGCTGGGTTGCAACCAAGAATAACTTACCTAGCAAAGCTGAGTGTGATTCTCTATATTAAAAAAAAATGGATAGTTAATGAACTAAAGGACTTTTGGGTACCCCTAAGGAAAAGACCAGAAGTGAATGGAAAATTTTTTGGTTTTGTTTTTGTGAGGCAATCAAAGTTAAGGAGCCTGCCCAGGGTCACCCAAATAGTAAGTGTCAAATGTCTGAGGCTGAAATGGAACTCAGGTCCTCCTGACTGCAGGACCAGCATTCATCTGGACCCTGAATGGAAAAGTTGACCTATAAGGGTCAGGAAAAACAAAAGAAGGTAGTAAACATGAAAGACCTAAAATAAGGAATTTAATAAGGTCAAACTAATGACTTCTTATATGGGAAAACATCTGTAACTCCTAAGAATGTTATTATTACTAGATTACTTGTTATTATTCCTATTACTAAATAAAACTATTTTGAAAGAGCACACATGGGGGTGAGTTGACTATGATGGAATGATCCTAAAAAAAATTGGGTCAGGAAAGGTAAAATGGAGCAGTTATCTCATATAAGCAAGGCATGAGTGAAAGAACTGTTAGAGTGGAGGGTAGGAAGGGATGGAGAGCTGGTAGTGCTAGAACTTTATCCTCATCAGAACTGAGAATAACATTTACATCTAGAAAGTTATAAAAGTCTTTTTAACTTACAGAGAAATAGGAGAACAGGGGATAGGACAAGGGAGAAACTTACAAGAGCGGATAGATTAAGGAATAAAAGGACAAGGGGAGAGAATAAGGGAGAAATTCTAAGAAGGGATATGGATTAATGAGGCAGTGGTCTGAATTAAATTAGATGTCTGAGGAGGGATAGAGTAAAAAGAGAGAGGATAAACAGTGAGGAAAAATAGGATGGAGGGAAATACACAACTAGTAATTATAAATTATAATTTAAATGCAGTGAAATGACCCATAAAATGGAAATGGATAACAGAACGGATTAAAAAACAGAAACCATCAATATTGTGTTTACATGAAACACGTTTAAAAATGACAGATATACATCCTGTAAAAATAATGACCTGGAGTAGAATTTATTATGCTTCAGCTAATGCAAAAAAGCAGGAGTGGCAATCATGATCTCAAACACAGTTAAAGTTAAAATAGATTTAATTAAAACAAATAAGGAGGGAAATTACATTATTTTCAAAGGTACCATAGCTAATGAAATAATATCAATACTAAACCTATATGCACCAAATCCAATAGCATTCCTTTTTTTTTAAAAGAAAAAGCTAAATGAATTACAGGTGGAAATAGATAGCAAAACTATAATACTGGGAGATTCAAACTTCCCTTCTCAGAACTTGATAAATCTGATCAAACTATAAATAAGGAGTCAAGGAGATGAATAGATTCTAAATGAATAGAAGCTAGATATAAATATCTGGAGAGAACTGAATGGGAATAAAAAAGAATATACCTTTATCTCAGCAGAGATGAGTAGAATCTTAGATATGATAGATATGTGGAGAGAATTGAATGGGAATACAAAGGAATATACCTTTTTTCTCAGCAATACATGGTACCTTAATAAAAGCTGACCATATACTAAGGCATAAAACTTTATAGTTATATTATAAAAGCAGAAATATTAAAGACATCTTTTCCAGATGATATTACAATAAAATTATAGTAATATATAGAAACAGATTAAAAATTAACTGGAGGCTAAATAATCTAATCTTAAAGAGAGTGGATTAAAGAACAAGTTATAGAAATAATAATTTTAATAAAGAGAATGACAATAATGAGACACCAACCTATGGGATACATCGAAAGCAGAAATCAGAGAAAATTTATATCCTTTAATGCTTGTATCAGTAAAATAGAGAAAGAAGATCTTGATAATAATGAAGTGATGTTTGCAGGGTGAGTGCTTCCTTCTAGAGCTGAGCTGTTCTGGTGCTGAGATCTTCCCGGAGGTTCCCTGTTATTACAAGACTCTGGACTTTTTCCTGCTGTAGGTTCTGACTATAAGTGTTCCCCGCTACTATTGGGTTCATACGTTCCTACCATGCTGGGTTCCAGCCACAGGTGTCACACATT
>CM053771.1:403230050-403252268 GCA_028658325.1 Potorous gilbertii | reverse complement strand
GGTTCATACGTTCCTACCATGCTGGGTTCCAGCCACAGGTGTCACACATTTCTGTTGGATTTTTGCCTAGGGTACTTTTACTAAAAGCTTGGTTCAACTACTGGTGCAATACCCTGGTTTTCTTAAGGCTACTTCTCTCACAGAAAAAGCTAGATAGCACTCAGATAGAGTGCTTAGCCTGGAGTCATGAAAACCTGAGTCCAAACCTGACTGCAGACACTTTCCGTATGCTCTTGTGCCACCCTGGGCAAGTCATTTAAATTTGCCTTCATCCACTGGAAAAGGAAATGACAAACCATTTCATTATGTTTGCCAAAAGAACCCCATGGATAGTAAGGCCCCTGGTCATGAAGAGTCCCCTAGGAATAGAGAGAAGTTCCAGTAGCCTGGCTTCAGGTTTTCTTTCAAGAAGTGCATCACTGTGCTCTTGAAATGCCTGAGATTACTCTCTTTTCTAGTTATGCTCAGCTACCAGGATGGGGATTCTTCAAACTGGGTGATAGTGCTGTCTCGCTTGGATTGGGAGTAACATTTAGACCTGCCCAGACTATCTCAAATTTACTGAACCATGAGCATCAGGCTTCACTCAAACCTGGCTGAGCTCGGGCACTACAGAACTCAGGCAAGGAGTGGGAACTGCTCCAGGAGACCTCTGCACTTAACTTTTAACCTGCCAGTGGCTTATCTCAAGATCTCTGCAGGAGTTTGTGGATTCCTGGGTTAGTGGAGAAGTCTACGAGTGGTTTTTTTTTCTTTTGCTTAGTAAAATAGTGCTTCTCTAAGCTCCGTTGGACAAACAGCATTGATTTTATATGGGAAAGCTAGTGGGACGAATTAACTATCATAGATCTCTCCCCACGCACTTTAATCACTAGAGTGTTCATTCTTCCTGTCCTATCTCTAAAGCCTGCCCTTTCCTTTTCATTCCCACAGCCCCCACCCTAGTAAAGATCTCTCTTCCAGTCTAACCAATCTTGCCTGGTAAATATTCCTAAAGCAATGTTTTATGCACAGCACCCTCCTACCCTTCACCAAACTCCTTCATGAGTCCAGCTTCTAAAAATGTGGCACTTCATTTGATCCTCAACAAGGATGAAGGCGAGGGGCTATTCTGGGGAGGGAGAAAGGGGGGGCATTTAGTCCAACCCCTTTCATTTTACAGATGAGGGAACTGAGGTCTACTCGCCTACTCTCAACCCAGGTCAGTCAGTCAATAAGCATTTATTCAAAAACACACCATGCGCCAGGAACAAGGCTGAGCGCTGAGGATACAAAGTAACATGGAAGACGGTGCCGCCTTTTCTTCCTACGTCATAATCCCCGCCCATCAGCTCCTCCTCCTCCGTTCTTAGCCCCGCCCTCACCCTCAGTTCTCTCGAGAGACGGTAGGGGACTTTGGAAAGGCCTAGGAACCGTGGCTCGGAGCTGCGTTTCTGGGGGGACGCCTTTTCCACTCCCACGGCGGGGGGGCGGGTTCCGGGGCTGGGCCGCAGGGGGGCCGGCGGCCGGGCGGTAGCGGCGCGGCAGCCTGCGGGTAGCGCGGGGGCGTGCCGGCGCTTCCTGGGGCCGGGGCCGGGGCCGGGGCCGGGGGTGGGGGTGGGGGGAAGCTGAGGGACCCTGAGGCTGCGGGGCCGTAGACTCCCGGCAGCGAGCGCTAGGCCCCGGCGCCGCCCGGACACCGTCCTCCAGCGGCCGCGCCCCGCCCCCTCCCTGCGCCGGCCTCCGTATTCCGCACGCCGGGTGCCTCCGCCTCCGCCTCCTCCTCCCCTCCCACTCCCGGACGTGCGCACGCGCCGGCTCCGTCCGCGCGAGAAGATGAACTTGGAGCGGCTGCGGAAGCGCGTGCGGCAGTACATAGACCAGGTGCGTGTGAGTGTGCGTGTGTGAAGGAGTGTGCGGAGCCGGTGGCCTAGGCGGGTAGGCCGGGACCTGGGGCTGGGTCTGCGCCCCGGAGAAGGGGGTCCTGGGGGAGTGTCGGGCCGGGACCCAGGGTTAGGCCCCAGCAGTGGGAGAGGAAGGGGCCGGAGTCTGGAGGGTGGGGCCTTCATCCCTCCTCCCCAGCCCTGACACTTGCTGTGATTTCCGATAAAAATGTCCCCGGACTGTTCGGACCCTTCTCCCCCCCTCCCCCAAGCCCTCAGTGCCGCTGCTTCCTGGGGGCTCTCCCTCCCTGCAGCCCTCCGGCCCCGCCTTCTCTGCCGCTGTCACTACCCAGCCCACGCTGCGGGGATTATTGTTTAACTTGACGTGTCGGAGCATCCATCGTGGGCCGTCCTGGAGAGCGGAGAGGCTCCTCTTCAGACCGCGGGGGTGGGGGACGCAGGGAAAGGCAGTTCTTGCATTCAAGGGACAGTCCTGCCTGTTTTTATAGGCTTGAGAAATCAGGGGCTGAGTAAGTTTTTATGGTTGATTTCTAGGAAGAAGTGACCTCTGAAAATACCAGTTTAGAAATACTGAAGACTAAAGGAGAGATTAATAAAATTGAAATTAAGAAAACTTAAAACTAAGAGTTGGTTTTATGCAAAACTCAAAATAGATAAACCTTTGGTCAGTTTGATTAAAAAAAGAAAACTAAATTACAAACATGAAAGACGAAAAGGGTGAACTGACCTCCAAACGAGGAAGAAATTACTTTGCCCAACTGTATGTCCATAGATTTGACAATCTAAGTGAGATGGATGAATATTAAAGGGATTTGTTTTTGACAGGACTGTATTTCTTGGTATTGGGACACTTTGTATTCCTCTTTTTTTTTTTTTAATCCCAGTGATGTTTAACAGGTAAAGATGTGAAATGGAAAGAAGAATGAATTTATAGTTAGACAACCTAGATTCAGGTCTACCAGTTACTGTGTGACCTTGGGCAAGTCTCTTTTACTTCTCCAGGGCCCAGTTGTCCTATCTGTCAAATGAATAGGGGACTTCCAAAAATCTATTCCAGGTGTGGTCTTATAAAGAGCAAATCTTATTCTGAGAGGATGAATTCACTGTCCTAATGAATCATTGCATCAGCATTTCAAATTTCCATAAAGTAGTATTTTTTCCATACTGCCAGTTTTAAGGGAAAAGTATTTATTTTATGTAAATAAATGCCTCCCAAATCTGCAGTATTTATTAATTTGAGGCATGTTATTTCTGTGCATTTTTTTAGATCTTTGTTTTTACCTATGTTTTTCCTAGTATAAATAGAGACAAATAAAGAATGCTAGTGCAGTAGACCATTGCCAATTCAAAATTCCAGCAAATTAATTGTGAAATGGTATTCATTTAATGCTTATTTAGGGCATATATACTTGTGTCATGTGTCTAACATGATTTTTAACTGTTGGAAAATTATATTCTAGAATTGTTCCATAATAATCCTCAAGTGGGAGTTTGAACAGCTTAATTCCTAGTTTTCATTCAGAGAAATTGAGAGTAGTGATGACTGTGTAGATTGCATAAAAATAA
This sequence comes from Potorous gilbertii, assembly GCA_028658325.1. NCBI lineage: Eukaryota > Metazoa > Chordata > Mammalia > Diprotodontia > Potoroidae > Potorous > Potorous gilbertii. The sequence continues at coordinate 403,248,819 of CM053771.1, read as the reverse complement.
ACACCAGAAGTGGGAATAAAATTAGTCATTCATGTCACTCTTTTCAGCCCTAATGTGGCTTTGCATTGCCACCCTTGTCCTAAAGACTGTAGATGAACTTAAACCTCTCTTGTTTGGTCATTGAAGTCTATTTAGCAAATGCTTGTAAAAAATAATTTGAACATAAATAATCCTAAAGTTTAAAGCCTAAATGCCATAACTTTACTGTTTTTTTAAAACCCATGATGAATCCAGCAATATGTTGTTTACAAAGAAACATTTGAAATGGGGATAGACACAGGGTAAAGGTAAAAGGTTGGAGCAGAATATATTGGGCTTCAGCTGATGTAAAAAAAGCAGCTGTAGCAATCCTAACTCTCAGACAAAGCAAAAGCAGAAATAGATCTAATCAAAAGAGATAAGGAAACTATATCCTGCTAAAAGGCATCATAGACAATGAAGCAATATCATTACAAACATATATGCTCAAAGTGGTATGGCATCTAAATTCTTAGAGAAAAAGTTAAGGAAGTTAAATTACAGGAAGAAATAGAGAGCAAAACTATACTGGGGGGGGACCTCAACCTCCCCCTCTCTGAACTTGATAAATCTAACCTCAAAATAAACAAGAAAGAAGTTAAGGAGGCGAATAGAACTCTGTGTAAGATAGATATGATAGATCTCTGGAAAAAATTGAATGGGGATAGAAAGGAATATATCTTTTTCTCAGTGGTACCTGGCACATAAACAAAAATTGACCATGTACTAGGGCATAAAAACCTCACAATCCAATGCAGAAAAGCAGAGATAGGTAATGCATACTTCTCAGATCATAATGTAGTAAAAATTATATATAATAAAAGGTCATGGAAAGATAGGCCAAAAATTAATTGAAGGCTAAATAATCTAATCCTAAAGAATGAATGGGCTAAGCAACAGATCATAGAAATAATCAACATTTCATTCGAGAGAATGACAATAATGAGACAACCTACCAAAACTTAAGGGATGCTGCAAAAGCAGTTCTTAGGGGAAGTTTTATATCATTGAATACCTGCATGAATAAAATGGAGAAAGAGGAGATGAATGAATTGAACATGCAGCTGAAAAAGCTAGAAAAAGAACAGATTGAAAGTCCCCAAATAAATACAGAATTAGAAATACTGAAAACCAAAGGAGAGATTATTGAACTAATAAAACTGAAGAGTTGCTTTTATGAAAACAATAAAATTGATAAGCCTTTGGTCAATTTGGTTAAAAAAAAGAAAACCAAATTTTTACCAATATCAAAAATGAAAAGGGTGAACTCACCTCCAACGAGTAGGAAATTAAAACAGTAATTACTTTGCCCAACTGTATGCCTATAAATTTGACAAACTAAGTGAAATGGACGAATATTTAAAAAAATATAAATTGCCCAGATTAGCAGAAGAGGAAGTTGAATACTTAACCCCATTTCAGAAAAAGAAATTGAACAAGCTATCAATGAACTCCCTAGGAAAAATTCTCCAGGGCCAGATGGATTTACAATTGAATTCTAGCAAACATTTAAATAAGAGTTAATTCCAATACTATATAGACTATTTGGAAAAATTAGTGGAGTCCTATGAAATTCTTTTTATGATACAAATATGGTTCCGATACCTAAACCAGAAAGAAGAGCCAAAACAGAAAAAGAAAATTGTAGACAAATTTCTCTAATGAATATAGATGCAAAAATTTTAAATAAGATATTAGCAAAAATAATACAACCACTTATCACAAGAAAAATACACAGCGATTAGATACAGGAATACAGGGCTGGTTCAACATTAGGAAAACTCTCAGCATTATTGATCACATCAACATCAAAACTAAAAGCCCATGATATGTGATTGCCTTGGAGGTCAAACTACCCTATAATATTTTTCTGGTATCACAGTAAGTCATCTTTAGTGTTCATGACAAACCCATTTTATACTGAATTTTGTTTGTCTTGTTAATATTGTATTTCAAGGAGGTTTCTCTGAACAAGGGTCTTACAGTAACACTAGGATTTCTGCTTTTTTATAGCAACAGTATCAAAGTGCTCTATTTTGGGCAGACAAAGTAGCCTCTTTGTCTCATGGTAAGTAACAAGTGGTAGATTTTATTTATTACCATTAGTCTTAAATACTTTTATTATAACTTTGCACTCTGATAGTATGTATACCACTTTTACTTATTTTAGAGGAACCACAAGACATTTATTGGTTGGCCCAGTGTCTTTACTTGACTGCTCAGTACCATAGGGCAGCACATGCCCTTCGGTCACGGAAGCTTGACAAGGTAAGTCTTTCTGTAATCTTTTTCTTAACCTAATATTTTACATTGACTCTTTCAGGTTTTATTGATGCTTCTTGTTTTTACATCATAGTAATTTTTGAATAAACCGCACTCTCTTCCCCCTCCAGCGTACTCTAACAACAAAGGAAGGAAAAGACAATTAAACAAAACCTGACATATCAGTGCATCTAAGAGTATATGAAACATTGTACCTACCTATAGTCCCCTACTTCTGCAGTGAAAGGAGTGAGGTACATTATAATTACACAGGATAAATTTTGGTTCTGTTACTCCTATTGCTTATCTTATTGACATTATATTGTTTCCTGGTTCTACTTCACTCTGCCTGAATTCATAACTGTCTTCCTATATTTCTCTTAATTTCTTATATTCATTGTTTTTTATGGGCAGTAATATTTTATTAGCTTCATGTACCACAATTTAGCTTAGTCAGTGGGCGCTTCTTTGTTTCCAGTGTATGTTTCAAATAGTTCTACTGATGAAAAAGTCAAAAACAGACTTTTGTTATTCAATTTGTTACTCTCTGCCTAGTGACGTTATCCAGCTGGCTTTGAAGAAGCTATTAATGTACTCTTAAAATTTTTTAATTGCTATAATTAATAAATCTTGACACTTTTTAAAGACATCAGAATTGTGAGTCATTCCAGTTTCTTTTGTAATTGATGACCATGTTAGAAAGCTGGGAAGGAAAAGAAATCTGATAAATCAACTCAAATCTTCCATCTTTATTTTCCAGTTATTTTAATGGCTTTGTAAATCTACTTCTTTTCTAGTTATATGAAGCATGTCGATATCTTGCTGCTAGGTGTCATGTAAGTATGTTTTATTAAATTTTTTAACTTCAAAGAAAATCGTCTTTAAAAACGTTGGAACAGTGATGGGATTTAGCAGGCCAGTGTAATACTGTTACGCCAACATTCATATAATTATTTTCTTAACCTTGGTTTATTGTTGAGTACGTTAACTAATATGTTCCCCCTCCCCCTACCTCCCCCTTAATTTTGGAAAGCCAATAGGTATCTGAAAAGATTGCTCTTTGGAAAAATTAAATTTAAGTAATAAAATGGTATGTCATTTACTGCCCTTTTAAAATTTAACACAATATATAGTAGAGCTTTAACAATCACTCTTGTTTAAACATTTTGTAATTCTCTACATAGTATGCTGCAAAGGAACACCAGCAAGCTCTTGATATTCTTGATATGGAAGAACCAATTAACAAAAGATTATTTGAAAAATACTTGAAAGATGAAAGTGGGCTGAAAGAATCTTCTAATGACTGGGAAATGTCCCAATCTTCAGTAAGTAGTAGTTTGGTGTGTGTTTGGTTTTTTCCCAATGGTTGTTCATATGATTAGGGAGAACATTAATCTGTTGTAGGAAAATTGAAAAAATGTTATATGTGCTGTATTGCAAAAGTAAATGTCTTCTTTTGTGTAGTTGTAAGGAAATTAACATATCTTGTGTTTTCTGTCACCTTTATTTACTGTCTTTCCTTTTCTCCCTCCTTTCCTTGAGGGTATTATTATACCCTCATATATATGTTTTCCTGGCCTAGGAAGCATTAAAGTTAGTATTTAGTATTTCTCTCTCTCACAATCCCTCCTATAACTTCTTGTTGCCAATTTGTCCTCAATTCTCTGTTTTTGAGTTCTTTGGTTAATTTTCTTAGGAAACTTTCCCTGATTAACTCAACTTATTCTGTTGTACTCAATCAGTCAGTTCTTTCTTAGGAAGTGTTTTAATATATACTAGGGAAAGACTGTAAGTAACACTTGCAGACTTACTCTTGATAACACTTATTTACAATACATGTTCCTATATAACTTCGTTACTATATATCAGTACATAATACACCAGTTTCTGTAATATTAAGGTGGTAACTTTTAATGAAAGTATTATTAATATATGCCTAAATTCGTCTTATCGTCTTCCCAACATATATATTTTGTTTAATCTCCTTACCTGTGACTTACATTTGCTTGCTTAATAGCTAATAACATTTTAAGTAATGCTTTAAATTATTCACAACACTGCAGGGTAGGTGGAGTATTATTTTTATTACTTTATGGGTAAAGAAACTAAGTTTCAGACAAATTGCCTTTGCTGTGGTCACACAGAGTCAAATTTGAACCCAGGTCTCTTAATTCCAAGTCTAGCACTCTTTTCATCAAACTGTACCGCTTTGGATCTATAGTCTCATCTATATCAGAACTTCTTCCCTGTTCAGATTACAACACATCCACATCTTTCATCCTATACAGTTCTTATCTGTGTTTTTCTATAAATCTTCAGTAGATGACCTATAAGCTGACTAGACACAGGGGTAGGAGCCTGCGGCCTTGAGGCCACATGTGGCCCTCTAGATCTTCAAATGTGGCCCTTTGATTGAGTTCAGATTTCATGGAAGTTTCACAGAATTCCTTTTAGGGATTTATTCCATGAAGTTACAAGTTCCCCATTCCCTGGTACTAGAGGGGTACATTTTGGGTTTTTCATTATTTCATGGACACCAGTTTGTTCTGTTGTTATTCCTTGCTCTTGGAATTAGGTCTTTTCTAGACATTTATATCCTTGATGCCGTTAACTATTTTTACATTATTTTAAATTATTTTTCAAATGCTAGTTATTGTTGGTAATATTCTGTAGCCTACTTACACCCACCAAATGTATTTCTGTTGTCCTTTAAATCACCTGTCTTTCAAATTTTTCTGAAATCCTAGTGTTTTGCAGAATGCTCTGACTTGCAGCTTATGGTGTCAGTAGCATAAGATATTGGTGTTAAAAAAAATAGACTTTTGAGGTAATTGAAAGCATTACCGTTTCCCAAATTCCAGCCCAGCAATATCTCCTATTAGTTCTGAATCCATTTGACTATACCATATACATTTCTGACCAAGATATGAGAACTGATGGACAGTGGGTTTTCTGTCCATTGTCATGATTTGGGCAGTAAGTCATTTTCATCTACTTTTTTTTCTGTTGTAGATGGCTAAAAGAATCTCTTGGGTGTAGCTTTCATTTAGTAAGTCCTGTAAGGTTCCAGAATGCATTGTAATCAGGACTGCAGGATTCCCAAAACAGGAACATGTGGAGAATGTCTCCTGTCTTAGAGATTCCATCTTCTGTTCTTACTTTGCATAAGACATCTGTCACATAGTGAAGATCTTTTAATGTGCTTCCTATTTGAAGCCCTATTTGATGTTCACCAGATTTATCCAAATTTTTTCCATTTTCTTATCTGTCTGATAATATTTTATGATGGTAATGTATATGTAGGAAATAGTTTGCTTAAAGAGAGCCTTTAACTCTACATTTTGCTCTCCCAAGTCAAAATTTTTTTTTGTTAATCCACAGTTAATATAACCTGGAATTTCATATTACTTTCCCCTAACCTCTTAGTCTACTGCATGACATTGAACATGTCATGTGGTCTGATATTAAGCATGTCTGCAAATATGTGCTCCCTTCAAGATGTTTTAACAAATATAATATATAACATTTCATTTTAAACATTTAATAAATGCAAGTGTGCCAGGCACTCGATCCCTGAAGATGGAAAGATAATAACAAAACATTCTCTCTTCTTAGTGAGCTAATGTGTACACAGGGAAGTAAATACAAAAGTGAAAAATTTGAAGAGGATTTAGGGGCAGAGGAAGAAGGGCAGCATTAACAACTGAAAAACTCAGGAAAGGCCATTTTTAGGGAGTGGCACTTGAAGGGAACTAGGAGTTCAAAAAAGTAAAGAAGAGGAAAGAGAGTATTCCAGGCTTGGAGGGCAATCTATGCAAAGGCACAAAGGTTTCAGATGGAATGCCATGTAGAGAAACTGAGTAGGCCAGTGTGGTAGCTGAAGCGTAAGCATATGTGAAATATGGAATAATTATGTAGTTGGAGTAGAAAAATAGGTTGGAAGCAGATTGTAATGGACTTTTAGATGCCAAACAGAAGAGTATATTTTATCCTAGAGTAAGAGTTAATGATAACCCTTTTTACGTCTTGGATCCATTGGGTAGTTTGAAGCCTACGAATGACGTTTTCTTTAAAAATTCATAATTGAAGGAAATATTAAATACTAGTTGGAAATTAGTGAAAATTAAGATGTAAATTTTACTCTAACAGCAGATGCTTTGGGAAACCATGAACCCCAGGTTAAGACCCCTGGGCTAATAAATGCACTGAGGTGCCTCAGAAGCTTCTTCAGTGAAAAAGTAACATGGTAGACCTGTGCTTTAGAAATAGCAAATTGGCAACTCAGCTATATAAAGAATAGATTGGAAAAGGGAAAAACTTGAATTCAAAGTGAAAAATTAGACTATTTCAGTAGTCCAAGCAAGAGGTGATGAAGCCCTGAATTAGGGTAAGTGTGGTATGAGTGAAAAGGAGGAAAGGGATGTGAGAGAAGTTGTGGAGGTGAAATCGTTGAGGCTGGCTCATTTGGACCAGTATCATAAAGATTTTATAAAGGTGAGAAAGTACACACACAGGTCCCTAACTGCAGTTTACCTTATTGAGTTACCTTTTTTGTTTGGTTTTGGTAATATTGCTGTTCTTGATTTATTTTTCATTTTTTAAAAACTTTCCTTTCTTCGGTATATTATTAAAAAAAATCAACCCATAAGTGCCTTTACTTTATGCCACCTTTATTTGAAATTTCATTTATGTATATATATTTGGTCAGATCTGACAACTCTTTCCTCTTTTATCTCTTAAGTGTTGTTACTCTTTCTTATTGTATATTCACTTCTGAATTGAGTGGAATCCATTTGTGGTAGATCCTACTGTAGTTAATCAGAATGAAATAATGCCACTAATAGTTTTAAAATACTCACTTAATGGGCTTTGTATAAGTCAGGTCACCTTGCCTTTGGAGCTAGCTTGACTAACTTGACAGCATTACCAAAAGAAGCTGATACACTATCCCTGAGTTAAATTATTCATTTATTATTTGTGAAGAATTGTATTTATCAGTTTTGCAGGAGCAAAAATAAAACTGTAAACATATTCTGTGCTTGGAAAGAACATTGAGTATAAATGGAAATTCTCAAAGTTGATAAACATAAATAACAGTATGTGTAACACATGTAACTATTAGCATTAATAGATATCTGTAAAAGTTAGGAGTGTTAGTAATCAAAACATAACAAGGTTTCTCTAAAGAAGTTTCTTAGCTTTTGTTATATCTCTGTTATGTAGTAGCCAGTCAACTAGAAAGAAATCCCTTTAGCTATAAAATTCTTTTCAGATATTGATTCTGACTCTACTATGTTATGTTTTTTCCACCAGATTAAGAGTTCTATTTGCCTTTTGCGAGGAAAGATCTATGATGCTCTAGATAATCGCACCTTAGCAACTTACAGCTACAAAGAAGCTTTGAAGCTTGATGTCTACTGCTTTGAAGCATTTGATCTTTTAACATCACACCACATGCTGACAGCACAAGAAGGTTTGGAAACTGAGGCATTTTTATTCCCTTTTACATCTACAGAAAATTAAACCCACAAAATTTGTATTCAGTGCTTTTAGCTGAATTTTAAAAATAGTTTTATTCCATCCACAAAATTAAGGAAAGACTTGATAAAGTTGAACAACTTAACTGTTAGGATATATATATAGATGGTGTAGTGAAATAGCCCCAGGCTATCATTGTTCCTAGCCCTTTACCATAAGATTTTGGTGTGAGTTTAGAGAATTCCTAAGTGTACAGCCAGAGAGGACCTCTTCTAGTCCAGTCTCCTAATTTTATAGATGAAGAAATAATTCTTTTTTTGAGAAAACAGGAGTTCAGTATAAAAGAAGAGGGTAGTATTTCGTTTCCTCACTTTGTTTTAGTTAGAAAAAGGAAACTGAAGGACCTTAGAATCATTTTGGGAGCTAAGAAACTTTGCTGCAAGATGAGGATGGTCCAGTGTATCTTGGTGACCGTTTATGTTTTTATTTCTAGCATATATTGACTCCCCTTTTGAGTGATTCTTTACTTAGGGCAAACATTGTAAAGAACATTTTCTGATTGATAAGATTTTTTTCATCATTATAATTTTCACATTTTAAAACATTTTTCGTAGAAAAAGAACTACTTGAATCTCTACCTCTTGGCAAGCAATGCACAGAAGAACAAGAATTGCTGCGTTTTCTTTTTGAGAATAAGTTAAAGAAGGTAAGTAAAAATTCCATGACCACAGTGCTCACAGTTAGCTGTTGAGCGCTTCATTCTGCCTCCCTCTTTTCCAGGAGAATTGGCTCTCTCTTTCACCTATTTCATACTCTAATCATGGAATTAATAATCTTTTATCTCCAAGCATCCTTTCCACCCATGATTAAATTGTAGAAATGACAATAGTAAGAAAAGTTTTTGTAGTACTTGGGAAATCGTATTTTAACCCATTTATCAAAAAATAATAATTCAGAGCTATATAAGGTATTCTGTTGGTTTAAAAATATGGATGTTCCTGCCTAAATATTTATCTTCTTTAAATGGAGTTGTTTCTCTTTTCATATCCTTCCTATTCCTTAATTAACAAACTATGAAATGGCACCTTGGTGGATTTTTCTTGTGTGTAAATTACAGTGGGGAATTAATAAGGTATTTTTGAATGCTGTATCTGTGTCTAAGGGGTTACTTATTGCATGGAAGGAATAATTTATTAAATAAAATCATAGAATATTGCAACTAAAAAGAACCTTACTGATTATTAATTTTTTTATTTCATATATGAGGAAATTAAAGCCCAGAGAGTTTATTACTTCCTTAAAGCCATGTAATACATTCTTAATGCTAGAAAAAAAATGAATGCAGCTTTCAAAAGTTCTGTATTTCCCAGGAATGTATTATTGAATGCTCACTATGTCTTTTGGTTAGTGATATTATATGAAATTTATAAATTTTCAATTCTTCAGTCCTGGAAAATCATATCTTCATTTTTGAGAGAAATTTTGCTGAGTCGTTGAATTTTCTTGTCTTGGAAAAGACTGGAAAATACAGTCTGCACATAGTGGGGAAAATTGCAATACTGTGATCATTACATTTATCCTGTTATTAAACTTTAAACAAATGAGAAATAATAGACCCTCTAGGCTTGAGTTTAAAGCACCCTGTCTTGTCTTTTCTTTTGGCTCTCTGTTGAATTTGTGTGACCATGGCTAGTGTTTGTCTGCATTATTTTGTGAATAACACATGCTGTGTAGGTGTACTTCACGAAGTCATGTTCTTATCAGTAAGAATGATGCTCATTACAGGCTGTGTTTGAGTTAAAAATGTTCAAAGGAAAGTATAAAACAACTGTAATATGTATCTGTCAATGGAAATGTGAGGGCCAAGAGGTTGTGAGGTAATTAGGTGACTAAGTGGATACAGCACTAGGCTGGACTAGAGTCAGAAATATGACCTCAGATATTTTTTAGTTGTATGATCCTGGGTAAGCCATTTAACCTGTCTGCCTCCGTTTCCTCATCTATAAAATGAGGATAATAAAGTACCTACCTCCCAGAGTTGTTGTGAGGATGAAATGAAACATTTGTAAAGTTCTTGCTGTGGTTCCTAGTACATAGTAGGCAATTAATAAATACTTGTTCTTTTCATCCACTCCTTTCCCCTTCTAATTAAATTAGCAAAATTACTGCTTCAAAAGAGCTTTGCTGGAAATAGTGAATCTGCAAACTGGAAGGGACCTTGAAGACTACTTTGTGCCATTATTTGTTTAAATTTTTGTCAATATTTTTTGTCGAGCGTCTTTTACCCTTTCTCAAATGAAGTATCCGAGTTACTGGGAAACTCAGATACTCCTAATTGAATACTTTAAAATTTTTGGCAATTTAATTTTATCATGTTCTCAATTTATATAAAAATATTTTCTGTATTTCAGTATAATAAGCCTAGTGAAACTGTCATTCCTGAATCTGTAGATGGTCTGCAGGACAATCTGGATGTGGTAGTGTCTTTGGCAGAAAGACATTATTATAACTGTGACTTCAAAATGTGCTACAAGCTGACTTCAGTGTAAGTATCTACAGCCATTTCAAGCCATTTGTTTTGTTAAGGCCCTTTCTTTGGCTTCCTTCATTTGGTCATTTATTTAGTGAATCTTCACTACATAGCACTCTCCTGAAATATGAAGGAATACGTTCAGATATGTGGATGTTATTTAAACTTTAAATAGATTGGGTCAGTACTTTAGTTCTGCTGATTTAAAATATTAGTACTTCATAATCATATTCATATTTCTCAAATACCCAGATTTTTTCATTAATTGTTCTTCCCATGTTTGCCCTAATCATAGAAACTATTTAGTGAAATTAATTGTTTGGACCTAGAATTAAACTACAAATAAGTATAGTCACCCTAGTATGACTTGATAATATGTTAATGATAATTTGTTAAAATGGGTGTTTTATTCTACATCTGGGATAGTAATACATAGTACTTTGATTTTCAGAGTAATGGAAAAAGATCCTTTCCATGCAAATTGTTTACCTGTGCACATAGGGACTCTTGTGGAACTGAATAAAGCAAATGGTAAGAACTTTGTTTTTAAACTAAAGTGATAATTAAAGTTGCATAAGGTTTTATAGTGTGGGAGGGGGAAGAAAAGAGAGTTTTATAATCTATTAGTCTTTTAAAGTCATAAGATTTCCTTAAATCCTAAAACTCAGTCATGTAAACAAACCTGTAGGTAACTGAGTGTTTTGGTGGCAAGAAATATAATAGGGAAAAATGAAGAAAATGGTATTATAAATTAAAAATAGCTTAAATTTTTTAAAAAGCAAAGAATATTTAAAATAGAATAGTTAATTGAAGAAAAAAATGGTCAATTTGTCTTTAGTACAACTGTGTTTCAGCATGCTGGATGGAATACTTTGTTCCTGATTTTCCTTCTTCCAGTCATAGAGAGGTCATAAAGACCTCATTTCAAAAATACAATCATATCTGAGTTAGAAGGGACCTCAGGTTATCTTAGTTCAACCAATATCTGAGCAGGAATATTCTTTGTAACATCTCAAACATCCAGCCTCTACCTGAAGAATTCCAGTAATAGTAATATTTATTTTTTATTTTTTTCCCAATTACATATAAAAATACTTTTTAACATTCTTTTTCTAGAATTTTGAATTCCAAATTCTCTCACTTTCTCCTCCCTTCCTTCCTCCCTGACATGGCAAACAGTTTGATAAAGGTTATACATATGCAATCATGCAACATGTTTCTGTATTAAGTTCTAAAGGAAAATACAGACAAAAAACAGTAAAAAATAGTATGCTTTGATCTGCATTCAGACTCTTCTTTCTCTAGAGGTGATTAACATTTTTCATCTTAAGTCCTTTGGAATTGTCTTGGATCATTGTATTGATGAGAATAAGTTATTCACAGTTACTCATCATATAATATTGCTGTTATTATGTACCGTGTTCTGGTTTTGCTCATTCAAGTAAAGTCTTTCCAGGTTTTTCCAGAAAGTATTCTACTCATAGCACATCTTACAGCCAGTAATATTACATCACAATCATGTATCACAACTTGTTTAGCTGTTCCCCAATCAGTGGGCATCTTCTCAGTTTCCTGTTCTTGCCACCACAGAAAAAGCTATAAATACTTTTGTAATGTAGGTCCTTTTCCTTTTTTTTAATCTCTTTGGGATACAGACCTGGGAAGGTATTGCTGGATTAAAGAGTATGCAAAGTTGATTGCTCTTTGGGCGTAATTCCAGATTGCTCTGCAGAATGGTTGTATCAGTTCTCAATTCCACAGACAGTGCTTTAAGTGGCATGGTTTTTCCCAAATCCCATCCCACATTTATCACTTTTCTCTTCTGTAATATTAGCCAATCTAATAGTTGTGGGATGGTATCTCAAAGTTGGTTTATTTGTATTTCTCTAATCAATAGTGATTTAGAGTATTTTTTCAAATGACTGTGGAGAGTTTTGATTTCTTCTTCTGAAAACTGCCTATTCATAGTCCTTTGACCATTAATCAATGTGAGAATGACTTCTCGTCTTATAAATTCAACTCAGTTTTGTCTGTGTTTGAGAAATGAAACCTTTATCAGAGAAACTTGCTATAAATTTTTTCCTATTTTCTGTTTTCCTTCTAATTTTGGCTGCATTGGTTTTGTTAGTGCAAAATCTTTTTAATTTTATGGAATCAGTATTATCCATTTTATATTCCATAATGCTGTCTCTTTTAGTCATAAATTCTTCCTTATAGATCTGATGAGTAAACTATTCCATGCTGCCCTAATTTGTTCATGGTTTCTGCCAAGATGCTTTCTAGTTTTCCCAGAACTGTTTTTGTCAGATAGCAACTTCTTTTCATGAAAGCTGGTATCTTTGGGTTTATCAAACATTAGATTAATATGGTCATTGTTTACTGTTTTGTGTACTCAAATCAATTCCACTGATCCACCACTGTCTCTTAGCCAGTACCAAATTGTTTTGTTGATTACTACTTTGTAATACAATTTGAGATCTGATACAGCTAGGCCACCTTACTTCACTTTTTTTTTTTCATTAGTTTTTCATTAGTTATCTTAGCCTTTTCTTCTTCCAGATGAATTTTGTAAATTATTTTTTCTAGCTCCATAAAATAATTTTTTGGTAGTTTGATTGGTATGACATGAAATAAATTAATTTAGGTACAGTTGTCATTTTTATTTCATTTTATCGGCCAGCCATGAGCAATTGATATTTTTCCAGTTCAGATCTGACTTTATTGGTAAGAAGGCAGTTTTATAATTGTGTTCATACAGTTTCTGGGTTTGTCTTGGTAGGTAGCGACTCGCAAGTATTTTATATTGTTTACAATTATTTTAAATGAAATTTCTATCTCTTGCTGCTGGTCTTAGTTGGTAATATATAGAAATGCTGATGATTTACATTGAGTTTATTTTATATCCTGCAACTTTGCTTAAGTTGTTAATTATTTCAGCTAGTGTTAGAGTTGATTCTCTAGGAGTCTTCAAGTATATCATCATATCATCTGGAGTGAGTGATAGTTTTGTTTCCTCATTGTGAATTGTAATTCTATTTCTTCTCTTATTGCTATAGTTAACATTCCTACCGAATAAAGTGATGATAGTAGGCATCCTTTCTTGATTCCTGATCTTATGTTGAGGGCTTTTAGCTTTTCCCTGTTATGAATAATGTTTGCTGATGGCTTTAGATAAACACTATTTATAATTTTCAGGAAAGCTCAATTTATTTCTGTGCTTTCTATTGCTTTTAATAGAAATGTTGTATTTTATCAGAAGCTTTTTTCATCTTTTGCGACAATCGTGATTTCTGTTGGTTTTGTTATTGATATATTCAATTACACTGATAGTTTTACTAATACTGAACCAGCTCTGTATCCCTGGTATAAATCCCACCTAGTCATATTATTTGATATTTTTGATAATTGCTGTAATCTTCTTACTAGTATTGTATTTAAAATTTTTTGCATCAGTATTTATTAGGGAAATTGAGCTAAAGTGTCTTTCTCTGTTTTTCCTTTCCCAGGTTTACATATCAGCATCATATTTGTTTCATAGAAGGAATTAGCTAGGACTTCTTTTCCTGTTTTTCCATATTGTTTATATGGTATTTGAATTAATTCTTGTTTACATGTTAGAGTTCACTTGTGAATCTATCTGGTCCTGAGCACTTTTTCTTTAAAGAACTCATTGATGACTTGTTCAGTTTCAGTTTCTAAGATGGAGTGTTTAAGTATTCTGTTTCCTATTCTGTTAATCTGGGCAATCTGTAATTTGTAAATATTCTCCCATTTTACTTAGGTTGTCAGATTTATTGGCATATAATTGGGCAAAATAGCTCTAAATAATTGCTTTGGTTTCATCTTAACTGGTGGTGATTTCATCTTTTTCACTTTTGGTACTGGTAATTTAGTTTTCGTATTTTTAAAAAATTCAAATTAACCAACAAAAATTCTATTTTATTTTGTTGTTGTTTATAAAACCAGCTCCTAGTTTTATTTGTGGTTTCAATGGTTTTTTTACTTTCAGTTTGATTACTCTGTTCTTTGATTTTTCAGGATTTCCAATTTGGTGTTTAATTAAGAATTTATAATTTATTCTTTTTCTGGTTTGTTTTTTAGTTGAGTGCCCAATTCATTTATCTTCTCTTTTTCTATCTTACTGATGTAAGCATTTAGAGATATAAACATTCCCCTAAGTGATGCTTTGTAAACAATTTAACCTAATTTAGTCCCTTATGATTTCTTTTTCCTGTTTACCTTTTTGTGCTTCTCTTGAGTCTTGTATTTAAAAATCAGATTATCTATTCAGCTTTGGTCTTTTTGTCAGGAATATTTAAAAAGTCCTTTATTTCATTAAATATACATTCCTCTCTCCCCTTTTCTTCCCCCCTCCTCCCGAAGGATTATAATCAGTTTTGTTTGGTTGTAATCCTATTTCTTTTACCCTCTGGAATATCGTTTTCCAAAATCTTTGAATCTTTAATGTCGAAGCTACTAAATTCTGTATTATCCTGACTGGTTCTGCAATATTTGAATTCTTTCAGTCTGCTTGCAATATTTTCTCCTTGACCTGGCAGCTCTGAAATTTGGCTATTATATTCCTGAGAGTTTTCATTTTGGCATTTTTTTTAGGAGGTAATCAGTAAATTCTTTCTATTTCTATTTTACCCTCTGGTTCTAGGATATTAGGGCACATTTCCTTAGATAATTTTTTGCAATATTATTTCTAGGCTCTTTTTTTGATCATGGCTTTCATGTAGTTTAGTAATTTCTTAATTATCTCTCCTCAATCTATTTTTCAGATCAGTTGTTTTTCCAGTGTTATATATTTCACATTTTCTTCTATTTTTTCATTATTTTGATTTTGTTTTATTGTTGATATCTCAATCATTAATTTCTACTTGCCCAATTCTAATTTTTAAGGAATTATTTTCTTCAGTGAACTTTGTGCCTCCTTTTTCTTTTGGCCAATTTCCTTTTTAAGGAGTTGTTTTCTTCAGTGAATTTTGTACAGCTTTTTCCATTTTTTTGTTCTTCCTTTTCCAAGCTGTTGACTATTTGTCATAATTCTCTTGCATCACTCTTATTTCTTTTCCCACTTTTTCTCTACATATCTCCTATTTGGTTTTTTTTAATCCTTTTTGAACTCTTCCACAAATTCTTTTTGGGCTTGTGTACAGTTCACATTTTTCTTTCAGGGTTTGCTTATAACTGTTTTGACATTGATGTCCTTTTCTGACTTTGTATTGTCTCCCTGATAACTTTCTATGGTCAGGTTCTTTTTTTGTTGTTGTTGTTGTTGTTTACTCATTTTTCCAGCCTTGGACTCTGCTCCTGGGCTAGAGGGGACTCTGTCCCAAACTTCAGATTTTTCATGCTGCTATTTTCAGAGCTAATTCTGGGATTGGTAAGTTTTCAGTTCTGTCAAGGTAGTATGATGTAAGCAGAGGTGTGGTCAGTACTCTGGTCTCTGACAACCACAAGTACTCTTTTCCACCCTAGAACTGTGATTAAGGTCCCCACTCCCCTTCAGCTTTGAGCTGTAGTGTGCTAGTGTTCCTCCTGCCCTGGGACCATGACCCAGATGCCTGTATGAGGAATGCAACAATTCCGCACCTAGCACCAGCAAAATATGTGTCCCATAATATCTTTCTGACCAGGTGTTTGACACCCTTACCACCTATGGAGTGAGAGCTCTGGAAGTTTTCCACTGATTCAGTTGCCCCCCCAAAGCCTATGCTAGTTTTATGGGGCTCAGCCTGCTACTAGTTTGCTGGTACTCCACCTGCATTGGCTTATACAGCATTCTTGCCCCAGTGAGACAAACCTTTCTTGTTGAACTTTTAAGATTTCTTAGTCTGGATAATTTTTTCATCGTATCCTTTTGTTGGTTCTGCCACTCAAATTCATTTTGAGGCATTATTTTAAAATTGTGTGGAGGGGAATTTAGAAGAGGTTAGGTTTGTCCCTGCCTTTCCTCTATCATCTTGAAACTTACTACCTAAAGCAATCCATTTCACTTTTAGACAGCCCTAATTTCTAGGATATTTTTTCTCATATTCAGAATTATCCCCCTAAAACTTTTACTCATTCTGTTATTACCTTTGGGGCAAAAAAAAAATTAGTACATTTTTATATGACATTGCTTTAAGTATCTGAAAATAAGTTTACGTTTTCCCTAAGTCTTATTTTCTCTAGGTGTCAGTAAGCACTTATATGGTGGTGTTTCAATACCCTTCATGATATATTCCCATTTGTTGGTTCCCTTCCTCAGATATAGCTTTCAGATCTGAATACAGTTCTAGACATAGTCTGAAGAGGGAAGAATTCAGTGTTATCACATACTCGACTACATTCAATACTGTGTTTATGTTAATACAGCTTAAAATCATGTTGGTTTTTGTCTGTTCTATCACATTGACTTCTGTTAAGCTTGCAGACCCCTAAAAATATTTGGATCTTTTTTGAATGAACTCAGGGAATTGTGTCATTGAAAGAGCAGTGAAATTGGGAAATAGAGTAATGGATAGACACCTCAACTTTGCTGCTTACTGCCTTTGTGATCTTAGGCATGTTATTTGACCTATATGGATCTAAGTATTCTCACCTGTAACATGAAGGAGTCGGACTAAATGACCTGAGGTCCATTCTAGTTCGAACAGCCTGATTCTCTTTTCTGTAGCCATACTTCCTCCACATCATTAGCATTCGGTTGAGTTTCTGGCCCCACATATAAGACTTGACATTTATTTATCCTTTTTTAATTGCATTTTTATGTAGCTCAGATTCATCATTCTAGTATCTCAAAATCTTACTCAATCGTGCGTCAGTAATGAAAACTCAAGACATTGAAGCTTTTTCCCTTATAGCTTTGCAAACTTGAGAAGTCCTCCAGTTATATAACTTCATTCAAATCACTAATAAAAAGGCTGAACAGAACAGAGTCAGGGACCTAGACTGACATTGAACCATGAATCATTACTCTTTAGACCCTGTGAGCCAAACTATTTAGAGAACACCAAACTGTCCTGTCATCTCTAGCCCAGGTCTCTCCATCATTTCCAGAAGAAGATTGTGGAATACTCTCTTAAATGACTTTTAAAAACCTAGTTTATAACATTCCCGTGATGTGCCACATAAGTGATTGATATGAGCCCCAACTTGGGAGTGGAAAAATGTTGGTGTTGTTTCTATTTTTCCTGAGAATGGCTTAAAGTAAAAGTTAACACTGCCTGTTTTTAATTGGAAATCATAAGAGGAAATACTTAACATTATTTCTATATTTATGCCTGAGAATTTATAGAAGTATAAGTTAACTGTGGCTGTGGTGTTTTATTGGAAATAATGAACTATTTATAACTATTTGGCTAAAATTGTCCATTTTTGCAGTTGGGGAAATTTATGTTTTATCAATATATATGTTGTATCTACAATCCAGAAATAATCCACAGATGATATTTGATTTTAGACTGGTGCACTAAGATGTATTTTTAAATAGGTCACCTAGGTGGCATTGTACATAGAGTGCCTTACTTTGACACTTAATATCTCTAGTGACTTAACAACTCTGAGTTTCAATTTCATTATCTGTAAGTTGGGGATACTAATAAAATCTGCCAGAAGCCTATGGGTGCCTAAGAAAAGAGACAGCTGCCAGCCAGCACCAGCCTTGCCACTCTTCGGTGTAGCCCTAGACAGAGAGACAGCTTCCAGAGGCCAGACCACAATGTGCTTCAGTGTAGCTATGGGGAAATCCAAAAATACTCCTCCAGACTTCAGTATATCCCAGTATATACCACCACTAGGACCCCAGCTTAGCATCAGGTAAACTGCCAGGGCCTCCAGCCACTAGTACAAGAAGCCTGAGACAGTGCCCCTTTTACCCTAGACACAGAGCTCAAATTTTTTTAAAAAAGGAATAAAGCTTCTCAAAAAATGAGCAAAAGACAACCAAAAATAATCTCACCATAGAAAGTTATTATGGTGACTGGGAAGACCAAGACACAAACTGAAAAGAGGACAACAATGTCCTAAAACATCTGGGCAAAACCCCAAAGAAAAATGGGCAGTAGTCTCAATCCCAGAAGGAACTCAGGGAATAGCTCAGAAAGGAGATTAAAAACAAAAAAGAGGCAGGAAAAATGGGAAAAAGAAATGAGTGTGAGGCAAGAGAATTATGAAAAAAGAGTCAACAGTTTAGAAAACTGCTTAAAAAGTACAGTCAGTCAAATGGAAAAAGAATTACAAAAGTCCACCGAAGAAAACAACTCCTTAAATAGTTCGAGAGAGGGGTGGAGGAAAAACTAGGAAGAGAAAACAGAGAGATGCAAGAAAAGCAGGTCAACACCTTGCTAAAGGAGACCTAAAAAAATGCTGAAGAAAATAACACTTTGAAAAATAGGCTAACTCAATTGGCAAAAGAGGTTCAAAAAGCCAATGAGGAGAAGAATGCTTTCAAAAGCAGAATTAGCCAAGTGGAAAAAGAGGTGCAAAAGCTCA
>CM053771.1:403152148-403229550 GCA_028658325.1 Potorous gilbertii | reverse complement strand
ACAAATGGGGAGAAAATTTAGAACCCAAAATTTTGTGAAAATGAATGTAAAAAAAGTTAAATAAATTAAAAATAAAAAAAGTAATAAAAAAATAGACTCAGTGGAAAAAGAGGTCCAAAAAACCAGTGAGGAGAAGCAGGCTTTAAAAAGCAGAATTAGCCAAATGAAAAAGGAGGTTCAAAAGCTCACTGAACAAAATAATTCTTTAAAAATGAGAGTGGAGTTCAGGGAAACTAATGACTATACAATAGACCAAGAAATTATATAAAAAAAACCCAAAAGATTGAAAAAATAGAAAGTAATGTGAAACCTCTCATTGGAAAAACAACTGACCTGGAAAATAGACCCAGCAGAGACAATTTAAAAATTATGAGCCTACCAGAAAGCCATGGTCAAAAAAAGAGTCTAGATATTATCTTTCATGAAATTATCAAGGAAACCTGCCTGATATTCTAGAACCAGAGGGCAAAATAAATATTGAATGAATCCACTGATCACCTCCTGAAAGAGACCCGAAGAAAGAAACTCCTAGGAATATTGTGGCTAAATTTCAGAGTTCCTGGGTCATAGAGGAAATATTGCAAGCAGCTAGAAAGAAACAATTCGAATAGTGTGAAAATATAATCAGGATAACATAGAATCTGGCAGCTTCTACATTAAGGGATCAAAGGGCTTGGAATAGGCTATTCCAGAAGCAAAAGAACTGGGATTAAAACCAAGAATCGCCTATCCGGCAAAACCAAGTATAATACTTCAAGAGAAAAACATGGTCATTCATTGATATAGAGGACTTTCACGCATTCATGATGAAAAGACCAGAGCTGAATAGAAAATTTGACTTTCAAACACAAGAATCAAGAGAAGCATGGAAAAGTAAACAGGAAAGAGAAATTATAAAGGATTTTCTGAAGGTCAACTGTTTACATTCCTACATGGAAACACAATATTTGTAACTCTTGAGACTTTTCTCAGTATTTAGGTAGGTGGAGGGATTGTACACACATATACACATATATAGACAGAGTACAGTTGAGTTGAATCAGAAGAGAAGATGTCCATAAAAAAATAAATTAAAATTAAGGGCTGAGAGAAGAAAATATTGAGAGGAGAAAGAAATGGAATGGGGCACACTATCGCTCGTAAAAGAGATAAGAAAAATCTTTTCAGTGGAGGAGAAAAGGGAGGAGGTGAGTGGGGAAAAATGAAGCTTACTTTCTTCACATATGGCTTAAGGAGGAAATAACATGCTCACTAAATTTGGTATGAAAATCTGTCTTACACTACAGGAAAGTAGGGGAAAAGGGGACAAGTGGAGTGAGGAGGATGATAGAAGGGAGGGCAAATGGAAAGAAACAGGGTAGGATAGAGGGCAATATAGTTAGTCTTATACAACATGACTATTATGGAAGTCTTTTGCAAAACAATATATATATATAGCCTGTATTGAATTGCTTGCCTTCTCAGTGGGGATAGGTAGGGAGGGACAGAAGTTGGAATTCAAAGTATGAGAAACAAATAGTGGGAATTATTATTGCATATAACTGGAAAATAAGAAATACAGCTAGTGGGCTGTAGAAATTTCTCTTGCCCTACAAGAAAAGAGAGAAGATGGGATAAGGGAAGGGAGGAGTATGATAGAAGGGAGGGCACATTGAGGGAAGGGGGTAATCAGAATGCAAGGTGTTATGGGGTGGGGAGAGGGGGGAGGTGGGGAGAAAAATTGGAACTCAAAATTTTGTGGAAATGAATGCCCAAATCCAAAAATAAATAAAACTAAAAAAAAATGGTCAAAGGATATGAACAGGCAGTTTTCCAATGAAGAAATCAAAGATATCTATAGGCATCTGAAGAAGTGCTCCGAATCATTTTTGACTAAAGAAATACAAATTAAAACAACTCTTAAATACCACCTCACACCAATTACATTGGCTAATATGGCAAAAAAGAAAAATGATACATGTTGGAGATGATATGGGAAAACTGGAACACTCATGCATTGTTGGTACAGTTGTAAACTGATCCAACCATTCTGGAAAGCAATTTGGAACTATGCCCGAAAGGCAACCAAACTGTGCATACATTTTGATCCAACTATACCACTACTAGGTCTGTTCCAAAGAGATGATAAAAAAGATGAAGGGATCCATATATGCAAAGATATTTATGGCAGTCCTATTTGTTGTGCAAGATATTGGAAACTGGGGGAATGCCCACCAATTGAGGAGTGACCGAATAAACTCTGATATGTGAATGTAATGGAATACTATTGTGCAAAAGATATGATAAATAGCCAGATTTCAGAAAACCCTGGAAAGACTTGTACAGACTGATGCCAAGTGAAATGAGCAGAACCAGGAAAACATTTTACGCAGTATCAGCAAAACTGTGTGATGACCAGCTGTGAAGGACTCGGCTCTTCCTCAGCAACACAGTGATCCAAGACAGGTACAAAGGACGTAAGAAGGAAAATTCTGTCCACAGCCAGACGTCCACAACTGATGGACTCCGAATACAGACCAAAGCATATTTCTTTCACTTACTTTATTCTTTCTTGTGTTTTTGTTTCCTTTTGACCTTTTTCTTCCACAACTGTGATGAATATGGAAATATGTTTTACATGATAAAACATGTATACACTATATCATACTGCCTGTCATTTTCGGAAGAGGGGTGGGGCGGAAGGGAGAAAAAGTTGGAACTCAGAATCCTGTAAAAATAATGCTAAAACTTTTCTTGATATGTAATTAGGGGAAAAAAGTAAAATACTATTTAAAGAAATAATAGTATTAAAATCTATCAAATGAAATAGCATTTAAATTGCTTTGCAAACGTTTAAGAGTTATGTCAGTCATTATTATATTTTCCATGTAATCTAAATTTGTTATTACAAAAAGAATATGTATGAAATTCTAGGACAAAATAGTTCACCGTGAAATAATCTTTGATTTCATGTCATCAAGCTTGAAGGTTCATATTTATGAATATGATCCATAATCAGTCAGTGTTTATTAAGTACCTTCTACCTTCCAAGCATTGTGATAGGTCCTGAGGATTCTTGCGTGAATGAAACAATCTAAATTAATGCCTTTTATTTTTTTTTTTATTTGTTTTATCCAGAACAGCAGCCTTGCTTAGTAACTTAATAACATTTAAGTTAACTTCAACATAAAGTGTCATGGCACATTTTCAATCCTTTAATCCAAGTCCCTCTCAAGATTCTTTGTTTGGTCTTGCTTTTTCTCATCTGGTAATAATTAGTTCTTTTGGGTCTGCAGTTTTTTGCTTTGTATTTTGTAAAAGAATTTTCATGTTGCTTCTGTTCCTTATACTTTTCCATTTTAACTTGGATAATTGTAATCCATTATTATCACAGTGGGTTTAACCTTCTCCCCTATTATTGGATATTTTAGTTGCTTCTACTTTTATGTAATTGCTGTGAACATTTTTGAACAAATAACCCTTTGTTTTCATGACACTATCAGGCTGTATTTCCAACAGTGGAATCTGAGGTGAAAGGATATCATTATTTTAGTAACTTTTACTTTGTGTTACTATTTTCTCCAAAAAGATTCTAGGAGACTTTTATAAAATGATTATTAACAGATTGTTTGCCACTTTTGGAAATTGTTCATGTCCCTTGACCATTTATGTATTGTGCATTAGAAATAAAACCATTATGAACTATTATTTTATAATAGTTTTTATGTATTTTGGACCACAAGTTTTTAATCTGTAACATTTGCAATTAATATTTTTTCCCAATCTATTCTCTTTTTTAGAAATGAGTGCCTTTTAATTGAGAAACTTTGTAATAACCCATTAAGCATAGTAAATTAGCTTGAATGTGTCCTTTACTATTTTCTTTAGGCAGTGATTATTTTATCCTTTTTACAAACTGTCTTGAAGGAATTTCTACATTTCATAGGTAAATGCAGAGCATAACTAGAAGGATTGAGACTTTCTACTTTACTAAAGTAGAGTTTTGTTTCCCATAAAAAAAGATGTATCTTATTTGTACAAATATGGGCCATGCTTCTCTTCTTAACTTCCTTTAAAAAAAAAAAAACCCTAAGTTCTTTGATTGGCTTTTGTCTTTCCTATCTGTTTACTCTTGTGGCAGGAGCTAGGGATTGAATTTGGAATTTTCATACTAAACTTTTCTTGGCACAGTGTTTGAAATATAGTAAGTGCTTAACAAATGCTTTGTGGATTGGTTTTTCTCTGCCCATATTCTGGTCTTTTAATTTACCATGATGAATTGCTACAATCATCAAGTCTTGGGGCCCTTCCTCTCCACCTAGGGTGAAGCAATTCCAGCCTGCAAGTAAATCTACCTTCCTACCCTCAAATCATCCAACTTTATCTTTTTAATAAGGTATTTAATTATTTGTAATTATTTATGATTCTAAACTTACGTAACTTTTCTTTTTAATGAGATCTTATTTTAGAGAATGGCCTGTATTTGTACCAATATGGTATTTTAATATGAAGTATGTTTAATGATAAGAGGGAAAATACTTAAAATATATTAATATTTGACATGAATAATTTTCTTTTTTTTCTATACAGAGCTTTTCTATCTCTCTCATAAATTGGTGGATTTATACCCTAGTAATCCTGTAAGTTATTTATGTGTGTCTACAATTTTTACACTTGAAATATACTTAAATTTTATAGCACAGTTAGAAAAGCTTAAATTCATAATTGAACAAGTGGTAATTCTTTTGGAATAAAGATTTGAGCAAAATTCTCTCATTTCCTAACTACTCATTGGCTTTAAATTAAACCTTTAGAAACTGTATTAACTGCTTTGAAAGTAAACCAGTCCTCAGAAGTGCAACGTAGCGTACTAAAACAACAACTTACCGATTAGAAACCTCAGATGGCTAATGCAGCTTCCAAAATGGCAGGGAGAAGAAAAAGGATTTTCAAATACAGGAGCTGTGTGATCACTATGTGTCAGGAACCAGAAGTCAGAGTTCCAGAAAAAGGTAATGCAGGAAGCAGACAACCTCAGGACAGAGTCATGGTTGGAATCAGTAGAGAAGTAAATCAGATTAGAATTAGAATCCCAATGCCAGGATCACAAGTTGAAAGAAGGTTCAAAACAGGGAAGGTAAGAGTGCAAGTCTTGATGCCATTACAATATAGGTTGATGTCAAAACAGTGAAGTCTTTAGGCTCTCTCCTTTTTCTATAGAGAGAATATGATGATGCCTGAGGTGGGCCAGACTAGGAAGGAAATGTGGATTATTCTGCTTTCCTTTTGTCAAAACTTCATACCTGGCAAACAGATTCTGATATAGAAATTTCTAATTTAGAAATGGGATGTAACTTTAGTGCCAAAAAATGATTCAAATTGTGCTTGTAATGAATTGTTTAGATTTGTATTGTAGATGTGTTCTATCTTTGGTAATGGTTAATTTTGAATTTATTTAGGTATCTTGGTTTGCAGTAGGATGTTATTATTTAATGGTTGGACACAAAAATGAACATGCCAGAAGATATCTCAGGTATGTGTCTATGTTCATATCTACTCATGTCAAAGTTGAGAGGTGTACCTATTTTTTATTTAAATTTTTGTTGTTTTATTTTAAACTTAGTGTTTACACTTTTAAACACTTGATGTTTAAACTTTTATTTCAAACTTAAACTTACATGTAAACTTAAGCTAATACATAGAGCAGAACAAAAAAAAATTGGTACAAAACTGAATCTCCATCTGATGCCACTTTCTCTTTTAAAGTATGTAATTTATAATTGTTAAGTCAAAACTCTCCTGCTTTTCTGTTCTTCATTCTGAAGTTCCAGTCTCTTTGCATTTTAAAAAATGTTACAATGATCCCATTTTTTTTTTACATTACTATTATTAACTTGCCTCTTCCTTCTGCAGTCTGGAGGATTGTAATGGATAAACAGTATGTGGCTTTCTGCATCTTGTTCTGTCACATCAAGAGATGGGTAATGTGCTTCATCATATAGGCTCTCTTGGGGCCATTGCACTGATCATCATGTTCATCAGAGTTAGGGTATTTCAGTTATTTTTCTTTACAAGTTTTTGTCTTTACGTAAATTGTTTTCCCAGTCCTGCTCACATTCAATCTGTGTGAAGCCACACTCCCCAGGATTCTCTGAAATAGTGTCTTTCATAATGTCTTAAGGTATGATAACATTGCCCCAGTTTGCTCAGCCCACTGTTCTAAGAGGTCTCCCTTCCCCCAATATATTCTTCAGAATTAGGAAGTTTATTTTACACATGACTGTTCCCTCCCCAAAATTATCTTCCATCTTAACCCTCCCCTCTCTATCCCCATTTGATTCCCTGTTGAGTTTGATTTATTTGTACACCAAACTACTTGTGTGTTCAGTCTTCATCTGATGCCTACTTTCTTCTTCTTCCTCCATATTTACATATTCTTCTCATTTATTACAATTACAAGAAGTAGAAAGTTTAAACTCTTCTTATTTTCTACACTATTGTGTTCTACCTCTTTTTACACTTCTTTTTCTTCTCTTAAAACCTTTAAAACAGAACCAGTCCACCCCTAGGATCTCATTTTCTCGTATTAACTTCGTCAGTACCCTTTGAAGATATTAAAGTTCCAATGAGACATCTGTTTCTTTTCTTGCAATTATAATATTATTATATCATCCTTCTAATTCCTCAAATAAATTTACCTTTCTAGGCTTTTCTGGACTCTTGTGTTTTGATTTTAAAGTTCATGTTCAGGTCTGGTTTTGTCATCAGAAGTGCTTAAAAGTCTTCTATTGCATTAAAAGCCCATTTTCGCCTTGTAGGATCATGTAAAAAAAAGCTGTAAAAGCTTTGCTGAGTGGTTATAAGCCTATATTACATTCAGTTCTCACTTATTGTAAGTGGACATTTTACAGACATCCTCCTCCCTTCTGGAATCCTGCTCTGCCCCTCTACAGTTCTATGGCCCTGAAAGCCCAGAGCAGCTTCAGTGCTTGAAGAGAAAGACCTCTAGCACAGGGTTACACCAGCGTTGCTGCTAGTGAGCCAAAGCCAGCACGTCCAGGAGTCAATTTGGTGTAATATGAATTATGTAATGACAGAACTGTCTATATCTTTTGCCTTTTCAAATATTGTGTTCTTTAGGGTTTTTGTTGTTATTGTTAAAGCTGTCAGGTCTTGTGTTATAACTGACTGTGACTTATCATTACTTGAGCTTTGGATTTTAATATTCCTGGGATTTTTCCTTTTGGAGCATCTGTCAGGAGGTGTTTTAGATTCTATCTTTATTTTGCCCCCTGGTTCCAATAAAGCTAGGCAGTTGTCATTCATGATTTCTTGAAATATCATTCATGATTTCTTGAAATATAGTTTGTTTATTTTAAATCTTGTCTTTAGAAGAATTCATTGATTTCTTACGTTATCTCTTCTTGTTTTAAGGAATTTCATTTTCAGTATCAGATACTTTTTTTTTTAACAGTTTTTGATTTTGTTCTAATAGGCCTTCCTTTTCCAGGACTCATTGATTTCTATTTGATCTGTTCTAGTTTTCATGGATTCCATTCTTTGGGTAAGATTTACCACTTTGTCCTCTAACTACTTATGCTCCTGCCAATATGTTCTCCAGAGGTTTTATTTTTTCTTTTATCTCTTCTTCATTTCTTCTAGGTATTCCTGTAGTCCTTATGGGAAATTCTTTTTTTCTTTCAGTCTCTGTTTGCAGTTGTTTGGAATTAGGTTTGCTGTAATTTTTTGTGATGAATGAGACTTTCTTTAATTTACGAATTCTTGAAGCTTTAGTTTTTTAACTGGGGCTTTGTAACAGGACCAAGCTTTGTTCACCTTGCTACACTTTTGTTTTGGATAGTCTGCCCAGCTTGGTCTTGCTCTAGCTTCTACTTCCTGGTGATTAGCCACACTGGATCTTTGAGTTTCAGAGATATCTAGGGCCCCTCCCTGGCATCTCAGAAGAGAATCATTTAGCTTAGTCTTCCCCAGTCTGAGTGCTACAGTCCTATGCTGGTGCTACATACTAAATTTCTGCAGGCTTCCAAGGTCCTAGGGAAACCTACTCTTACTGCCTGGAGACACGGGGCCTTGGAGGCTACTGCTGTTCTATCTCTGATTACACTGACACTAGCCCTGTTGGTGGAACTCCTTTTCTACAGCCCAAAGGCTCTCTCTAAATCTTATCACAGCTCAGGGGTGGAAGATAATTGCTGCAGTTTCACATCAGATCCTTAAATCATTATTCAATCTAATTCAGACTCAAAGAGTTTTGCTGGAGAAGGTTTGTGGGAAATAGATGGCCTGCCTCACTTTCAAGCAACTACCTTGGCTATAAATCTCTCCATAGGTACCTTTTCAAGGAAAGCATTTATTGCTAAATCTTTCTTAATGCAGTTAAGTACTCAAAGAGCAATTTGAAAGAATGAAAACTTAATTCAGCAGTTATTGAAATCTTCTTAGCACAGTGCCTGCACACTGTGAAGGATTAAAAAACAGAAATGACACGATCCATCCTCTTAAGGATCTTTCATGGAAGCTTTTGGGCTGTGTCTGGCCCTATGATGTCATTAATATATGGAATAACCAATCCGTTGAAACTACTTCCACCAGTGCAGCCTAGCTAGAACGTACAATCTTAGTGTTAGTTAGTGTGTTTGTCCTTCGTTGCTGAAGAAGACCATGCTATCAAAGAAATAATGACATGACTTGCACTTGACTTTGTTTTGAGTGAGGGAGGTCTGCAGGTCACCAGCCTCACTTCTCCAGAGCCATCTGAATCCAGAAACCTGATATTCATCAGGATGACTGGAGATGACCCAGGATGAGGCAATTGGGGTTAAGTGACTTGCCCAAGGTCACACAGCTAGTGAGTGTTAAGTGTCTGAATGAGATTTGAACTCAGGTCCTCCTGACTCCTGCACTGGTACTCTATCCACTGTACCACCTTGCTGCCCCAATGTACAGTCTTAGAGAGTGCCAGAAATACTGAGAGATTTAAGCAACTTCACATAGCTTCTGTGTGTTAGATGCAGATCTTGAGCCCAAGTTTTCCTGACCCCAAGACTAACTCATCCATTGTGCTGTGCTGCATAGATTAAAAAACAATACTATGAACCAGTATTGGACATTCTGCCATTTGTATGCAAATAGGGTATTAAACCACTTGTAACAGGACACATACACTGAGTTGTCAGCTTTACCTCTTCTGCTTCAGCACCCAACCTCCAAACCTTAAGAGTTATCTTTGACTCTTTTCAAAATTCACAGCCTCCCACGAGTCCATTTGATTGCCATTGATTCTTTTCCACAGTATGCAGTGACTTCTCTCATTTTTGCTCCATTTCTACCACCCTATTTCAAGATCTACGATTGACATCTGCTCTTGGACTAACACATCCTAATTAGTCTCTCAGTCTTCTTGCTTCTCCCCTCAAAAGTGCAACCTTCACATGTCACCTAATTAACTTCCCTAACAAATGCTTTGATTCTAGCATGTCTCTGCTCAAAATCTCGCAGTAGTTTTTTTCTCCATTGCTTACTAAATAAAATTCACATTCCTTATTATGACTGGTAAGGCACTCTACGTTCCTACTGTGTCCTACTTTTCTAACTTATTTCACATCCCTTCTCTTCTCCTGGAAGCAGCTAATTGGCATAATGTATGTATAAAGAGAGAGTTGTTTGGACTTAGAGATAGAAGGACTAGATTTTTAATTCCAGTTGTATGACCCTGACAGTCATTTAACCTTTTGGAACCTTAATTTTCTCACTTGTAAAATGAGGATTGTTACGATGAAATGTGTCAACGTATGTAAAGTTCTTTGCAAAATCTTAAAGCTCTGCATAAATGCCAAGTTATTATTCATCCACTTTCTCTTCTGAGCAAACTGAACTAATCACTGTTTCTCATTCTCTTTCTCTCTCAAGTCTCCATGCTTTTTCCCCATTCCTGTAATGTAATACACTCACCATAACAACCCTCTGCTCAGAATCCATGTTGAGTTCCTTCCATTTCTTGGCCCAATTCAGATTCTTCCTCAACACATGAAGTCTTCCTTTCATCCCATCCAACTAGAACTAACCTCTTTTCTTCAGATTTCCAAGAAAATTTTGAGCTATTACTTGTACCCTAAATATATTCTACATTGCAGTATTTATTTGTGCCCATGCAAAAGTTTCCATCCTTGTCCATTTGAAGTCATAAGCTCCTTCAGGACAAGGACTGTCTTGTTTTATTTTCGTGTACCCATTGCTTGGTACAAACATTGCGTAAAGTAGGTGCTTATTCATAATAATAATTAATAGTAAGTGATTATTGAATTGGATTAAACACTACTGGTCCTTCGTACTATATGGGTTCTCCTTATAAACTAAGTTGTTAAGATTAAAGGTGAAATATGTGGTTAGCTTTGGCATCCATGGTATATACCATATAACCAACCAAAATAAATGGATAGGCTATGAAAACATATGGATTATACAAAGAAACATTGTTCAAAGAATGTGTTCAGCATTGCCTATCTCCCCCCACCTTTCTATCTGTCCCATATCTACCTCCCCCAAAACAGAAGTTATTAAATCAGACAGTCGATCAGTAAACTCTTATTAAGTGCCTACCATGTGCTAGGCACTATGTTAACACTGGTGATACAAAATGAAGCATAAGATAATCCCTGCCCTCAGGGAATTTATAATCTTATGGGTCTGGTGTTCATTAATCTAAAATGGTTTAATTGTGGTTTTACCTTGAAACAAGGATGAATTAAAATCATAGAACGGGTTCATGAAAGGGTATCCTCATTAGTTATTTCATCTAATCTTTTCCATTGCATGAATCTTAGTGATAGCCATCCCTGACAAATGGTTATCCAGTGACAGAGGACTTGCTGTACTCCTTGAGGCAGTCCATTCACTTTCTCTTAACTCTACCCCTGTTATATAAGGGTAAATATGGGAAAAGAGGTAGAGGGACATAATGAATAGAACACTGGCCTTAGAGCTAGGAAGACCTGAGTTCAAGTCCCGCTTCTAAGAAGTACTGGCTCAGTGACCCTGGGCAAGTCATGTAACATTTTAGTCCACTAAAAAACATTGTAAGATTTTGCATAAAAGATGTAAACCTGTATTGGTAGAGGAAATTCCTCACCAGAAACTCACATAAGTGAAATCACAGGTCTGGTCCCTCTCCCTAGTCTACATATATGGGCTACATCAAAAAGTGTATATATAACTTACTGTTCATGTATATGAAATGTACGTAGATGTAATGTGTGTGTTCATATACATATGTGTTTATTTAGATATACTTACATTCCTATATTCTAGCTTTTACTGAGGCAGACTTTATCTCCAGTATAAGGAAAATCTTCCCGCTAGAGCAGCCCAAAAATAGAATTTATGATATATCAAGACTTTTTAATCCTATATTTCTTTGAGTTAGTAAACTATATGCATGAGCTGTGCAGCATTCTGGAATGGAAAAAACTGAAAAAATAAAAATGTATGACATTCCTTCCAAGATACTTTTGTATCTTTTCTGATCTATAAAATAAGGGATTGGATTCCATGACTTCCCAGGCCCTTTCCAGCTTTAGATCTCTGATCCTCTCATTCTGTGGAATAGGCCCACATTCCCTGTAGTCCCTATTTCTGTGGTGCTACATGCCCAGTATTCCCCCTTGTCACTCATCTTTAGTAGGGCCTTCTTTTTACCAATGGCCTACAGTTTCTAGAGAGTTCTTTATAATATGTAGTCCAGGTGAGTCTCTTAGTGATAACTTCCACTTGAGTATACTTTGATCTGCTCTTTCTCCCAGTCCAGCCCTGACAGTTAACCTGCTCTTTGTTTATAGGGAATGAAACAGGTGGAACAAGTACATAGTGATGGCTCAACAAAAGGCAGTATTCAAACACTGATTTGTTTGTGCTCATCTCTGCTTTTGGCACAATTCTGTGCTTTAGCTTTAAAATCATGATGATGCATTTAAAGGTTGTACTTCTCCCTGCAGATTTAAAAAATGGCATTTTCTGAGTTTGTACCTACATGTTTCTTTTCTTCCAAAGAAATCTCAATTTAAGGTTATGACCTAAGAAGTCAAAAGTTATACAATGGAAAGTACTGACTCTTATAACAAAGGACCTGTACTCACTTTCCACTTGTTCTTACTAGCATTATGATCTTAGATATATCACTTAACTTAGTTTCCTCATCTGTAAAGTAAGGAGGTTGAGTTAGGTGATCTCTTGAGTTCCTTTCCAGCTTAAAGTCTAAGAATTCTATGAACCTGTTTTTGAGGGTGGCCTCTGTTTGGATTAATAAAACTTTTCATA
The DNA here is from genome assembly GCA_028658325.1 of Potorous gilbertii. NCBI lineage: Eukaryota > Metazoa > Chordata > Mammalia > Diprotodontia > Potoroidae > Potorous > Potorous gilbertii. The sequence goes on along the minus strand of CM053771.1, from coordinate 403,217,238 downwards.
GTAATAGGAATAGAACAGACTTAATTGGAATAAAAGAAAAACCACAAAAATTTTTTTAAAATAGTTCATATATATAATAGGTATCATATCTTGCCTTCCCAATGCATAGGGGAGGGAGAGAAGTTAGAACTAAATATAAAAATGTTTTAAATTAAACTTTTGAAAGATCAATCTGAATATATTAGTGAATGTGTTCAAGAATTTCTTTAAAAAAACAAACTTATTAGTACATTCAGTGTGCAGTAGTACAATACCATGAAATAAATGCTACCATTTTAACATGTAGGAACACTTGAAAGTTCATTGTGTCCTAAAACTGGAATTCTTAAAAATTTTGGCAGTTGAAATATTCTCCAATAATCATATTTTAATTTATTTAGTTAAATTTTCTCATTTTAAAAGAAGATAAATCCAAAACAAATGAAACTCAAGTAAATGAGTTTTTTTTTTCTCTTCCATTAATTGCTTCTTTGGTATGGGCTCTTAATCTAGGGTCTGCAAACTTGCTTTTATAAAATTATTTTGAAAAACTATTTCAGTATTTCATTTTCATTCCTTTTTACCTTAAAAGGAGGCACAATCCTTATATTTTTTGCATTTAAAAACATTCTAGGAGGGGAACTTATAGCCTCCATCATTGCTGAAAGAGTTCATGACACAGAAGAGGTTAAGAACTACAGGTATAAAAGAACTTTAATTATCAGCTTTTGTTTTTATTGTTGTCTCATGTTAATAGGCTAGTAGGGTGCTCTAGTGAGCCTGCAGTTGGGAATTCAAATCTGGCCTTAGACACTTACTAATTGTATGACTCTGGGCAAGTCACTTACCATGTTTACGTCAGTTTCCTCATCTGTGAAATGAGCTGAAAAAGGAAATAGCAAACCACTCTGGTATCTTTGCCAAGAAAACAAGGAACCACAACTCATGTTAGCAGTGGCACCTAAGCTGTTTTAAAAAGGAAATAATTTCAAGTTGAAAATGTAGGGAGATAACATTCCTGCCTTAATGAAGGCATAGAAGGCAAAGCGATGTTAGAATAAGCTCTGGGAAGAACTGATAATACAGAAGGGGAAATAAGATGACCAAAAGCTGTAGAGGTAGACCTTAAGTGGCTGGTTGAAGAGTTTTTATTTTATTCCATAAGTAATGAGGAGTTTTGAGGTCTTTGACCAGTTATCACTGAGTTGATAAATTTGTACTAATTTAATGAATTTATTTTAGCAAAGCCACAACCCTTGAAAGAACCTATGGACCTGCATGGATAGCATATGGGCATTCATTTGCAGTTGAGAGTGAGCATGATCAAGCAATGGCGGCTTACTTCACAGCAGCACAGCTGATGAAAGGGTATGTGACAAGCAAACTGAGCAGTTTAATGAAGAAATGAAATATTTTTCTTACAGGACTCCATGTTGTTGTTTAGGTATGAAACTATTACATAGTTGCTTGGGATCTATAAGATAAACCCCAGTGGAATGAAAAGAGTAGATGATTAGGGAAATTTCAAGAGCTTAGAATTTGGCAGGCATCTCTGCAGCTGTGATGTAGGAGAACATGCAGTAGATTTAGAATTGGAGGACCTCAGTTCCCCACTAGTTGTTGCTCAATCCCTCTGGCAGGGAGTGACCTGGCCTTTGTTTCCTCATCTGTAATGAGGAAAGGTTTGGTTCCATGATCTCTGAGGTTCCTTTGAAGTACTACACACAATTCCAGTATCTTTCCTCCTATAAGAAATAGTGAGCAAGAACAGGAAGGATTCACTTATCCACTTTCATTGATATGTTCCCAAGCAAGGGAACAATGGAATATTTAGGACAGGGAGAAGGGAATAAGTTTAATTTTTAGCCATATTGAGTTTGAGGTGCAGGGACGATGTTTAAGCAGAAATGTCTGACAAATAGTTGGAGATTTGGGACTGAAAGAAGCTCAAGTGTTCAGGGTTCAGGAAAAAAGTGTGAAAGTAATGAACATAGAAGTGATAAAGTCATAAAATTGCTGAGAGAATGTAGAATGAGCAAAGAAGGGATCATGAGATGGCACTTAAAGAAAGAGCACACAACTGCCATACTGAAGATGAAACTTACACTATGAGAAGGTCAGAAATGTCTGGGTGGAAAAGAATTATAAGCTCTTTTAAGAAATTGGGAAAATAAGGAGAGAGGTGGACATTAGCTGGAGAAGGAAGGACTCTACAGAAAAAGGGAAGATAGGACTACTTAATGAAGGAAACTTGAAAGATGAAGTTATAGATCAGCCATCTAGAGGAAGTGCAATATTCCAGAAATAGAAATGAACGTGGCTTGTTCAGAATGTCATAAGTTGAGTTACAGCCTAATCTTATAAATGTATTATACTAAGTAGTAATGGAAAATAAGATGAAATTTAGTAATTTTTGTATCTTAATGTAAGATAGTATGGGAGTCTGGTTCAGAAATTCTCAGGACTCATGTGAATAGATTTAAATTCCTAGTTACTGGTTTGGTATTTGAATTATTTTTTAGGAAAGGTCATACAAATGAATTTCTATTAGGTTGTTAAATTCAGTTGAATGTGTGATTTTAACATTGTTTTAGGTGTCACTTACCGATGCTGTATATTGGATTGGAATATGGTTTGACCAACAATTCAAAGTTGGCTGAAAGATTTTTCAGCCAGGCTCTAAGTATTGCACCTGAAGATCCTTTTGTCATGCATGAGGTTGGAGTAGTTGCATTTCAGAATGGAGAGTAAGTACATAAAGACAAAAACACTGAGTTCTTTCTCTGAATTCATCAAAACCCTGATTGAATAGAAATTAATTCAATTCTTCATTAAGTATAATCTTTGTTTTGCATTTCACTTTTAAAACAAAGGCAAAAAGCACGCTGGCAATCGCTCATTGAGTCTAAAAATAAGTGTTGGGGCCTCATATATGGTAGCCCAGTTGCATATATGTACCCTGGAAATACTGTTCAGTCATCATTGATGTTCAGAATATTGACCCAGTATTCAGAGTATTGACCCAGTGCATAACTTTCAGTCTCATCCAGGGTAACTCTGGTTATGTTAATTGTACGGTGTTTATGCACTGAACTGTGAATAATACATTTTAGAGAAATTTTTGGCTGAGACAAAGGATTCCTTTTCTGACTAACCCTTAGATGAACAAAAAACGCAGGTAATCAAAACACCATCATCTTTGACTATTCTAATTTATTATGATTTTACAATTATCTCTAATAACATAAATATCTTATAAGCTATTAAAAGAAAAATGTAACATTCTCAAATTTGTATTCACTAAATTTTCTCTTCAACATATATTTCTGATTTTCATTTTTTAAAAACATCGGTTTACATTTTTAAATTAAAAAAAGCATTTGGCTTTTAATCATATGTGTATTGATTACTTACTGCATTAATCCTATAATATCTTGAACTTGACAAAACCTAATACTGTAGTATTGATTGCCAGATATATTTATCTTTGGGCAGTTTAAATCAGATTTCTAACGAAGATACATTTTTACCTTCACGTTTTTGTACTGTTAATGGGAAATATTTATCAGCTATTTGTGCATGTAATTTATTTATTTGGAATTATTTACTTCCTTTTTTTTTCCTTTAGCTGGAAAACAGCTGAAAAATGGTTTCTTGATGCATTAGAAAAAATTAAGGCCATTGGAAATGAGGTATTTACTTAGTCAATTACCTAGTTACAAAAAAAAATCTGCAGAAAAGAGATACATTGTAGCAGTCTCTGCCCTCTAAAAGTTAATGTGATGATTGTCATTATTAAAAACTTATAAAATTGTTTGACCAGGCATGTGTTCAACTTATGTCCCTCTCACAACATTTAATAGTTTATACTGTCTGAATTACTGACCATTTAAGAGAGCAGGTATAGTTTTGTCTTTTGTGTTCCAGTCATTGGGAGCCTACTGAGTGAGGAAGCTTTGGCATTTCCAGTCCTGGTGTAATATCCTTCTGATTCAGAGGCCTTAAAATAACTGCATCTTTGGTTGAAGCGAGTTACTAACGGTGTCATTAGCTCTAAACTCAGCAGGTTCCATTTCTGAAGCAGACGAGTATTACTGAGTCTCAGACTTAGTATTGCTTTGAAGAGAGTGAAGCATTGCTATGATTTCAGAGGAGTATTACTGAGTCTCAGACTTAGTATTGCTTTGAAGAGAGTGAAGCATTGCTATGATTTCATACCTTTCTAATACAGCTTTAGAATTTTTAATATTTGAAATATTAAACCATATGCTGCTTTATGAAAGTACTGCTTTATGCATTTAGCTAGATACTTGGAATATGCATTTTAGGTTAGTTAAAGTCATATGCACTGCAGGAACAATTTAATAGAGTCATTTTTTTTTTTAAATAACAGTTTTTAGCCTTAGTTAACTTTCAGAATTAAGGATCATGCATGTTATTCATATTAGCCTTCCTGAACTGTTTCCCCCCTTTCATTCTTGCCCATTCTGTTTAATTCCACTTTGAGTTCCTTCTTCCCAATTGCATTACTGTCCCACTTGTCTACATCTTCTATTTTTTATTCTGGTTTTGAGACCATAGGCACAGGTCCTGTTCTGAGGTTACATTTCTTGATGTATAAACTTAAAATTTGTTTTGCATAAAGTGGCACAACAGTAAGGAGAAAACAGTGCCTAGTTTTTTGTTATTAAATTGGATTGTTAATATAAAATATAAATGAAAAGAACTTGAGTTTCCAGTATGCTTTAATTTAACATCTCATTATTGTATGGTATTAAATAGCAAGTATTGTATTATCTGTTATCTTAAATAGCTAAAAAAATATGAAGTAGTCATTTTAATGACAGATTGTTTTGTAGGTAACAGTTGACAAATGGGAACCTTTGTTGAACAACTTGGGCCATGTATGCAGAAAACTTAAGTAAGTGAAGTAGAATATTTTTAGGACACATTATGAATTAAATTTTATCTGTTTTCTGGATTATATACAATTTTTAATGTTTTTATTTTACATGAAGGTATCACTTATGTCTAGACCCTCAAATTACAACTGTAAAGTATACTATTAAGCATCTAGATCACATCAGAAACAGATATTTCTGTTGGTATTTTAACAACAAAGATATAACTTGGTAAAGACAGTGAACCATATATAATCAATTTTCTTTTTTACGAATTTTATTATAAACTTAATGACAAACTCATAAAATAAGGGGCAAAATCTTAGCCAAATCCCTTATCCTTTAACAAGGCAGAACCAAAGAAATTAACAGATAACAAACAATACTTTCATTTTGTGTTCCTTTTGAAGTCAATTTGAAATTATAACTTTTGGCCCTACTTGCTTTCCTTCCTTACAAAAAGTATATAGTTGTGTTTGTATGTGTATACAGTTATAGTTTTCTGATTTTATTTTGAATCACTTTATATAGATCTGGTAGTATAATATTTCATTACATCAGTATACCATAATTTAACCATTCTCTAATTTTTTAAGACATGGAGCTTGTTTACAGTTTTTTGCCATTACTAATGGGATAGCTAAGTATATTTTTGTACAGATTGTTCTTTATTTTTCCTTTTTATGATTTCTTTTTGGATAATAGTCTTTGCAGTGCAAATACTGAGACAAAAGGTTTGAGTATGTAATTCTTCTTGCATTATGCCAGGCTTATCATCTATGTATGAGAGTGCCTCTTCCTTGGCAGCCCTGCCCATATTAGATTTTATCTGTATGTGTTTGTAGATACAGATATTTGTCATTCTAGGAGGTAGGAGAAGATAAGCATCTTAAGGTTATTTTACTTGCTTTTTTTTTTTTTTTGCACTAGAGAGTTGACAGTCTTTTCATGTGATCATTAACCATTTCAGTTTCCTTCTTTGGAGAGGCAGCCTGACATAGTGGAGCTGGTTATTAATCTGGGCTTGGCATCAGGAAGACCTGGATTCAAGCTCCTCTCAAACACATGAAAGCTGTATGACAGAACAAATCACCACCTTCTCAGTGCTCTAGTTAGTCCAGTCCATGTTTCCTATTCCTGTTCCTATTAATTTCTTTGTAAAATATCTTTTTGAGTCTTTTGAACATTATTCCATTAGGAGAAGTAATAATGGCCTTCCATGTATGTGTCAGTTCCCTTAAGGGTTATTTATCTGATATGTTTATTCCAATTTTTTCCCCCAGTTTTTTTCCCTTAATTTTAGAGATTATGGATTTTTGTTAGACAAAAAAAAATTTATTTCTTTTGCCAAATAGAACTTAAAAGTTTTTTAAAATAATTTTTAAAAATGCTTTGTAACAACAAAGTTAAGAGTTTATATATGATGTGAGTTGTGGGTCTAAATCTTTGAGGGTTTTTTTGTGTGCAAGTTTTCTAGTAGTTTTTATTGAGTAGAAATTCTTTTTTGTAGTGTATTTTAGTATAGAACATTGGAATATAAACTTGCAGTACCTTTGGTGTTTTTCTGTAGTCACACAGCCAGCATACGTGAAAAGCAGTAGCTGAACCAACATCTTTATGATTCAAAAACTTTCTTTTCGCTTTACTATGTTGCTAGTACAAATTAAAAATAATGCTAGATACAAATAATATGCTATAAAGGTTTGAGGATAAATGAAAGAAAATACTTCTTTATATAGTAAGTGGTAAATGTGTGAAATTTATCTTAAGTTGAACAGGCCAAAAATACAAATTTTTTGAGGAGAACAGTGATAAACTGATGTATATATTTAGGTTATAACTCTAAGTGTGATATAGTTAAAGGAAATAATCAAACTGTTCAGTAAAAGGTCCACAATGACAGTGGCAAAGAAAATACTCTTCACGTTGAATGAACATATTGTGTGACATTTCTTCTGGAAATGTGTATTATTGGAACTTAGAAATAAAACTTGAGATTTTGGGCTTTTTAAAATGTATGCAATATTAACTTATTTTTATTTTTTACAGAAAGTATGAAGAGGCACTAGAGTATCATCGTCAAGCCTTAGTGTTGATTCCTCAGAATGCTTCTACATATTCTGCCATAGGTTATATACACAGCCTAATGGGCAACTTTGAAAGTGCAGTTGATTATTTTCACACGGTATATATTTAACTTATACCTTGCTAAAATTAAAATTAAACTACAAAAATCCTTTTTGCTAAGTTTGTTTTTTCTTTTTGCTATTTTAAAGTTGCAAAATTTAATTCCATAAATATATATTTAAGCACCTTTTATGTACAAGGCGTTATAGGGCATACAGAAATGAATAAGGCATTGTGGTAGTTTACAATCTGGTAAGGAAAATAAGACTGTACAAAAGGTAAACAAAGTGTTTTGAGAAATATAAAAAATAATTTTATTCAGATTGGGTCGAGTTGTGGGGGGGGAGGTGTTTGGAAACTAAGAAATCCTTCATGGGACTTAATGTTTGAATTTAATGTTGAAGGATTAATTGAATTTCATCAGACAGATTTTTCTCTTTGAAAGAGAAAATAATTTTATAAGATGTGTAACTGATTCAACTTAGGAACTGTTTTAAGCCTGTGTTTGAGATTTGAGATATAACTGATGATGGATTGATTTGCTTTTTGTCCTAAATGTTTATGTTATTGAGTTAATAAATGCAGGTGTAATGAAATTACTCTTCCATGTATTAAAAATGTATTTGTCTGCTGGAACATTTAAACCAGGCTGAGAATTGCATTAAAATATCTGTATGTATCTAATAACTGTAACAAAATACACAACCAACTAGCAGTATTTGATTGCATTTAATTCATGAAATTAAAAATGACATGGAAGAGAAATATGAACTTCACAGATAAAATGTGTGGATATTATTTATATCCATATGGTGTCTTAAAGGAAAATTTAACAAAGGCATCCTTTGATGCTGTCAGATACTTTTGTGGTTTTATGAAAACAACCAGCATTTTTAGATAATGGGTATAATATTTGCTCTTATTGCTTTAATTGACTATTCTTCATGAAAAGTGGGCTCTGTAGAGGTTTCCTTAAGTTGGAAAAATAAGACTTTTTATAAGTATTTCATAAATGTATTTCTTTTTCTATTAGTAAATATTCTGATCCCCTTTTTGACAGGCCCTTGGACTTAGGAGAGATGATACATTTTCCGTTACCATGCTTGGGCATTGCATTGAAATGTACATTGGTGATTCTGAAGCGTACATTGGTAAGATGCTAACTTCTCTTATTTGTATCATTCTTGATACCTCTTTTAACTGTGTAAAATGTGTAGATGGTCACTTTTGTTACCTACTTTTCCATTCTAAGGCTTTCGTTTTAATTCATTACTTCAGTGGCCTGTGGTGTTATTAGTAGGTTCTCTTGCTACACAATACCTCTCTCTAACTTAGTAGATAATCTTCGTAACTTGTTATGACCAAAAAACTTTCCACTTTAAGAACAATCTAGGAAAGAATCTATCCAAACTTATAATCTCCCTCAAGGAATTTACGTTGTATTAGAGAAACTATCTATATTGATATAAGTAAATATAAAAAGCTATTAAAGCTTTAAACTGCAATAAGCCTTCTTGGGACACTATATATAAAATAAATACAAGTTAATTTCTTAATAATTAGCATTTTATGACACAGTGATATCCTTTTAGGTTTATATACCATAATTTGTTCAACCACTTTCCAGTTGTTAGGCACCTGGGTTGTTTATAGCATTTTCTATTAAAAGCAATAACTGTTAAAAAATATTTTTATACAGACATTTCTCTAGTTTTATTTTCAGTAGCATCTTATCCCAGGAATGGAGTCACAAAGAAGCAGTATGGTGTAGTGGGTAGTAGTCTTGTGGGCAAATCACTTAACATTTTAGGATCCAGGCAACTCTCTAAGATTCAGTCACAGATGAGTTGCTGATTCCCAGGGAAATAACAGAATCATTAATCTAGAGTTAGAAGGGACCTCAGAGACAATTGTATAAATCAGTCCTCTGTGGGAAATTTGTCAATGGGAGACACGGCCCTAGTCCCATTTTTTATTACAGTTTCATCACAGTTCTTCATCGGTTTTTCCCATAATTTTTGTTACTAATTCATCCTCTCTTTTTTAGTCTTACTTTATCTACCAGTAAGCTACTGTATAACTGGTTCTAGTGTTTAATTATTTTGTTCCATTAAGCTTGTTTTATCTAATAGAAGATAAATTTTAATCTTTACAGATACATAATTTGAGGCTTAATCATCAAGACAAGTCGTTTTTTTTTTCAATTCCACTCAATATGTTTGACAGTTCTTTGTATTTAATTGATGTTTATTGGATTCTAAGATGTATAGTAACCCATTGGTATTGCTTTAAAGCTGCAAATTAATTTGTGAAATTATGATGGCCATGTTTTCTTTCTTGGCTCCATTTAGCCATGTACATTTCGTGCCTCTACAATTTTTTAATTCTTTATTTCTGTACAGTTGTCTTAGAATTTCCTTCTAAAGTTCTTGTGCAAATCTTGATAGATTAATATTCAGATGGATATATATATATATCTAGGTAGATAGATAGATGTATTTATCATTATTGTAAATAAAATCTTCTGTTTTAAAAGTTTTTATTTTTGTGCACTTCTATCACTTCTCAGTTAAAATTCTTCCTTATAATAAAAAAATTATTAATCTAAACAGATCAGCAGATTGGCCATGTCTAAAAGTGCATGTTTTGCTGTATACCTGCAGTCTTCCACCTCTCTGCCAAAAGGAGGGAGACATGCTTCATTATCAGTCTTCTAAAATACGATGAACACATTGAACTGATAAAAGTTCTTTTTTTCTTCTTCTATTGGTCACTGTACACACTGTTTTATTTCTGTTTACTTTATTCTTCATCCATTCATACAGATCATCTCAAGTTTCTCCAGATTCTTATTCATTATTTTGTGTGGAACAATAATTTTTTTAATCACAATTAGCTCATCACCCTATCAGTGGAGAGTTACTTTGCTTTCATTTCTTTGCTGTCACAAAAAGTATTGCTATAAATATTTCTGTATACATGGGATCTTCCCCTCTGCTTTTAATTTTGAGAAGCAGTAATGTCTCTCATTTCTTATTATTTTAAGTAAGAGTCAGCCTTGAAATCAGCAAGATTAGGGTCTCACTTCTGACACATGATGACTTTGTGATTCTCATAAATCACTTAACCTCTTAGTGCCCTAAACCAGTAGTGTCAAACTCAAATAGAAGTGGATCCCTGTAGACTTAGAAACTTAGAAAACCAACCACAGATTAGCATTATCTACATTTTATTATATTTTTAGTTTATGAAATATTTCCCAGTTACATTTCTTTCCCAGTTAAGTTTTAATCTGGTTCCGACTGCTCCCAGGAGTTTTGTGGGCTGCAAGTTTGATGTCTGTGCTCTAAGCAATTCTCTAAGACTATAAATTGCAGAGTAGATGCCAAAATGCATTGATAAAGGGTTTTTCTTCATCCAAAAGTTCCCAGTTCTAATGAAATCACAAGTCCAGTCCCCTATCCCTACAAGTGACAAGATGTAGACATAGTGGCAGTAATCACTTGAATTTTTTCTTTGTTTTTTAGGTACAGAGATCAAGGACAAATTGAGGTGTTATGACTTTGATGTACATACAATGAAGACACTGAAAAACATCATTTCACCTCCATGGGATTTCAGAGAATTTGATATAGAAAGACAGACTCTGGAAGAAACTGGGCTTATACCATTGGAAACATCACATCATTCAAGGAAGAACACAGATTCTAGGCCTCCATTGGAAGAAACCTTTGAAATCGAAATGAATGAAAGCGACATGATGTTAGAAACATCCATGTCAGACCATAGTACATGATTCAGAGCCCTAGTCAAAATTTCATTTTGTCCGAATATGTTAGTATTTTGTCACATCCTTTTCATGTTTGAAGAATTTGCTATTTTTTTATATGAATCCAAACTACATCTCTACATCTAGCAGCGGAGAACTAATGCCTGCCTTAAAAGACTGGATAGCACACCTTCACAACAAATGGTTTTCCAATTTTACTGATTATAAAATAAGTTACACATTATGGAATAAAGAAGGTAAACCATCTTATGTTTTTAAACAGTAATGAAACCCTTTGACTGCTATTAAAACTGTGATAAATACTAAGAAATTAATATGAAATTGTTTACAGTACATATCAAAATTAATTTAAAACAGCTAAAAGTTGTTATAGTGTTAAGGCTACCAGACTTATAGCCTACCAGTGAAGCACATTTTGTTATTTTAAAAAAGCCAAAAGAATTATGGGGAATCTTAGTGTAAAATTAGTATTTTGTTCTTTAAAATAAATAACTTCAAAGTAATCCATTGATCTTTTTAACTTCTGTGTTCTAGTACATAGGAGGCAAAATGTGTTTGATCTCATCTCATTTTTGCATATTAAATTGATGACCAAGTTTTTAAACTTTGTTAAATGTTAGGTTCTCTTGTTCTATTTTTAGCAGTTAGTTTGAGCATCTTTATTAGTTATATAATTTTAAGATTGTGAAAGATGAACTGGTAATTATTTTTAATGGTACATAATTTTAATGTTATGAATAGATGATATCTAGTTATATTATTGAAATTGATTTAGAAAGTATAGAGCAGCCTTCTTCTGGTATATAGCAAAAAGAAGTCTCCTAATTCTGTAAGTGTGGTTTATTTTGAAACTGAAACTGTGATCTTTTTTTTATTTTGTAGTTTAGTCACTTTAATTACCAAGAATAATTCCACTGTGAATTCACTGAAAAGATTTGTAATTTGTCAGGGAACCAAAAAGAGACTGCAATGCTTCAAATGTTAAACTTTACATATTACCCCTTTGGTAGTTCAAATATCATTGTATATATTTAGTTAAGTATTTTTTTTTTATTTCCCTTGTTCCTTTTTGACTCTGGGGTGGTTTTGATTTTTTTTTTTAAACTTAGTCATGTCCATTCCTACTTATGAAAAGATTATACACATAGATATATTGCCTGCTTGATGGTATTTCTAAGTCCACTGCCATTTTATTTTTTAAAAATTTCTACACTGTAATAACCAATAAGTTTATAGTGCATGTTAGTGTCATTGAGATAGCTGTTTTGGCTACCCCCACATCTACTCAAGTTCTCTCCCCTTATCAGCCACCTACCAGCTGTGTGATCTTGGGCACATCGTTTAACATTTTTGGGCCTTAAGTATCCTCAGATTTAAAATAAGGTGGTTAGACTTGGATGGCCTAAGACTCCTTTCCAGGTCTAAATCTGTGATCCCATGACCCTACAGAACCAAGAATGGTTTTGAGAAATCTTGTAAAATGACATTTGAACTTCCAGTGTGGTGCTTCCCTCTACTATTTTCCCATGGCAACTAACTCTTCTGTGACTTATAGTTTAAAAATTGCCAGTGTATTTTAGAAGATTTTAAAGTTATAGTCCCTTTCTTTTCCAGTTCTATTCAGCAAACTTTATTTTTGTTAAAGGTCCCCAGGTAATTTTCAGAATATGTAAGGTTTTTTAAAAAAATATTGATGGCACAGCTCCTTTCTCTGATCTAGATTGACATCTCCAAAAGAGTTCTTCTCCAAATTTACTTTTAGTTTACCAGAGATATGATTTCACTAACTTAGATTGAAAATCCCACTCATTTCAAAACAAGTTTTTCATCAGAAAATTTAAATTTCTTTTTAAAAATATTCAGAAGTCACAGAGTAGATAGACTCATTATAGTAGGAAGAGTTGGGACATTTTGGTTTCACGTACTTCCTCTGACATATGAATCTAGGCAAACTGCTTGATTTCTCAGTGTCTCTAACAACTCTCTAAAGCTGGAGTTGCTAACTCTGGACCCTAGGTTAAGGACCCAGACCTGTGGATAAGTTTCAGAGGGTCCATGAACTTGGTTGGGGAAAAAATTACTTATTTTCCCAACTTAAAATGAAATACAGCATTTCTTTCAGTTATTTAAAAACATTTTTCTGAAGAAGGATCCATGAACTTCACCAGACTGCAAAAGGAGTCCATAACACAAAAAAGTTAAGTACCCACATTCTGCAGGTTACACAGGAGTTGCCAAGCTCCATCAGTGGAGGGAATTTCCAAATTAAGTGTCCTTCACACCAATAAAAGAACGGAACTGAACCCTCCCTTCCCCTGACCAAAAAGTGAGGGCTTGCATTTTCTCTTTAATACATATAAATCTACATAGATTTATTTCTGAATTATTAAACTATGTCATATAAAGAAGTTAGTTTTATGTATCTGTCAGACTGCATTAAAGTTCACCATTGGTGGATATTTGATTTTAAGTAAGAGAGAATAATAGCCTACTAATCTGATTGCTAGATTACATAGATATTCCAGATTAATATCTTCACTCAGAGGTATACATTTTGATGCTCTAAAAATGTGCCAATATCCCTTATTGCAATACTTTTGTGATTTCACTAGTGTGTGCACACCTTATCTTAGATTATGTTTTAGTAGGTTTTATGAAATGCTGTGGCCAAAAATAGTCATCTGGTTGTCAAACATCTTATGTTGCCCACCTAGTCAGTGATATTCCTTTATAGCCCTACTTCAACTTTCAAGCAACCTCATGGTTTGGTCCTTAAATAATAGTTCTTGGCTAGTCGTAGTCTTTAAGTCTTTCTGACTTGGGAGGCCTTTGCAGAGTTAGTCTATTGGCACATCCTTTGAGAGCTCAGGGTCACCTTGAATAGCAGTGGGTCTTTAGAGTAGAACTCTAAACATTATTGTTGAATGTACAATACTGTCTACTCTTTTCTTTCTTCAATCTGTTCTACCTTTCTTTGTATACCTAGAAATAAATACAATCCTAGAGAACCTGTGATAACACCAAAAAATCTCTAAGTCTACAAAAGCTTCATACAGTACATATATCTTGTACATATTATGTGCTTAGTATTTGTTGAATTAATTTGAATTCTTTGGTATAAATCCCATCAAAGTTTTGTGAATGATTTTTTTCTAATTTAAGGAATTGCCAAATTAGTGTTTTGATTTCCAAAACTAGTAATGCTAAATTTGAATAGCTCTGGGAATTTTCCTCTTTGTGTACAAAAAAAAAAACCCCAATCCTAATTTACCATATACCCAGGACTTAAATTAAAACAATTGCAGTCCACCAGATTAAAAACAAGTAATTTAATAGAAAAAAAAGGGAAATGTCATGTTTTCATTCATATGAAATATTTTATAGCTCTTTACCAACCCTAAAAAAGGGCTACACCCTTTACCTGAAAAAGATTATGAGGTAATAAGATGTTCCACAGAAGTAAATTCTGCAAACAAAAGAAGCTTACCCCCTTTAATGCTAAAACTTTTTTTTTAATTTTAACTATTTTCAACCAAAAAATCAACTCAGTACATTAGTATCAACTATGTGCAAGGTGTAGTTCTAGTGAGTGAGATATGAAGATGGAAAACTACAGTCCCTTCCTCCAACGAGGTTATTATAGTTTAATGGGGTGAGGGTGGAGGGTTGCAATGTGTAAGTATGATGCAAGGTAGAGCTTAATGGGGCAAAGAAAAAGTACAAAGTGTTCCCAGGGAAATTCACGGGGAGAAGAAACAGTGAAAGTTTCATGGCAAAAGTGGCACCTGAGCTAGGCATGGAGGAAGAAAGGGATTTTAATAGATGATGATGATGATGATGATGATGGTGGTGATACCTAGCACTTACATAGGTGGAAGGGAAGGAATCTTTCTAAAATGTATTGTGTTCTTTTTAGCTAGCTTATTGAATGAACATTATTAAAGCTTTTTTTAATAACCTAGGGCCATCATCATAAACGTAGTGTTTAGGGCCATTTTTCTCTCTTCCTATGGTCCAAGTCTGTCATGTTTTTTGAGATTTGTTTCTACCCTTCCTTGCACTCAGACTGTTTCTTATTATTTTGCTTGCCTCCAGGTCTCTGCCCTATCCCCTTATAAGCAGTTGCAGAGAAATCATATAGTCAAATCTGGGATCATAAAAGGATTTGAGAGGTCATGCAGTTCAGCTGAACTCCTTGTAAAGATGAGAAAACCAAAGTCCAGGTGGGGCAAGGTGAGGTGGGGGGGTGGAGTTGGCAGGGAATAGATAGTTGGTGGAAGTTGCTTGTTAGAATTATTTCTGAAGCAAAATTCGTAATGAGCTCATAGTGAAGCGTTCCTTACTGATGAGTAATGTACATAAATGTTAAGGTATGTGGGCTGTGTGACTTATGTGTTGGCTGCACTCTTGGCTGTATTCCGGGGAGTTGAGATTGCTGGATTAATGACCTCCTAACCAAATGGAGTGCTGCCTTTAAGGTGACATAAATTTCCAGAAGTCAGTTCAAGCTTGTTATATTTCTCATCAATTGACAGTTAATGTCGAGGCTTATAATTTCAGATAGTAAACGAATAATTAAGAAAAGCAAATAGGACAATTTCTAAATTCATTAATTTTTCTTTCCATAGTTGCTTATTTTCCTAACAGTTTAGACAGATGCATATTTTTGCCAGAAATTTACCTTTAAAAGAATGTTAAAATTAGAGCAACTGCTTAATTTTCTTAAGGAAAAAAATGGAAATTTTTATGGTCACAGAAGTTGTTGCTGTTGAAATGGCAATAACATATGCCAGTTATACGTCTGGTAGAAACCATCAGCTTTTCTTTGGATAAGCATTTCTTTCTTGGGCACTTGTTTGGACAGAAATAAAAGACTGGGGTATGATGCAGCCCAAGGTGAAGGCATCCACATCTACAGTTGACACTTGGTCAGGAGTTAATATGACTTTGTCCTGGTCATGGAGATTTAAGGTATCAATATCAAGAAACATCTGACAGAACCAATTTAGTTTCCAGAAAACATCACCATCCTTTAAGCTCTTTTCCCTGAAGGAGGAAGATTCCTGCTGGTGCTCCTCTTTTAAAAATTCATTAAAATGTATATTAAATGGAAAGAAACTGTGATATCACAGGCATATTCAAATCATATATTAAGATTGGGGAAGAAGAGTTTGGTCTGTGAGGTCCAAAAAGAGTAAACTGTTTCATAATTATTAACATTATTAATAGCAAAAAAAAAAAAAAAAAAGCAGTTAAAAAGGCAATGTGATAAATGGAGAGGAAAGGACACTGGACTTAGTTTAAAGGCCTGAGTTCAAACCTCTTCTGTGACATTCAAAGGGTGTCCCCATACAAATGACTTCTTTCTTGAGTTTCCATTTGCCCCACTGTAAAATAGGGATGGATGAAAGCACTTTATAAGCCAGGAATCACAACACAAACATGAGTTACCATAACCAGGCTCTTATGTTTTTGGGGAATTGAGATTATGAAGATAAACTCTTTTGCTTTCCCAGCCATTGTGATTTCTCTACCACATTGTCTGACAGGACTTGCAAAAAAGTTCCTTGTCAAGAAGCAGAATTGTCTCATTTCTTTAGTGGATTTGTATGAAAACTGACAAGATTAAATATAACTTAGGAGAGAGTAAAGTATAAACTAGGCTTAAGAATAGCTGGCATGACATCATCAATAAGCACTTAATATACACTAAACATTGTACTTGGTTTCCAGAAATAAAGACAAAAACATTACCTGACCTCAAGGAGCTTAAATTACATTAGAGGAAACTTGTATGTATAGAGAAGTATGTGCAAAGTAAATATAGTAAATATATTAAGTCATAGGATCATAGATTTAGATCTAGAAGAGACCTTAGAAGCCATCAAATTGAGTCCCTTCATTTGACTGGTAAAGAAACTGAGGCATAGAGAGGTTTTAAATGATTCCCAGAATCATGTGGCTATTAAATGTGGGAGGCAGGAGTAGAGGAGAGTAGCACTGAGTCTAGCAATTTATCCACTCTGCCATCTTTGCACCCTGGCTTTCTTACAAACCCAGAATAAGCCTGACCTCCAGTTACAGGTTCAGTGACCTTGGTTTACATGGGCATGGCATCTCCCACTCTCAACCCTTTCCCCTCATTGTTTAAAAACATGCTTGTTTCCAAAGCATTTGATAAGCAGCAGCATGGATTCTGTCCTCACAATACTTCTGCACCTGTCATTTAAGAGAACCTGGGTTCAAATCCTGCCTCTGCTACTTGTATGACCTGGAGCAAGTTACTTGAATTAACTTCCCTGAGTTTCAGTTTACTCATTAGTAGAAATGAGGGAATTGGACCCAAAGACCCTTCTAGTTCTAGTTCTGTGATTCCCATCAAAAACTTGAGAATTTATCTTCTCATAATAATGAGGCAGTTAAATTAAATACATAACATTCACACTAAAAATATTTACTCCTAGCATAGACCTGGAAAGGACTCTAGAGATCATTTATTTCAGTCCTGTCGTATTACAGACAATGAAACATAACCAGCCAGAGAAGTAATGACTAGTTAAGGGCAGGTGCAAGACTTGTTCCTTGGTCTCTCCTCTATAGGCAGTGCAGGATTCTTGAAGTATTAACTTCTTTGAAAGGGTAGCCTGATGCATCTATTTTTTTTAGCTTTTTGCCAGATAAGACCAACAGTAAAGAAGAAAATGCTTTCACTGCTCACTTCTCTTTAGATAAAACAAGATTTCTAGATAAACATTTTGTGATTCTTCTCCATGAAGTGAGCATATTAGACCTTTGACCATTCAGAGCATTTGAAAACGTTTCTTTTTGAACTGTCAAATCACTTGTCCATCAGGTTAAGTTTGTATCCGGTAGGCGGAGAGCAGTTTTGTCCTTGCGATTTCATTTTTTATCAGTATTGAAATGATCAGAGAGGAGCTTTATCTTTTCAAGTTCATTCATATCGGTATTTAAATTACCATGCTCTTTAAAATCACCCACAAATATTTATTTACAATTTCACAAGAGAGGGCTAGGTTCTGTTAAGGAACACAAAGAGGTGTAAGATGAATGTCTACCCACACAGAGTGTACAATCTGAGGAAACAAAACACAACTAAAGTTAGTAATTGTACAGGAATGCCCTCCTCCTTCTCTGGCCCCTTATTCCTATGCATATTTTAATAGCTAACTCGTCCAGAAATCCGTCCATGGACCTTCCCAGGTGGTCATGGCTTTCCCCACTCCAGATCTCCTATAGTCCTTGATCTGTACCATTCCTGGGCTCTAACATGTTGTAATACTCATTATTTGTGTGTGTATCATCATCCTCTGATTCTAGGAGGTCAGTTTTCTAGGGGCAGTGCTGTTGGTATACAGTGTAGTAGAATGTATATACACATACATGCGAATGTACGTGTATGTACACACGTGCACAAATAGTATGGTGGAAGGAGCGCTGAACTGGAAACCTCTGCTTCTGGGTGGGTAATCCTGGACAGATTCCCCTCACCTCATCCCTAAAACTGAAATAATGCTTGTATTAAGGCTTGGTGTAAGGAAAGTGCTTTGTAAATAATAAAGCATTTTATAAATGGACGTTATCTCCCAAGCTCATGAATGTAACGCTTTGCTTGTAGATGGTCCTTGTTGGTTGAAATATTAAATTGCTCTAGGTGTTGTTGTTAAATACTCTTAGCCCTTTTCCTATCTGCAATAAAGGCATTCTGCTCTTACTTGGGCCGAGGTTGGTAGCCATTCTGTGTGCGAATGCAGCCATGAAATCTTTGTCATGCCACAGAGGGCAGAAAAATAAAGTTTTTCCTAGGCTTCGTTCTGCTGACCACATGGTGGCCCCGAGAGATAAGAACACACGGCGATGAGCGTTGCCCGCTCCCAAGATTCCTCCCCAGGAGTCACTCGCTCTCTAAGTGACTGACACCAGAACCGAGGTCCGGAACCTCTGAGCAGCCCGCCCCACACGGCGCCGAGGGTGGCGTTCGAAAAAGATCTCTTTAATCGGGGGGCCCTGAGACGCAGCTTGCGCCGTCACCCCGACAGCGCGCAGGACTCGGGACGTCCTAACAGCCCCGGAGCCTCGTGCCTGGGCCGATGGTCGGAGAAGGAAGTTCTCGGAGGTGCTCGGAGGCCGGTGCTGGAGACGCGATGACGTCATGCCACGGACGCCGTCAAAAACACTTTGAAAGTGACCTGCCTGTGCGGAGCATCTGAGGAGCTGCATGTGTACAAGAAAACTAAGGCAGCCACCTCGGCGTTTGCGGACGGCGTCACTGTGGCGGGCGGCACCCGAGCCCCCGGGGCTGCTGACGCTTATCTGCCTCGCCTTCCCCTCAGATGGGGTGGGGTGCGGTTAGAGCCCCCCTTCCAGGGAGAACACGGGCTCATCTTTAAGGACTTTGGATCGCACGCACCGACGCTCCGAATCTGACAAGCCCCAAGCTTCTCCGCAGGGCTATCTCCGGCCCCGCTGCCCCGGGGCCTTGCCACCCCCTTCCCCGCAGCCCTCGGGGCGAGGTCGCCGGGCGGGCCGCCCACGGCTCGGGAGACAGCACTGCAGATAGCGCGGGAACGTGCCTCCCGGGGCTCCGCGCAGGCGCACCGGCCCCGCCCCGCCCCTCCCTCTTCACTCGGCGGACAGCGGCTCCTCCGCGGTCTCGCGGGCCGCACCCCCTGACGCCGCCGTCCCCGGCCCAGCGTCGTCCGACCCCGGGCCTCTCTTTCCCGACGCGCCCCTCATCCCGCGGCTGCCCCGACTCATCCGTGTCCGCTCCTTCCCTCCACTACTAGGCAGAGGCGGACGGTCGCTCCGAAGCACGACTCGCAGGCGGGGCCGCGGGGCGGGGGGCGCGCGAGCGTAGGCGGACATCTCGCGAGTGTTCCTGACACTCCCCGAACGGGCGGGAGAAAGCCTGAGGCTGCGGCGGGTGCGTGATGCGGTCCGAGAAGGAGGCGGCCAGCGGGGCCGGGGGCTCTGGCGTCGGCGGAGCCGGGCGGGGATCGGGCGGCAAGGAGAAGCCGCCATTGCCGCCGCCGCCGCCGCCGCCCCCACCCCTGCCGCCGCCCCCGGCATCTTCCCGCGGAGGGGCAGCGATGGAGATCCAGTTCCGCCGCGAGTCTCCTCGGCGCGAAGCGGAGACGCCTCCGGCCGCCGTGTCGGCCTCGGGCTGTGGGGGTGGCGGCGGCGGCGGCGGCGGAGGAAGCGGCAGCAAGCCGCGGGAGGAGAAGAAAACGGTCCTGAGCAAGGTGGGGGGGGGCCGCCGGAGGGGGAGGGGCGGCGGGGGCGCGCGGCCGGGGCCGGCGGGGAAGGGTCTCGCGGTGGGAGGAAGGGAGGGCGCGGAGGCGCCGCCGGGAGGAGGGCGGAGGGAAGAAGGGACAGCGGGGGAGCTTTCAGGACCGGGGAGAGCGCCCCGAGCCCTGGGCGCCGGCGGCCGCGGGGGAGGGGCGCGGGCGCGGCGGGAGGAGGCCGGCCCGGAGAGGACGACGGGGGCCCCGGGCGGCTCATTCCTGCCTCCTCCCGTGCGTGATTTCGTTTCCTCCCCTGGGGCAAGGTGCGAGTCACCTCGGACGTTCTGACTGGTAATTTGTATTTAAAATGGAAGTGGAACGTCGTTCTCCGGTGCCCCGCACGGTAGAGAGCGTGGGCGGCGTGCCCGCCCCTCCCCAGCCGCGTTCAGCCCGCAGTTTAGTTAACTGCGCGGGGCTCCGGGGACGGACGGACGGACAAAGAGGGGAGCAGCTCCGCGGCCCCTAGGGGGCGGGCGGGTCCGTCCGCCTGACGTCACCGGAGCCCCGCCTCCTCCCAGAGTGTGGGCCGTGGCCTGAGAGCGCTGGGCCTACGCTCACGAGGTGAAGCAAAGCGTGCCAACCCTCGAAGCCTCGGCTCCGGCGTGTCCGGGTGTACCCCTCACCAGGCAGGGTGCCCCGAGCGGCCTGCTTCCTTGTCAGCCTGGAATCCCTGGCTGGGCCTCAATCTCGCCATCAGCAGACACACTTGGAATTAGGCAACTTCTCTTACTCTGATCACCTCCTGTTTTCCAATTTCATAATGTAATACAAATAAATGCATGTAGAGGGCAGAGGAGGACATTTTTTTGACAAAAGGTATTTTGGGGGGAAAAACACCTTTCAAAATAATCCTTAATTGATTCAAAGACCTTGGGCAGGTTACCTAACTCTCTGGGCCAAAGGTTCTTTGTCATTAAAGTAAAATTAGACAGCCTTAGAGTCACATATAATTCTAAGTCTATGGTGTATCCTGTAAAGGTCTTCTTGAGTTGAATGGAAAATGGATAACATTTTATATCTTCTTTCCAAACAAATGGAAAACCTAAATGACTAAGAGGACTGTTGAAAATTCAGTACTTAATATTTTTTGATTCAGTGATTTTTGTGTAAAATGTTTGTAGTTATGTCCAGTCTGTAGCTATTATGCATAAAAAAGATACATATGTCTATTACAGAGGCAATGTGGAATGTTGGACAGGGCCCTGAGCCTGAAGTCTGAAAAATTTTGTTTCAAGTCCTACCTCTAGTACCTAGGAGTTAGGTATCCTTGGACAAGTCTTTTAAACTCTTCCACTCCTTAGGCACAGATCTTTCAGGTATTTATGTACTCTATCCTGGCACAAGACCTTCTTTAACAATCTTTCTTTTCTGTAATGAAGAAAAGGTTATAGATAGAATTCATTTCTTAAGGAGACATCCGAACCTTACTAAACAATGATGAAATGTTTATTTAAGCAACATCATCAACAAATTTTGGAGACTAACAGCCTCTCTGTCTTTTATCTCCTAATATAGTCTTCATCCTTTCCTAAAATTTGTTATTTTTGATTAACTCATAATCTGGACCGGAACTGAGTCTATTTTATACAAGAATTGGAATGCAATTGGCACTTAAGAGAAGTAGTAAGTTTAATAACTTTTTTCCTTGTGTTTTTCAGGTAGTTATTCGTCGACTTCCTCCCAGTCTAACCAAGGAGCAACTGGAAGAACAGTTACATCCACTTCCTGCTCATGATTACTTTGAATTTTGTACAGCTGATCCCAGGTAAGGGGGACCTATTTTTCAACACAGAGAAGCCAAGAAGTATTGTCCAGTAATGAACAGTTACATAGAGAACAAAAATTTCTCCCCCTTCCTATAATCCCTTTCATATGTGTTCACAGTTCACTGTGCATATTTTCTGTACAAATTACCACTCTAAATTAGTAAATAATTTTTTTAAGCATGTGTTTCTTCATATATATCACTAGATAGCAATTTATTTCAGTTGTCCTGGAAAACATGGGAATGAATTCTTCTTCAGTAGTTGAATTTCTGATGACTATAAACAAAGGTGGAGTCGTGCTAAAATCATTTTTTCCCTTTTGGTGTTCCGAGTTCCCTCCTACTTTGTTGATGTTTCAAAAGTAAACTGTGACTAAATGGACATTAAATTTTCTCTGAAGGCAAATTAGAGAAAATTTATCTCTTACCTTCATTTTGGAACGAAAAGAATAGAGTTGTGTCCTTGACATCTAATTTTGTAACATTTTAGGTGAACTTTTTGTTTTATGAAACTTTTCATGTGACTGTTCCTCAGAAAGCTTTACAAATTTTCATTTTTTAATTTAAGAAAGAAACTTTAAAGTAGCAGATCTGTACGGACTTCTTTTCTAGTGACTCTCCAGAAGCAGCATGGTACACATTGTACAGTGTTTCCCACTTGGGGCCATCACAACTGATTAGGTGACCCTCACACCATTTTGTGACAAGAGAAACAGCAGTGGAATTTTGAATCATGTTGAATGGCCAAACCTAAAAAAGCAATCAGTAAGTTCCCATGTATGTAAGAACATAAGGCTCCATTGAACTCAGAATTCTTTTCTGACAGAAGCATCAAGGAAAGTCTGGGAAAGGGTGTGATTATTCTCCTGTGGATCATGTGCAAAAGCCAAGGGTTTGTTCTAAATATCTTAGATTCCCCTGGGAATTTGTCATAGCTCTTTCATATATTCATTTATCTTAACTCTTTTTAAATACTTTTGACTTCTCAGAAGTCAAGTTCCATAAATTTATTGCCCATTTTGTAAAGTAGGCTTCCTATTTATCTTATCTTACTGTTATTTTAACATCCTGGATTTTGTTGAACAAATCTGGGTTCACCATTTGTGAACAGCTGTCATCTTTACAGTCTGAAGATTTCTAGTCCCTTAAGCATTTTCTAATATAGTGTCTTTCATATCACCTTGAACCTTAATCATTTTAGTTGTATACTTTGGATATTTTCTTGTTTTATTGATTTATTTATTTGCGGTATGGCAGTGAGAACTGGTCATGTTACTCCAGATGAAGATTCAATATGGAATTAATTTTTTTTTAAGTATAGAATAATGTTTTGTTCCCAACTTACTGTCCATTTTTCTCTCTAGCACCTAGCAAATTGTATTGCTGTTAGTATTTATAATAAAGTATTACATTTATGCATTACACACTAATGTCTCCAATCTGGAAAATAAGTTCCAAAACAGTCCTTTGAGTATAAGAAATATCTCAACTGTGGCTTGTGTAGCCTATCATTTATTTTATCATTCTATATTTTTAAAACTAAGAACACTTAAAGGACTGTGATTTTGTGACTAAGCATTTTTCATTACCTTCTCCTAAATTAACAGCATTTTTTAATAATTGAATGTGACTATATTTTGTGACCTGAAATCTAAAGTCATGACACATTTGAGCTATCAGGACCCTAAACATCATCTAGTTCAGCCTCTTTATTTTCCAGATAAAGAAAACAAGCTCTGAAAGATTGAGTGATTTTGCCGAAGGTTAAAGTACCACTAGTCAAGAGGAAAGCTAGAGTCAAAACCAGAGCTTGCTTTTATCATGCTGTATCCAAATATTTGGTAGATTGACATTTGCACCAGTTTTTCAATCCATAATTAGGTTCACTATTCTGGGTCCCATCAGTGTGAAGAGGAATTTGTTAGATGAAATTAAGAGAAATGTTTCCAAGAGTTCATGAGAAAAATAAGAGTATAATTCAGAAACATGTAATTGTAATGTTTAATATTTCTTTTTCTAATATATACAAATACTTTTTCTCTAGAGAGAAGATCTTTAAATTTCACCAAGGAGATCTGAATGAGGAGATGTTCAAGATTATTATTGCCTTGAATCTTTTTTCTTACTTTTTGAGTATTGTACCCTAATTCATTATGCTATTATCTCTTCTTTTAGTCTTTATCCTCATCTTTACTCAAGAGCATACATTAATTTTCGAAATCCTGATGACATCCTTCTTTTTAGAGACCGTTTTGATGGCTATGTCTTCATTGATAGTAAAGGTCAGATCACTGACATTTTTAGATTTACTACAAACTTTGAGTTTATAAATGTTTTGCTGAAATAATTTTGATTTACAAGTATTTAATATGAGTAATTCTAATATCTTAGAGAATTGTTTCTAAAAAATACTTCTAGAAAAGGTTTTGTGTTATTATTCCATCCAGAATGTTGGGTAGTAATTTACATAAATTAGTGTTCTTGTGATTATGTGACAATACTAACCATGTCATCAAAAGTTTTATACGCTATGGTACTATCTGGCATTTATTTATCTATCCAACATTTTTATCTGGCATTATTCAAGAATGTGGCATTTCTCATAAGTGAGTTTTACAGATAATTGAAATGTAATTCCTTGAACAGTAAAAAAGAATTACAAACATTTTGTATATAAACCTTATAAAATGTACTGCATACTTTACTTTTTTTGTAAGCAGAGTATACTGGAAACAATTTTTTGTCTGTAATTAAGAGTCATCATAACAACCTACTCGGCTGTAATATAGTGAGAACTCTTGGTGCAGTTGAAGCATGTAGAGCTGTTTGCCTCTATGTAAAAAAAGAATACCATAATGTTATACTATTGAATTCTTGGTTCTACTCTTTATAGATTTTCTGTCTCTTACCTTGCTCTCAGGCCATTTCATATGTATATGTATGTCCCAGGTTTCCTTAAAGTGATGTATGAGTAGCTTGGAAACCATCTAAGAAGTAATAATAAATTATTTCCATACAATTTTCCCTTTTTGCTTAATTTTCTATTATTCAAGTAGGTGGTTAATTTTCCTCACAAATAGAGTTCCATGTTTTTAAAAGACATGTGATATAACGTAAAACATATCGTGATATTTGCTCCCTAAGGTCTGGAATATCCTGCTGTTGTAGAATTTGCTCCATTCCAAAAGATTTCCAAAAAGAAATTAAAGAAAAAAGATGCCAAAGCAGGGAGCATTGAAGAAGGTAATCTCTTTTAAAGAATGCTCAATTAAAAATAGACTCAGTTTTATCTGAAAGCATTTGTCAAGCTTCTGGGATATAATTTTTCATTCTTATTTACAGATCCAGAGTATAGGAAGTTTCTAGAAACCTATTGTGTTGAGGAGGAGAAAATAAGTGCCAATCCTGAAACTCTCTTGGGAGAGATTGAGGCAAAGACACGGGAGCTCATTGGTCTGTTTTGCTTGCTTTTTTTCCTTCCCCTTCTTCCATTTATATAGACTTTTTAGGTATATATTCGTTTTTCTTTTTTTAGGGAAATAAAAATATACTGTTGGATTGGAAGCGATTAAGCATACTCCCTCAGTGACTGTGAAAGGTTGTCAGCTTGTAAAAATCTTACAGTGTGGAAAATACATGACTTTTCAGATGGCAAATGGTAGAAAAAGTCATGAATGATTCCAAATGAGCATTTGTTTAGGCCTTTTGAACTTCCTATTCCTGGCAGGTTTTTTTTTTTCATGCAAGGAGAGAAATAGAATGTTTATGATGTGTTAAATCAGTGCTCTTTGAAAAGCGAGTAATCACAGTATCCTGTCACGGAAAAAAGTTTTTTAACTCAAAGTTGCTATTTTGCATTCTTTCAAGAGATGCATTGGTCAAACCTAGAAAATTAAGGAGTAGGATTAACTGTTACTAAAGATTCTGATTTATGTGCTTTTGCTTTTTTGCTATTGAAAGCTGACAGTGTTGGGGAATAAATAACTCTTGGTAGCATCCTCATTTAGAAAAAAAAGTACAAACTCTGAAGATAAGTTATTTGTCCTTTACTAGAAAGTTGAGGGGGGGAAGTTTACTTGAAATAGGGATTCTTAACTTTTTTTGTGTTGTGGACCCCCTTGGCAGTCTGAAACCTATGAACCTTTTCTCAAAATATTGTTTTAAAAATAATTGAAGGAAATGCTAAGTTTAATTAGAGGTTAATGGAAATAACGATATAATTGTTTTCCCATCCAGGTTCACATAACTTCTGTGATATCTTTCCAAAGACTCAATGAAAGGTCCTTGGACCCTAGGTTAAAAACCCCAGAGTCATGTGCATATAAAATCTAGGAACAATATGCTTCCAATTTTCAGACTTGCCATTTAAGCATGCATATATAGTTCTCTTGTATCTGAAGGTCTTAAAGTAACAATTATTTGTTATGAATGTTATATGTTAATGAGCTTTAAACCTAACAATGATATTTGTCTCTTTTCCATTAAAACAAGGGTGACTAAGAAATAGCATTCAGATCTTTCCCTTGGTGGTATAAATGATTATAATTTCGTTGTACTCTTACATTATCTTTTATCTTCCCACACAAACCTCTTTCAATTTAATTATAAAGTATTCCTCGATCTGCCTGCTGCGTGTTCAGCATTGTGCTGATCCAAGATGAATTCGCTACCAGTTTATACCAGAGTGAAGGGTAATTAATTAATGGCAAACAAGGACCCAACAAATGAAAGAAAAGCTTCTCGTCCCATACAGTAAAAATGAGTTTTGAGATTCAGGAGTTCTTATGTCATTTGCCCCATCCTTGTTATGAGGATCAAATGAGTTCTGAAAATGTTTTGTAAATCTTTAAAGTGCTGTGTAAATGCTACTGCTGGTGATGGTGGTTATTATTCTTTACAGTGATCCAGAATATCTTTACAGACTAAGAATAACTTCTTTAAAATGTTTCCTGTTTGGAAAAATCAGGAAGAAATGTAAATGTACAGCGTCATTTAATTTATGAGAAGTGATCAAAGGACTGGCATCATCTAAGAGTTCTGTCTTATGTTTAAATTTCATTTTTTTCTATTTCATTAATTTCCTTATGATTTGGGTAAAATTATCCCCAGTCTTGAAACTTAAAAGTAAAGAAAATCCTAAATGTAAACTCTTGCCTTCCATTCACTTGAAAATTCCTCTCTTTTGCCTCTCGGTTTCAGAATCAAAGGCTTTTCGCTCATTATATAGGTGGTCTTTTGTTCTAATTTGAACTTTTTCAGGAACTTGGCAGAATTGGTTTCAGGAATTGAGAAATATTAGGAAATCTAGATATTAATTGTGACACTAATTTTGTTAATTAATGTTAATGAAAATATTCAGATAATCTCCCATGTTAGAATAAAATATCAAAAGAAGTGAATAGAGGGAGGATTATTTGAGTAAATTGTGCAAATAAATATTTTAGGCTTTTTGGATGGAGATGTAATTGAAATAGAACTGTCTGTCTTTAAGTGTAAGTAAGAGGATTATCCCACATAATAAATTTGGGGGCTTGGAAATATAGAATAACATGAGTCACTGTCATGTATCGTACCCTTGTAATTGGCTTGTCTGCTCCTTTGTGTATATGAAAAATTCTAAAAGGAAAGCAAACATTATTTGTAAAGACTTTTTACTTTTCGTTTCTTCCTGCCTCTTAAAATAGTGCTTTAAGTGGGGTGGGTCAGGTAAAAGAGAATATAAGCTTTAATTCTTGATTCTTTTACCACTCTAGTGCTGCTCTGTGATACTTTTATTCCTTTTAAACCAGATCTCTACACCCAGATGCATGCTCAGAAAGCCATTAACTTCAATGACAATAATGTATAACTAATAGAACTGGACTATAAATAGTCTCCCTTCTGTTACCTTGTTTCTTCATATTTAAATATGGGATTTAATCTTAATGCAGATTGTTGTTCCTTTTCTTAAGGAATTTTTGTGACCAAGTGTGGAAAATGAGGATTAAATAGTAATGTCACTATAACCACATTGGGTAGCAGTTAAGTAGTAGTCAGTCTCCTTCCCGTGGGCAACAAAGAGCATAATCTCACAACTTGTATTTGTGCATTGCAACAGGAAAAAAAAGATCAGTGGCTAACATTGAGAAGAATTTGGCATGTAAGTCACAAAACAAAGCCATATGGGTTGATAGTCTTGGTCATTTTAGCCTGATAAACCAAATTCTGAAAAGACCTGGCCCAGTTTTGTGTCTCCCAATAGGTCCTGTCACTTTTTTCTAAATACGATGTAGCTCCGTACTGGCTAACTGGCTTGCTTGAGTGACTTTAGTCAACTTAATGCATACAGTAAGCCTACAACCCAAAACACTGAGGGTTTTTTCATGGGTTTATGGACTTCTGTAGCCCATTATGCCATAATGAAATTTCAGGAAGTTTCAATTCCCCATTTAAGATTTTTTTTAATGTGCACCTAATAAAGGAGTACCACTTTTCTAATAGTGATTATCCTGCTTAGCTAGGTGATCCAGTGAAGAGAGTGCTGAGTTTGGGGTCAGGAAGACTTGAGTTTGAATCCTGCCTCAGACACTTGTTAGCTTTGTGACCCTGAGCAAGTCACTTCTCTGGGCCTCAATTCTCTCATCTGTAAATTGACTCTAATAACAGTATCAACCTCACAGGACTGTTGTATGGGTCAAATGAGATATGTAAAGCATGCTGCAAATCTTAAAAGTGCTCTATAAATTCTGGTGGTTATTCCCCAAAAGATCCAAGGGATAATAGCTGAAAGATTTATATGCCAGAGTTGCTTTAGTTGACTCTGTTTGACTTTGGATCAATTTTGATCCTAGGAATACCTGGGAAGGGCCTGAACTGGATTGCTTTAGAAACATTTTCCATTTGGAGATTCCTGAGGCTATCCAGGAATAGAGTGGATCTAAACAATCTTCCGTATCTTTTCACATGTCAAGAATTTGATTCTGCAGAACAAGAATGAGTCACCCACTCTGACTTGAAACAAATGCCTGTGGTCCTACTCTACTGTGGATTTGTATTCCCTGACCTTCACCTAAACCAAATCAAACTCTACCTCTAGGGTGAGGGCATGACATGTTTCCTGGAACATTCATTCCATAGTGTTTGGTGCTTTGTGAGACACTGCTGTCACTTGCAGTCATTAAACATATTCTTCAAGGTTGGAAGAAATATTTTAAGGTGTGTATCTTTTATGTGGTTATAAAAAATTGGAGGCTGATTTGTTAGAATATACATTGCAAGGAATTAAAAGGATGTGTGTGTGTAATAGACATGAAATTGTTCATACCACTCTCTTTGGAGAGCAGAAAAGGAAGATTCTGGCGGGGATGAAAGGGGAATAATACATGTAATGAACAAATAAATGTGTTATTACCTAAATGTGTCCTTAAAAAAGATACTATTAATAAGCACAGATATCCAAATTGGACATACAGGTGATATGTATGTAGAACAATTAAGAAGTCAAATGTATCTTAATTTATTTTAGTGGCATATTAAAGCACTAATAGGCCAGTTAACAAATCATCATTTCAAGAATTCTGCTCTCTCTATAATTATAAGTGATGATTACCATGATTGTTTGACCTGTCCAGCAATTCAGAATACGTTCACTCTTAAGATAAAATGAATAGCACTGTTTAATGCTTATTTCATTTAAATATTAAAACAACAAGCATTTTTTAAAAGACTACTTCTTTTAGAAATTACATACTACATCACAATTTTTTGTGTTTTAGCTAGAAGAACAACTCCTCTTTTGGAATACATTAAAAATAGAAAATTAGAGAAACAGGTAGGTTTGGCCTTTTATCTTATGAACAACCTTTCTGTTTGTACTTACTTTTATTTATAAAATATAAATATTTTATGTTTATTTTTTTTTTTTTATTTTGGACCATTTATATAAACAATTCTCCACATCCTCAGAGAATTCGAGAAGAAAAAAGGGAAGAACGAAGGAGAAGGGAGTTAGAAAAGAAGCGCTTGAGAGAAGAAGAGAAAAGAAAACGCAGAGAAGAGGAAAGACGTAAGAGAAAAGAAGCTGAGAAACAAAAGAAAATTGCTGAAAAAGAGATAAGAATCAAGGTAATTTGGACAAAGATCTTTTGAAGTTTTTTTAAAATTATATTTAACAAATGCTATTTTTGAGTAGTGGCTTACAGTTTTCAAGGTGTTTCTGTATGAACACCTACTGATCCGTGGTTGTTAAGGTATTACTTCAAATAATTTTTGTCAGTAGTTAGTGGGTGAATACCTTGCTTCCCTTGTGACCATTGGCATAAATTTAAAAATGACTAGGCTTAGGGATGCTGCCTGTGCATGTGAAACATTTTTTCTTGCTACAAAATGAACTTACTCCCACATAAATCAGACTTTCAATCTTGATCTCGTGAGTACTTTGTTTTAACCAACTGAGTTAACCAACTTAAATTTTGGCCCCAGAAATTCTGTAACACTTAGGTGAAGATCACTGGATTGTAGGACACTAACAACCTTTTTATTACTTACTCATCAATGTGCCTAACATACTTTTCCTCTTTTAGAACTTGCATTAATCTCCTCACTTAACTCGGTCTCACATTGAGATATTCCCCAATCAATCAACAAGCATTTATTAAGCATCTTGTACGGACCTGACACTGTGCTAGGTATTGAGAGTACAAAAATGATGTAGCAACAGCTTCTGTTTTCAAAAGCTACATGCTAATGGGAAAGATAGCATAAAAATATATACAGAACACATCCAAATAGATATAAGGGGGCACTGGTGGACTGGGCAGAGAGCACTCTCAGCTGGAGGGGCCAGGAAAGGGCTCATGTGGACTGGGCAGAGAGCACTCTCAGCTGGAGGGGCCAGGAAAGGGCTCATGTGGAAGGTGGCCCTTGAGCTGAGCTTTTAGAAAAACAAAACAAGATTTCTCAGAAGAATGGGTGAAGAGAGTGCAGGCTTGAAAGACACCAAGACAGAAAACAGTTTGTCTTGTGTGACGACCTTCAGGATGACCAGTTTGGTTGAATGGGTGAAGAGAGTGCAGGCTTGAAAGACACCAAGACAGAAAACAGTTTGTCTTGTGTGACGACCTTCAGGATGACCAGTTTGGTTAGACTGTAGAGTACACAGAGATAAGGAATGTGTAATGTGGCTGAAAAGGTAGAGTGGGGCCAGCTTGTGAAGAACTGGAAATGCCAAATAAAGGAGTTTATATTCAATCCTAAAGGTGGAGTTTATCGAGTAGGAAAGTAACATGGTTAGACCATTGTTTTAGGAAAATCACTTCTTCGGCTCTGTGGAAGATGGATTGAAACAATCCTGCCACAGTAATTATAAATCCAACAGTTCTTTCCTTAAAAATTTAAGTATAATTACAATTGAAAAAGAACATCTTTTTAATTTATTACATAAACTAATTTCACATGACAAGACTAATCCTGTTTTTTGGTGAAAGTGGCAGCTTCTTGTAGGAACCTGCTACCTTAATTTCAAACTCACTAACATCTGAATGTGATATGCAGAATTCATATTATTTTACCTTTGTTTTGAATGATGGATACCAGTTTGTAGATGACAGCAAACCAAGTGAGGTGATATCATCTTGGAGGATAAGATCAGAATCCAAAATGGTATTTACCAAAAGGTAAAGAAATAAATAGTATAAAATTCATTAGGGTTCCTTCCTAAGGGTCTATCATTGAAGGGTAGCTAGAAGACAAAATATACAGAAACTTTATTGGAAAAGATACTGTTTTGTGCAAATATGGCAGAACACAATCTTAGAAACTTACTGTACTACAAGCTGAAGTGAGTCATAATGTGCTTTTGTCACTAAATAAATCCAAAATTATTTGTAAATGGATGTATAAGAGTGCATAGGAAATTAAAGGTAATCTTAGCCTGTAGTCATCCTTAATTAATTAATTATGAAAATTCTTGGGTCTGTATAGGAACTGAGCCCAAGAGTAATTAAAAAAATTTACAGAGAAGGACCACAAATTTGATAGTAACCTCTGTTAGGAAAAGATTAAAAAACTGAAGAAGAAGCAGAGGAGTGACTTAAGAGTTTCCTTTCCTGAACAAAGGACTATGACAGGATAGCAAACATCTGTTTTTCATTTCCTGTGAGGATTTTTAAAAAGTATTAAGTATAAATTGCATCAGGAGGTTGGATTATCCTTACAGAGCAAA
Source organism: Potorous gilbertii (assembly GCA_028658325.1). Classification (NCBI taxonomy): domain Eukaryota; kingdom Metazoa; phylum Chordata; class Mammalia; order Diprotodontia; family Potoroidae; genus Potorous; species Potorous gilbertii. Next base: position 403,185,173 of record CM053771.1, on the reverse strand, counting down.
TTTCTGACTTTGAAGATTGTTAGGTTACATTAGTTTTAAAGGTTGGACTACTTATTTCCTGTTGATTTTCAGTAATAATCTAGGCATATCTCTGGAAATTGGTGATCTTTTGAAGGAATCATTCCTCACAGTCAGGAGATTGGGTCTTTCTGTGTGTTAACTTTGTGCATGCATGCCTGAAATAAATACTGCTTTACTTTACATATGTTTTCAACTCATTCAGTAAAAATTAATCTTTGTCACTTTACTGGATTGCAACTCAAAGTGTAGTAGACCTAAGGAATTTGAAAACCTACACAGATCTCTCCCCAAAAATAGTTTTTTAAAAATCTGAATTTACCCATGATATTAGAGTTTCTAAGACTATATATATAACAAAGAGGAAGGGGAAAGTTAAGGAAAGTCATCCAATATGACTAAGTCAAGTGAAATGTTTCTCAAGTTACTATCCACCTAATTCTATTTCTGTGTCTGTAGACCAAGAAAAAGAATATTCTGTTTTATTGAGTCCTTTTATGCCAGAAATTCTTAGCCATTTTGTGTCATGGGTCTGCTTGATAGGCTGGCGAATCCTATGAACCATGTTTTTAAATACAGAAAACAAAATACATAGAGGTTACAAAGGAAACCACTGACAACTGAAGTAAAGTTCTCAAATTACAAAAAAATTTATACTCCCCAAGTTAAGAAACCCTGTTAAAATGATTGTGTAAGATATCTAAAGTCTTATGGGCTGAGTAGCTTTTTTTTGTATTTTGCTGTTTGGTTGATTTTTTAAAATCTATATCATTTTTCAGCTTCTTAAAAAACCTGAAAAGGGAGAGGAACCAGCAGTGGAGAAGCAAAAAGAAAAAGGAGAGGAAGCTGATATTGAAGAAGGAAAATGGGAAAAATCTTCCAGCTCTGGAAGCATAAAAGCCAAACCTTTGGAAAGTTCACTGAAAGAACTCAAGGAAAAGTGAGTCATAATCACAAACACAGTAAATCCAAGACTCTACTTGTTATTTAATGAATATGAGTTTATCTTTTACCAAATTGTGTCAGTAACAAAAAAATGACAAGTTCTAATATGTGTACTCATGCCTCCCTTTTATTGTGTTTTTATTACATCCCATCAAAATCCCTTGGGAACAGTAATCCTGGTAGAGTAGTGGTCTAATTCTCCAACTCTAATGTGCCCCCAGATAATAAGAGTATTGTGTCATAGAATAGTGGTTCTCAAACCCTAGCCTCTGGAGCCTTGGGGATGTCAAATATTAATATACGAGACCTGTGAATCCATACTGCAGTAAGCATTGCCATTTTAATCCTTATTATCTCCTGTAAAGTATGGAACATGACTAAATAATGAATATACCTGTGTATTAATATTTTTCTAATATATAGATATTATTGTAACCAACTACAAATTCACTCAAGTGTTATGACTTAGTTGAGTAATTTATTTGGTTATCCTGTGTTTTCTTAGTCAATAGATTCTAACAATTTTCCAAAGGTTTGGGAACCACTGAAGAAAATAACATTGATAGTACACAAATTACTATTTTTAAGTGGTTTTTCCATTAAAAATGGCAGGCTGAAGGTTAGCTTTTCATTGCTTATGCTGCAGTGGTTTGACACTAAATCTTTTATTTCCATTATTTAAAACCAATACCTACTTGATATAGTAGAACAGCATTGGAGACCCAGGTTCTAGATACTTTCTCCCAAAGAATCAGAGAGCATAGGAGTGTGGTGGGGAGGGCGGAATAACGCACCTTTTCCCTGTCATGTACATGTGTCTATACATGCCTACACCCCCAGGCACCTGTCTCACATGTGCTGATGATTAGGGGTCTCAGTAGCATTATTCTATGGAAACAGATTGACAATAGATTTCACATGGTCAGGGACCTCCAAGATCATTGAGCCAATGTGCTTCACTTCCCAGATGGAGAAGCTAAGGATCTGGAGGGTCACAGGCCCTCAGACTCCACTGTGTTGTTCTGTGTCTGTTTGAATTCACAATTATAATATCCCTCATTGGTGCCTCATCAAAATCAGTGCAAGTCTTATTACTGAGATTATTTACAGAGACAAGGAGGACTATGTAATAAGTGTCCACAGTGTCTTTTGCCTGGCATAAAATAATAGTCCATGAAATGATATAGTTTAAAGAGCGGCCATCAGGTTACAATTTCAATGCCTACATATGGTAAAATTGCACTTAACTTCAGTTCCATGAAAAGTTCAAATGTCTTTGGCAAAACTGGGCAGAAACTAAACTTCTACTAATTTGTTACTAAATCTCAGGTCACAAAATGACAGTGATAAAGAACAAAGGGATATGGATAGAAGATTTCGAGAAAAAGAACCTGAAAGACAAAGGTATCGCATGGACGATGGCAGAAAACATAGAACTCATTATGAGTTTGACAAGTTTTTAAGAAGGAATGAAGACGAGCTGAAATGGGGGAAAGGATACAACCAAGACAGAGGGAAGAAAGGGAACCACAACTACAGCTTCACTGTGGAGGCAGTAGACAAACTGGGTAAAGAGGACAAGTGTGATGACATGGCATCCAAAAAGGAGCGCATAAGAAATAAGGTTCTTTTATTCATTTAGGATAATCTTTCCTTTCTAAAACTATACTTCAAGGTTGATGGTTTTTACTTTTGCAAACTAAAACAATCTTTTCCAGGAATTGTTCTTTATTTAAATGATGTTTTAAAAACAACAGCTTCTTTTAAAAGAAGAAAATTAGCTTTGATTTTGATTCTCTGCTCTTTTGAGGGCGTGGGGGATTCACTGCAAACTAGATCTAGCTTAGCACTTAGATCTAGAGCTTAGAACATTATCGTAGGGAACCAATTGTTTACAATATTTCAGTAGTAGTCACTAGAGCAGTTAGCATTGTTCACTAAAACTGTAAATGTTGAAGTATACTAAGCCAACCAAAAATCTGTTCTAACGAGGTTCTAATTATTCTTTAATAAAAGGTTTCATATAGCATGGAGCCAGAACAGTATTGGAGTTCAGTGAACCATAGGCAGTCAGAATATTATCCTCCAGTTTAATAAGGAGAGCATAATTGGCATTTCATTAGTTGATGTTATATATTATTACTGCCATTAAGATTACTAAGGAATAATTGAACTAAGAATCCAAGAACAAGGTCTGCATGTCTAATATAAAGCATAAGATTAAAATATTTCTCCTCTTATTGCAAATAATGAACTCCATTCTGTGATTCACATTGAGTATGTGCAGCTAATGTTAGTTTCTATACACATAACTTTAAAAAAGTAGAATCTGGAGATCCATGAAAAGTTTTATAAAAGCATTTTCTGAAATTATATATGTCAAAAAGTACTTAGATATATTACTAAATTATCCATGTAATAGAAATTAGGAGAAAACTAAAGAAGTCTACTTCTAATGGTAGTTGTTAATTTTGGCCAAGAGTCTTGCTCTTCACCCCCACAAAAGCTTTTTACTGAATTTGCAAAATTAATTAGATGATGTTTAATTCCTCTAATTTACTTACGATAGTAGACACGAAGGAAAAAAGAAAAATACCCAACAGCTTAGCTTGTATGCATATCAAAAATCAAACCCAAAAGAATTGAGTTGCCTGTAAGACAAACTGTACGCAACTCATTAAATGGGGGAAAAAAACCCAAACTAGAAAGTATTACATGCCTGTTTTACAACCTGAATTTCTAAAATGTGCAGACTAGCCTTGAAGAATATATAGTAACAAGGCCAAAAACATTTGCTTATAAAGTTCTTCTTGTGAGAGTACCTTCCCTTACATCTCCTGTTGGAATTTCACAGAGAATTTGATTGTTCTTGTAGAAACTGCTGTTTTCTAGTTGAATATTTGGTAACTTAAATATTTTAGTTATTGGTGTACATTGTTTTCTCAACCAGCCTTGTGAAATAGAGCCAGGCCATCTTTGCTTGCCGTACCACAAAGGGCTTAATGCTGGACTCGCACTCTCAGCCTAGCACTTTCCTCCCTCTCCTCTCCCAAAAAAGACTCCAGTGTTTCCTGCATGTGTCAAGCTCTGGATTATAGCACTACGTAGTCACAGTGTTGCATTCTTTTCAAAAATCCATTGCTGTGACCAACAGTAGAGTTGAAGCGGAAAGTTAGGAGCTAAAAGTGGATGGATAACAGGGAATGTATACAAAAGCAATGGAGAGTAAAAGTTGAAGGTCCTATTTGAAGCATAAGAATAATGGTATTTAGTCTGTGGCAGGGAAGAAAGTTGTTAAAGAGGGTTTTTTGTTACGAAATTTATGAAAAATAGTAGGTGGAGTTTAACAAGGATAGAAAGTCAAAGGAAGAAGTTTAATGTTTTATACTATAACTGGTATACCAATTTCAGGAAAAAATTACACTATCTCCATGTGTTTTCTTATTAATGGGTTATATAGTTTAAGGGGGTTGTTTTCTCAAAAGAAAAATTACTTGATAGAGAATACATGAGACATTTATGTTTTTGTTTGGGATCTGCAAGCCATCATCCTCAATATGAAACAGTCTTTACTTCATCTTACCTTTCTCACTCTTTAGTGTAGTGTATGCCAAGCTTAGAAAACCTAGACGTAGGCTATTATTTTTACGGTGGATTTACCTATGGAGCAATGTCCCAAATAGTGCTTATACTGGTTTTAAATTTTATCCATTAAAAAACAATAGATTCCAGATTCAGATTTCAAAGCTTGCCCCTAGTGCCCACAATGAATCCAAAGGTCTTGGTGGTTTCTTGATGTTGCAGAATGAATATAATTCAACCACATGTGAAGTTCTGGTATTGGCTTGATTGAGAAAACAAGTGTGCTCTTTGTACAATTGATATGAGTGCCATTTTTCTTTTATGCTATTGGTCTAACAGTTATTCTTAGCAATAGCATAACAGTAAGGTATTCACCCACTTTGTGTTAGAGGAGCACATAAATACTTCTATGGGTTAAATCTAATGATAATGTGGTAGTAATAATAGTACTTTGTATTCAATAGCCCCTTTCTCATGAAGATCTGAAATCATTTTACAAATGGTAAGTACAAGACCAATTGTCTGTTTTTGGGATCTGATATTTTATAAAGATCCATATATAAAAATACTAAAAGAAATAGGCAAAACTACCAACAGTTCTTATTTACTCAGGCAAATTTGACCCATTTAAATTATATTTAAATTGAAACTAGTTTTCACAGCACGTGAAATAGCTAGAATGGCTTCTTGACATTGAAGAATTTACATTCTTCAGGCAGAGGGGATTAGAACTTCCTCCTCTCCATTTTCCCACATTCTCCTTTTTTATCAGGATTACAACAAAGGAAGAGAGAATAAATTGACCATTTTGCACGTTGCACCAGCTCTGTGCTATGATTCTTCCCAGTCGCATACTTTATATCTATAGATAGCCTTGCACATAGCTAAAAAGTAAAGAGTACAGCGATCACCAGGCTAGGACAGTCTCAGGCCCACCGACCTGCAAGTGGTAGCCAGGTCAAACGCTTTGTACTTTCTCCCACCTACACATGGACAAAGAACATGCTATCTGTTCTGTATTTGGGCTGTTAGGGCCATAACACAGGACCATTCCACTCATGCATGGATAAAAAAGCACTTTTCCCCCCTTTTTTGGTGCAGGTATTCCTAGATGGAATTGTGGAAGCCATCTCTCCATGTCCAAAGGCTGAGAATTGGTCTCATGCATAATTTTTACACTCTATCTTTTATTCCAATTATATTCTTTAGTCCTAAAACATTCTTTTCATAATACTGTGCTGTATATACCAGCTTCCTTCTTCTGTTTTCATTTATTTAATAGTTGTATTTAGTGTTTTTTATAACAAGGAAGCATTGAAGTTGCACAGTACAGATAAGTAGAATTGAGCAATCCATGTTGAAAGTCTTGACAATTCGTGTTTAATAAAAGTTCTTGATTCATTGATCAATATGAGTTGGTTCGTGGCCCTGAAAGAGCCACATTTGGGATACTCCTTGTCACATTACACAATTTGCTTCATATGCCCACAGATATTTGTAACAGGGGTGAATTGTAAGAATTTATATCAAGGTAAATGGTCGCATTTTTTATCCCTCTCTTAAGTAGGTGGGAAAATTTGATTACAAACTGAATTCTTAAGATGATACTAATATTCTTCACAAATCACATTTTCCTGGAGGACAATTTAGTATCAGTTAGATATTATCTTTCCATATATTCATAGTTCATTTTAATTATTCTCAAAATGCTTGACTTCTAAGTGTTTTTAAAAGCCAGATTTTTTTTGGCTACAACTTTGGGTTTTTTTATTTCCATAATTGATTAAAATGCAAAATGACATCATACCTACAAGTTGATCATTTTTGAATCAAAGTTTCAAATGATGATTTCTTTAATGTAAATTCATTGTGTTTGCTTCTTTCAATGCAGGATCGTCCAGCCATGCAATTATACCAGCCAGGAGCTCGCATTCGAACACGTACGGGCTCTACAAGTAAAACTCCTGACTGCACTGCAAAGTCCTCTGAAGAGGCTTGTGATAGAAAAAGTGAGACAGAGAATCCAGCAGGGGCTGCTTCTGAGAAGGGTGAAGAAGCAGAGTAGAACACCGTGCAAGGCAGATTTGTCACGGTTGTGAACAAGTTTCATTCTTACATAGTTAGAAAAGGGTACTAGAAGTGATTCCAGTGAAATAAGCCAAAACCCATAAAAAAAAAAAGGCATCTAATAATCATCCTATATGACAGAGATGTACTTTTTGTCCAGTTCTGGACTGGTGTTTTCTTAAGTTTACTCTGCTAGTGTAAACTAGTATTTATTTAGCTAAAAGAGAGAAAATTATCTCCTTCAGAAAATATTACGTCAAGAAAAATGAAGAAAATTAGTGTTGCATCAGTTTGAAATCTGAGGCACTTTAAATCTGTTCTGTGAATAACAATAACTTCATTGTTTGCACATTTGTGACAACATGACATGTTGATACCAGTACCTCATTGTGTTTGTGTTAGCTTTCTAAAAACTCTAGTGTTGGGTAAGTGTGACACAAAGTTTCCAGTTCTCATATTGTTACGGAATTTGTAATTCAGCCACTTTTGCCTTTTATGTTGTAAATATTTCCTAAGTTTTGACATTTACATTTTAAAACAAATCAATCTAACATAAATCTCAGCACTTCAACAATGTTATACCTGATTTTATTTAAAATTATTTTGTTTGGGGCACTGACTTTTAAAAGAGATGATTTGATAGGCATTTATGAACACATATGTTCATGCTTTACACGCACTTGGGTTGTAGGATTTACCCAGAGTAATAAAATTTGCGGGGAGGGATGGGTAGGAGTTAAATATGGCTACTATATTAATTCATTTTGCAGTTTTTAGACATTTTTAATGCACTGTGTCTTTTTAAATTGTCTGAAACTATGAACTACAGTATTTTGTCCTTTTAGCTAAATCTAAAAATGTTAGTTTACCTATAGCACTGTGCATTGAATGTTTTATTAAATATAGCATTTTAGTGTTATAGATTTGAAAGTCCAATTACTGTATTTTTCAAGACATTTAATACATCAAGATTGAAAATATGATTCCTCCTACTTATGCTTAAATTCATCCAATTAGAATTTTTTAAGTCCACTAATAAAATTTTTAAAATTAATTATTATAGAATCAAAGTACCATAGGGAGTTACATTTCGGAAATTGATGACCTACAAAATGTGCAGTCGGCATATGTCAGAAAAACCACAAGGATATGTCATGTCCCTTGGCTTCTGTCCATATGCAATTCCTGGACTTTTAAGTTACACTGGATAATAAACGGTTTTAGGTGCAAAAAGGTCCCAGTGATCCACCTTAGGGCTAACCCTGGCAAACTAGAATTTGCTCAGACAGATCCTTTTTGGGTCTTTCATGATTCTAAGATACATATATCCTGAAGGTCTGTGCATGCAGAAAAGGGTGCTGCATTTGGAGTCACAGGACTTGGGTTCAAATTATGGCTCTGCCACTTACTGTGTAACCTGGGATGTCACCTAACTTTTCCAGCTTCCTTAGCTGTAAAATGTGATGGACCTGTAAGGTATCTTCCAGCTCTAAATAGTGATCCTGTGTTCTCTTGAATATGCAAAAATCAGTAGCAGACCCCCAATTGGCCTACCTGGGGACCCGTCAGACGAGAAATGAGGTTTGATTCTTAGTCTCCACCTTTACCTCTAAATGCCAGGTAGCTCATTTTGGTTTGGCTCCTCTTGAGGAAGTGTGAGCAACCCCTGCCAAAATTGTTTTTAAGTGAGAAGTGCCCATTGAAGTGTGCCAAATATTAATAGCCATTTTTGAGGATTTTCTTTTTAGTGCCTCCCTTTTGTACTGTCCTTTACCATTGTATGGAAAATAGGGCTAAGATTTGCCACAGGATTTTTGTGAGAATCAAATGAAATCATGAAAAAAAAGGCTTTAAGTGACTTGTTTAGGGACACATAATTGGTGATGATATAATTCAGTTTTAAAGCCTTTATTGTTAAATGAAACTTCTCAGATAACCTTTGTTTATATTGTATGTCACATAGTAAAAATGCCCAAGAAAAAATTCGGAGTCTGTGGGAATTCTAGTTTTATCAGGTTTTGTCAGAACCAAAATTCTCAAAGGAGCTCCCAAGCTATTTGGTCAGTGAACCAGATATGGTAGGTTTCATGGTCATTTCATTTAGTTTTCCCCAAAGTTTTGCTTTCTTTTTCAGTTTGGATTCCAGCATTTAATTTCATTTAATTATTTGGCAATTTGCTTGTTTAAAAATCTTTTTCATTGCTTTTGAACCCTATGTTTAGAATTCAATCATCGTTATATTGATTAATTCAGAGCCTTACCAGTAAATTATGAATAAACACTTGAGTCATTCTTCAAGCATAAGTTGAAATGCATAGAATCCTTGACTTTCTCTTCTCTTCTGTGATACATTTCTCTCCACACAATAACAACCAAGAGGTTGAGTGTCCTGGTGCCCAGTGAACAGTCCTGAAAGGCAGGAGGACTCAAGTCCTGTCTTGGACCCATCCACAGGCTGTGTGACTGTGCAAAGCACTTAGCCTGTCAGTGCATCGGGCTTCTCCAAAACTAGAAGTTATAAATCATCTTCCTTCGTGGAAAGAATGACCACAACAGATCTCTGCTGGTAAAATCCCAACTTTGGCCTCGCAGCGAGAACAGCAGTAGTCATGATGATGATGACAAGGTACTTGGCGAGCGAAAATCTCCTGATGGAATTACTCTGGCACCAAACTTGGATAGTTAGTCCCATTTGGAAATGGTGTTGCTACTTGGAAAACTTGGTAAAATGGACACTGTGAAATGAAATTCAATCACAAATAGTTCACAATTTTAACAAGTTTGGCCAGGAAGTATTAAAGTAAAATTTTATAAATTGGATATTTTAAAGGCACCTGGAGAGGATGAAAGATGTGTTCATCTGGCAAATTTGCATGGGCATATATACACATAATCACCTAATTTCTCTTGTAAATTCAGATTTTTTTTTTTACATTATTTAAGCAGAGCTTCCTTAGTCTTTAAATGTGGTTCCTGAGTTATTCTTTTGTTTCTCTCTTAGCAACCATAATGCTTCTCATTATTACAGAAGCAGCAATAACATTTTGTTTCAGCTAATGTTTACAAAGTACTGTGATGGGAGATTAAGAGAATTTAGGTCAAACTGGGTTTGGATCTCTGTCCTCATGCAGGTAAAAGGCTAATTAATAGAATGATGCCTTATATGGTGATAATGCAAAATAATTTGTGTTTAAGTGCTTTATAAGAAAGGAAGTATAGAGAGGATAGAGTTTAGATACTGAGCTTGGAATTAGGAACTAAACTGTTTTGTGCTCTTAGAAAAATCACACTTTAACCTTAGTGTCACTCGGATTTATCTAAGTTGAAGATAGTTTTCTTTGATACCCATTGGCAGAAGGAGTTTCCTAATGGACAAACTCATAAGTACAGCAAACAAGTCCAAGGGCTTTTGCAGAAAGGCTATTACATGGCTAGTTATGAATGCTTATCATATTATTGGAGAATTCCACGCTGATCCTGGCCAGTTGCTCATGCCCTCATGGGCTGAAGTTCTGATTAAATCAGCTCTGGTTTTAAAAATCATTGATCTGTCTATCCTGTAGCTCTGCTTCTTTTGGAGCAGTGTCACTAGATACATGAATTTGTGGATCTACCAGATAAGAATTTAACTGAGTCTCCACCTACTTGCAAAACCCTCCTTTCTGGTACTGGGGAGTGCTATCTATGCATGTGACCTTGGAATAGTAATGTTAGCTCTCCACAGAAAACTGCTTTGATGCTGAATATCATGTTTATTCAGAATCAAGCAAATAAACTGTATAATAACCAAAAGATAATGCATAGTAAGTTTATGAACATTTGTCAAATTACACTGTAAGTCCATCATTTTCAGTGACTGCAGAAGTCCCCCAGACCTCTGACATTGTTGGATTGCAACTGAAAAATCATATAACATGGTCAGTAGAGCCAGGTGGGTAGCCCCAGCAAGAGGAAGTCTGCTCCTGCCCTTTTTGTGCCCTGCCTATAATCACCTCTGCCCAGAAGCAGGGAAAGGTACACAGATCCAGAGGGTTACCTTACTACACAGCCGGTACTCAGAACAAGGTTACTATAAACCTTGTTCTAAACACGGATGTTAAAATCTAAAAGCCCAGGCAAAGCTGTAAGAATTAAGAAGTTAACATAAAAGCAAGAGAGAGTTGGCATCTCAGCCTTTGAAATACCTGTAGGCCCCTTATAGAATGGAATGTAATTAGCTTAGCTTATAGTTAGGTGAATAGCCAGCATTTATATGGTACTTTAAGGTAAACAATTCTTTCCCCTCACCGAACCTAGTGTTATTTCTATTTTACAATAGAGGAAGTAGGTTCACAGTGTTGTAGACTGGATTCAAACTTGTGATTGATAGTTTCTCTTATTCCTGGTTTATTTCACCCTCATTTTGAAATGACAGTTTTGGGGGTATGCTAGTTCCCAATCTCTTAAGGTTGACATTGTCTCCACAATTTGAATGTTAAATACAACCAGAAGTAAAACGAGATTGAGAGGACAAAAGGGGAGGAAGAGGGTGGAATTGAGTTGCTAATAACTCAAAAGTAATACCTTCCTAACCATCTCCCTAAGGAATCATTACCTACAATTAAACTGAACTGTGCCCATAATTGTTCTCTAAGGCAGGATTTTCCAAACAGGAATGGAGAGGAGGGGGAAACGATGCAAAATGTCTAAATTTATTGAATATTTTTAGTTTAACTCTCACATAACTATATCTGCCTGTTTGAATCAAAGCAAGGTTCAAATCAAATTCAACAATTTTGAAACTAAGTGAATTAAATGATGAAGGCAGTGCAGTGATAATTTGATGATATGCACGATGTCAAATTTGAGTCCACATTTGTCCGATATTGATTTGACATCATCTTTGTAGCACTTGAACTCCATTTGAACATAAAGTATGCAGACTAAAGATTAAACCATCAGTATGGAAATTAAAAGTAGGATAATACCTGTTAACTTTTCACAATGGCACTTGTCTTGAGGACAGAATAACAAGCTGAGTGTTTTTAATTGAAATATTGCAAAAACCCACTATTTGAAATTGTCAGAAATGACATTTAAATGCAAATCTCCTAAATTTTTTTTTTGTTTCTAACTTAAGTGAAAAATATCCATTCGTGATGGTTAAGTACATAACCAGTTTGGAGAAAAAATCCTCTGGGTCAACTGAAACCTGTCTAAGATGAGACTTAGATGAGTTAAAGTAGAACTACAGAAATGGAAAGTAAAGGGCCCGGATCCAAAAAGAATTTTCAACTACGTTGGTCTTTGAGATTAACAAGTATTATAGAATTAATATTTTAGGAAAGTGGCCTGGTTTGGCTTTGTGTGAATGAATGCTTTACTTGGAAAGAACATGAACTTGACAAATGGAGCAGTGTCTTGAAAGCATGCATGCAGAATGCATGTAGCATGAGAAATATTTGAAGGAAAAGATACTTTCAGAAAGCAAAAACATTTTCAAAACTTTGAAGTCAAAAGGATTGTTTACATCATAAAAAGTTGTAAAACAGCTAACTGTAAAAAGTCTCATTCAATAAAAGAAAATTGGTGTTTCCTGTAGCTGCTCATATGAGCAGGATGCTTCTCAAATGATATCACGAGCAATTTTAGATTTTTGCAGAGAGCATATTGGGAAGGAGAATTGCCCACATCTGAAGATCTTTGTAACCAAATAACTGAGAAGCTAAAATTGCCCTGTCTTGTATAAATGTATGAAATAATAGAGGTAAAGATTTGTTTAGGGAATCAATCATTTAACAAATATTAAGCACCTAATATGTGCCAAAGGACATTTTTCTTTTTGATACAAACCTATCACTGGCAATTCCACATCAAGGTAAAATTTCAATACAACTAATGGATACTTACTGAGAGTTATACATTGTAGGAAATTTGTACTGAACTTTGCATTGTTGGAATTCAATCAAAAAGTGCTGACTGGGTTCAAATCTTACCTCTTGTTACAAGAAAGCATAATTATATTTGAAAAAATAGCTAGGCTTGTTCTAGGGAATGTTGGAAGGGGAGTAATTTTTTTTTTTAATTAAAAAGGGTAGGGCAATGTTACGTAAAATTTGAAAATGACATCGGGATCTAACTATAAAACCCAGGTCATGGGATTAAAACTTACTGAGCCATGCCACCCTTCACCTCAGTAGCTCAAAATACTTAACAGTATGTTCATTTACTGAGCTTCCTAAAAACTGGACCTGTGAAAGGATTTGGAAAGGCAAATAATTTGTCCATGTTATATAGAAAGGTGGTACAGGGAGTAGAAGATTTCAGTCACCTAGAGTCCTTCAGTGATCTTATTACATGTGTTTAAGGTTATTATGGTATTCCAGTACGCTAGATGTAAATGACATTTTTCTTCATTACAGTAGTGGTTCCCAAAGTTAATAGTTACGTGCCTAGTCAGAGGCTATTATAGCAGTAGACCAGGTGAGAAGTAATGGAGCCCTGAACTAGGTAATTAGAAGGAAAGTTATAAGAGATGTGGAAAAAGAAATAAGATTTTGGTAGCTGATTTGGGTGCATGTAACAAGGGGCAGCTATGTAACACACTGGATAGAGTGCTGGGCCTGAAGTCAGGAAGATGCATTCATTTACATAAATTCTAATCTGGCTTTGTATACTAGCTGTGTGACTCTGGGTAAGTCATTTAATCCTGGTTTCTCATCTGTAAAATGAACTGGAGAAGGGAATGGCAAACCATTCCAGTATCTTTGCAAATAAAACCCCAAGTGCAGACACAACTAACAGCCACAAAGTAAGGCACAGTGAGAAATCAAGGCTAATGTCAACCTGGGTGACTAGAAGAAGGTTTTGCTCAATTGAAATGGATATGGGAAAGGAGTTGAGTTTGGGGGGAAAGTAAAGGGTTCTAATTTGGACATAGTGAGTTAGAGATGTCTATGGACCATCCAGTTGAAAATGTCCAGTGGACAGTTTGTGATGTAGAACTGGAGCAAAAGAGATCCTAGGATTGGTTACATGTCTGTCAGCTGCATAGACCCAATGATTAAGCCCATGGGAACTGATGAAGTCATATACTGAGTGTATGGGAGGTAGGGGGAAGGGCAACCCAAGACAGAGCCATGGCATACATAACCATAATTAGAGGACATGATAAGATTATCCAGCAAAAGTGAATGAAGAATGGTGAGAGATGAAGAGCCAGCCTAACAGAAGAAAGTAGGTATCCAGGAGACTTCAACAGGGTCCAATGCTAGAGAAATAAGGAAGGATGAAAACAAAGACAGATTTGGCCATTGGATTGCTGGTAACTGAAGAAAGAAGTCTCAACTGAGAGAAGGGAGCAGGTTGAGAACCCTGGAGACTGGAAAGATAATGGAAGGGTATTTCCATGGAACTACAAAATTTCAGAAATGTCAGATCTGGGTGGAGAGAAAGAAAACATCTATGCCTGCTCATCCTCTTCCCCACTGAAAAAAATGAAAAGTGGGTAGAGTGAAGCTTATTCTTCAGCCCATTTCAGAACTCAATTCTGTTGTGGTGAACCAGAGATGTTGATTAAGGTGGGGGGAAAGTGGGGCAGACAGAGAGGGGAACAGGATAGAATTTGCCTGCTCCGTTGCTGTAGGTGCCTGGGTCAGATTTAGGTATTATCCAAAAAGGCTGATGCTGGGTGTTTCTCAGGAAGGAAAGCTCTAAAGGGGTTTCTAGTGGGAAAAATTAAAGGGTATGATGTACTTGCATTGGAGACAAGCCCACAATTGGCTATGGGGAAATGAAGGTGGATACAACCCATCTTCCCCTTCTCTGAGGGGTTGACCACCTACCATTGAGTGGTTATTTCATAAACCACCCTCAGGGGGCTAGCTTTGGAGGCCACTGATCTAGAGGAACTATGCTTTTATACCCTAATATTCAACTCATCCATATTTGACCTGTGGATATGGCTATTCCCCGAAATTTAAGTGATCAAATAAATGAAAAGGCATTTGTTAAGTGGTTCTTACATGCTAAGCACTGAAAAAATTCATTTTTATTCTGAAAACATTTCAGATGCAGACTGCACACACATGCATACCTATGTGTGTAAATTTCATTGCTCAAATTTGCCACCTCAGTTGCAGCCATAAACACGATACAATAGCGATCCCGGTTGCTGAATGAAAATGACTGTTTCAGTGTTTAGAAGAATGCAGTTTGTCTCCTCTGCCTGGGCTGCCTCTGATGGTCTGTTTCTTTATGAAAATTTATCAGCTTCTTATAAACTGTGAGTCCCACTCTCTTTATGTCGAAGGCACTTTTGTTTTGCAATATTCTAATCTTCTCCCAGAATTCTTCACTGTTGCACATCTGAAAAGAAAAATGTTAGCATTTGAAAGCTAAATGGTTACAAACATAGCATAATTATAAATGTTGATTGAATGATTCAGCGAAACATTATCACTAATCTGGTGGAAACTAAACCAACTAATGTTTTTCCTAATTCAAAAGCAAGCAAAAGAACTTCAGTGATAGCTTTTAATGGTAATTAACATTTCTGGTTGAAGGAAGTGGGAAGTAGAATTGGACTTTTGATTTCATTGGTATAGAGACCTACAAGGTGAGAAAACTCCCTTGGCCAATACAGGTCCTTAGCCTAAGGGACTGAAAATTTAAGTGACTCACCCTGGGTTACAACAGCTGGTACCTGTCAGAAACTAGATCCGTATTTCAGTTTGTCCTGTCTCTGAGGCTATCCACCATGTCACAGTGCCTCTATCGTGTATGATACCTATTTTAAATATTTGCAGAATTCCTTAGGAGCCCTTTCCCTCCACCCTACCCCTCCATATGTTTTATAACCTTGAGTCAAATAACTAGATGAAGTTTCTGGTGTTATTGAATACATGCAAATACCTGAGTTAAGTCTGAAACTGAGGAATCTAGAAGCTATTTGACTCCTGTCCCTAGTTTTCTACATGTATTTCTTATTTCCTCGTAAAGACTCAAGTGAAATAATGTCTTCTATTTGAACACAATTATATTGATAATCATTACAAGCCATTGAAAGAAACCAGTAACATCACCAGTATGGAGGGCGTGAGACTTGTTCATATCAAAAAAAGACAGAACAACTCTGAGGGACCACATCACACCTATCAGATTGGCAAACATGACAGAACAAGATGATAAATGTTGGAGAGGATGTGGGAGAGTTGGAGCACTAATTCATTGTTGGTGGAGCTGTGAGCTGATCCAACCATTCTGGAGAGCAGTCTGGAACTCTGCCCAAAGGGCTATAAAAATATGCATACCCTTTAACCCAGCAATATTGCTTCTAGGACTGTATCCTCAAGAGACCATAAAAATGGGAAAGGGTCCCACATGTACAAAAATATTTATAGCAGCTCTCTTTATGGTGGCCAAAATCTGGAAATCAAGGGATGCCCATCAATTGGGGAATGACTGAATAAATTGTGGTATATGAATGTCATAGAATACTGTTGTACTACAAGAAATGATGAACAGGAAGACTTCAAAGAGGCCTGGAAAGATTTATATGAACTGATGCTGAGTGAAAGGAGCAGAACCAGGAGAACTTTGTGCACAACAATGACCACAGTGTGTGAGAGTTTTTTCTGGTAGACTTGGGACTTCATTGCAATGCAAGGACTTAAAAAAAATTCCCAATGGTCTTTTAAGGCAAAATGCCTTTCACATCCAGAGAAAGAACTATGGAATTCAGTCTCAGAATGTAGCAGATCATTTGTGTGTATGTGTGTTACGTTTCGTTTGTTAGATGATTTCTCCCATTCATTTTAATTCTTCTACACAGCATAACTACAGTGAAAATGTATTTAATAGGAATGTGTGTATAGAACCTACATAAAATTGTATGCCGTCTCGGGGAGGGAGAGAGGAAGGAGGGAGGAGGAATGGGGAAAAAAAAAATCTAACATATGTAGTGATTGTGTAACACTGAAAATAAAATTAATTAAAAATTTAAAAAAAGATATGGCCCACTTTCGTGGACTGATGAGCTCAATATGAGTCAACAGTGTGATATGACAGCAACAAAAAAGAGAATATGCCCAGCTTTCATTAAGAGAAGTATAATGTCTAGAATGAGGGAGGTAATAATTCATCATCCTCTATACTCACTGAAATCTGTCATATGATTTCCAGTCCTAAGCACCATAGTTTAGGAAGGACATTCACAAATTGAATGGGTACAGAAGAGCATGATTAGGATGGTGAAAGGACTAAAGAATATATCATGTAAGGATTAGTCTAAAAAAAAAAAAAGCTTGAGTGTTTACACTGGAGAAGAGAAGCCATGAGAAGGCAGTGAGAGATGCCCTCATGCCCTCAAGTCTTTAATGGGCTGCCATGATAAGAGTTGTTCTGCTTGACCCCACTGGGCAAAAAAAATTAAAAATAAAAAAAAAGAACAATGGGTTGAAATTGCAGAAAAAATAGATAGGCTCCATGTAAGGAAAAACTTGCTAACACTTTGAACTGACCCAAATTATTAATAGGTTTCCTCAGGAGATAAGGAGTACCCCTTTGCTGGTGATAAGCATTTGTTAGGTACTTAGTATGCCAGGTGCTGTGTTAATGCTGGAGATAAAAAAAAACAAACAAAAAAAGAAGCCTCTCTCCTCATGGAACTTACATTCTCATAGGCGAAGATAAGACGCAAGTGTGAAGGTGGGGGATGGGGAGAGAAGAAAAGGTGACCAGATGGGGTCATGGGGACAAAGTCCAGGGAGTGAGAAACAACACTGAGATGGGGCTTTAAAAATGGTCGGGGCCTTCAAGGAGAAACAAAAAGTCTATAAACTGTTGAAGTGTCTGGAATTAAGTACGTGCAAGTTAAGTACGTATGAAACAGAGGAATCTGGAAACTGTTTAACTCCTAATAAATAAATGCATACATATATGTAAATGTATACATACGCACACATATATGTGTGCATATATGTATATATATGCATATATAAAGCTTCTGATAACCCCAATACTGAAGACTCTATTTAGCAAGGGGAACCAGTTCCTCCAGTGGATGGAGACTGAAGCCCACCCTAGTACAACTTCCATTGCATGGAGCACCTTTATGTTTCCCAAATGAACTTTTTCTTTTCTTAGCTTCAAAATATTTCGCGAGGCTACCTTTTGGAATTTTTTGCAGGTTTTTGACAACTGTCCAATGTCATCCAAATCCAAGAAAGAGAAGATGTGTATGAGTAGGTCGTCAGGCATTCGAACTAAAAAGTCATAATGCCCACGACATAAATTCAAAGCATAGTCTAGCACTTTCTTGCCAAACACATTTTGCAATCGTTCTGAAAAGCAAAGAGAGAAATTAAAATAAGACATATCAAGACCCAAGACGCCTTTTCATTTAAAAAAAATACATTACGGGGAGGGGTTACTTCTACACTGGTCTTGGACTGGAACAAGCGTTTTAAAAAAACAGCTAACAGGGCAAGCAGTAATATAGGAACTGCAGTCCCAGTGATTGATGCACAGTAGTCCCTTTGTACTAAAGCACAACCAGTATTTAAATGCATTGTGGCTATCTCATTTTAAGTTAGACAGGTCTGAAGTTCTTCTTCTACTCCCAGGGGGGGGTCACCATGGGTCTTTAGATTGCAGTCTAGAATCTGTCTCCACTAATTAAGTCTGCTAGCTCAGTAACAGATGACTTGCCACGACCAACATTCATTCATTGTCAGTCTTCGTTGGTTTGCTTATCTCTTCACAAACACATGTATCACCTGATGGCCAAGTCTCTGGCAATGACTCTTTCCTACTCGGCAACGGGATGAAGTACGAAGAGCTATATATACTAGGAGTCAGAAGTTCCCGGATCTAGTCCCAACTCTGCCACTTAATACTGATGTGATCTTGGACAATCACTTTCCCTCTCTTGGTCTCAGAATAAGGGAGTTGGATCAGATCTCTAAGGTCCATTTCGGTTTCAGCTCTAAATTCTATGAGTTTCTAAGTCCTTGGGGAGGCAGCATAGCATAGCCCAGCGGACCTGAGGGGCCAGGGTCAGAGACAAGAAGGCCTGTGGTCAAGTTCTCCCTCTGACACACACACACACACACACACACACACACACACACACCTATTGTATGTTCATTGACAAGGCAAACATCCTCAGTGCCCCCCAAGTTCCCCACATCAGAGGAAATTTAGCATCAAGGGTGGAAGTGTCTCTCTGGAGACTTCCTTATGTTAAAGAAATCTCAAGACTGACTGCTTAAAAAAGAGGGGGGTGGTTTTTGGTGTGGGGAAACCTCTGATGGCAGTGTTATGCAGTAGATAAATACTGGCTTTACTGTCAGGGGACCTAGGTCCAAATCTTGCTTCAGATACTACCTATGTAACTTTGGACAAATCATTTAATCTCCTTTCCTGGGCCTCAGTTTCTTCAATTGTCAAAAAAAGACAGAGAGACAGAGAAAGAGACAGAGAGACAGAGAGAGACAGAGAGACAGAGACGGGGGGGGGGGGAAGAGGGGGAGGGAGGGAGGGAGAATGTGGTCTGGATTTCCTTTAAGGACCCTTCTAGCTCTGAATCTGTAATCTTAGGATCTCATCTGAAAAGATACAGTAACCACCAGTGGATTTTCTAAGACTTTCCAACCTTGCTAGACCACCTAGAGCTGGCTGGTATAGCCTTTGAATATCCTGGGTCACCTCTACACCAGGTTTGGGAATAAAAAATGGGGCACCAGAGAAAGGTTCATGTAAGATGTAGTATGTGAACTGAGCTTTAGTGGAAGCAAACAATTCTAAAAGGCAGAGAATGTGGAGGGAGTGCATTCCAAGGATGAAGGGTGGTTTGTGGGAATATACAGATGCTGGAGATGGATTCTGAGTTAGAAAAACAGTTAACAGTTCAGTTTGGTTGAAATGGTATGTAAAGTATGTTTTGTCCATGTCAGTTATGTATGTCCACGTGAATTGTTTAAATGGCTCATGGGAGGCATGGATAGATATCTTTGAAATCTCACCTACTATTCTGCAAAGAGGACTGTGGTTCCTGCCTTGAGGACATTCAAACATACCACGAGACACTATTATTTCATTCTTCTCTGAGAGATGTGGATACCAGACTAGAATTTTATCAGTCTTCCTAAATATTGCTGTTCTGGAGATGTAATTTTTTAGGTTTCAAACAAAAAAGTTTTAGGTTGCCTGGTAGCAATTCCTTATATGGGAAGGGTAACCCAAACTTACACTCACAGATTTGACTCCTCACCAGATGCTAGTTACACAAAAAATCATCACAAAATAGCGAATAGCAATTAAACCCTTTTATAAAAGCAAATAGGAAACAAAAATTGAAGGAGTTCTACGGATTTGGACATGACAGAAAATACACAAAAATGAGTGAGCTTTCTGCATGAGAGTGAGATGAGATCTCAGCTCAACCAAGAAAGAGCCTCAGTCTCACCTTAGGGGAAATTCTCCAGAATCCCTGGGGAAGCTAGCTGAAAATTATAGATTTATAGATTATAGACTATTATTAATTATAGACAGGAAGTTAGATTATATAGGGTATATGAAGGACTGTAAAATAAAACTGGAAAGTTAGTATGGAGCCAGATTATAGAAGGCATTAAATATCAAGTTGAAGAGTTTACATTTTATTCCAGAGGCGGTAGGGAGCCACTGAAGATTTTTGAGCAGGGGAATGGCATGGTCAGACCCGTTCTTTAGGAAAAACAGTCATATGGTAGATGGTCATTTGAAAAGGGAAGACACTTGAGGCAAGGAGGCCAACGAGGGTGGTGATGACTTAAATTAGCATTAGTTCCGAGTGGTCGTTTTATTTAACAATATTAACAACTTTTATTAGTGTTGTTACATAAAGCACTATAAGATTTACAAAGTATTTTCCTTACAACAATCTGTGACGTAGTATCGAATATTATAATCCCCATTTTACTGAGGAGAAAGCTGAGACTCAGAATTAAGTGACTTGCCTAGGCTCACATTTCTAGTTAGTGGTACAGTTAAAATCTAAACCTAATCATCTACTTATTTCAGGTTCGTTACGTTTTTCTACTTTGTCTGTTGACTTTGCAATATTTAAAGTCATAAATGAGTCCATTTGGTTGTAAGAAAAGCTAGATCATTAATTATAGTGTTCCATGCAGAGGTAGGTAAGCACTTAAAAACAGAAATATTCATTCTTTTTAAAAAAATGTTTTCCAAATATTATTTAGTGCTTTGTTTCCCTCTTTTCTCTCCCACACTGACAATCACAAACGCAGATCACTTGAAATAACTAACAACAAAATTAACTGATAATTTGCATGAAGACTTGGCAAGTTTCCACAGTAACGCTTAATGGCCCAGTGAATGTGATTTGCTCAGGCACACTAGATAGAAAATGACATCTTTCAGATGAATGAACATATATCATTTTATTGTCGAAGTCCATCTTGCTGAGGCAGAAACAAAGTATAGACCTGAATACTAAAAGCTTCCTACTTCCTTATACAGAAGTACCAGATGCCTCACTTCAAAATCCAATTACTCTTTTCAATCTCAAAAAAAAAAAATGCAAACCCCAAACCCACATCATAGTTTGAAATTTTAAATAATACCACGAGGAGGAATTGATATATTTCTCTGTTTATAATTCCATATGGAATGGTTTGTTTATTGTGTTGATCCAAATATAGCCTACCCTCCAATACAGGCTGCGTCCCCTAAATCTAAGCTAACTCATACTAGATGTGTGACCTTGAGCAAATCATTCATTGCTCTAAACAACTAACATGAGAAGATGCAGAAAGGGGCTAGCAGACTTACACTGGGAAAGGGAGTTTCCCTCTTGATTGTCCCCTAGGTCAATGAAATCATGAAGAAATATATAGATAGCTATGTATGTGTGTATACATGATGTGTTTGTATATACATGTGTATACATGAACATATGTATGCATAAATATTCATATGTATGTATTGTCTGTGTGTAGATGCATTACGTGAATATGTATAAGCACAAACATACATATACATGTATATTGTGTTGTGTGCATGTATTTATACATATATACAAAGACATGTATATAGCTATACATACATATATACACATATACACTGAAAAATAAAACAGACTAAACACTCCGGTTTTATATGTGGCATTCAAGATCAAAGCAATTATACAATGTAGACCCGGGAATAGAACCAGCTTGGAAAACAGCCATATTATACAATGATTCTTTAAAGGATAATGGGAGGTTTCCGGTAGGCCCTTTTTTCTCCTTTTGCCCATGGCAAACACCACCTTGCCGACACTAAAAGGAGTCTCTGTCCTCTCCCCACACTCCTTTTCAGAAAAAGCATTTATAACCCTTCAGAGGAAGTCTTGAGGAAGGTGTGAGGCTTGCTCACAGCGGGAAGTTCATAGCCCCGTTGGCAGGTTTGATTCCAGGCTCCATCATTAATAAACTGGGTTACCTTCCAATGATCACTTTCAGTTTCCTCATCTGTAAAATGAGAGGATTCAAGGACATGTATGCTAATATACCTTCTACCTCAAACATTTGGTAATTGGGGTCTGAGCCAATCACTCAACTGAATTTGCTCTCTCCAGGGTTACCAATGATGCTCTTTAATTGCTCTATCTAATGGTCTCTTCTCATTCCTCATGGTTGTCTCTGAAGCATTTGACTCTGTTAACCACCCTCTCCTCCCAATATACTCTTGCCTCTGGGCTTTTGTGACACTTACTTGGTTCTCCTTCTACCTCTCTGACCTCTTCTCAGTTTCCTTGGCAGTATCATCACCTTATCCTGCTCCCTAACCATGGGGTACAAACTAAGGTTCTGTTCTGGCTCTTCTGCTCTCTTCATAGTCACTCTTTTGGCAATCCCATTCAGGTTTCCCATGGCTTCAATGATCACCTCTGCTCAGATGACTCCCAGATCTATATACCCAGTTCTACTTCCTCACCAGAGCTACGGTCTAATTATAATGGAATGATCCAGAAATCTATACTTGACCCTGCACCCCCTCCCCTGCACCTAGTATGGTGCCTGGCACATAGAAGGCACTTACTCAATTCTACTTAATTAACTAATTGACTGATTTGTTAGATCTTCCCAATGTTTTTGCCCATCAATATCTTTTTCAATTATGACTGTAGTCAAGCGTGTTAGCTATCTCTTCTAACTTTCTGTCATCTGTAAATGTGATAAATATATTGTCTATTCCTTTATCCCAGTCACTTATGAAATGGTTAAACATCATGAGGCCAAAGAGAAATTCCTGGTTCATTCCACTGGAGCCTTCCTTCCATGGTGACATTAAACTATTAAATACTGCTACAGGTCTGGCCAGTCTGCTAGTTCCTAATCCACCGACCTCTCCTGTTATATGATCCCCATTGCTCTATAGTTTCCACAAGAACACCATGAAAGATTTCATCAAAAGCTTCATTCAAATCCACACAGCTATTGTTGTTATTCTTGCTCAGTCATGTCTGACTCTCTACGACCCCGTTTGAGATTTTCTTGGCAGAGATACTGGAGTGGTTCACCATTTCCTTCTTCAGCTCATTTTACAGATGAGGAAACTGAGCAAAGAGGATTAAGTGACTTGCTCAGGGTCACACAACTAGCAAGTGTCTCAGGCCAGATTTGAACTCAGCTCTTCCTGACTCCAGGCCCAGTACTCTATCCACACCTGCAACCTTGGATAAGCTCATGAGGAAAGTCATAAGGATTCATTTCAGAGCAGCACAGAAGTTACACTGAACTTCCCAGTCTTTGAAGCCATTTCCATTAGGTCATGAAAAGACTCAGATCTGGTCTTCAAGTCTTCTCTTCTTACTTAGGAGCGACAAAGGATATAACTTAGAACCAGAATGTATATTTTAAGGCCAATCAGCATGGCAGAGTTGCAGTAAGCCAAAGTCATTTCATTTGTTTGGACAGTTACAGTATGAGTAGGCACAAGCACAAGACTTGTTTGGAGTTGGTAAAGCTCCTCTTGGAGCTCACCCAAAAGACTTGAACAAGGAACGAGGGGAGGCAGGTGGGGCTGGTTCTTGGCCGGTGGTCTCCCCTTATCAGCATTTTTTAAGCTATGAGGGGACTTTGATTCTTGACATGAGGGAAAATTACTCAGTGACACTTATTCTGACCTCGGAAGAGGGAGTTTACAAGTCAAAAATGGAGATGTCAAGTAGACAGGATGGGAGAAGCAAGCAGGAAGCAGGGAGAGGAAGTAGATACCATAGTAAGTGGAAAGGAAGTGGAGAGCAGTTATGTGGACTTCTGAACTAGGGTACATATGAGTCCAAAAGACGTTGCTCAGATCATCCAGTTCAGGATGGGAAAACAAACCTGTGACTTTTTTCTCTTCTCCTTTTCTTCTCCCTGTGAGGGTTGATTGCATGGTAGGGCATTTACTCACTTTCAACCTCCCTAGTTCTCTCTGGAGGGGAAATATACATAAACACACATATATATATACATATATATATATAGTGTATGTGTGTATATATATGTGTGTGTCTATGTGCGCATACACATATATACATACATATATGTGTATCAAGTAGAGATATATGTATATATAGATATGTATGTATATATAAGGTATAGATGTATATGTGTATGTATAAACACATATGCACCTTTGACCCTGATGTTTACTTTGTCCCTTAGTCAGTAAATACAATAAAATTGCTGTGTGTGTGTTTCATTTAATCCTTATAAATAAGGAGAAGAAGAGAGAGAGTCTTACTGTAGAAAGAAGAAATAGGTGGTTTGGTCAAGTCCGAACCTGACGGTTTGGGAGCTGGTTTAGGAAGGTGGGCAACGTCCAAGAGTGATCACTTAATTAAGAGGCTGGAAAGGAATTTGGAGCTTCATGTGCTTGGGGAGGTGGGGTGGGAGGAAATCACAAGCTGGTAATAACAGCAGGTAGGACAAGGAGAATAAGTTTAACTTGGCTTATGGCTAGCAGTGGTCATTTGAAAAGCAAGTCATACTCAACAGAGAAGGGAGCAAGTTGATAGGAAGAGAAAGGCATCTCCTAAAGAGAAGTGAGGCCCCAAAGAAGCAACTCCCCTACGTAGAAAAGAGGAGACAAAGGCACCAGGGCGCTCAGTGGGTTTATTTCTGATCAAGATCACCACTATCCTAAGTTCCTAGCACCACCTCTTACTTACAGCTGTTGGCCTCTTTGGTTTGGCACCAACCTTAGTCTCAAGAAAACTGGGGAAACTAAATTATTTCTAATTCATACTTATGAGGATTTTGGTCATTTGAGGGACGAGGGAGTCTGGATTTGTCTAGATTCCAGAAGGGTCATTTGAGAAATAAGCAATAAAATGAATCCTACCTAGGAAGAAAGTGCTTGCCTCCCATCATCCTCTGAAGTCCCACCAGGAACAATATTGAAAGAAATAGCCTCCTTGCTTCTGGGAAACTAGGTTGGCTCAGATCTAATTTGATCCCAAGGAGTTGATAGTGGAACCACAATAATCTTGGGAAGAAAGCAGCTAACCACAGATATTATCCAGTGGACCTTATCAGACTTCCTAGACTGGTCATTGGTGAAAGTGTGAAAGGGAAATGCTGATTCTTAAAGATGATGGAGGAAGTATCAACTGCAGGCACTAGACAAAAACACATGGAAAGATGCAGGCCAGATTTTTAGGAAGTATTGTAATCTGGGGTTAAGTTCACTCCTTGCCATCTCTTTCCCCCTGGCTTTGGAAAGGATGTCGAAGCCTCCCCAGAAGGAATTTCCTCTGCCAATGCAGATCTGCATATTACAGTCTTAGATAGTGCCTGCCTAACTGAGAGGTTAGGATCATGTAGCCAGTACCAACATGTCATAGATGGAACCAGAACCTAGACCTTCCTGGCTAGCGTCTAGCTCTCTTGCTATCCTACTTCTCTTAATTATGGTTAATAACGGAGGAAGCAACTAGGTGGCTCAGTTTCTGGAATCAGAAAGACTTGAGTTTAAATCTGGCCTCAGACATTTACTAGCTGTGTGACCTTGGGCAAGTCATTTAACTTCTGTTTAACTTGGAGGCAACTGGGTGTCTTACTGAATAGAGCACTGAGCCTCGAGTCAGGAAAACCTGAATTCAAATGCTTCCGATATTTACTAGCTGTGTGATCCTGGGCAACTCACTTAACCTCTGTTTGCCTTAAACCACTGGGGGATGAAACAGCAATTCACTCCAATACCTTTGCCAAGAAAATCTCATGGACAGTATGATCCATGGGGTCACAGAGAGTCGGATGTGACTGAACAACAAGAAAATGACAGGTAGACTTAGCCCTGAAGTGTGCAGCCCTGAAACAAAGCTGATGGTGATCCCTGGATGCAATCCCTTAAAATCAATCTTTGTATTCCACCTAGGGATTGATCATTCAGAACCCGAGGTCGTTCCCAGCCAGCAGGTTGACAGTCCCAGGCTAGCAAGGGAAAGAACAGTGCCATTGGGCACAGGCGCGAGAACTTTGAACCTCAAATACTTGCTGTGTTGCCGCTCATTCAGCACAAATTCTGCATGTGGTCTCCTTGTCTCTCGAGGGAAGGCTGTTCCTGCTCCAGCTCGTAAAGTTATGCTCCATGACTTCCAAATAATCTGCCAGGAGGACAAATCCAATAGGAGAAAATGGAAGACTGAGGAGCAGAAAGAGGTTTGTGTCAGGGAGGGCAGGGAGGATAGGAAGGGAAGAGGAAGAAACCCTAAAGCAAAAAATTCTCCAAACAAGAGCTGAGAAATCCCAAAATCACTCCTTAGAAATGCAAAATACTGAAGAAGTCATCCCTAGTCCAACACATTCTCCAGTGCTTTAGCATATTTGTGATCTTCTATATGTGGGTAGTCTCTCCACTTGTGGCTGATCTCAACCCATCCTTCTGTCTGCCAAAGCTGTTATTCTCATTCAAGCCCCCCCCCATAACGTGCTAGGTGCCTTCTCTGTATTCTTTTAACAATGAAAGGATACCACTAGATGATGTGAACTGTCTGCCCATTATCCCTCATTCTAAGTGACTAGTTTCCAGGTTCTTTTCTCTCCAATTTAGTCTCCATACAGCTGTCAAGTTGATGTTCTTAAAATACAGACTTGTAGATTAAAAAACAAACAAACAGAAAGGACCTGTATGTACAAAAATATTTACAAATGTGTATTGTATTGTATTGTATGTGTATTGTACAAATAATTGTGTATTGTGTACAATAATTGTGTATTGTACAAATATGTACAAAAATACATTCAATATTTATTTTTATGGTGGCAAAGAACTGGAAATTGAGGAGTTGTCCATCAGTATGAATCCAGGTCTCCCTAACTCCAAGCCAGAGCCTTATCTATTATATCAGGCTGCTTTTTAATTCTGGATGTCGGGAACATATTTCTACTCTATCCTCCCACCCCTCCCCCAATGCCCTTGGTGGTGGATACCTTTCACTCAGTGAGAAATGGTAGCTCTGAAAATCCTAACATTGCTCTCTAGACTGTAGGAGGCACGATGTGTGCCCACTGCTTCTATGTATAGAATAGTTGCACATTGGGGTGTTCACTAAAGGAGAGTGCTTTATGTAAATGATCCATAAATAGCTTGAAAGAATAAATTTATCCCCACTACCTCTCTCATCCTCTCCCATCCCCACTTGAAGACACTCAACTTTCCCTCTAGGGAGGATAAAGCATATATAAATCCAAGTATTCAAACTGGGGATGGGGGGTGAGAGGAGGAGTTCTCTACTGGCTGTCAAAATTCTCATTTCTACATAAATGAGGCCTAAGCCTTTTTCAAACAATGTTGTACAGTTACAAAGTGGAGTGAACAAGGGCATGGGGTGAACAACTCAGGTATGAAATAATGAACAGGAAAAGATGGGCTGAGACTAATTCACTGAAATGAAGAGAACAGAAGGAAAAGACAAGCAGGACAGTTTTGACTACTATAGGTTGATCTTATTATACACTTAGAAAGAAAAGAAGACTGGACATAATGAAGACCTACACTTATTAAAAATAACTAGCATTTATAATGAGCTTTAAAGTTTTCAAGATGTTTTACATATTTTAACTTAACTGATGCTAACAACCTATGAGATAGATAGTATTATCACCAATTTACAAATTAAAAAAAATTGAGACTGAGAGAGGTTAAGTGACTTATCCAGGGTCACACAGCTAGGAAATGATAGAGGCAGGATTTTAACTCAGATTGTCTTGACCCTGAAACCAGTGTTCTAGTGACTCAGTCACCTAGATACCTAGGTTTCGTGTATTATGCTTTTTTTTTTCTGTTCTACTATGTATCTGTAAATACTCATTCCATTTCATTAAGCTCAGAATCAGAATTAAAATTTCATTTTTTTAAAGGAGACAATCAGGATTTTCACATAGCTAGTAAATGTCTGAAGATGAATTTGAACTCAGGTCCTCCTGACTTTGTGCTATATCCACTGGGCCACCTACGTGCCCCAAAGTTCCATTAAAAAAAAAGATCTAATTCACTCAGGAGAAGACACAGAAGAGATTACCAATCCGTTGAAGTATTTAAGAATGAATGATTGAATGCCTCTGTAATAGAGTGGTTATAGATAAAATGTTAGTTATCCCACTATTAGAGAATATGTTGATTTTCATTCACCAAAGTTTTGCCAGCTAAAAAAGTCTGTAGTAAAGTCTCACAAATATACTGAAAAGTCAAAGCTAAAATATGTTGCCCTTTTTTAAAAATTGTTTTACCTCTTTTTTTGTGATGGTAAAATGATGGAAGTCCTTGCTAGGAGGAGGAGCCTGGGTGTAGGTTTCATATAGTATGTCCAACAGAAGAGAAGTCATGGCAGGTAGGTGAGGGTTCTAGCTTGAACCCAGAGCTCTGTGAGATTCTTTCTATCAAACGCTTTCTGTGTTCTGAATGGCATATGCTCAGCTTCCTGCTCTGGCTTTTATACCAAAAAACTTTGTCACCTTGGTTCCTGTGACTGCCTCCTTGGTGGAAGGCACTTTCTGCCACTCCTGTTTGCAAGCAACAATGTAAGTGCTGTTTGAAAAGGGACTGGGGACCCATTCAGTTGTAACAAAAGAAACCGAAACTTCACTGTCAAGTCTTCAGACATGAACAATTGCCAATGGAAAAGGGCTTTATTCAGGCTAGCACTTTCAATTTGTATCTATAGGAAGGGTAAGGAGTGGGGGTCAGCAGGAAAGCACAGCAAACATTCAACAATGATGAGAAAATTAATAGATGGGAACTGTCTCCATTTCTGTTGGCAATCTGTTAGTGTCTTTATTTATTGAATAGCTGCTGTCTTTGTGAGAGACTCTCAGATCTCAAAATGGTATTTATTGAGCCTAGGAAGTCATACATTTCACCATCTCCCTGACCTGGCAGCAGTTTTTTTAAGAGATCAAAAGAGACTGTTCAGTTTGCATTGTCTTTAAAGCATGTGCTACCAGAACCTACTGTGATGATGAGTATTTTTTAAACATGTCTTTTTTTAAAAATAAATTTTTGCTATCTGTTTTTTTAGGTAAATTACATTTTTCAACATGCTCCTCCCATCTGCTCCTCCTAAAGAGTAATTCCTTATAAGAATTTTAAAAAGGCAAAAAAAAAACCCATATTTTAATCTGTTGTGGGGCACACTCTAGAATGTTGTGGGTTGCATGGGCCCATGGTCTACAGTGTTTGACACCTCTGATCTAGTCCAACCAATTCATTTTACAGATGAGGAATGGAGAGAGCAAGTAATTTGTCCAAAATGACACCAGCATTTAGTATCAGAGGCAGGATATGAACCCACTGTCTCCATACTCTAGTATGGACCTCAAGCATCTAAAGGCTCTCTAATATCCAAAAGTCACCCATTAGTCTGCCAAAGGATCCCAAATTCCAAAAATCATTCACTCTTTGGTTTAAAACAGTGGTTTCAAACTCAAATAGAAATGAAACTCTGCAGGCTCCAAAATTGACTTGAAGAACCATAAATGAACATTATTTATGTTGCATTGTATTTTTATTTATTTTGTTAGACATCCCCCAATTACATTTTAATTTGATTATGGAGTTTTACACGATGTAATCAAGGCCCTATTTATACACAAATATGTAGTTATAGTTTTTCTTTCTTTATAAGATTCTTCTAAAAGCCTAGTTTTCAATCGAGCCTTTGAAAGTGTTTCTAGAATTCTAATAACCTAGCCCAAAAAGATCTCAATTAATTCTGAAAAATTCTTCCCTCTTTTGCCTAACTGCATGAACTCTCAAACCTGTCACAAATCTGTCTTTCCCAACACATAGCAGGCTGACCTGCCAATTCTAGGTTAAGTTTCTTGTTGTTGTACTCCCACCCCTCCCCCAATGCCCTTGGTGGTGGATACCTTTCACCCAGTGAGAAATGGTAGCTCTGAAAATCCTAACATTGCTCTCTAGACTGTAGGAGGGGTATCCTCCTACACTTGGCACGATGTGTGCCCACTGCTTCTATGTATAGAATAGTTGCACATTGGGGTGTTCACTAAAGGAGGCTTTCACATAACACATTGGGGTGTTCACATAAAAAAGGCTTTATGCTTAGGGTGACCTCTTGAAAGAATATGTATAGATAAAATGGATTTCAAAGAGAGTAAATAGTCTTGCTCTCAGTAGTAAAGGACCAATATTAAAAACCATTCACTATTATCACCTTGATTTATTGTTGGAGAGAGTAAGAAGGTGAGTTGCTGCGGGGTGAATTCTTAGTTTTGGTAGTAGTACCTGACAATTCTACATCACTTTAAACTTTTCAAAATGCCTTCACTATGTAATGGGAGAATGGGGGACTGAGACTGATCAGAGCCTCCCCTGATGTACCACCATTATACATATATTCTCTCAAGCTACAGAACCAATTTTAGAGGCAGCAGGTGCTGCTGTGGATAGAATGTTGGACATCCAGGTCAGGAAGACCTGAGTTCAATTCCCACCTTAGTCACTTACTAGCTATGTGACCCTGAACAAATCAGTTAATTTCTTTTTATCTAAGTTTCCTCAACTGAGAAAGGGGGTAACAGCACTTACCTAGAAGGGAAGATTAAAATAAAAGGTTATAAATAGGGGCTATGCAAATGTTTATTCCCTCCCTCCTCTCTGAGGTTATTATTTTCCCAATCAACCAGTATTTATTAAGCACCTTTTAGCGACAGACCCTGAGCCTTTCCTTCCTGATTGTGCTTCCACTCGTTTCAGTGAAACACACTGTGATTTATTGAGTCCTGGGTTCCACAAAGGTTAGCTTGCCTCATATACTTTTGTGTTCTCCTGCTGGAACAACGTAGTCTCCACAAAGTAGTTTTCCTCCTCATTTCTTTTTCTTTTTTGGAAATTTTTTACTCATTTCAAACTTAAATGCAAATGAGAAAAGCAAAAAAGAGAATGTTTTCATGTACACAGCAGATCATGAAAGAAGTCAATATAAAACAATATAAAATTTTCATTTCAAGAAAATCTATATAATATTACACAATATTTTCAAAGCTACCTGCCTTTTTGTGGAACTATGAATTGGACCAGATATTTTAGAGATATTTACAACTACACCCCCAAAGTCACTAACTTGTGCATATTCTTTGACCCTATATCCCAAAAAGTTCAATGGAAGAAGAAGATTCCATATACATATAGGATAGATATGTATGTGTGCTATCTAATATAGCACAGCTGACTAGCATGTGGCATCTGTTCAGGGTTCCGGTCCACTCAATCTTTAAAGGAGATTGGTTTCCACCTTTGGAGAGAATCAGAGCACCACCACAGAATATTGCCACAGACTATTAAGAGGGAGGGGCAGAACCACTAGGAGCCTTCACTTGTGTATTTCCTGGAGGAATCCTGTGCTGGAATGAATTCTACCTACTACTCCTCAAATCCCTATAGTTTAAAGATACACTATTTAGAAGTTTAGTAAAAACTACTTTCCTTGATCTTTCTCAAGGAGTGAATAATACTTAACATACTAACAGCAGTTTAACTCTTTCCAACCAAATATTGGTTACACAAGCAATCATCACAAATAGCTAGTAAACCTCTTTATCAAAGTAGATAGTAAGCAGAAAATTGGAGAAATTATACAACTTAGGGTCAAACTCAAACGACAACCAATTCCTATGGGTTGTATAGACTGAGAAAACTATATATTAACGTTATTTATATTTTATTTATTTTATCAGACATTTCCCAACTACATTTTAATCTGGTTCAAGAAGAACTTGAGGAGGGCAGAGCCAAGATGGTGGAGTAGAAAGACTCATATATGCTAGCTCCGAACCCACAGACCATAATTACTCATAAAAAGAACTCCCAACAAATTCTGGAACAATAGAAGCCACGCAGCAATGGGATGAAGGAGATTTCCCTTCCAGAGAGCCCTGAAAAACCAATCCCAAAGGTCTGTTGCGCATTGGACAGGAGTGGAGCCCAGTCCTGCCCTGGCTGCACAGCAAGGAGAGGAACAGATCTGAGCAGGCTTCAGGGATGGAATCTCCAGCGGCCGCAAAGGTCCCTCCACCCACAGATGCACAGGTCAGTGAGAAAGATGTCTGGATGGGCTGAGAGGGGAGCTGGGTGTCTCCATGACTCGGGCCCCCTTGGGAGTCAGCAGCAGCTGCAGCAGGCGGCCAGAGGCTCCCAGAGCAGGCAGGAGCTCAGCAGGAGCTCCATTACAGAAGGTCTCTGCATAAACCCCCTGAGGGAACTGAGCCTGGGAGGTGGCCCTGCCCCCACCTGAGCACCAGAACTTAAGCTCCCATTGAATAGCAGCCAGGTCTGCCACTGAAAGCCCTGAGGCTGGGGAGCAGCATTTGAATCTCAGACCACAAGCACTAGCTGGGAGGATCTAGGCAGAGGGTGGAGAGGAATCTCAGAAGTCAAATAACTGGCTGGGAAAATGCCCAGAAAAAGGGGGAAAAAATAAGACCATAGAAGGTTACTTTCTTGGTTAACAGATGTTTCCGCCCTTCCTTTCTGACAAGGAAGAACAATGCTTATCATCAGGTAAAGACATAGCAGTCAAAGCCTCTGTATCCCAAACATCTGAAATAGATATCCAATGGACTCAGGCCATGGAAGAGCTCAAAAAGGATTTTGAAAATCAAAGTAGACAAGTGGAAGAAAAACTGGGAAGAGAAATGAGAGAGATGCAAGAAAAGCATGAAAAATGGGTCAATACCTTGATAAAGGAGACCCCAAAAAATGCTGAAGAAAATAACACCTTGAAAATTAGGCTAACTCAACTGGCAAAAGAGGTTCAAAAAGCCAATGAGGAGAAGAATGCTTTCAAAAGCAGAATTAGCCAAGTGGAAAAAGAGGTGCAAAAGCTCACTGAAGAAAATAGTTCTCTCAAAATGAGAATGGAACAGATGGAGGCTAATGA
>CM053771.1:403112857-403151648 GCA_028658325.1 Potorous gilbertii | reverse complement strand
GGCTCCTCTAGGGGGCCTCCTTCCAGCGCGCGCCGCAGCCTCCCCAGGAGGACGAGGCCGGGCGCGCGCCGCAGCGGGGGCGGGGGCGGGGGAAGGGCAGGGCAGGAGGGCTAATTCTACGGCATTTCCGGTTCAAAGAACCGCCCACTCCCCCCCTCCTCCGAGGCTCCTGGGGATCCTGGCGCTGATTGGGCGACGCGAGGAAACCGCGCCTCGGAGGAAAGTGGCGGCGCCAACCTTTCTTGGCATCCCCGCCCTCCCTCCCCCCTCCCCGCACGCGACCACGCGCACGCTCGCGCGCCCGGAGTAGCCGCCTCAGTCGCTGCGTCTTCGCGCAGCCATTCGGGAAAGGAGCCGCGCGCGCGCAGCAGGGGCCTGCGGACCCCGTCGAGGAGGCCGCCGCCGCCGCTGCCGCCTCGTGGCCTCCGTTCCGCTAGGAACGGACTGTCCCGGTCCCACCCCCCCTCGCACCACGTGTCCGCAGCTGCCCCCTCCCCCTCGCCCTGCACGGTAGGAAGGCGCGCGCGGAGCTGGCTTAACGGGGGAGGGGGAGGGGCTGCTGTGTGTGTGTGTATGTGCGTGTGCGCGTGTGTATTGGGGCGGGGTGGATGGGGGAGGGGGAAGTCCGCCCTCCGGCCCTGTCGTGTTTTGTTCCTGTGCTCGCATTTAAGGGGATGCCGACGTGCCAGCCTCCGGTCTGACCCGGGAGAGGCTGCAGGGGCAGGCGTCGCGCCTCGCGTGCACCGACGGGCAAGGTGCCCCGCCCGGGAGTAACCCTTAAAAAGCCTCTATTCCTGG
Source organism: Potorous gilbertii (assembly GCA_028658325.1). NCBI lineage: Eukaryota > Metazoa > Chordata > Mammalia > Diprotodontia > Potoroidae > Potorous > Potorous gilbertii. Next base: position 403,150,850 of record CM053771.1, on the reverse strand, counting down.
AGTAGTTAGAAAAAGGAGATTCCGACGTGCCTCGCCAGCTGCTGCCGGGTGGTTCCGGGGCCTTTCTCTGCCTAAATCACATTGCAGTTTGGAAAACAAAAAACCCAGTAGTTTTTCATTACCACTCTACAAAGAGGTAGACCCGGGGAGAGGGGGGAAGGCAGTGCAGAATTGCACCAGATTTGATTAAAAGCCCTATGCGAGTGGAAAAGAGACTCTGAAAGCCCAGCGCGTTCATTATCTTCTCTTTGCTTTCTATTGTCTAACTACAGAGTATCTATTATGTTAGGATATTTAGTAGCCGGTAAAGAATGAAGATCGGTGACATCCACTCCACTGGATAAACATAATATCAATTGTGTAGGGGTTTTTTTGTGCAGGCTACACCCTAAAATTCTATTATACAGCGTCTTGTCTGTAGTTCGCTATCAAGAAATGTTTGCCAAATGAGTGATTCATAAGTAGAATTAATGGTTAATCGATAGGCCAGAAAAAAAATCTTTGAAAAATATGTAGTTACCCAAGATACAAAATGGATGTGAATCTGTGGTACATGTAGAGTTATGATAAATCAGTACCAGATGGTGGAGATGGCAAAGCAGGGCTCTTAGTATCATCAAGATTAATGCGCATCTATTTAGAAAAAGAAGTAGAATTATATTTATAGATTTACTATAAAGTAGAACGAGGTGAGACTAGGTGCTGAGTTTTGTGAGTAACTTAGAATAGGGCAAGAATAATTTTGGTTGATAGATACTGGTTATAATTATTTGTAGATTTTGATGTCGTGAGAATGGTTTAAACATTGCTCAGTGATTTGGGCCTTGGAATTTTGAAAGTGAAAAATTCGTAGAGGTTAATTATGTATTCCGTATTACTTTCAAATATAGATACTGTTTCTTCAGTGTTCCTGAGACAGTCATCAAGTCTGTGCTTGAATGCTTTAGTGACCGCAAATTTGCTGTTATGTGATACAATGTACTCCTCATTGAATAGCTTTAGAAAATTCTTTCTTATGTTGAGTCAAAATGTTTCCTTGTAACATCCAATTGGCCCTAATCCTGCCCTCTTGAGCAACACAAACCGAATCGCATTCATATGATACTTTCATATAATTGAACATAACTCTCATGTTGCCCCTTGTGATCTCTTTGCCTTTCTTTGTATCTCTCAGCACTTAGCACAGCCTTTAATAGATACTTGGGTTTCATGCTTAATAAAAACTTGTTGACTTGTTTCTTTTCTTCAGAAAGTGAAGTGTGCACAGCTCACTCATCTGCCCCACACAGGACATAGTTTCAGCATTTCTCAACATCTTGACTGCTTGTCTCCAGAGTTTCTCTGGTTTGTCCTTGTCCCTCCCAAAGTGTGGTGTCCAGAAGTGAATATGATACTCTCGAGGTGAGAGTGCTGTCTTGGCTGCCATATCACTCTGAAACATTAGGCTCTCCATGAGTATGGTGATATGGCAACCTAGAGAGCTAACAGGATCTTATGTTTCAGAATGTATAGTACACAGGAAGAAACTGTGGTTAGACCACATCTGGAGTACTATGTTCAGTTTAGGGTTTCACATTTTAGGAGGGACATTGATAACTTTGGGAAAGTGGCCCAACGAGAGGTCAACTTAGGGTGAAGAACCTCTAGAAGAGAAGAAAGAAATTAGGGAGTTTATGATAGCTGTTTTCAGGTATTTGAAAAGCTGGCACATGAAAGAGGTAGACCTGTATTGCTTGGTCCCAAGATTCAGAGGAAGGAGCAGCAGGTGCAGAGAGGTTCATAATAGCAGGAAAAAACTTCCTAACAATTAGAAAAGCTACCCAGATGTAGGATGTGCTTCCTCAAAGGTTCTTTTCATTGGACATCTTTGAGACAAGTTGAATAATCATTTGTCTAGACCACCATTCTGTGATTCTTTATAATCTAACAACTGTGGTGAAAGTGGGATTTTTGTCTTGGATCTGAACACTACATTGTGGCGCCTTAAAATTTTGTTTTTATTTATTTATTTATTTTGACAAGCACATCACACTATTGACTGACTCATTATTGAATTTGTGGTCAACTAAAATTCTAGATCTTTGCAGAGTTTTGGATTAATCTCTTTTAAATTTCTTCTTCCTTGTTTTGACTCATTCCTAATTTTTGAAATCTTATTGTCATTTTACCTAGCTTTGTGTCATGAGCAGATTTAATAAGTTTATGTTTTATCAAAATAATTTATAAAATATTGATTAGAACAGGCCAAGGACAGAAATCTTTATGGCAGATCACAATCTCCAGATTTATGCAGAAGCATTAATTATCCCTTCTGGTTGTATCATTCCATCCTACTGTGTGGTTGGCTATGTTTTTGTTTTCTCACTTGGGAAAAATATCCAGTGAGAAGATCATGAGATACTAATATCAAATGTGCTAAAATCAAGACATGCTTATGGTTTCATCTTCCAGTTGAATAGTCAAAAAGTAACATAAGGTTTATTTCATATAATCTTTCTTAATAAACTCATGTTGGCACCAAGCGATCACCTTATGTAAGTGACCACAAACTATCTGCTTAGAAATTCATTCTAGAATTTGACCATTAAGTGACATTAAAGGTATCCCTTTTGTTACGTCTGTTACAGACAGCATCTGTGTTTTACCCTTAAATAGACACTTTGTCTATTTCTAGTCTTCTGGTAGCTTATTCTGTCCTTGTTTTCCCAAAGTCTGCAAGGTGGGATTTTGTGATTGCATTTGTAAATTCTTTTGGCAGCTGGTTTATAAATCCTCTGGACCCAGACTTGGATTATTCTTTTTGAATGACATTTGTTCTGCTCTTTAGAGTGTGAGAATTGATGTTGAGGAATTCTGCTCTTTTTTTTGTTCTAATTTAGCATCACATCATCTTCTCCAAATACTGTTCCTATTCTTTTCTGCTAATGATTTTGCTGTAAACATAATTTATTTATAAAAAGTTTTACCATGTCCATTTTTGTTGTCTGTAGCATTTCTTCAAAGTCTTAGATTCTTTTGGACTTTGCTTTTCCTGATACTGTTCTTGTACGTTCATGCCATTCTGACCCCCAGAGACCTCCCTCTTAATTCTTTTAGAAATCTTCATTTTTTCTCTCTTCAAGATATTTTGTGATTGTGTAGTTTGAATTGCATATTTTACATTATCTAGTTTTGAGTTATATTCTTTTTTATGTGATACCTGTTTATTTCTCTAAATTTTTTAAGAACAGCTTTTTCTAAAAGTACATAAAATGTGGCTGAAACCAGAATCTCATTTGAGGAGAGTGAATCCAAACCTCTAAGTCCAAAAGATTTGTCCTAGCTACTAACAGATACTGTGGTTACAGATTTGTTTACTTTTTTTATATCTTCAACTTTATCACTAGTTCTATTTTTTTGAACACAGTATACTATTCTTTGGCTTATAGTCCAATCATAGTTCCATTCCATTGAATCACAATAACAAGAGATTGTTTATCTTCATTTGCTGTTATTTTGCATTTTCAGTATTTAGTACCAATATTTGGTATACAGACATCTGAAACCATAAATTGTTATTAGCTCTCTTCCCTGAACCTTTACCTTATGAAGAGAAGGAACTTTGCTATCTATGGATAGCAACCTTCTCTTAAGAAGAGAAGGAACATTGCATACTCTCTTCTAGAAAATCCAGTTTTACAGTTATGTCTGAGCATTTTTCTTCTTTTCCTCAGAATTTCAGTTTAGAAACTGATCAGGTGAGAATCTCCTCCCACTTTCTTTTTAGACTTTCTAGGACAGTTGTCACTTGCCAGAAGTCCTTTATTTTGATGCCATGCAAACCATGGTCCAGTAGTCATTGTTTCTGTTTCTCCTTTGTTACATTCATCAATTAATAGAATCGTAGAGTTAAAAGGTGCCTTGGAAGTCAACTAGTTCAACTCTGTGTATTCCTGACTGGTAATCATCCTCTTATTGAACAATTTCTTGATGTTGTCATTGATTATTTTTAAAGCCCTTGTTATTTTGTTTTCTTTCTTGACTTCCTTTCTGGAATATTTATTATATTCTAACCAGGAACACAGTGTGGGTTAAATGGTCCCAGCTCTCAAAGAACTTACAAGTATGGAGGGGAGTAAGACCCTTAAAAAACGATAGTAAACAATATTACATACTTCGTTTACTAGTAAAAAAAAAAAAGTACAATGAGATAACTGAGGAGAAAGGAGATTACAAATACTGGGATAAGAGAACACTTTTTTGGAAGAGGTGATTTTTGACTTGGGCTTTAAAGCATTGATAAGAATTCAGTAGGTGAAGAAAAGGAGGGAAGACATCACAGACATGAGGACTTAGCCTGAACAAAAGCATAGAAATGTGGGAGCAAAATGTGAAGTTCATTTTTACTGAAGTATGTGTAGAGTGAAGAGTTGTTCATTTTGATTGAAGTATATATATAGTGGAGCACTATATAGTTAAAACATGGAGTGATTCCAGGTTGTGGATGCTTTTGAACAGAGACATGAAAGCCAGATCTAGGAATAAGAAAGATTTTTACTAGCAGTGATATGAAGAATGTATTAGAAAAGCATGAGAATGGATTCAGGAAGACCTGGAAGGAGGCAGTAGTCCAGCTAGGTTGTTGTTGTGCTGTACTAGGTTCATTGATAGTGGGGTTAGAGAGGCAGGGGAACTCATTGAAACATGATGCAGTGATAGAATAGACAAGATCCAGTACCTGATTGATATTAGAGGAGGGAGAGGGGAAGAGTTAGGTTTATAAATTTAGGAGGATGGGTGAATGCAAGCCTCTCCCTCTTTCCCTCTCAAGGAAAGTGTAAGAAGGATGGAAAGTTAAGGGGCCAGGTTATGAAGGATTTTAAAATATATGTGTGTGTGTATTTTATTTTTCCCCAATTACATGTAAAAACAATTGTTAATATTTACTTTTTAAAACTTGATTTCCAAATTCTCTCCCTCATCGAAAAGGCAAATGATTTGGTATGGGCTATGATTTGGTATAGGTTATATACATGCGGTCGTGTAGAACATATTTCCATATTAGTTATGTTGTGAAAGAAAACAGAAAAAAAAAGAAAAAGTATGCTTCAATCTGCATTCAGATTCCATCATTTCTTTTTCTGGAGATGGATAGTATTTTTCATCATAAGTCTATAAAGGACTTCAGAAGTCCAACAGAGGATTTTAAGTTTGATCATGGAGAAAATAGAAAGCCACTGGAGGTCAGACCTACACTTTTAGGAAGTTCACTTTGACAACTGAGTGGAGGATGAACTGAAGTGGGAAGAGTCTTGAGGAGAGAGACCAGTAAGCTGTTGCAGTAGTCTAAGGTAGTGTCAGTGCCATAGGAGAGAAGGAGGCTTATTTGAGAGTTGTGACAAAAGTAGAATTTGGCAATTATATGGATGGGGGTGAGAAAAAATGGGTAGTTGAGAATGACACTGGGATTTTGAGCCTGCATAACTAGGAGGATGACATGCCTTTGACTGTAATAGGGAGGTTAAGAATAAAGGAGGCTTTGGAGGAAAAGATAAGTTCATTTTGGGACATGTTGAGTTACACAGGGCATCTACATCAAGATGTCCAGTAAACAGTGTAAATGTCCAGTAAACAGTAAACAAAATGCAAGTCTGGAGGTCAAATGAGAAAGGTTAGGGCTGGATAAGTAAACCTGAGAATCATCTGTGTAGAGGTGATAATTGAATCCATGAGAGCTGATGAGATCATCAAGTGAAATAGTACAGAGCAAGAAGAGAAGGGCCCAGGACAACTTTAGGTGACACCCACAGTTAACAGGTGCAACCTGGATATAGATCCATCAAAGGAGACCGGGAAGGAATAGTCAAACAGGTAGGACAGTGTCTGTGCTTCTTGGATAAGTACATTCCTTTGTGACTTCCTCTTAACCTTGTTTAGGAATCTGTTACTGTTCTCACTGCTCTGGGCTCATAGCTGCTCAGGGGAAACACTATATCTGCTTGTCCCCTTCTTTCTTTCCTTCCTTTCTTATTATTAATAATTTATTAATTACTTATTAATAATTAACAAAGTGTCACCTGATTCTATTAGAAACTCATCTCCCCCCCTCTCAAAAGCTTTAAATCTTCCCAGTACTAGGCAATACTTAGCTCTGCTACCTGTGTGCCTGTTCCATTGCTTCTGAGAATGAAGCTGCATTGTGCAAGATCAGTAGAAGAAGGCAAGGGTGACTAATTTTGATAGGAATAGATATAAAATAGTATGATACATTGCGTTAGTCAAATGTATACTGTACATGCTTCTTTGTATTTATAGATTTAGTTACAAGACAGTTCCTTACTCCCTTTCTTATTTGCATCTGAAACCTAAGGTACAATAAAAAGAAGCATTTATTTATACAGTGAGTTGTAAGTAAGTGAATTAGTAACCCATGAAGTTGTATTAGCTGAAAATATGTCATGAGGCTTAGGAAAATTTTAGATTGATTATTGAGAAATAGATGCTAATTATTTGCATTTATTAAAAGTGCACTACAGAGGGAAGCCACTCTGTTATCCTATAGAATATTATCTGAATCTGTGGTATTAGATTGACTGCTGACAGTCTGTCATTTTGCCTTTTCTTGTAATATTAAACTGATATCCAGACCCATCAGGTAACTAGTATTAAGTCCCCCTACCCTGACCCACAGGAGGCTTCAATCAATAAGCATTTATTAAAGGCCTGTTGTGTGCCAGGTTTGGTGTAATAAGCACTGGGAATTCAAAAGAAGGTGAGAACAATCCTAGCCTACAAGTAGCTTACATTTATAGGGGTGGTGGTGAAGAGACATCATGTAAAGAAATTGGTGTATATATAAGATAACGTACAGACTAGATGGAAAGTAACCATAAAGTGGATATGATATGGATGTACATAGATCTTAACAGACCTGAGAAAGGCCTCCTGCAGAAGGTGACTGAGCTAAGTTTTGAAAGAAACAAAGGATTCTAAGAAGAGGAAGAATATTCTACATATAGGGCATGGCCAGTACAAAAGCATGGGGAAAGGAGATAGAGTGCCATGTGTGAGGAGCAGCAAATAGGCCTGGGTAGATAGATCAGAGTTTGTGTAAAGGAGTAAAGTTTCCAGTAAAGACTGGAATGGTCTTCTGGACCTTGAAGGGGTCAATTTGTGAACATATTTTATGCTCAGCCAAAGGACTTTATATTTGATCTTAGAGGAAATAGGCAACCACTGGGGCTTATTGAGATTCAAATGGGCAGATACTTGGGACTGTGAGATCAGTTAGAAGACTACTGTAATATTCCAGGAGAGAGATGAAGTATTGAACTAGGGTGGCAGCTGTGTGAGTGTAGAAAAGGATATGTATGTGTGCGATGCTGTAGATAAAGAAATAACAAAATTTGTCAATGGATTGGATATGTGGGGTAAGGATCGAGGGTAACCCTGAAGTTTTCAACCTAGGTGACTAAGAGGTGTCTATGTTCAACAGTAATAGGCAAATCCAGAAGAGGAAAGGGTTTGATGGAAAAAATAATGAATTTCATTTTGGACATCTTTAGATGTAGAAGCCTGTGTGTTATCTAGTCCAATGGGCAAGTGCTCATTGGAGAAACTAGGACTGGATAAAGATCTGGGATCATTTGCATAAAGATGATTATTGAACTTTGTGACATCATTGAGTGTGATACTATGAAAGGAGAAGAGAAGGGGGTGTAGGACACATCTTTGGGCACATCCACAATTAGTAGTGAAGTAATATGGATGTACGTAGATCCAGCAAAGGAGACTGAGGAGTGGTCAGACAGGTAAGAGGAGAACCAGTAGAGAACAGTATCAGAAAAACCCAGATAGGAGAGATTAACCAGAAGAAAGAGGCAGACTTCATTGTCAGCAGCTGTAGAGAGATAACTGAATGGGGAGGAGGATTGAAAAAAGGCCATTAGATATGACATGGGTTGTAAGAAATAATTGGTAGCTTTGAAGAGAGTGGCAATTGCAGAGAATTTAAAAGAGAGTAACTTTTTAAAGAAGTTTATCTGAGGAGAAGAAGAGGGATGTGAGATGATTGCTAAAATGAAATTAAAGATTTTATATTCAACAGTGGGATAGACATGGGCAGCAGAAAAGTGGCCAATAGATAAAAAAAGCATGATGATTAGAAAGTGAGTGGAGATGATGTTGGAGGCAAACTTCTAAAGAATACAAAGGGGATGGAATCAAGACTGCTTGACATGGAGAAGGACTATGTCTGCATCAAAGATGAGTAAAAGAGATTATAGTGGGGAGAGATGTCAGAAGGGTATGAAATTAGAACCAAGGAGCAATCAGCTTCTTTTTTTCAATGAAGTATGAGGCAAGATCCTCAAGTGAGAGTATAGGGGGAGGAGTGCCATGAGTGTTTGAGAGAAAATTTGGAATAGTTGCTGTGGTAAGTAGGATAGAGAATTATGTAGAAAGATGCTGCAGTGAAAGTATGACTGAAATGAGATAACATAAATCTGTAGTGGGTCCAGTAAAAAAAAATGGGCAAGGAGTTGAATCCCGTGTTTTAAAATGAAACAAAGATACAGGTCTAATTCTCCCTTCTATGTCTTACTTTTTCAGGTTCAACCCTTCCTTCTTCATGTTTACTTCTCTATGCAAGTTGAAAGCCAGCTTCTCTGTGGCTTAGCTGAAAAGCCATGTAGAATATCAGTTCTTTGAAAACCAGTTTTGAGGCATCTGGTAAGATTTCTTTCATAATCTGCTATGTAATTTCTTCTAGCAACAAACTTATCTCCTCATCTTTTCTCAGATTTGTTTTTCTTGGCCTCTCCCCTACATTAGGTATATTTGTTTTGAATTTATTAAGCCTTATTCCATTAGCATTCCTTTCACTTACCTTACTTTTGAATCTTGATATTGCTTGTCCTTTAATATCCAGAATGTTTGTGTTGCTAAAATCTTTGCATAATTTATTGTATTTTTTGAAGGGATTACAGTGTAAGCATATGTGAAAGTATTGGAGACATATAGTTAATACACAATAGGTTTGATTAGCTGAATTCCATTCTCTTATATACCTTCTTGCCCTGTGTACTCCCTATTTGTAGAATTGTATATGGCAGACCCTCTGTTACAGAATGCTTATAGGAATGTGTGGGCAACTCTTAGGAGCACACACAGTGAGTCACTTAGTACTTGACCTTTGTGTGAAAAGAAAAAAGACTTTGAGGTCTTTAAAGTGGGAGCTACAAAAGTTTGATAAGTAGTACAAAAAAGTCTGGGCGTCGGGTAAACGCAATGGGAGAGATTTTGAGATTGGTCAGAAGAGTTAAAAGTAGGTAGATTGAGGTACTTGGTAATAATTGAGAAAGAGAGGAAAAAGTAGAAAAACTGAAATGGGAATTAACTTGGATTGGAGATTGTGGAAATCTGAAAGGTAAACTGAGTGCCAAAGAGAGACAGAGGTCTAACAACGGGGTATAAAAGTTGAAAATAAAGTTTGACAAGCCACGATGGGAACATGAAGTGAAAGCAAGCAAAGACTGGTGGATTGAGGTTGGTGGTTGGAATAGGGAATGGTGGATGGAAAATAGGAGAAAAGCAGCATAAGAGTTTAAGAACTGCTTGGGTTTCTCATTGCAGTGTTGGTTGCCAGCTCTTGTTAGAAGTAGGAGTAAACAGGATGAAAGGTAGAAATAGAGAAGATGGTGAATGTGAGCAGAGTGAGAAGGGCTAAATTGTGGGACACAGGCCAAGCAACAAGAGTAAAGGGAAATAGGGTATTGAATTAAATAAAACATTAGGTGCTCTCTACAGGCAGAAATTTAGCCATATAGATACAGGATGAAGAGGTTTCTCCCTTCTTCATGGATCTTACTTTTTACTTAGAGTACAACAGGTGCTTGGAGAAGTAAACACAAGTTAATTTGAGGCATGAATTTCCAGTTTCCTTTTATGAAATACATCTTTTCATGTGTTAGTATGTTATCTTGCCTTTTTTTATTGCTCAGTAGTCAACCATTTTTTTGACTCCTCCAAATATCTGCAAAGCAACATACTAGGTCCTATAGAAAATGGAAAATACATGGAATTTTTGTTTTAGCCCAGACTAGACCACAGAGACTCTTGTTTCAGAAGTTAGCAGTAGTGAGAGTTGAAGAATTAGAACATAGAAAGGAGAAGAAAATTGCAGTGCTTCAGTATGAACTATAGATTGCAGAAAGTGGGGTATATATGTAAGGATAAAACTATGTAGAGAGAATATGAAGTTAGGACAAAGAATGGTCTAAAACTATTTTGAATGCTTTGTATGGTATGTTTTAGAATTAGATGTCATTATAGGATTTAGAGCTACCATGGACTTTAGCAATCCAATTATTGAATATCCTTACTTTATAGGAGAGGAAAAAGGTTCAGAGAATTTGATTGACTTGCCCATAGCCTCATACAAGGACAGCCAGTAGTAGAATTAGAATTCAAACCCAGGTATTTTGTTTGATTCCACGTTATGTGCTTTTCCCACTATGTAATATACTGTCTTATCTGTATGTGTTGCTTTTTCAGTCAAGAAAACAGGTAAAAATGTACATATAGGTTCTTTAACCAAACTCTAAGAAGCTTACAGGTTGGTTATGGAAGTATCAGGTCTCTCCTTGACACAAGTAAAACTTTGTCAAATTGCTTAGGTGAGCATATGTGGAGAGGGCAGTGCTGATTCAGTAGCCACAATTTCATTCATAGGAGCCACTTCTGTCACTGCATGTTTATATTGGATCGTAGTTTTAGAGCTTGAAGGGACTTTAAGTGTCATGTGGTTCAAACTCTTTTTACAGTTTAAGAAAGTGAGGCCTGGAGAGGTTTAGCAATTTGAAGGAACTTGTTTGTACAGTCTTATAGTTTCCTAAATGGCCCCTAGGTTATAGGTTATTTGGATAAATATTCTAAAGCAATTGCTAGCTAGCACAGTTTATTGAATTGTTACATTTCCACTTAACTCAAGGCATTGTTATAAGCAGAGCAATGAAAACAAAATGGTACAAGGAAAGGAGTACTGTTTCTGAGGTCAGAAGACTTAGGTTCAGATCCTTCTTCTCTGGTCCTTATCAGTCTGTGCTGTGTCAGGCAAGAAATTTAATATTCCTGGACCCCAGTTTCCTCATCTATAAACTGACGAATTGAAGCAGTAGAATGACATTTGAAATCCCTTCTATCTCTAAATGTATGAAACACAGTTTTCTACTTTGAGAGCATGACGGTTTTAAAAAATAGTTTTTCTTGATATCCCAGATTTCCCCCTTTATCTTTTCTTTTCCTCATCTTCTCAGATAGTGATCCTTTATAACAGGATTTTGAGAGAGGGAAAAAAAGTCAAGAGAAAAAAAGTAGTAAAACTTACTATTAGCATGTTGAAAAAAATCTAATGTTACCAGTTTAACACTATTTCTGCTTGGTTTGGGTCAAAGCTACTTTGGGGCTATTGATTTTGGGGTTGTATTCTATCTGTACTTAAGACTGCAGTATATCACAAATTTCTTTCATTTAGTTGTTCATTATGGGGAATAATGAAGACCTAAAGTATTTTTCCCGAGTTTTGGATAATGCCAGGGAAAGCTACAAAAATTAAAGGGGAGATGTGGGGAAAAGAATTAATACTCTGAAGAAAACTCTTTCCTCTTCTCTCAGGTGACATATATCCTTCTGTACTTCAGAAAAGTTCAAAAATAAGACTTGCAGATAATTTACAGATAATGGCACTGTCAGTAACAGCTATTAAAATTAATAGGAACTTTGGATTTGCTAAAACTTAATGCAAAACTGAAGGATCTTAATATATTATTTCAAAAACATTCAACAACAGGAAAACCTATAGTTTGACCTTTACAGAACATTTTAATTAAAGGAAGACATTTTTGTTACATCTTTAATGCAGCTCTGTGTATATTTGTGAAATCTCTTAGAGATGCTTGAACATTTTTAATTAAAAGTGGCACATAATTGATGAGAAAAAATTTTCACAATTCAAATAAGATTCTGTATGTAGTCATTGTGCTCATAATGGAAACTAACCCCCTTTTGTTATCCATACTGTGCATTTCAGGGGTTAAACTTAGAGAGAAACACATGTAATGTTTCAATATTAGTAACAGTCTATTATAGTTGCATCATGCTGCATGAGAACTTGTTATTTTAGACCTCTGAAATTATGTTTTAAAGGTTACGTCCAAGTTAACATCTAGTTTATTTAATGTTTTTGATGAAGACTGGAATTGTAAAACATTATTTGTATTTTTTAGGCCATAATTCTAAAATATCCTGAATTTTGTTTCAAAATTTGTCACTCAGTACTGCAAAATCATTGTGTTGAGGCATTTTTTTTGAGAATCACATAAGTCTGTAGTCAATGACACAGATTCATTGGTTTTTTTGAGATCCCAGTAATCTTTGCAAAGATATGTACATCTGGCAAATGTATCATCCTACATATTTTTTGTTATTCGTAATTTGAATGGGTTGGGGAAGAATTGCATTCAAATAATAAAATATTATATGAGAATAAATTATGATTACTCAACTGGTTTTTACTTTATTGCAGCAACATTTCAAAGGACCTGTGCAAGTTGTAACAGATATTTTAAAAATGGAAGTATTCCCAGAACTTCGTAAACAACCAGAACGTTTGGAATGTGATCACTGCAGTTTCAAAGGCACAGATTATGAAAATGTACAAATCCATATGGGTACTATCCATCCAGAGTATTGTGATGAAATGGATGCTGGTGGGTTAGGTAAAATGATATTTTACCAGAAAACCGCAAAGTTGTTTCACTGCCATAAATGTTTCTTTACCAGCAAAATGTACTGCAATGTGTACTATCACATTACATCCCAACATTCAGGAAAAGATAAGTGGGATGATAAACAGAAAAAACAGTTGGATAAAGAGACAGAACCTGTGAAAACCCCTCTCTTCCCAGAGTCCCAGAAAATGTCTAATTCATCTGAGAATCAGAAATCCGTGCCTGTTTTTTCAACAGAGTCACAGAAACCTGCTCCTGTTCAGTTTTCAGAATCACCTCATACTACCCCTGCTAGTTCTCCAGAGCTCCACAAACCTGCTTCTGTTGTTTCTTCAGAGTCACAGAAACTTTCTGTTGCTGACCCTGACTCTCAAAAACCTGTCCTTCTTGAGTCTCAAAAATCTTCCCCTGTTCCTTCTCCAGAATCCCCAGAACTTGTCCCTCTGGCTCCTTTGGAACCACAGAAACTTACTTCTTTGTCTCCTGATCCACGGAAGTCTCCTGTTGCTAATCCTTTGGCCCAGAAGCTCTCTCATTTTACAGAGACATTGAGAACTCCTTTGTCAACTTCGCCTGAGCCGCAAGAACCAGTTCTAGCTTCCTCCCCTGAGCCTTGGGGATCATCTCCAAGCTCATCTCCTGAGTCCCAGAAACCAGCACTGACTGAATCTCCTGAACCTAGGAGGCCATCACCAGCTGTTTCTCCTGAGTCTTGGAAGCCATCACCTGCTGTGTCCCCTGAGCCCAGGAGGCCAGCCCCTGCAGTATCACCAGGTCCTTGGAAGCCTGTGGTTTCTACATCCCCTAGACCTTGGAAACCTCCTCCTTCTGTGTCACCTGGACCTTGGAAAGCTACTAATAAGCCTGCTCCCTCTGTATCACCTGGACCTTGGAAACCTTTACCTCTCTCACCTGGCCCTTGGAAGCCAAGTCCACCTATGTCACCTGGATCCTGGAAACCTTTGCCTGTATCACCTGGTTCATGGAAATCTGCCACATCTCCTGAGGCCTGGAAGTCTGGACCCCCAGAACTCCGAAAGACATCTCCTATGTCACCTGAACTCTGGAAGCCAGGTCCCTCTTCCCCAGAGACCCGTAAAACTGGTCCCCCATTGTCCCCTGAGCCTCGCAAACCAAGTCCCTCATCCCCAGAAGCTCGTAAACCATCTCCCTCATCCCCTGAGGCTCGGAAGGTAGGCCCTCCATTATCCCCAGAGGCCAGGAAAGCAGGTCCTCCGTTATCACCTGAACTCCGTATGCCAGGTCCCCCACTGTCCCCCGAACCCCGTAAACCAGGTCCTCCATTGTCCCCTGAACTCCGCAAAATAACTCCCTCATTGTCCCCCGAAGCTCGGAAAGCAGGCCCCCCTTTATCCCCTGAACTCCGAAAGTCAGGTCCCCCACTATCCCCTGAAATTCGCAAGGCAGTTCCCCCGTTATCCCCTGACCTTCGTAAATCAGGACCTCCAGGATTATCTGAGCTCCGTAAATCAGGTCCCTCATTGTCCCCTGAGCTCCGAAAATCAGGCCCTTCTGTATCTCCTGATCACCAGAAATCTTCAGTATCACCAGAACTCTGGAAGGTTTCTTCTGATCCATGGAAACCTTCTCTTTCTGGAGAGCCATGGAAATCTGCCTCTAATGATTTTACTGAATCCCAGAAGGCTTTACCTGGGTCTCCAGATATCTGGAAATCTTCTTTTTTTATTGAAGCTTCAAAATCTGTCTTCCATGAATCTCGGAAACCTGGTCCTCCTGGGTCGTCTGAATCTCTTAAAATGACTTCAGAGACCCGAAAACCTATGATTTCTGGTGATACTGACCCACGAAAATCTGCCCTTTTCTCTGAGTCCCCCAAAACCATAGCATCTTCTGAGCCCCGAAAACGGGCTCTCTTCCCAGAATCAAGGAAACATACCCCTTTTCCTGAACTTCCCAAATCTGTTGCTATTTATCCTGAATCTCAGAAATTAATTGAATCTAGTGAGTATGATGTCCAGACAGAGGCCATGGAAGATCAAAAAGATGATATTTTGGCTCAGGAAGATGCATTATATCCTTGTCAAAAGAAGCTCAAGAAAGATAACCAAGAGAACTCGGATGCAGAGCTTAGTAGTAGTGAAGGTGGAAAAGCAGATTTGGATTTCCTAGATCTAAAGGGCCAGGAATCTAACAGTGATCAAGAGCAAGTTGATGTGGAGTCCGTTGATTTCACTAAAGAGAAAATGGATATTTCTGATCAGCCAAAAAGCATCCTGCAGTTTACAGATGAGAAGGAGGCTTTTATCTCTGAAGAGGAGATAGCAAAATATATGAAACGTGGAAAAGGAAAATATTTTTGCAAGATATGTTGTTGTCGTGCTATGAAAAAAGGTGCCGTTTTGCATCATTTAGTTAACAAGCATAATGTTCATAGCCCATATAAATGCACAATATGTGGGAAGGCTTTCCTTTTGGAATCTCTTCTTAAAAATCATGTTGCAGCTCATGGGCAAAGTTTACTTAAGTGTCCACGATGTAATTTTGAATCAAATTTCCCAAGAGGCTTTAAGAAACATTTAACCCATTGTCAAAACCGACACAATGAAGAGGCTAATAAGAAGCTTATGGAAACTATTGAGCCTCCTCCTCCACCCCCACCCCCACCTCCTCCTCCACCACCCCCACCTCCCCCTCCACCAGAAGAGCAAACCTAATTTTGAAAATTATGAATTATGTACTTCAAAAACTTATCTACTAAAATCAACTTTTGAAAGTGTTGCTCTTTTATCCAATTAAGTAGTATAGTTGAATAAGTAGAAGAGTTGAAAAGGTTGTATGATGTTTAGTTTGTGTCCATAGTAGTATAGAAAAGAAACTTTCCAGGATTTTTAGAGTATCTGTTCATGTGCCTATCTTACAAATCAATAAATTCATACTGGATATTCCAGATGGGGTTGAATTCCTTGAATTTTTTCTCTGTGTATAATACATCATGAAAGGTAGGTTGTATACATTCCATTTAATTATAACTTTACACATATTCATAGACATGCAATGAAATTTACCTTTTTTGTGAAATAAGTTCAGATTGAGAGGCAGCGTATTATGAATGAGTAGAGAGGTGGCCTTGGAGTTAGGAAGATGTTCAAGTCCCACATCTGACACATTCTGATAATGTGACCCTGGGCAAGTCACAACAGCCTCCCAATATTGTGCCCCCAGGCAACAAAGAGACTAAGTTGTAGAAGAGTTGCTAGTCTGCTTTGGTAGAACAAGTATCTTTGCCCCATAAAACCACAAGTATGGACCAAAAAAAAAATTCTTTAAAAAATTTGCAATGCTTGGTAATTACAATGTTTATGAATTAGTTATTAGGGGAGGATGCCACAATTTTCCTTTTTTTTTTAAATTAAAAAAAGCAGTTTTATTTTTTTAAATCACTTGGAATATCTTTGTTTTAATTGTTTTTTCACAGATGTAAATCGTTTTGGAATTTGAGAATTTGATAATGCAGAAGGTAAATCAGCATTATTTGTAAATCTTGAAACCATTTCTAAACTAATGATTGGATTTTTTTCTATGTTTTGGAAAAGTTTTGAATTTTTATTGATATATTAAAAATAGAAGTCTACAAAGGAGCAACAGCAATGTAAAATAGCATATATCATATTCCTCCATTAGAATGTAAGCTCTTTGTGGGCAGGGATTTTTTACTTTTGTCTTTGTATCCCCACTGCCTTACACATAGGCGCTTAATAAATGCTTGTTGGATTGGATTGGAATTTTAGGTTGTGGGAAATATGATTTCTTTTTATATAATCTTAAGGAATTATCACTCCTGTTCACTCTCCTGATCATAAGTCCTAAGCGGTGATAAGTAGAACACAGAAGGAGTGGAAGATACCAGGGACCTGGTCCTATACTACATTTGACAACTCTGTTGGTGTCATTTAGCAAGGGATTAAATCAGGCTATACTTTAGGAACTGATACAGAGAAAATGTATATTTTTACATTTACATACATAAAATGAATATAAAAAAGTATATGGGGTAATAAATGCCTATTTTAAATTCAGAACCCTTTACTCCCCTTTATCAAACAATCCTCGTATACTCTCCTGTTCTTTTACTCCTTGCTTTTTGTCTCCCCTTCTACCACAAATGGGGGCTACAAATTTTGTTTCAAAATTTGACTAAAATTCCAAACATAGTGGAGAATTACTTCACAGAAATAAGAAACTCAGTGAATATAAGATTTGGAACACAAATACTGAGGAAGAGAAATTTGGAAGAACAGAAGCAGAAATTACAAGAAAATGAATTTTATGTGAACCAAAATGACCAGCCTTGAAGAAAAAGTGTAGAAAGATAACTTTATAAATCTAGAAGAACAAGACAAAAAAACCTGGATAAAATTCTGTAGAAATTTTTTTTAAAGTCCATATCATTTGAATATAGACAGCAAGGAATTGATTAAACATATACATAGATTACCACCAGAAAAATCCCATACTTCACATTCCAAGGTATATTATGGTTAAATGTCACATTTTCAGTAATAACATATTTTATAAGCAATCTGAAGAAATACTTTCAGGTATGAAAGGCATCCTGGGAAGCAATGGAATCAAATAGTAGCTCAAATTAATCTTGCAAAATTGAACCTCATCATCAGTGAAAAATGATTATATTTCAATGAAAAGAATTTGAAGCATTCCTAAAAACCCCAGAATCCCAGAGGTGAGCAGGTCATTTTACTTTCAACAGTCAAGAAAGGCAAATTGAATAAGAGATGATTAATGAAAAGAAATCTTGTACTTAGGCTATTAAAAAAAAAAGACACTGAAAGTAGGGTAAAAGGAAGAGAGTTCATGAAGGGACAAAAAGGACCCAAGAGACTACAATTTCAAGGGGAGCTTAATTGGAAGATGGGAAGGAGGAAAAAATGAATTAATACTCCATGGACTTTATCCTTGACCTCTTTGAAAACAATCAGCATTTTATATTGGAAGATATAACAGTAGAAAGGCAAATGATGATAGGAAATGTAAGAGGAAGTGGTATACCTCATCACATGTAGGTAGTGATGATTCCTTTAGCCTCAGTCAATGTGGGGACTGTGGAAGAATAAGACAAAAAGTAATAGGTAGAACGGATTGATAGTTTCCTTGACTCAGAAGGATAAAGGAAATATACCTCATTGGGTAAGGAGTTGTATGCTTGGGAACTTTTCATTGGATTTTGTGGGAGGGCAATTTAAGAGAAAACAGTTTCTAGCAAAGGGTTTCATCTACTAGAACTTAATCCCTGCCCTCCTTCATGCACTTCCCAGGAACGGAGATGTATGAGTTCTTCAAAGCCAGCTACCACCCAGATTTTTGGAGGAGGTAATAGAATAACATGACTTGAGGAAAGGAGATTCATCATGACAAGGGAAAGGGATAGGATCAGTCCTTGTGACTTGAGACAGTTGCTTTCATCTTACTAAATTATACTATACTTCTACTATATACTATACTACCTCTATCTTCTATTACTTCAAAGAGCATAATGGGTGAGTTATCCATTATGTAATGGATGATAAATGTAAGTAATGATGTAGAAAGGATCTTGATCCAGGTCTTGCCTGTGACCCCTACTAACCATACAACTCTGGTTAATGACAGTCTCAATATTGGAAGCAACTCCCTGAAGACCCTTAAGTTGCATAACAATTGCTGGTCTGTTAATAGAGGTGATATCCTCACTAGAAATTTCATCCATTGAAACCAGATTGATTTTAAGTGAATTAGAACTGAAAATTGGGAGGATGGAATAAGAGCTACAACAGCAATATCAAATAGAAGGGGGAGTTAAAAATTTGGTATTTAATAAGCAGAAAAAATTCTGAATAAATTAGAAGAGAAAATGGGTATAAAACAAAGGAAAACTTGGAAAAGGATATAGCAAAAGAATGTTAACTGAAAAACTGAGAGTGGAGGAAAGATTTTGAACCACGTATTTATACTAGTGTTGAGAAAAAAATGAGAAATGATCAGTTTAAATAAGGAATTTGATAGGACAAAACTTATAGGAATATACCTAGCATCAAAGTAACAAATAAAATTATTCAGAGGGACAGAGTGTTAACTTACAAGAAGGCAAGGTAGGGAAACGCAAACCTAACACTATTTAAATGTGAATGGATCAGACAGTTCAGTGAGGTGAATGACAAGATGTTGGAGGGGAAGTGGGGGGACAAATTTGCAATATACAAGGAACACATCTTTTAAAAAAGGAGATTGTGCACTAAATGAAGAGAAAGGCTGGTACAAAATCTGTCATGTATCAGATTGTTCTAACAAAAAACAAACCCAACAAAAAACCAGGAGCTACAATTATACTATCAAAGTGAAAATAATTAACAGTATTAAGAGAGAGAAACTAGGAAAGTACCTTATGCTTAAAAGGAAACCTAGACACTGAACCATTTTCAGTACTAAACATGCAACAGTTGTCGGCATGGTAGCTATGTACCTGAAGAAAAAATTAACTGAATCACAAAATGGTAACATAGTAATCAAGAAACTTTAATGCTACTTTCTCAGAAATGGGCAAATCTAACATAAAAGGAAAAACAAATGAACAAACTTGGAGAGGCTATATCTGAAATAATTATGTTTTCTGAACATTAAAAGATATACCTATTTCCCCCATATTAGTCATATTTTATAATAAGAAACAGAACAAAAGGGGAAAAAATTGAAAAAAATAAAAGTGAAAATGGTGTCTTCAATCTGTATTCAGAATCCATCAGTTCTTTCTCTGGATGTGGATAGCATTTTTCATTATGAGTCTTTTGGAATTGTCCTGAATCAATGAAGAACATACTTATTTCTAAGTATCACATAGTAAGATTAAGTGTCATAGTGGGTAGATCGCTAGACTTAAGTCGGTAAGATCTGAGATGGAATCCTCTTTCAGACACTTAGTGTGCGTCCCTAGGCTAGTCACTTATCCTTTGTGTGCCTCAAACTCCTAGGGGCAGCTGGGTGATGCAGTGGATAGAACACCAGTGCAGGAGTCAGGAGGACCTGAGTTCAAATCTCACCTCAGACACTTGACACTCACTAACGATGTGACCTTGGGCAAGCCACTTAACCCCAATTGCCTCACCCTGGGTCATCTCCAGTCATCCTGATGAATATCTGGTCACCAGATTCAGATGACTCTGGAGGAGAAGTGAGACTGGTGACCTACACAGCCCTCCCTTACTCAAAACAAAGTCAAGTTCAAGTCATGCCCTTCTTTCTCTGATGGCATGGTCTTCAGCAATGAAGGACGAACACATTCCTCAAACTCCTTGACTTAAAATGATAGTAATAGTGGCTACTCATACCACAAAATGAGATACGTAAATGCTATGCAAACCTTAAGGTGCTCAGTGAGTTTTAGTTTTCAGAGCACCCAGAAACATTAAATAACTTTAAAAAATGCAGAAATAGTCAAAGCATATTTAAAGACAACATGCAGTAAAATCAGGAAGAGAAGCAACAGATCTAAATGGAAACTAAATGATAATATACCGAATAAGTGGTTAAAGAACAAATCAGAAATGATCAATTCGATAGAGAATCATACTGTTGAGACAACATGCAAGTTTCTGGGATTTGGTCTTTGGAGGAAAAATATCTGAAAAAATATATTAAAATCAGAATATTAAAGAACAGAGTATGTGGTTTAAAAAAAAACTAGAAAATGAGCAAACCCTAAATTAGCACAAAAGAAGGGATCCTGAAAATTAGAGGAGACATAGGTAGGTAGATGGAAAATAGATATATCAATGATAAAACTAAAAATTAGTTCTTTGAAAATATCCAAATGGATCTGTGATCTCATCAATTTGAGAATTCTCTCCAATGATGCAGATTGCAACTGGTGCTTGACCCCTCCTCCTTGGCTCTCAACCATAGCTTGTCACTTCAGGGGGGTCTACCCCTTGTGTTTGTTCCTTCCTCATGTCTGATATCTTCAGGATAGTAGTAGATTATTCTGAACATCCACTGTCATCCATTTATTTCAGCACATGACTAATTCCTCTCCCCTTTTCATTATACAACTCCTTTTCTGAATGGGAACATTAAAGAATATACCACCCTAGAAGAGCTACTTTAAAAACGAATTGGAATTTTTAATCAAAAGTATTTACTGAACAATGCAGTTCACTGTAGTGTAAAGCTGTATTCTCCAACTTATATTTCTTCTGTAGCCACCAGATGACACTGGTGAACCAGGAAGACAGGTCCAGCAGTTTCCTGTGGTGCAAGTATTAAATGGCCTAATGACTATAGAGCATATAGTCCAAAGTTGAGAGTTGCTTTGAGTGTATGGGTTTTCCTCCCTTGTGTGCTTCTTTGCCAAATTCCTCTTCCCAATGAATAGTGAGCAAATTGGTGGGAGAGTATAGTGTGTCTCAGATTTATATGTAGGTTGTGATGCATTTTATTATTCATACACTTTATATATCTGTGGTATAACATTATTACTATTTTACCTTATTGCTAAGTAAATGGTTATGTTTAAGCTATAACATTGCCATTTTTTTTGAGTGACTGGCTTATGTAAATAGTTATCTGTAGGGGTTTGAGAACTAGACTAGTTAGTAGGGAGAATCTACTCTTTCTCCACAGTTATCCCTAGCACTTTGAGAAAATTGGTTTTGATGGTCTTTCTCTGGGAACCTAGACTTGCCATACTGAGGGCAAGTTGAGATGAGTGAGCTAGAGTGAATCAGTTTCCAAATGCTCAGGTAAGAGGTGTGAGGTACTGGTGCAGGTTGGGTAGCCACTCCAGTTACACAAATAAATACAGTTATAAAACCTTTTAAATAAATAATTATTTAAATAATTGAAAAGAAGTTGTCCATGGCTTAGTCATATCATTTTGATTTAGAAAATCATACTACCTAAAATAATTTACAGATTTGGTACTATGTCAAGGTAGTACTTTATAGAATTAGATAAAATAATAGAATTAATGTGGAGTAACAAAAAATCTAGAATATCAATGGAAAATTGAAAAAAGTAAAAATAAAGGGGGAATACAAATTATTTTGAATCAGTAATCATTTGGTAGTAGTTAAAATTGAAAAGTATATCAGTGGAATATTTACTAGATAAGGACAAATCAGAAATGATCAAACTCATTAATCCAGTGTTTGCTTATAAACCTGAGAACATAAATTACATGGGGAAGAACTCTGTGTTTGACCAGAACTACTGGGAAAACTGGGAAGTAGTTTGACACAAATTAGTTTTTGACTAACATCTTAACATCACATACTCTAATAAACTCAAAATGAATGTAATTTGAAAATATGTTACTGAAATGAGGAGAGATGAAAAAAAAAGAGCCTAGACATCATCTTTCATGAAATTATCATGGAAAACTGCCCTGATAATTTAGAACCAGAGGGTAAAATAAATATTGAAAGAATCCATCGATCACCTCCTGAAAGAGATCTGCAAAGAAAAACTCCTAGGAATATTGTAGCCAGATTCCAGAGTTCCCAGGTCAAGGAGAAAATATTGCAAGCATACAGAAAGAAACAATTAGAGTATTGTGGAAATACAATCAGGATAACACAAAATCTAGCAGCTTCTACATTTTGGGATCAAAGGGCTTGGAATATGATATTCCAGAAATCAAAGGAACTAGGATTCAAACCAAGAATTACCTACCCAGCAAAACTGAATATAATACTTCAGGAGAAAAAATGGTCATTCAGTGAAATAGAGGACTTTGAAGCATTTTTGATGAAAAGACCAGATGTGATCAAGAGAAGCATGAAAAGGTAAACAGGAAAAAGAAATCATAAGGGGCTTTCTAAAGTTGAACTGTTTACATTCCTACATGGAAAGATAATATTTGTAACTCTTGAAACTTTGCTCAGTATTTGGGTAGTTGGAGGGATTATATACATATAGACAGAGAGCACAGGGTGAGTTGAATAGGAAGGTATGATATCTAAAAAAGTAAAATTAAGGAATGAGAGAGTAATATGTTGGGAGGAGAAAGGGAAAGATAGAATGGGGGCAAATTATCTCTCATAAAGGAGGCAAGAAAAAGCTTTTTCAATGGAAGGGAAAAGGGGAAACATGAGAGGGAAAAAGTGAAGCTTGCTCTCATCACATTTGGCTTAAGGAGGGAATAACATGCACACTCAATTTGGTATAAAATCTGTTTTATACTACAGGAAAATCTGTTTTATACTACAGGGGGAGAAGGGGACAAGTGAGGTGGGGGGATGATAGAAGGGAAGGCAAATGGGAGGAGGGAGTAATTAGAAATAAATACTTTTGGGGAGGGAAAAGGTCAAAAGAGAATAGAATAAATGGGAGACTGGACAGGATGGAGGGAAATATAGTTAATCTTTCACAACATGACTATTATGGAAGTCTTTGCATAATTACACATGTATAGCCTATTTTGAATTGCTTGCCTTCACAGTGGGAATGTGTGGGGAGGGTGGAAGAGAAGTTGGAACTCAAAATTTTAGGAACGAATGTTGAGAATTGTTTTTATGTGCAGCCACGAAATAAGAAATGCAGGTAATGGGATATAGAAATCTATCTTACCCTATAAGAAATGAGAGAAAATGGGGATAAGGGAAGGGAGGGGTGTGATAGAAGGGAGGGCAGGTTGAGGGAAAGGGTAATCAGAATGTACAGTGTTTTAGGTCGGGGAGGGGAGAGATGAGGAGAAAATTTGGAACTCAAAATTTTGTGGAAATGAATGTTGAAAACTAAAATAAATTTTTAAAAATGAGAATATCAGATCAGATACTGTTAACACCTATGGCAGGAGTGGGGTGGGGGGGAATGTTTGTGACTAAACAAAGGCTAGAGATGATGACAAAAGATAATATAAATAATTTCAAGAATATGAAACTGAAAAATCACAAATAGAATCAGTTAAGCCAGGATAAGAATGGAAAATCTTGATTGCATCAAATATCTCTGATAAGAATTATGCATATATATGTATATACACACAAATCACTAATAATAAGAGAAATACAAATCATGGAATTCTAAAATTTTATTTTATGCTAGCAAATTGGCAAGGGTGACAAAAGAGAGAGTCTTTTTGAGGGACAATGGAAAGAGATACATTGTAGGTGAAGCTATGAATTATTTATTCTAACTGTTCTGAAAAGCTGTTTGGAGCTATGCAAAAGCAGTGACAAAAATGTCTATAACCTTTGGCCCAGGGATCCTACTAGTAGATATAAATCCCAAAGAGGTTAAAGACAAAAAGGTCCTATATGCACCAAAATATTGTTGTTGTTGTTGTTTTTTATGTTAACAAAGAACTGGAAACCAAGTAGATGCTTATCTTTTGGGAAACAGCCACAGAAATTGTAGTACATGAATAATGATATATTACTACACCATAAAAAATAGAAATGACAAATTCAAACACATTGACACATGGAATGAACTGATCCAGAAAAAGTATGCAGAACCAAGAAAATGATATACGTATGCACAATTACTTCAACAGTGTACATGTAAAGGCCAACAATGAAACTGAATCCTGTGTAAATATGACCAAGCTTTCCCCCAAAGAATTGAAAAAAATGTACTTCTATCCCTTCTTTGAAAAGAAGGGCAACTATGAGTGTGGATTGATGCATAGGCTCTCTGGCAAAGTCATTGGTTGGTTAGTTCTGTTGAACTTTTGTTTCTTTTTAAATCTGTTACAAAGAGTGATTCATTGGAGAAGGAAAGAGGGAGGGGGTGTGTTTGGAAACAACTATGTTGTCAAAAACAAAAAGTATCAATAAAAATAAGAGAAACAAAATTCCTTAGCTGTTTTCAGTATTTCAGTTTGCATACTTAAATGAAACTTTGTTTCAAGCTGTAGAATTATGTGTTTGATTGTGTGTACTCAGTATTTTCTCCATAATTATAATAGTTTACTTTTTAAATGAAGTATCATTAGAATGTACTATCTCAGGTAACAGAATGAAAGAAAATGGAGAGCCGATTATCTTTACTACATTCATTGTGTAGTTTAGACTCCAAATATCCAATATGCAACCCAATGGCTATGACATGCCTGAGATTATTTTTGCAAAAACATGTTACTGTACTTGGTAGCAATATAAATTTAATATGGACTAATAATTGCCTGGCCCTTTTCATTTTTTGTGCTAGGAGACTTGGATCAATTTGTAATTGAAGCTAAATGTAATTAATTAAATTGATATGATCCATTTTGCTCTAGTTTGTTTTGGCATCACAAGGAATAGGAGAGATAGCTACACTTTACTATCTTACTGGGGCTTAGTAATAGCATATTAACAATTTACGATGAGCCCACACATGGATCCGAGAAAATTTGTTTCTAATTCGTTGCCACCCTATGTCTCAGTCTTGTTCTGATTCTAAGAAGTAAAACTATGTGTAATCACAAAACCATCCCTGGCACAGATCTGCAGGCTAATTCTGAGTGAGGAATGTGGCTATTAGGGAGGATAGTGAGAACTGGAGCCTTTAGATGCTCTTAAGCATGCTAGGGTAGGCATGCCCCAAAACTTCTAAATATACAAATGATGAGTAGGCTGAACTTAGGGTTAATAGAATTCCTTTGGTTTTAGGAGCTGCATCTATTAAATTTTAGTTGTTTCTGTCTATATGACCCCTCCTCCCTTTGGTGGAAGGAGCGCAGTTTAACTTGGTGGCCTGTAGTGATGTACTAATTAATCATGAAATATGACATTAGCAAATAAAAAATCTTTGCCCTTTGGTTCAAAAAAATAAACTGCACAAATGTAGGATGAGCAAAACCTAGCTTAACTGCAACTCATGAGAAAAAGGCCAGTATATTTTAAATAACTGCAAACTCAATATAAACCAACATTGTGGCATGTATACCAAAAATTTAATGAAATTTTAAGATATGAAATTTCCCCAATTCAGGGGAAGTTATAGCTTCAATTTATTGGCATTGATCAGATTACATTTGTGAAATTGACAAATTGAAAAACATAGAGGTGATGGCTAATATTTCTAAGGATTTAGAAATTATGTACTAGGAATGTTTGGTTTTTAAAATAAGGAAGAAAGGAGAGGACAGCTGTAATAGCCATCCAGAAATATTTGAAGGACCTTCATAAAGATTAATTTTGTAGCTCCAGAAGCAGAAGGGGAGGTAGATTAAAGGGAGGTAGATTAAAAAGAAAGGCAGTTAGAAATATAAGAAATTCCTTCCTTCTTCCCTTCTCACTTTTCTTTCTCTACCTTCCCTTCTTTTTTTATTTTTGTTGACTAGAGCAAATCAGATGGAAGCAATAAGTGTTGGCCAGTGAGGAACCTGGTTCTAGCCTCACATGTTCTTGTTTCAACCCAGAACTGAAAAACCCCTCTGAATGCCTCTAATGAACTACATTTTGTTTCTACTTCTTAGAAAAGTGTCAGGGAGAGTCATTTGTCCTCTTCAAAGGGGATTTGGAACCACGCATTAAGAGAAATGATAGTTTAAAAATTTTAAAATAATTTTCTCAAGAAAGAGAGTTCTTCCCTGGAAATTCTCTTGAAATTTGACATGGATGTTTGAGGAAGCAGGCAGCCATTTTCCCTTTTGCTTGAGAGTCAAACAACTGGGACTTGAGAAGAAATACTTGGAAAGGGAGGAGTGAATGAGTTAAATGTACAGACAGATCTCTTAAGCTAGGTTGTCCTCCATCTGCCTTGCTCACAAGTGCTATCTAGTGGTTAAAGAAGAAATATAACAAGCACGGAGAAGATGTCAGTGCTTCCTCTTTTGTTGCATTGTCTGACTTCAAACTAAATGGAATGGGAAGCTGGACAACTTCCAATTTGTTTCTACGTTATCTCTTAAGAATAAATTCATTTAAAAATTATGAATTTCCCAAATAGCTGACATCATATTGAAAATGTAAGCACAAAATTATTCTGAAACCAAGTATATATTCCCCGATCAGTAAGTGGTCAAATGATACAAACAGGCAATTTTCTGAGAAAAAAACAAGCTGTCAATATTGTCTAGGGGCTTTAGTAGTGTCCAACTCTTTCTGGCCACATATAGGATTTCTTTGACAAAGATACTGGAGTGGTTTGTCATTTCCTTCTCCAGCTCATTTTGCAGATGAGGAAATTGAGAAATGAACAAAATGATAGGGTGTTTGTTAACAAAAAATGTGTGACAATCTTTGGTCCACCAAAAAGGCATAGTGGGTTTAATCCAAGTGCAGTGCTAAATTGTTATAAAAGGTTTTTAAGTATTCTTTAGTGTATTGCACAATATTCTTCATAGGAAGTATGAAATAAGGTTGGAAATTATGTGAATGACTATATCACTAAGATTGTTGTATTCATTCCCAAAGAAGACCATGACATCAAGATGATGACATGACTTGCACTTGACTTTGATTTGAGTGAGGGAGGGCTGTGCAAGGTCACCAGCCTCACTTCTCCTGAGCCATCTGGATCCAGTGGCCTGATATTCATCAGGATGGCTGGAAATGGCTGAGGATGCAATGTGAGACCCTGGCCCTTTCAGAAGAGGTATAAGAGATGTAGTCAGTAGAAATTCATACAATTTTTATTTGATGTAGCAATGTAATACCCTGATATGGCCATATTATATAATTTTTACTTAGAGAACTCATTTAGTTTCAATGTATATACTGATTACCCTAAAATATACATCTCTAACTTCAACCTCTTATTTGAATTCCAGTCCTTTGAATTTACTGGTACCCAAAGGATGTAATTATTTTCTTACTGTATCAGATCCACTTCAGAACTTGAGCTAATGAACAAATGTTCCTGGAGCATGTTATATAGAAGCCACTTAGTCCACTGGGAGATCCAAAGACTGTGTTTAAAGACCTTAACATTTAATTAAGAACAAGTCATAATGGTTATAGTGGACATTTATATAGCACTTATAAGTTTAAGTGTTTTATGAACATTATTTCAATTAAGATATTTAGATAAAATTTCCTTGGTAGAGGGCACACAAAGGCAGAAGAAAATGTATCTCAAAGGTATGGTCTTTGAGAGACACCTGAGACTCACAAAGGTTAAGTGACTTTTCTGAGTCCTGATTCTCCTTAACCTTTCTTTGCAACATTTGGCATTATCTTGTCTCACTTGGTGATCTCATCAGTTTCCATGGGTTTGTTGATTCCTTCTGTGTAGATGATTCCTAGACCTATGTATTCCACCCTACTAGCCTCACAACTCTAACTGCCTTCTTAGATATTTTGAACTTTATTCCCTATAGGCATCTCAAACTTAACATGTCCAAAGCAGAACTCATTGTTTTCCCCACTAAACCCTCTCTGCTTTTGAACTTCCCTATTACTCCAGAGGGCATCATCAGTCACACTCAGTGTCATCCATGACTATTCATTCTCACACATCCCATATATCTGATCATTGCCAAATAGTGTTATTTCTGTCTTCACAGTATATCTTTTATATGTTTTCTCCCAATTTATACAGCCACAGTCTTAAATCAAGCTTCTTATTACCTCCCATCTGGATTATTGCCATAGGTTTCTAACTGGTCTCTCTGTTTCAAGTCTCTCTCTACTCTTGTCCAATTGAATTGCCATGGGGATTTTTCTAAAACATAGGTCTGGACACATCACTTCCTTTCTTTCATCTCTTTCCTCTCCCACAACAAGTTCTAGTCAGTCCTTGTTACTTCCAGGATCAAATATTAAGTCTTTATAACCTGGCCCCTTCCTACCTGCCCAGTCTTCTTACACTTTTACTCCCTCCACTTTCCTTGACTGGCTTACTTGCTATTCCTTGAAAGTGACACTCCATATTTTTCAGTGAATCAATCAGTAAGTATTATTAAGCATCTACTATGTGTTGGGCACTGTGCCAAGCCCTGGGGAAACAAAAAGAAGAAAAAGATAGTCTTTGCCCTCAAGAATGCCCACAAGGAGCTTACAGTCCAGTGGGGAAGATAACATGCAAATGTATATCGAAAGCTATGCAGAAGTAAATAGGAAATCAGCATCAGAGGGAAGACACTGGAATGAAGAGGGGTTGGAGAAGTCTTCCTGTATAATGTGGGATTTTAGTTAGGTCCTAAAGGAAGCTAGGGAGGTCAGTAATCACAGCAGAGAAGGGCATGAGAAAATGCCTGGAGCCAAGAGTGGCTTGTTCATGGAACAGTCAGGTGACCAGTGTCACTGGAATGAAGAGGATATGTTGGAGAATAAGGTATAAAAAGACTGGAAAGGTAGGAGGGGTTAAATTTTGAAGGGATTTGAATGCCAAATAGATCATTTTTTATTTGATCCTGGAGGCAATAGGAAGCCACTGGAATTTGTTGAGGGGGAAGGGGTAGTGATGACATGATCCAACCTGCATTTTAAGAAAGTCACTTTAGTAGCTGAATGGAGGATAGAGTAGAGTAGGGATAGACTTGAGGCTGGCAGACCAACCAGCAGGCTATTTCACTAATCAAGTCATGCGGTGATGAAAGGGTCTGCACCAGAGTGGTGAAAGTGTCAGAGGAAAGAAGGGGGCATATAGGAGAAATGTTACGAGGGGAAATTGATAGGTCTTAACAACAGATTGAATATAGAGGATTAGAGATAGTGAGGAGTCCAGGATGACTCCTAGGATGTGAACCTGAGGGACTGAGAAATTGGTGTTGCTCTCTATGGTAATAGGGAAGGGGGTGTGGAGGGGAAAGTTTAAGGAGGAAGATAAATAAGTTCCATGTTAGACACATTGAGTTTAAGATATCTACTGGACATCCAGTTTGAGATGTATGAAAGGTGTATGAAATTTGAGGTCAGCGGAGAGGTGGGGCAGAATAACTAAATTTGAGAATTTACTTAGGATAGAGATGTTAATTAAATCCATGGGAGCTGATGAGATCACCAAGTGAAGTAGTATAGAGGGAGAAGAAAAGAGGACCCAGGACAGAACCCTGAGGAAACTCTTCTGTTAGAGAGTATGATCTGGAAAAGGATCCAACAAAGAAGTAAGAGAAAGAGTCATACAGATAGGAGGAAAACCAGGAGAGGGTGGTGTCCTAAAAATCTAGAGATTGTTGTTAGAAAGAAGAGGGTATGAAGGAGGAGAGAGTGATCAACATGTCAAAGGCCAAGAGGGGTCATGGAGAATGAGGGCTGAGAAAAGACCATTAGATTTAGCAACTAAAATCATTAGAGACTTTGGAGAGAGCAGTTTTGATGAAATAATTAGGTCAGAAACCAGATTATAAGGGATTAAGAAGCGAGTGAGAGGAGAGAAAGTGGAGGCACCTATTGTAGATGACCTTTTTGAGGAGTTTAACTATGAAGGGCAGAAGAAATATATGGGCATAGTTGTCAGGGATTGAAGGATCAAGCAAGAGTTTTTTTGAGGATAAGAGAAACATATGTATGTTTGTAGGCAGTAGGAAATGAACGAGTAGAAGGAAAGATTGAAAATAAGTGAAAGTGTGGGGATGACAAAAAGGAGATGGAATAGAATGGGATCCCTTGAACAAGGTGGTTAGCCTAGGTAAGGAGTAGGATCACCTCGTTATGTGAGACAGAGGTGAAGGAGAGAGTGGCAGAAAGCACCTGAATGATGGGAAATGAAGAAGGGGAGGAAAGAAAGTTCACGATGAAGGGCCTCAATTTTTTCCATCTTTGTTTTGGCTGTTCCCATACTTTGAATGTTCTGCCCCCCTCCCCTCTATTTCTTAGTTCCCATGGCTTCCTTCAAGACTCACTTCAGGGGGTAGAGCCAAGATGGCAGAGTAGAAAGACAGACCTGCTCTAGTTCTCGCCCCATAACCCATAAAATACCTGTAAAAAATGACTAAGATTCTAGAGCAGCAAGAACTACAAAATGACAGAGTGACAAAAATTTACATCCCAAAACAGCCTGGAAGGCTGACAGGAAGACAGTGAAGTGCAGCCCAGCCTGGGCCACGCAGCATGGCACAGACAGGACTGGAGCAGGCTTCAGGGTGCAGAATCATGGGTAGCAGCTGTGGTTCCCAGATTTCTCAACCCACAAATGCCAAAGATATCTTCAAAGGTCAGTGAGAAAGCACTTTCACTCGAGTGAGGGGGGTGTGCAGTCTGGCCCCAGCCCCGGCCCCATGGTGGAGCAGTGTCCACTTTGGGAGCCCTTAGCCTAAAGACCCTAGGTGAATCAAGCAGCTGATCTGGGTCTCATTTCTGAGTGGCAGTCCTGGGGTGAGGAGGAGTGCTGGCGGTGGAGCTGGTGGTGGCAGCTAATTGCAGATCCTGGGCAAAAAAACTTGTGGTTGCTTTCAGACCAGAATATAGGCCAGGAGAGGAGGAAACTCCTCTCCCTTTATTGTGCCACCTTGAAGGAACTGAGAACTTCCAGGTTCCTAGAGTATACCCTCCACTTGACAAAGGACTCAAAAGTCAAGTAACTGACTGGGAAAATGTCCAAAAGAAAAAAAATGAGACTATAGAAATTTACTTTCTTTGTGAAAAGGTATTTTCTTCTATCCTTTCAGATGAGGAAAAACAAAGCATACCATCAGAGGAAGACATCAAAGTCAAGGCTTCTACATTCAAAACCTCCCCCCAAAATATGCAATAGTTTTAGGTCATGGAAGAGCTCAAAAAGGATTTTGAAAATCAAGTAAGAGAGGTGGAAGAAAAATTGGGAAGAGAAATGAGTGCAATGCAAGAAAATCATGAAAA
The DNA here is from genome assembly GCA_028658325.1 of Potorous gilbertii. NCBI lineage: Eukaryota > Metazoa > Chordata > Mammalia > Diprotodontia > Potoroidae > Potorous > Potorous gilbertii. Next base: position 403,119,382 of record CM053771.1, on the reverse strand, counting down.
GCAAGTCAACAGCTTGCTAAAGGAGACCCCAAAAAATGCTGAAGAAAATAACACCTTTAAAAATAGACTAACCCAAATGTCAAGAGAGGTCCAAAAAGTCAACAAGGAGAAGAATGCTTTAAAAAGCAGAATTGGCCAAAAGGAAAAGGAGGTTCAAAAGCTCACTGAAGAAAATAATTCTTTAAAAATTAGAATGGAGCAAATGGAAGGGAATGACTTAATGAGAAACCAAGAAATTACACAGCGAAACCAAAAGAATGAAAAAATAGAAGACAATGTGAAATATCTCATTGGAAAAACAACTGGCCTGGAAAATAGATCCAGGAGAGATAATTTAAAAATTATTGGTCTACCTGAAAACCATGATCAAAAAAAGAGCCTAGACATCATCTCCCAAGAAATTATCAAGGAAGACTGCCCTGATAATATTCTAGATATTCTATTTTATCAGAGGGTAAATAGAAATGGAAATAATTCACCCATTACTTCCTGAAAGAGATCCCAAAAGGAAAACTCCTAAGACTATTGTAGTCAAATTCCAGAGTTCCCAGGTCAAGGAGAAAATATTACAAGCAGCCAGAAAGAAACAATTCAGGTATTGTGGAAATACAATGAGGATAACACAGGATTTAGCAGCTTCTACACTAAGGGATCAAAAGGGCTTGGAATATGATATTCTAGAGGTCAAAGGAGTTAGGATTAAATTCAAGAATGAGGTACCCAGCAAAACAGTATAATACTTCAGGGGGAAAAAATGGTCATTCAGTGAAATAGAGAACTTCCAAACATTCTTGTTGAAAAGATCAGAGCTGAATAGAAAATTTGACTTTCAAATACAAGAATCAAGAGAAACATGAAAAGATAAACAAGAAAGCAAAGCCTTAAGGAACTCATTCAAGTTGACCTGTTTACATTCCTACATGGGAAGATGTTATTTGTAACTCATGAGACCTTTTTCAGTATTAGGGTAGTTAGAGGGACATATATGTGTGTGTGTGTGTGTGTGTGTGTGTGTGTGTGTGTATGGGTATGTATGTATATATTATGTATAGATATGTATGTGTACATGTGTGTATGTATAGATATGTGTGTGTATATATGTATATATACATATATATAGACAAAGGGCACAGGATGAGCTGAATATGAAGGGAGAATATCTAAAAAAAATAAAATTTACTGTTGAATGGAATGTACTAGGAGTAAGAGAAAGGGAGAGATAGAATGTAGCAAATCATCTCACATAGAAGAGGGAAGAAAGAGCTTTTCCAATGGAGGGAAAGAGGGGGGAAATGAAAGGAGATAAATGAGTCTTATTCTCATGGAATTTGGCTTAAGGAGGGAATAACACACACTCAATTGCATATGGAAATCTATTTTACCCTGCAGGAAGGCAAAGGGGAAGGGGATAGAAGAGGGAAGATAATAGAAGGGACAGCAAATTGGGGAAAGGGATAATCAGAAACAAACACTATTGTGGGAGGACAGGTCAGGGGAGAGAATGGAATAAATGGAGGGCAGGATGGGACAGAGGGGAATGTGGTTAGTCTTTTACAACATAACTATTATGGAAGTTCTTTGCATTGTTACACATGTGTGACCTATATTGAATTACTTGTTTTCTCAGTGAAGGTGGGTGGAGAGGGAAGGTGAGAATATGAAACTCAAGGCTTTAAGAATGAATGTTAAAAATTGTTTTAGCATGCAACTGGAAGCTTTTCAGGCAATGGAGTATAGAAATTTATTTTGCCCTACAGGAAAATAGAGGGAAAGGGGGATGGAAGAAGGGTGGGTAATAGAAGGGAGGACAGACTGGAGGGAGGGTTGGATGGGGTGCATATTGTCAGTGTGCATACTCTTCTGGGGTGAGGGAAAAAATTTTGAATTCAAATTCCTGTGGAAGTTAATGTTAAGAACTGAAAAATAAATAAATTATATATGTATATATATGTATGTATGTATGTATGTATAAAAAAGACTCAGCTCAAATACCACCTTTATGAGAGACCTTTTGCAGTATCCCCCAGTATCTGTTAGTATGGCTTATATGTACTAGTGTCTGCAGCATAACATGGAAGGTATGTTATAGCTGGGCCCCATTCAATGAGTTTCAATGTCTGTACTACCAGTGGCTCAATCTTTCACCCAGGCCTGTGAGATACTCCACTTCTCCTTAGGTTTAATTGCTTATTCCAACTCATTTTCACACTAGCAGCTCTAAGTTCCCAGAGATAAACCATCACTGCAGTCTTATATTCCAACTCTCTCAGGATCCTAGGGTTAAGCCTGTTGAGGGGAAATACTCAATACTTTAGTTCCTGAGCTCCCCTTTCATGTTTTCTTTCTGTTCAATCAGACTTTCACAAGGCAATATATTCACACTGTGATATTTACACAGCTAGCCGCTCACACGAATGATACTTTTAGATCTTAAACATTACTATTTACTTAATAAAAAGGCAATATATGTATGTGTGTATATGTATATATAAACATATATATACTAATATATTAAAGCAAAAACATATATAATCATATGTCACAAATACACATATAAACTCAGAACACACCCTCCCATAAAAGTACATAGTATATACATAGTGGAAAGTGGGCACCCTTGTAAGAAACTGGCAGGAAAAGGCATGAGAGAGGAAAACTCTTATTTGTTTAGGCAGCTAAGTGCAGAAGTAGAGAGAGTTTTAGACTTGAAGTCAGGAAGACTTGAATTCAAAACCAGCCTCAAACACCTAACAGTGACTAAATTAAAATGGATTAAAATGGAGCTCACAGTTCACTAGAATATCCAAGTGGTTGCCAAACACCCTCTGGTTTTCCTCTTTAAGCTAGTAAGGTGGTAGCAGAAAACAGCAAGCCTTTAGGAAATTCAGCTTTATCTTTCTCCAACTCTAGGTGTACAAATTTTCAGACTTTTTCAATGTATTAATCAGCTATACTGATCATTTTTTTCCCATAAAAAATACTATTTGTCATATGTGATGACTTCTTGGCAGAGGGAAAGATACTTGGAATAACTAAAATGATATGAGAAACATATCAACAATAATATATTGGTAAACTATGAATTCATAAAAGATGGAGCATGCTACTCATCTCCTGCTAGAGAGGTGGTGGATTTAAAATCAAGAACAAGGCATACGTTTTCAAACATGTCCAGTTTGGGAATTTGTCTGGCTAGACTCTGCATACTTATGGTAAGGGTTTTATTGGGGGGAAGCAGGAAGAGAATACATGTTTTAAATTTTTTTTGAAGTCTTCATTATAATCTCATTTGTCTAGTTTTTAATAGTTTTTAATTTGCTTATTTAAAACATACTGCTGCCATACAAGAGAAACATCACTCCACATAATTGACATTCCAAGTCCTCATATCTACATTATAATTTTCTCTCCAAAACTGCCTAAAATGTTGTCTAAAAGCTGTTGCTTTATACATATAGTTTATATTAAAACTGTTTTTCTACTCATACTACATATCAAAGCATTTAATCCATAAAAGTAGCAATATTCCACATAATTTATAATTTATAATCTACAAATCTTTTTCCTTTATATAAAAATGCTTTTTTCTCCTTTCTCATGTTTACTCCTTATGAAAAAGGCATTAAATTAACTATGTAGTTCACTTTTCATTGAACCTGTATATTTCTTCCATGTACCGAGTTATCTACATACCATTTCTCCAGAGGTGTAATAAGTGTTTAATTACCAGCTCTTTGAAAAACAAAACATAACACTGTAAAATTTAGCTTGCATTATTAACATCAGGTTGCTAGGTGGTGCAGTGTATAGGGTGCTTGGCCTGAAGCCAGAAAGATTCGTCTTCCTGAATTCAAATCTGGCCTCAGACAGTTATGTGACTCTGGACAACTCACTTGACTCTGTTTGCCTCTGTTTCCTCCTGTGTAAAATGAGCTGGAGAAGGAAATGGCAATCCTCTTTGCTAAGAAAAACCCCAAATGGGGTCACAAAGTGTCAGACACTACTAAACTGAACAACAACAGAACAAAGTAATATTTTATCTATCACTTTCTTAAGTCTAGAAAATTAAAAAAATAATAGATCAAGCCCTGATCTGGAAGGTTTATCTATTTCTGAGGTATAAATAAATGCTCACTTTGAAAGTATAAGCTAGCAAGCACACCACTGCTTTTTCATAATTAGAATACACATTCCTTGAGATTAGCAACTGTTCCCCTTTCCCCCTGTTTTGTGTCCCTATTGCTTAGCATAATGCCTGGAATAGAGTCATTGTTTAATAAAAACTTGACTTACTGTCTTGTCCATGGTCACACAGAGATAGTAAGTATCAAAGACAGGATTTACTCTGTATTTACATTATACAGTATCATGCTGCTGCTACAGTATAAGGCAAAAAAAGATTATGTGCAAATAAATGGTTCATATAAGTCCAGTCATCTTTGGAGCAGGAACAATTCCTATGGATGGGATTGTAAGGGAAGGTTTCGTGGAATTGACTGGATTTGACTGGGCATTGGAGTATAAAACATCATTTTAAGGGTAGCATTATGTCTTCATTCTTTATGTGGACTAGTCTACTCTATTATCCTTTGGTCACAGACATTGCAGCCCTACAGCAAGCCAGTTGTTACATTCTTGCACATATAAATACATATATGTAATTCTACAAGAGCAACTATGTGAAACCATTTGTGGATCTGTGTAAATACATCTCCCCTCCTGGAATACAAATTCAAAGTCCAATCCTTAACAATTGTGGGTTACTGGTTTCATCTTGCATGAAAGACAGAATAATCCAACACAGTGATGGACTTGCATCAGAGGACTATCTGGTATAGATGCTTCCAAATTTGATATACTCAAAAATGCATTTTATTTGCTTCTTAACAAACATCTATCCCTTTTTTTCTCCTCTTATGTTTGGGTTTAGATTTTCTGCCCAATCTATGAGTGGGATTCTCTCTCCACAACTGCCTCCAGCACCACCATGACAGTGAACTCCTTCTCATCCCAGGGTCACCACTCAGGGCTGAGATCCAGATCAGCTGCTTGATTCCCCCCGGGGCTTTAGGCAGAGGATTCCTAAAATGGACACTGTGCCACAGTGACCGCTGCTGCCATGTGGCTGTTGAGATCACACCGCATTCCCTTCTCACCCAGGTAAAAGGGCTTTCTCACTGACCATTGTACCTGTCTTTGGCATTTTTGGGTTGGGTAATCTGGCAACCTCAGATGCTGCTGGGAATTCCTCCCCTTAGGCCTGCTCACTCTCTGAAGCCAAGGCTGGGCCATGCTCTGAGGGCTGCATTCTACACCAAGGGCTGCAATCTGCTCTAAGCCCAGTGCAATTCCTGTGTACCTTCCAGGCTATCTTGGGTTGGAAATCTCTTTCACTCTGTCGTTTTGTGGCTTCTGCTGCTCTAGAATTTGTTTAGGGTCATTTTTTCCAGATATTTTATGGGCTATGGGGGGAAAGCTAGAGTAGGTGCGTCTTTCTACTCTGTCATCTTGGCCCTGCCCCCTCAGATTTTTAAAAATAATTCTGGGGGGAGGAGCCAAGATGGTGGAGTAGAAAGACTCACCTATGCTAGGTCCGAACCCACAGCCCATGGATTTCCTCTAAAAAGAACTCCCAACAAATTCTGGAACAGTGGAAGCTGCGCAGCAACACAGTAAAGGAGATTTCTGTTCCAGAGAGCCCTGAAAAACCGACCCTAAAGGTCCATTGCGCCCCAGACGGGAACGGAGCCCTCCCCTCCCCTGCCCTGGCCACACGGCACTGAGAGGAGCCAGCAGATCCAAGCAGGCTTCTGGGACAGAATCTCCAGCGGCCATGAAGGTCCTTCCACCCACAGACTCACAGGTCAGTGAGAGAGACGGGCTAAGAGAGGAGTGGGGTGTCTCTGGGACTCGGACCCCCTTGGGAGGCAGCCGCTGCGACAGAGGCAGAGGCAGCCCAGCCAAAGGCTCCCAGAGCAGGCAGGAGCTCGGCAGCAGCTCCATTACAAAAGGTCTCTGCATAAACCCCCTGAGGGAACTGAGCCTGGGAGGTGGCCCTGCCCCAACCTGAGAACCTGATTTAATCTTACCCTGAATAGCAGCCAGGCCTGCTGCCAAAAACCCTGAGGCTGCGGAGCAGCATTTGAATCTCAGACCTCAAGCACTAGCTGGGCGGACCTAGGCCAGGGGTGGAGAGGACTCTCAGAAGTCAAGTAACTGCCTGGGAAAATGGCCAGAAAAGGGAAAAAAACTAAGACCATAGAAGGTTATTTTCTTGAAAAAATGATTCCAACCTTCATCTGTGAAGATGAAGAAGAAAACTGCTTACCATCAGGTAAAGACATAGGAGTCAAGGCCTCTGTATCCCATTCATCTGAAATAGGTATCCCATGGGCTCAGGCCATTGAAGAGCTCAAAAAGGATTTTGAAAATCAAGTTAGGCAGGTGGAGGAAAAACTGGGAAAAGAAATGAGAGAGATGCAAGAAAAGCATGAAAAACAGGTCAATACCTTAATAAAGGAGGCC
>CM053771.1:403079522-403112357 GCA_028658325.1 Potorous gilbertii | reverse complement strand
GTTTTTTTCCCTTTTCTGGGCATTTTCCCAGCCAGTTACTTGATTTCTGAGAGTCCTCTCCACCCCCTGGCCTAGATTCGCCCTAGTGCTTGGGGTCTGAGATTCAAATGCTGCTCCCCAGCCTCAGGGCTTTTGGCGACAGGCTTGACTGCTCTTCAATGGGAGCTTATCTGCTGGTTCTCAGGTGGGGGCAGGGCCGCCTCTCAGGCTCAGTTCCCTCAGGGGGTTTATGCAGAGATCTTTTGTAATGGAGCTGGGGTGGAGCTCCTGCCTGCTCTTTGGGCCTCTGGCCAAGCGGCCTCTGCTTCTGCCGCAGCCGCCGCCTCCCGAGGGGGTCCGAGTCCCGGAGATCCCCCGCTCCCCTCTCAGCCCATCTCTCTCACTGACCTGTGCGTCTGTGGGTGGAGGGACCTTCACGGCCTCTGGAGATCCAGGTCCCTGATTCCTGCTGGGCTCTGCTCCCTCCTCTCAGTGCCGCGTGGCTGGGCAGAGCTTCACGGCCCGGGCCGGGGGAGTGGGGTGGGGGGGTTTGGTGGGGGGGAGGGGGGGGAGGGAGCGCTCAGCAGGACAGGACTCCGCTCCCGTCCGGGGTGCCTTTGCGGTCAGTTTTTCAGGGCTCTCTGCAACGGAAATCTCCTTCACTGTGTTGCTGCGCGGCTTCCACTGTTCCAGACTTTGTCAGGAGTTCTTTTTACAGGAAATCTATGGGCTGTGGGTTCGGACCTAGCATAGGTGAGTCTTTCTCGGAAATGACATCTTTAGAAATTTTCAGGATGTAACTGTCCTGGGTGGTTTAAATATTGTACATACCTGAACATGGGACTAGACTATATACCTTTAAAGCTATCTTTAATTCTCCGTTAGATAATGAAGGCCTTTTCCATTTCTAAAACTTATTCCAGTCCTCTTCAAGGTTCAAATGGTAACTTGTATGCTGGGAATGTGCTTCCTGGAAGAGTCAGATCAAAATGTGAGGTCATTTTTATCACGTATTTGAGAAGAAAACAGTATGATGAAATTTAAGTAATCTGCAAATCCTATCAGAAGGTTCAGGAGACACCATATTACATTTACCCCTTCTACATTAGAAAGGTTAGGGATATGGCACCCATGATTTGGAAGATCTGAATAAAATTTTTTGGCCCTTCCTTTACAATTTAAATGACATAAGATATTCCCCTCTTCCCACTTAATAGTATTTTATTTTTTTTCCAGTTACATGCAGAGATAATTTTTAACATGTACTTTTACAAGATTTTGAGTCTCAAATTTTCTCTCCCTTCTTCTTCCCCCAAATGGCATGCCATCTATAGGCATGTACAGTCATACTAAACATATTGCCACATTAGCCATGTTGTAAATGGCACAAGATATGAGAAACTCAAGATGCAAAGATCACTGAGAGATCACTGTGAGATGTCATGTGAGAGACTGCTGTTGCTGTAAGCATGGTTGGCAACCCCAAACCAGTGCATTAGAACCACAGTTCTTTTACTACAAATTTAGTTTTAAAGGGAAAAAATTGTGTAGCTGATCATTTATGTTATTAATCAGTAAAATACATACTGGATAGAAATTACTTAATTTCTGTGAGCTTCAGTTTCCTTGTCTCTAAAATGGAACTAATAATGTCTCATTTTAATTTAATAATGCCCACCCTGCTTACTTCACAAAGTTATGAGAATTGAATGAGATACTATGTATGAAAGGACTTAGAGAAGCTATGAAGCACTGGATTTATGTATGTGTGCATATATGTATAAGTACATATACATGTGTGTATATGTCTGTGCACACACACACACTATATATATATACACACACACACACACACACACACACAAAGCGTATGTGTGTGTGTGTATGCTTTAGTAACTTAATCCTGCACTTGCACTCACACTTTTGGAACACTCTCTAAATGTATGTATATTTAAATATGTGTACGTCCAGAGCAGCTTGATGGTTCAGTGGTTTGCCTATGTTGGCTCTTGGGTAGCGGATCATTCTGTTAGGGTATGTGTATTTTCACTGACTTAAGGAAGGAACAGGATTGATGATGTAGACGGAATTTCTTTTAGATTCATCTGAAAAGACACAACCTCCCTCAAAGAATCCTGTGGAATAAAATGGACATCATTGTTATTAGCTCACTTGATACACTTACTAGCTGTGTGGCCCTGGGCAAATCACTTAACCTCTATTTGCCTTAATCCACTAGAGATGGAAATGGCAAACCACTCCAGTGTCTTTGCCAAAAAAACACTTCATTGCCCGAAAAGTCAGACACGACTGACCAACAACATCAGCAGGGAGGAACTGTGCTCCTAGAAACTCTACTTACTGAGTCCTGTCTGACTCTTCAAAATCTCATTTAGGGTTTTCTTGGCAGGTACTGGAGTGGTTTCCCATTTCCTTTTCCAGATCATTTTACAAGGTTAAACAGGGTTATGTGACTTGCCCGAGATCACACAGCTGGAAAGCATCTGAGGCTGGGTTTGACCTCACGTCTTCCCAACTCCAAGCTCGGCACTCTATCCATTGCACCCTCTAGTTGCCCCTCTACTTATACAGTGACACTGAGAAACAGGAAGGCTGGCAATAAAGGTCAGGCATATCACATATGCCACCATACAAGGGTATCCATGTGCTTCATGTATCTACTGGAAAGAAAGTTAACTATTGACTGTGCAACTCCTATATTTACCACCAGATGGCATGTGCTCCCTCTCTTTCACAGGCAGAAATGGAACCAACATGCATCCGGCAGTTCAGCCTTCTTTTTGATGGAACATAAGAGCCTAGATTTAGAGGGAAGGGGGGAGCTTAGAGGTCATCCAACCGCCTCATTTTATCTAGTCCATCAGCTGGGGAATGGCTGAATGCCTTGTGGTATATGAATGCAATAGAATACTATTGTGCTTTAAGAAACAAGGAAATAGATGGTTTCAAAGGAATATGGAAAGATTTATATGAACTGAAATAGAGAAGTTATAAAGAAGGAGATGAGAACAGTGAGGAGAATCATTTATCCAATAACAATGTAAAGACAACCAACTCTGAAAGCTGTAAGAACTCTGATCAATGGAATGACCTTTCCTGATTCCAGACGACCCCGAGATGAAACATGCTGTCTGTTTATTATAGAGAAGAAGCAACTTAGGAAATTGCTTTTCGTTGCCACACTTTTAAAATCTTCTTACCTCTGTCTAGGTCCTGTCTGCCAAAACTAGGTGATAGTTCTGTATTTCTGGGCTTCTTAGTATCTACCTACCTACCAGCTTAGATGTGTTTGCCACTGGATACCTCAATCAGCTGCAATTGGGGATATTGTCAGGTATGGACTCACATCTCTTCCCAGAGGTGTCTAGTGTGTCCCCCTTCAGTTCCTGCCAGCCAAGCTGTCAGGGATACACCTTGTTTGTGCTAGATACCCAAGGAAGCAGAGTCCCTAGATATAGCAAGAGAGAAACAGACAATAAAAAATGAAATGCTGAATTCTTATCAGGGTCTTTACAGGTTCCCAACCAACCTCCCCCTTGGTGCTTAATGAAAAGTGAAGGGAAACCCTATTGAGATCTTCAACTAGGTGGAACAAAATAAGTCAATTTTCTCATTGTTAGAATGTCAATCAAACTCTGTTTTGATAACCTCTGGTTCTCAGAATGACAACCATCCCAATATTGGGAAGGTATAGTGTTCCAAATTTCCCTCAAAATTGTCTATATTTTCCATATAAAATACATAATTCTCAATTTCTTCACCTGTAAAACAGGAATAATAACAGCACTTTCCTCCTAGGGTTATTTTAATGATCAAGTGACTTAGCACAGTGTCAGGCACATGGGTGCTTAATTAATGCTTATTACCTTTAAAACTTTCCTTCCAGTATGATCAATATTCCTCTTTCTTCTCCTGATCCCCTGCTTCTGTCTTCCATTCAAGAAGGGCTTGGTTCTCAGCTAGCTTTTGTTCTTCCACAAGTGTTTTTCATAAAACCTACTGTGGATCTGACAAAACCAATATTCCTTTAATTTTTTGCTTGGTTAGTTTACCAAGAACAAGTCAGTTTTGCTTTTAAAAAGACCTAAGAATCTTTGCAGATAGATAACCAACCAAGTATTTATTTCCTTTTTACTATTTACAAGTATTACAAATACTATTTACAAGTATTATTACTTAGTTTCAGATGAACTATGTCATATGAATTTCTATTAATATTGTAATTCAGTTCAACTACCAAGTATTTCCTGGCTGCCTACTTATAATGTAGTGTGTAAGGTGCATACTATTTGAGAAACATTCTGGTGTAGTGTGATGATAGAGGCCTGAAGTGGAAGTCAAAAAGACCTGGATTCTAGTCCTGCCTTGGATACTAGCTTTGTGACCATGAGCAAGTCACTTAAGGACTCGTGTCCCCAGGCAAATAATATGCTAAGTTGCCATCCTTCTTTTGTAATAATAAGAACAGCCAACACTTATATAGTACCTGCTATATGCCAGCTACTGTGTTAAACACTTTACAAATATTATCTCATTTGATCCCCACCCCAACGCTGGGAAGTAGGTATTATTAGTATGCCTATTTCACAGGAAACAGAAGGCAAACTTACCCAAGGTCGCACAGTTAGTGTCCGAGAATGGATTTGAACTCAGAGTCTTCTTGACTTCAGGCCCAGGGCTCTATCCACTGTAACAGGGAGTTTCCACACTAGGAATTCTCTGCCTCAATTAAATTACAAGTCTGGACAAAACCAACAATAGCTATTTGCAAGGTACTATGTGACCCTGGGCAAGTCACTTAACCCTGTTTACCTCAGTTTCCTCATCTATAAAATAAAAGTAGAGAAGGAAATGAAAAAAACCCACTCCCGTATCTGTGCCAAAAAACCCCAAACCCAAATGCAGTCACAAAGAGTTGGACATGACTGAAATGACTGAACAACAAAAGGGATACAAAGATATATAGACTATTTCAGGGACTTACAGTCTAAGTGGGAACTGACAAGCATACAAGCAAGTAAGAGCCAAAGGAGAGTGAGGAAAGTACAAAGAAAACATCCAAGAAGAATGTAGTGAAAAATTTGAAGAAGGAGAAATCATTTTCAACTAATAGGATCAGAGATCAGGGAGAGCTTCATGGAAGAGGTGGCATCTGAGGTGGCAATTGCATGCCCCTACTGAGGAACCTCAGTGGATGGAACTAGGGGACAGATGTGGGAGGTATGGAAGAGGCAGAAATGACTGGACCGGGCAACAGGGCAGCTAGGTGGCATAGGGGTAGAGCAGTGACCTGGAGCCAGGAGGACCTGAGTCCGATGCTTACTGGGTGTGTTACCCTGGGCAAGTCATTTAACCCTGATTGCCCCTCCCCCGCAAAAGAAGGAATCTTAGACTTAGGAGGGAAAATGATTCATTTGGATTTTGGTAACTTGAGATTGCGGTGCTGGTGGGACACTAAGGTAGAGATGTTCAGCAGACAACTAGCAATGAACCACTAGATCTCTGGGAAAAGGTTGGGAGTAGTGATGTAGTCAGTCAGTCAATAAGTGCTTGCTATGGGCGGCCAAACAAAAAGGCCAACCGTTCCTACCGTCAGTGAGCAAGTGGGAAGAGAAAGTATGCAAGCAGCTATTTGCAAACAAGATAGAGAGAGAATAAATTGGGAATAGACAGTCTCCGAGGAAGGACAATAAGATTAAAGGAGACTAGAAAAGGCTTTCTGGAGAAGGTGGGATTTTTGCTAAAGCCAGGGAGGCCATGATTTGGGAGTCATCTGCATATAAGTTGCAAATTCTCAAGCTTGTTCAGCATGACCTTATCTGGAATCCTGTGATTAAGTATAAGTTTTATTGAGGAAAATGTTGTGTTTCCTTCTAAATATTACTCAAAGTTGAAAAATCCATTTAATTTTAGGGGGGCATATCCAATAAAATTGTAGTAAAACAATTTAAAAGTACAGTGTAGCTGCTAGAGCAATGTTGGAAAGTGATCATGAAGGAATTTACGAGGAGTCAAGCCAATCCAGCAAAAGTTTATCTTGAAGTGTTACATAGTGAAATAAGAAAGCTGCTTGTTTTCAAACAGAATGGATAGCTTTTATAAAAAACATCGTACTGATAAGACTATCAGGTCTGGGTTACAGAAGAAACTGTCATGTTAGTTCACAGCCTTAACATTCTTGAAATATTCAATTGTACCTCCAAGCCAAAGATAATTTCTGTGGGGGGAAAAATTTAAAAAAAGCTAATGAATGGTGAAAAAAACGTTTAGGGTTTAGTCTTGCAGATGACTTAAATTTAACTGCATAATTTAAATTGGAAAAGGACCCCAAACAAAGGTAAACATTTTTTCTTTTAAAGAAAATGTTGTTCTTCTCTTTTCCCACCCATTATCCTGATGGGGAGTCAGCTTGAGAGAAGAATGAAGGTGAAAGTGAAAAGATGGTCCTGGCTTGACAAAGTCAGGATCAGAATGCATTGTGCTGCCCTTTAAAATGTCTTGCAATGGCTTCCCAAATCTATATTAAGCAAAAATATCTTCAACATAATTCCAACTTTTGGGCAGTGCTGACTGAATTGTTAGAAGCCCTGTTGCCCAGTGACACTGTTATGTGGAATGGGAGCAACCAATTGTAGAAGGTCAGAAAGCTTTCATGTTGATTCTCAGCATGTCCAGAAAGCTTGAAATGGCTTCAGGTTCTAACTCTGTCCAAAGCAATTTACTAACACAATTAACTCTAATGAATTGTTTAGAATTTATTTGCAAAAAAAAAAAATTATCGTACTTCACAAATAGGGCTAATGCCCTGACTTGATCCAAACTTAAATCTTTTATAAGACTCTCATCAAATTCAATCTTCATAAGATCACAGGATTTTGAGCTGCAGAGACTTTAGTGATCATTTAGTCTTATTTTAGACATATGAAAATGAAGGCTTTGATTTGCTTAAGGTCATTTTTTTTGTTGTTGTTCTTTCAAACAGGCCAAGAAAAGCTTGCAAATTGAATTTAAGTAGTTGATCCTTGGTAGTTGCTTGGTTGAGTAGTCTGCTAGTACTGCTCTTATTCAAAACAAGTTTAGAACCCAATTCGTTTCTCTTTATTTATTTATTTGCTTGTTTATTTATTATTTTTCCTTTCCCTTCCTTCTCTCCTCCCTCCCCAAGATGGCATGCAATCTTATGTGGGTTCTACACATACGTTCTTACTAAATATATTTTCACCTTAGTCATGTTGCATGGAAGAATTAAAGTGAATGGGAGAAACCATGAGAAAAACCAAAACAAAACAAAACAATAGAGAAAATAGTCGGCTTCATTCTGCAATCCATTTCCACAGTTCTTTCTCTGGATGTGGATGGCATTTTGCCTCAAGAGTGCATTGGGAATTTTTTAGGTCTTTGCATTGCTGTGAAGGGCTAAGTCTACCAAGAAAAATTCCTTACACACTGTGGTTGTTGCTGGATACAAACTTCTGGTTCACCCAATTCCTTTCTTAAGAATTGTTCTTCCTAATCATTGTTACATCTATCCATAATGAGTTGAATGCCAAAAAAAATAAAAAACAAAAACAGGATTAGGTCAAACTTGCGTCTTATGATTTGACTTTTTTGTTTCAGCTTTGCTATTGGCAAAATGACTGATAGAATTCCATAGGAGAACTGAGAAAAAATAATAGAAATAGAATAGAAAAGTTATTTAAATTCTGACTGATAGAGCCAGAACAATTCTTTGAAAACCTGGGTTTGACTTCCAGCCCTCACAGTTAACTATCTATAGCAAGTACTCTCTGAACCTCAGCTTTCTATAAAATGGGTTTAATCATAGCTGCCCAGCCTACCTCACAGCTGGGAAATCAAGTGAGATAATATATGTGACAGTGTTCTGAAAACTTGACAGTGTATTGTAAATGTTAGGTGGGATTATTATACTTACTCAAAATAGGATTAGGAACAGGTTCAGTCTAAGAGAACTCATTTAACATTACATTGATATAGCTTGTATTTGCCCTTACCTAAAACTCCATCTGGGAAATTTGAATTTGCCTCATTTCTAGTTCATCCCAAAGAGTAAGTTAGTTCCCTGTGTAAGCAATAAACTTCTAATAAACATTTGAATATGAAACATTTACTAGAACATATAAATGGGTCCCTCTCTGAGCCCCAGTAATCAAGGGAATAGATGGAGGTGGAGTTCTCCATTGTCATGTCTTCCCAACATAAACAAAACCAAGAAGCCATCAGGAGAAGTCCAAGAAGTATGAGTGAATTTGGGAATATGGATGAAGGCTGCATCCTCTTCTGCTTTGTCCTTCCTTCCTCTGGAGGATCTGATGATTCACTTGATCCGATTTTCATGGGCCTGATCCATGCCCATCTCAGCTTTTGGTCCTTCAGCATTTCCACTTAACACAGCCTAGAGAGATCTTGGCACCTCCTGTGGCTGCTCCAACAGTACCCGGCTGGTCTGGCTCAGCTGGTGCTCCATTCCTGTCTCCATTGTTCCCATTCTCTTCCAATCAGCACATGTCCTTGAATAATACAATAATCTGATAATAAGCATTTATAGCATATGTTACAGCCAAAACATTTTCACATACATCATCCCGTTTGACCTTCAGTCATTTTCACATTTTACAGATGCAGAAACTGAGGTTTGGGTTGTGTGATTTGCCCAAAGTTTTCCTTAGTTTTCAAGCAGAAATGTGTCCGCAGATCTTTTGAACTGAAATATTCTGTCACTTTTGTGTGATGAAAAAGAATAAGTATACCATGGATACTTTCTGTTAGTCTATTTTCTCATTTCCTGAGTGAAATTACTTGGTGATCTCATTCATTCAACAAATATTTATTAAGCCTATACTATATGTAATATTCTGTGCATATAGGGCACAAAGAAATAGAAGATATTATCTCTACTTTATAAACTTATCTAATTAGTGGGAAGATGAGGCAACTTGTAGGTAATCATAATAAAGTGCATAGGACAGGACAAAGAGAAGGGAATGAAAGATTACAGAAAGGAGAGATCAAGTGTAGCTATGTAAATCAGGGAAGGAATCCTGGGAAAGATGGTGTCTAATGAATTTTTAAGAAAGGGAAGAATTGCAGTCATAACAGTGGTTTTAGGAAAGGTTTGATTCAGGCTGGTAGTGTTAGGCTATCTCCAAGTAGTTTAGGTTGATAGTGGAATGAGACGAAGTGCTCTTAAGTAGCCAGACAGTTCAGTAAAGCAAGAATATTCCACAAGGATGTTGACTGAAGACACTGAGCACAGGCTCCGTGGTGCCTGTCGTGCTTGTTGGTAATGGGTTTGTTTCTTTGTTCTTAAAGAGGAGCGATGGTTTCAGGAGGGTGATACCTTGACTTGTAAGCAAATTGGATTGAAGTGAGGCTGAGCTTTGCAAGGTCATCAGCCTCACTCTCTCCTCCAGAGTCATCTGAGTCCAGTGGCAAGACATAGGTCAAGATGACTGGCTATGGCCTCAGCTCAGTGGGAGACCTTGGCCTTTTTAAGCTATGATAATTTGCAGGATGAGCATCTGGTTGCTGCTCCTGACATTTTGTACTTGGGCAGCTATGAGTCAAGTCACCAGACTGAATCTTTAGTTCCTTGAGTCAGTTAAGTCTCAAGGACAGTTTCAGCAACTTTTAAAGAAAACAATTAGGGTAGCCAACATGGAAAGAGACTCTGTTAAATATTCCACCACAACAGTAACAAAACGACAATAACTGACATTACCTGGATTATTTCATTTGATCTTTACCACAATACGGTGAGATAAGTATTGCAGGCATTTTTTTTATCCCTATAACAGGTAAAAATGTGAGAGGAGACTATTCCATGTGTGAGGGAGGAGGGAGAGGGCAGGAAAAGATTGAAATATTACACATAGTTTAGTTTGGCTGAAAGTGGGGAGTAGATATGCTAGCATTTGAAAAGTAGGGAACAATCAGAGTTTTGAGGGCCTTGAATATCTAGCCAAGAAGTTGATATTTTATTTGGGAGGCAGTAGGGAACCACTAAAAGTATCTGATCGTACTCAAGCATTCAGATTGCTTTGAAAGAAAGCAAAAGTAAAGGTGCCTGAACTTCAGAGAGACCTGGAAAGAGGGAAAGTACAAAAACGTTTTCTTGTGTTTTGTATGTTCATTCACTTGATTCTACCTTGTTCAAAGCAAGGACTTGTGTAAAAAATTTTTTATGCTTTATTTTGTATATTGGATTATTTGCTTTCCTTTGTAGTTATTAAATGTATAATAAAACAATTTTAAGCTTGATGAGAGGGGGGAGCACTAGAGACAGGGAGACTGGTAAGCAGGCTATTACAGTAATATAAAGAAGAAGTTAATGAGGATCTGACCAAGTGTAGTAAAAAGGGAGATAAAAGAGGGGATGGGTAGAGAGATATTGTGCAGGTAGAATCAACAAGACTTAGCAATTTGATTGGATATAGTGGTTGAAAGACAGTGAAAAATAACTGAGATTTCTAGCTTTGTGATGAAGCCATCAACAGAAAAAAGGAAAGTTTGGGATGTGGAACACATGATTTTGGGAGAAGGTGAGGAATTCAGCTTTAGACATGCTGTATTTGAGGTGCCAGCAGGTCATTCAAGTAGGAGTGTTCAGCAAACCTCTCAAAGGAGAGGTCAGGGCTGGAGACACTGACTTGGGCGTTAGCTGCATAGAAATGATGATTAAAAACTTGGGGAATGGACAAAATTATCAAGGGAAGGAGTTTAGAGATCAAGAAACACACCAAGGATAGAGCTTTGGGTGATGTCCACATTTAGGAAGGGAAAAAAAGAGGAGCCATTGAAACGGATAGGAAATGAATTATCAAGAGGGTAAAAAAAGAACCAGAAAGAGGCCACCATCCTGAACATCAAATGAGGAAGGAATATGAAGGAGAAATTTATCCATAGTGTCAAAGACTGCACAGGAAAAAGTGATGATGACCTTATGAAGGTCTTTGGATTTGGCCATTTAAGGAAACTCTTTATCTTGGCCTAGTCATCTGTCCACGTACTCAGTTAACCCGTGGACAAAGTCATAGGTGTACTGAGCATGGTGATAATATTACACAGAACATGTGGACTGACTTTTTGCTGAGTCTGAAGACTGCCACACACATTGATGGAAAAGCATGCTCCTGGGTTTCTTGGATCAAGATTTTGTCTGGATGTTTTCCAAATGGCCCAGCAGGGTCCATATTTTATGACCAAAAAGGAACTAAGCATTTCAGAAATCTTAGTAAGACAAATGTTTCCTAAACAAATCTTGAATCCTTTAGGATGTAAATCCTCCAGCAGAGTGATCTGGAGCATTTCCTTCATTCATTCCTCCCCCCAGCTCTTATCCTTTCCACAGTTATCAAGAGGGAATGAGAGCCACCCCCTATTTCCTGACCAAATGCCTCTTAAGTCATATCACTTCGCCATTTATAATATATTACCAGAAAAATAACTTTGGTCCTGGAGGATACATTACTTTTATACTGGCCTCACTCTCAAAAGTGAAGCAAAATTTCCTTTTCTGAGTAAATTTTAAATGTTCTTTTAATATAATGACATTCTTGGAATGTGTTTTAAAAATCTGGTTTAGGTGGGACATACTAAATGACAAAAATAACTTGGTTTGCAGATTTAAAATAAGAGTTGCCAATGCCCCATACTATTAAAAATGAAAGAAGGATGTTTCCTTCACAAACAATTTCTCATATCTGCTGACATTCTGTTGCTTTAGAGTTATAAATCATTTCCCCTACTGTCAATCAACACTTTTCTTATTAAAGAAGCTTACTGTGCCTAGTACTGCTCCAAAGATAAATGGAATTTTGAAAAAGGATAAGGGGTTAGGAACAGAAAGTAGCTATGCAAATAGATTAATTTTCAAATAGTCCAGTAACCAACAAGCTAGTTAAATCCTAAATTTCCTTGCATTTGGTTTTGATGAAAACATGCAGCTGGTATCTGAGTCACTGAGTGGGTTTTCTTAGGATAGGAATGTGTTCTTATGTTATTATTACATCATAACACACACACCCCTTTTCTCCATTCTTATTTTTATCCTGACGCAATGTATAAAATAGGAAATAACCATCATGGACTTGTCAAATATATATTAAAAATCTGGCCCCTTTTATTTCCTGGTGTTGGGGGCCGTCAGATGGCATAGGCATCATTGGAACACATCCACATCGGTGAGATTATGGACCCGTGTGTGTTTGAGTGACATTTGTACTAAACATCTAAGTTACAAAGCACTTTCTTCATTAACAACTCTCTGAGGTAGGTATTGAAGTGTTATGAACCTTATATTTTACAGAATATCAAATGGAGTCTCAGAGGACATCAGAACAGCTTGTGAAAAAATGAGTGACATGGCACAGTAGTCAGCTTTGGAGTCAGGAAAACCTCACTTCAGATGCTTCTTCTACACCGGTGATGACCTTGACTCGCTCGGGATCATAGTATTTCACTATCTTTCTTTCAGCCTGCTTGGCTAGATCACACAGTGCAGGAAGGCTGAAAAGGGAGGTTGGGACCAGGTTATGGAGGACTTTAAAAGCTGGACAGAAGACTTTATATTTTATTCTGGAGACAATGGGGAGCCACAGTAGTTAGTTGAGGGGGAGGGGGAGGGAGTGTGGAACACATGGTCAAATCTATGTTTAAGGAAAATATTGGCAGCAGTGTGTGTGAAATGGACTGGAGTGGTGAGAGACTTGAGGAAGGAAAACCAATTAGGAGGCTGTTGCAATAATCTCTCTGAGGGATTATGAGGGCCTGCATTAATATGATCACCATGTGAGGAGACAGAAGGTGTTAAATTTGAGATGTGTGGTAAAGTTAGAAATGGTAAGGGAGGAGTAAAAGATAATGCCAAGATTGTGAATCTGAGACAATGGAAGGATGGTGATGCCTTTGCCAGAAGTGGGAAAGTTTGGGAGGAGAGAGAATTAAAGGGGGAAGGGGAAAGAATAAATTCAGTTTTGGCCTTGTTGAATTTAACATGTGTCTAGCATTTCTGATTTGAAGTTTCCAATAGACAATTGATGATATGGTACTGAAACCTGGAGGAGAGATAGGGGTTAGATGTGTAGATTTGATGTAGATCTACCTAAATATGATAGCTAATATCATATTATTGATTACCAAGAGAGAGGTTATAGAGGGTGATGAGAAGAGGGTAGAGGATAGAACCTTAGGCTGGTGTGGATAAAATGAGGAGTGGTCTGACAGGCAGGAGAAGAACCAGGAGGGAGCAGTATCACAAAAACCCAGAGGAGGAGGGGATGACCAGTAGGGTCAAATGCTATGGAGATTTCAGGAAGGATTAAGCCTGAGAAAAGACCATTAGGATTGGCAAGTAAGAGGTCATTGTAACTTTGGAGAGAGCAATTTTGTTCAAATGATGAGGTCAAAAACTAGACTGCAGAGGTTTGATACATGAGTGAGAGGAGAGGGTTTTGTGTCCCCAAGGAATATTCACAGCATTGGTGGTGACTATGAACGTGCTGGTGTAGTTCTCAATTGCAAAGTATAACAGACACGCAATATAGAAGGCAGATACCAGGAAACCAAATCCCAGAACAAGAAAGCTAAATCCATCATAGTAACCAAGAAGTCGATACAGGTTATCATGTCATGGGGCAAAGTCATTCCCAAGCCTCGCTGCCCCCTGCTGGGACTTTCCACAAACAAACACTCAGGAGCCTCGAGGTGCCTGCCTACCTGTATCCTTCCCAGCTTTAACTAGCCTCACCAACTTCCTCCCGGCTCTGCTCCACCCATCTTGTTCCACCTGTTCAGCAAGCTCCTCCCACCTCATGTGACTTAGGCTTCCATGTAATCTAAGCAGGAAGTCTTCTATTTCAGTCATGATTCATTTCCCCCTCTGTGAGTTTATACTTAATTTTGCTGGGTTGGAATACTGTATCTCCTTTATAGTTGCAGCTGCAAAATCTTGTGTTATCCTGACTGGTTCCTCAGTACTTGAATTGGATTGCTTGTAGTATTTTTTTTCTTAGACCTGGATACTCTACATTTTGGTTATGATATTCTTGGGAGTTTTTGTTTTGTGGTTTGTTTTAGGAGGTGACTGCCAAATTCTCACTATTTTTACTTTACTTTTTGATTCTACTAGATCTGAACAGTTTACCTTCATTCCAACCATTTTCATCATTTCTTAAACTATGATATACAGGTTGCTTCTTTTTGGTGATGGCTTTTGAGTGGGCCAGTGTTTCTTAAATTATTTCTCCATCATCTGTTTTCTAGGTCAGTTGTTTTCTCACGTGAGGTAACTTATATTTTCTTCTATTTTTTTAAAAAAAATCTTTCCATTTTGTTTTTATTTTTTCTTGTCTCCTAGAGATATTTATTTCTGTTTTGTCCATCCTAATTTATTTATTACTTGGGTAAGGTTTTGTTTTTCTTTGTGCTAAGCTGTTGATTATGTTTCCTAGTCTCTCCATAGCTTCTCCTTTTCAAATTTTCCTCTATTGCTTTTATTTACAAAATCATTTAAAAACTTAAAAAAAACCCTCCTGCATCATTTCTTCTAGGAATGCTACTTGATCTTGTAGTCAAGCTGTGTTTTTATTGAAGCTTTGTTTGTACTTGTCTTAGAATTATTCATCTCTCCTGGGTTTGTTTCTTGGTTATCCCTGGCATCATGATAACTTTTCAATAATTTTTTAACTGATTTTTTTTCTGTCAGTTTTCTCTGGGCAACCCAGTGTTAGCTGAGGGCTCTAAGGACTGACTGTGTGGTCCTGGTGCCTCTGGGAGTTCCTTATACTGTCCTCCTAGGTGGGGGACTGATTCCAAAATCATGTTGCATTTGGGACTTGGAATTCAGAGTCTGTTTTCCCTTTGGAGACATCGTGCTGATGGGCTGGACTCAGGGCTTGCTGAGTCTATGATTATCTCTGGCCATCCCTGTGCTGCTGGCCTGGTTCAGAACTCTGGGCATTGAGACTGTACTCCGGGTCCCTCTGGAACCTCCTTCTTCCCTCTTTATCTGGGCTCGGGGATGAGTCCTTGAGGAGCTCTGGGAATCTGCACT
Source organism: Potorous gilbertii (assembly GCA_028658325.1). Classification (NCBI taxonomy): domain Eukaryota; kingdom Metazoa; phylum Chordata; class Mammalia; order Diprotodontia; family Potoroidae; genus Potorous; species Potorous gilbertii. The sequence continues at coordinate 403,097,287 of CM053771.1, read as the reverse complement.
TGGGGCTCTGAGCACTGGGGTAGGGACATTCCTGGTCCCTCTGAGAGAAACTGTGTTGCTGGTCTTGCCCAGGTAGGGGTCGAGTCTCAGATCAGATTGCGGCATCCTTATTCTCAGGACTCTGATCTATAATCCTGGCCCACTCCTGTTGCACAGTTGCTGCCCTGATCACTTGCCTGAATTTGTGATGTTGGATTAGCTAGAGATATCACCCACTATAGATTTTCCTTCAGTTTATCAGTTTGGCATTTTTCTTAGATCATTGTTAGAGCAGTTATGAGTGGAGGTAGTTTATACAGCTTCCTTCTACTTTACCATCTTGACTGAACCTTGTAATCCCAATGATTCTTTTTTTTGTTTTTGCACATTACTGTAACATTATATATTTATTTGCTTCCTTTTTTAATGTTTATTTATTTTTACTTTTCAAAATTTAATTCCACAAAATTTTGAGTTCCAAATTTTATCCCCATCTCTCCCCTCCCCTCACCCCAAAACACCGAGCATTCTGATTATCCCTTCTACCAATATGCCCTTCCTTCTAACACCTGTCGCTTCCCTTATCCCCATCTTCTCTTGTGTCTTGTAGGGCAAGATAAATTTCTACACCCCATTACCTGTATTTCTTATTTTCCAGTTGTATGTAAAAACAATTCTCAACATTCATTCCTAAAACTTTGAGTTCCAACTTCTCTTCCTTCCTCCCTCTTCATCCATCCCCACTGAGAAGGCAAGCAATTCAATATAGGCTATATATGTGTAGTTTTGCCAATGACTTCCATAACTATATTTCCCTCCATTCTATCTTGCCCCCGATTTCTTCTATTCTCACTTTTGACTTTGTCCATCCCCAAGAGTGTTTGCTTCTAGTTGCTCCTTTCTTCCATTTGCCCTCCCTTCCATCATCCCCCCCACCCTGCTTCTCCCCTTCTCCCCTACTTTCCTGTAGTGTAAGATGGGTTTTCATACCAAATTGAGTGTGCATGTTCTTCCTTCTTTGAGCCATATGTGATGAGTAAGCTTCACTTTTTCCCTCTCATATCCCCCCTTTTCCTCTCCGTTGAAAAAGCTTTTTCTTGCTTCTTTTATGAGAAATAATTTGCCCCATTCCATTTCTCCCTTTCTCCTCCCAATATATTCCTCTCTCACCCCTTAATTTAATTTAATTTTTTTTTGCTATGATCCCTTCCTATTCAACTCATCCTGTGCTCTCTGTCTATATGTGTGTATATGTGTTGTGTGTGTGTATGTGTGTGTGTGTGTGTGTGTGTGTGTGTGTGTGTGTGTGCGTGTGTATAAAATCCCTCCAACTACCCAAAGACTGAGAAAAGTTTCAGGAGTTACAAATATTATCTTTCCATGTAGGAATGTAAACAATTCAACTTTAGTAAGTCCTTTATGAGTTCTTTTTCCTTTTTTACGTTTTTATACTTCTCTTGATTCTTGTGTTTGAAAGTCGTATTTTCTTTTCAGCAATGGCCTTTTCATCAAGAATGCTTAAAAGTCTTCTATTTCATTGAATGACCGTTTTTTCCCCTGAAGTATTATACTCAGTTTTGCTGGGTAGGTACTTCTTCATTTAATCCTAGTTCCTTTGATTTTTGGAATATCCTATTCCAAGCCCTTTGATCCCTTAATGTAGAAGATGCTAGATCTTGTGTTATCCTGATTGTATTTCCACAATACTGGAATTGTTTCTTTCTAGCTGCTTGCAATATTTTCCCTTGACCTGGGAACTCAGGAATTTGGCCACAATGTTACTAGGAGTTTCTCTTTTTGGATCTCTTTCAGGAGGTGATTGGTGGATTCTTTCAATATTTATTTTACCCTCTGGTTCTAGAATATCAGGGCAGTTTTCCTTGATAATTTCATAAAAGATGATGTATAAGCTCTTTTTTTGATCATGGCTTTCAAGTAGTCCCATAATTTTTAAATTGTCTCTTCTGGATCTATTTTCCAGGTCAGTTGTTTTTCCAATGAGATATTTCACATTATTTCCTATTTTTTCATTTTTCTGGTTTTGTTTTGTAATTTCTTGGTTTCTCATAAAGTCATTAGCTTGTATCTGCTCCATTCTACTTTTTAAAGAACTATTTTCTTCAGTGAGCTTTTGAACCTCTTTTTCCATTTGGCTAATTCTGCTTTTTAAAGCATTCTTCTTTTTGGACCTCTTTTGCCATTTGAGTTAGCCTATTTTTCAAGGTGTTATTTTCTTCAGCATTTTGGGGTCTCCTTTAGCAAGCTGATGACTTGCTTTTCATGATTCTCTTGCATCACTCTCATTTCTCTTCCCAATTTTTCCTCCACCTCTCTTACTTGATTTTCAAAATCCTTTTTGAGCTCTTCCATGGCCTGAGAGCAGTGCAAATTTATTTTGGAGGTTTTGGAAGCCTTGACTTCCTCTGAAGGTATGCTTTGTTCTTCCTCATCTGAAAGGATGGAAGAAAATACCTGTTCACCAAGAAATAATCTTCTATAGTCTTATTTTTTTCCCCCTTTTTTGGGCATTTTCCCAGTCAGTTATTTGACTTTTGAGTCCTTTGTCAAGAGGAGGGTATACTCTGGGGACCTGTAAGTTCTCAGTTTCTCCAAGGTGGCACAATCAAGGAAGAGGAGTTTACTCCTTTCCTGGTCTGTGCACTGGTCTGGGAGCAACCAAAAACTTTTCTGCCCAGAATCTGTTAGTAGTAGAATTCCCTCTCCATACCTGCCTCCAGCTCTGCCAGAGTTCCTCCTCCTCCTCACCCCAGGGCCAGGCTTAGGGCTGAGATTCAGATCAGTTGCTCAATTCTCCCAGGGGTTGTAGGTGGAGGGCTCCACAAATGGATGCTGCTACTGCTGCTGCTCCCACTGCCTGTGGCCAGGACCAGGGGAGGATCCTCCTCCCTTGTCACTGAAGTGAAAAAGCTTTCTCACTGACCTTTGAAGCTGCCTTTGGAGTTTGTGGGTTGAGGGATCTGAGCATTGCTGCTGCTGCTGGGGATTCTGCCCTGAGGCCTGTTCTGGTCCTGTTCCTCCCAGTGCTGTGCGGCCAAGGCTGGGCTGCGCTCTGCTCCATGCCCCATGTGATAAACCTTTTCTGTCAACCTTCCAGGCTTCCTTGGGCTGGAAATCTCTTTCACTCTGTCGTTCTGTGACTTCTGCTGCTCTAGAATTTGTTGAGAGTCATTTTTTTTATAGGTATTTTATGGACTGTGAGGGAAGAGCTAGAGTGTGTGCGTCTTGGCTCCACCGCCCCCCAGTTCCAATGATTCTTAAACTGCTTCTTGATTTGTTTTTTAGATGAATTGTTTTTGGTGTGAATTCACTTTCGTTATCTTCTATTTTTGTAGTCTTTTTGCTCAGTTTCAGTATTTCTTGTTGTCTCCCTGAGTTATTACCTTTCCTTTGATCTATTTCCATGGTGTCTGCCACTTGGTTACTCAGCTGTAGGCTGTAGCCTGGGTTGGGGTCACCCTATTTCAGGGTCTGAGACACATACATAGCTGCTCTTCTTCATTTTACATCAGTACCTCTGCTTGGTTTTGATTTCACAAACATCATGCCTCCCCTAGGATAAGTTCATCACCTGTAAACTTCTCATCATGGCTTTTGATCTAGCCTTGACACTCAACAGTCACAACAATTTCTCAGGACCATCAGCTGATCTCCCCTCTGGTTGGAGGGCTGGAGGACAGAGAACTCCCCCCTATCCCCCAACGTGTTCCTTTATAAGAGGGCTCCAAACTTTGTAGCTTAACTCTTAATTTTCCATCAGCTGTTCTGCTTTTGATTTCAACTCGGTGAATATCATGCCTGGCCTGATACATTCTGGCATACCTCACCCCTTTTCAGTTTCATTTTGTGTATTCTGCTTGTAAGATTGGAAGCTCCTTGAAGTCAGGGACTCTTTTCTTATTTTTATCCTCAGTACTTAGCATAATATCTAGTACAGTGTTGTTCAGTCATTTCAGTGGCATCTGAGTCTGTGACTCTATTTAGGGTTTTCTTGGCAAAGATATTGGAATGGCTTGCTCTTTCCTGCTCCAGCTCATTTTACAGATGAGGGAACTGAGGTAAACAGGGTTAAATGACTTGCCCAAGGTCACACAGCTAGTAAGTATCCGAGGTCACATTTGAACTCAGGTCTTCTTGACTCCAGGCCAGGCATTAAGCCACCTATAGCTGGCCCCTGCCTAGCATGTAGTAGGTATTTAATAAATAGTTATTGACTACTAACTATTATTACGCTTTTCTGTTTCTGCTTCTTGCCCAGGTTACAGCTTAGACCAGGTCTGAGCTGAATCCTCAACCTTTCAGCAACCACAAGTCAATAGGAGTCTAGCTGCAAGTTCTCTTCTCAGTCTATCCTGGAGTCTCAATCCTCTGGGGTCAAAGCTACATAACAGCTTCTGACTGACCCCTGTTCCTGCTTCCTGCACAGTACAGAGAGTTAGGCACAGTCCCTATTCAATCTACAACCACTGCTTTCTGGAGAATACCGCACTAGGTCTTCCCTGCTGCTCCTCCCTACAGGTTGCCTCTTTAGTCTACACTGTATTAGCAAACCAGCCCTGAGGTCACAGTGACACAGTTCCACTTCACTTCACAGACTAGACTCCAATTCGGTTCTCATGCTAGAAGGCTCCACCCTCCCAGTTGGACTTTCTCTCCAGTGCCTGCAAGCCTCAGTTGGTTTTCTTATGATGACGTAGCCTGGGAAAATGACTCACTGTAGATTTCCTGATTATTACTCAGTCTGGGGCTCTTACTATTTCTTTATTAGAGTAGTTGTGGGGGAGATCAGGGCTGTAGTGTTCCCTCCTACTCTGCCATCTTTGTTGGTCTTCCTCCATCTGTTTGCTTTAACTCCAGCCCTAAGGAAAGATAGCAATCTTCTCAGAGAATTGTAGTAAAAAGGGAAAAAAAAGGAGCACTCCCTGCCAAGATCGTGTAGATTAAAAATAGCTAGGCCTGGAGTAATCAAAGTGTGATAGAATTGTAGGTGTGCACCTGACTGTTACTGCCAAGGTCAAGAATCCAGTGTCCACATCCAAACATCTGTTGCTGTCAGATGTGAACAGTGTAGCTCCAGGCTTAATTACGAAGTTCTGGAAAGTTTGAGTGACTGTTTGTAGAAAAATAAATAACTCCTTTGGAGACTAACCTGACTCATTTCATAAAACTGAAGCTGAGCGCTTCCTGTTTTTCACCGTGGGAGGGTCATTTATCCTAATTATAGTAGAGGCTCATCATAATGTTCCCTTATGTCTTGGAACCTATATAATGAGTTCCTTTTGACATGTCAGTCACTGAGCCTTATTGTATGCAGTTCAACTTTTATGAAAAGTCTCCCCATAAGGAGTCTGTTGTTTGTATTAAGGTTCCAGTGTTCTTAAGAAAATCACACTTCAACTAATTTCCAACATATTCTAATCAGTCTATCAGTAAGTATTTATTAAGTGTCTCTTAAATGTTTGGCTCTGGACTAAGTGCTTTCAAAGCATGTCCTTAAAAAGGGTACCCCAAAACATCAGCGTTAACAAGCTGTCATAGTATCTCACCATCTTTGTGATTTAATAGGTATAGAGAAGTCCTGCAGTGGGATCTCCCTCCACTGATGCAGGTGGGCGACGGGCTATCTTAGTTGGTTAGCGCGTTGGGGACTTGTGTCTTCCTTGTATTTTCCCAAAGTCAGTATGGGAGGCAATTCGCTAATTAAGAGTTCTTTATAAAAGTCTCATTTTAGCCCCATAATAACCCTAGAAGTAACTAGCCACTATTATTATCCTGATTTTACAGTGAGGCAGAAAGAAAGTAAGTGGTTTGCCCAGAGTCACACGGTAAATGTTCATGGCTGAAGTGAACCAGGTCTTTCTGAGCTCTGTGCACCATGGCACGACCTAGCTGCCTCCAGTCCTAAGTAATTTATTTTAGGCATTTAAAAACATCCTGAGAAAAGGTCCATAAGCTTCACTGGATTTAAGGTTAAGAAACATGAGACTAGATAATCCTTAACCTTGATAGTCTGACCTCTTGCACAAAGCCTTCCCTGACTAGCCTGGCTAAAAGCAGGGTCTTCCTTCTGAAACCTCCTGTTGCTCCTTTGGCATATTTCACATACACACCTCATACATCTGTGTATGTATGTCTATGTGTCTATATGTATTTATGTATATCTATAATATAATATAACATAATATATAGTTTTGCATAGTCTCTTTTAAAAAATTTGATGGCTTTTGTTGCAAATTATTTCTTGATATCCTTCGCCCTGCCCATTGAATCTTTGATTATGACAACAAAATAATCATTTAAGCAAAACCAATTAACCAAGTGACCTCGTGACATATACAACATCCCAACTCTGCAGTCCCCCACCTCTCAACTGAGAGAAAATAATATTATTACTCATAACAATAAATATTGTCATAATAATAATATTATCTCATATAATTCTTTGAAAACACATTCCTCTGGCCTCATTGCACTGAAACAACTGTAGAGGAACAGCTGGAGAGCATCTCCATCTTGCTCGATGTCTTTTATCAGGGACCATGGAATGGATAGAACTTACATGACAAGAATTCAGATTGTACTGACCAGTGAGTCTCTCTTCCCTCTTCCCAAACATTTGTCAGCTAACTTATATTATGTGTCCAGTCCTGAGAGGCCATATACTTTCTAACTGAAGCATAAAATGAAGCAAAGGTGAAAATTTCTTGTATAAACTTTCTACTAGAATAATCAAATCATGAAAAACAGAGTTATAACAACATTGGCTAACTGATCAGAATCAGAAGGTCGAGTCAGAAGTCCTGGTATCAATATTTACCAGTTGTCAGAGGATGAAGGAGAGATCCACTGTGGACATGAGCAGACTATAAAACCTAATCAATAAGAAACTCCCAAGAAAAACTGAAGTAGAGGATGTTAATGAAATGTATGACAAAAAAAAAGAAAGATGGGCTGGTCAGGTATCAAGAGTGAGTGATAGCTAATAGACAGCTTATGTGCTCCTTTGGTGTCTTTATGATGTCAAGTAAGGGTCCCCTGGGTATTGAGTGAATCCCTTGTGATGAATTTATGGGAGGACATAGGGTGGGCAGGCATAATTTCTCTCTGCATCATTGGAAGGAATATCAATAGGTACGTATAAGTATTTTAATCTTTTGAGTGACTTTCTCGAACCTCAGTTTCCTCATCTCTGAAATGGGAATATAATGTTTACATTGCCTTCTTGCACAGGGTGATGAGAGGAGAACACTTTGTAAAACTGAAGAGTCTACAGATCCTTAAATATTTTACCAACTGGCTTATAAATGGTCATTTCTGTGCTACTGAAGATCGATGTGGGAGAATAATGTTTGCCAGCTCATGAGTTTATGTTAATTAGATGAATAGTTAAATTTTGCAAGGCTTAGCATTCAAACATAAAATGACATTTATTCACTGTTATTACTTAATAATCTTCTCTCTACAGTAAGACCAGGAATTCTTAACTTTTTTGTGTCATTAGCAATTAGCCTACTGACCCCTTCTCAGAATGTTTTAAAATGTATAAAATTAAGTACATAAAATTACAAAGAAAACCAATTATATTGAAATACAGTTATCGGACTTTTTAAGAACATGTTTGTGGACCCAGAATAAGAACACTTATTTAAATGGTAAATTCTTAGAGGGTTTTTTTTTTGTTGTTATTTAGTCGTTTTTCAGTTGTGTCTGACTATGACTGTATTTGGGGTTTTCTTAGAAAAGATATTGGAGTGGTTTGTCATTTCCTTCTCTAGCTCATTTTACAGATGAGGGAACTGAAGCAAACAGGGTTAAGTGACTTGCCCAGGGTCACGCAGTTTATAAGTGTCCGAGGTCAGATTTGAATTCAGGTTTTCCTGACTCCAGGCAGGGTCTGGAGATGTAGAATAGAAGAGGATACGGTTAGGTGGATTCACTGAGTGACCTAGCTGGAGGGTAGAGGACTATGGTTCTGAGGACGTGTTCCCACAGTGTCCAACATAGTACAGGATACACAATAGATACATAGAAGTGTCTAGGTAGTGCAATGAATAGAGTGTTGGACTTGGAGTCAAGAAGACCTGAGTTCAAATCAGTCTTAGATACACTGTGTGACTCTGGGCAAGTCACTTAATCTCTGCCTACCTCAGTTTCCTCAGCTATAAAATGGGCGTAATAATAGTACTTACCTCTCAGAAGTGTTATAAGGATAGTGCCTGGTACATAAAAGGGCTTAAGAAATGTTTGTTTCCTTCCTTCTTAAATACTCAAAGCTGTGAGATTTTTGAGCAAGTTCTCTCTGGGCTCTCATTTACTTGCTCATAAAATGAGACAGTTGGAGAAGATGATCTCTAAGGACCCCTCCAGATATAATCCTATGATGCTATGATTATTTAACTTTAGCTGTGCCATTTTGAGAGCTGGGGAGCCTGAAATCCTTTCTTCTTGGCTTTAGACAGTCTGGTTAAGTAAAATATGAATTGATGTGAAAAGTAGAGACTAAGTAATCTTCTAGAGCAATTTTGGTTCTGGGATTCTTTGCTGAGTTACAGGTTTATAAATTGTTATGTCCCTCTTATTTTAATTCTTATTCTTGTTCTCTTTTCTTTTTTTATGAATTTCTTTGTTTTCAGTTTTCAACAATCACTTCCGTATGTTTTACATTATCTCCCCTTCCCTCTCTGCTCCCTCCCTGAAACAGCATTCAATCTTATATTGGTTCTACACATATATTCTTATTAAACACATTTTCACATTAGTCATGTTGCATAGAAGAATTAAAACAAATAGGAGAAACCATGAGAAAAAACAAAATATAACAAAAGAGAAAATAGTCTGCTTCATTCTGCTTTCCAGTTCCATAGATCTTTCTCTGGATGTATATGTCATTTTGCATCAAGAATCCTTTGGAAATGTTTTAGGTCCTTGCATTGCTGTGAAAGGCTAAGTCTATCAGAAATAGTCCTTGCACACTGTGACTCTTACTGTGCATAATCTTCTCCTGGCTTTGCTCACTTCACTCAGTATCAATTCATGGAAATCTTTCCAGGTTTTTCTGAAGTCTTCCTGTTCATCATTTCTTATAGCACAATAGTATTCCATTACATTCATATACCACAACTTGTTCAGCCATTCCCCAGTTGATGGGTATTCCCTCGATTTCCAGTTCTTGGCCACCACAAAAAGAGATGCTATAAATATCTTTGTACATCTGGGTCCTTTTCCTATTTTTATGATTTCTTTGGGATACAGCTATAGAAGTGATATTGCTGGGTCAAAGGATATGCACATTTTTATAGCCCTTTGGGCATAGTTCCCAAATTTCTCTCCAGATCAGCTCACAGCTCCAACAATGAATTAGTGTTCCAACTCTGCCACATCTTCTCCAACGTTTATCATCTTCCTGTTTTGTCATGTTAGCCAATGTGATAGGTGTGATGTGGTATCTCAGAGTTGTTTTCATTTATATCTCTCTAATCAACAGTGATTTAGAGAATTTTTTCATATGACTATAGATAGCTTTAATTTCTTTCTCTGAAAAGTGCCTATTCGAATATATCCTTTGACCATTTCTCAATTGGGGAATGACTTGTATTCTCCATTCTCACATACAGTAGTTGTAAAAATTCTTTCCCAGTTTTCTTCTTCCTCCTAATCTTGGTAGCACTGGCTTTATTTGTGCAAAAACTTTTCAGTTTAATGTGGTCAAAATTATCCATTTTTCATTTCATAATGTTCTGTATCTATTGTTTGGTCCCATTCTCCATAAATCTGACAAATAAACTATTCCTTGCTCCCCTAATTTGTTTATAGTATCAGCCTTTATACCTAGATCATGTACCCATTTGGACATGATTCTTGTGTACAATGTGAGGCATTGGTCTATGCCCAGTTTCTGCTACACAATTATCCAGTTTTCCCAGCAGTTTTTGTCAAACAATGCTAACTCATTTATTTTCAATGAGGAAATTGAGGTCCATATGGGTCAAGTGACTTACCCAAGATCAGATAGCTTCATTAGTAACAGAACTGGGATCTGAAATAAGGTCTTCCGACTCCTATAGGGTTCACGATATTCTTACTCTTAGCTGCTTCAGTACATGGTGGAGGAAAAGAGGAAGATCAGTGAAACAATATTGAGGAAATAGAATTACTCAACTCTTACTTTGTCCTGCTTTCCCTTTGTCAAGGAAAAGAGAAACCCAGTATAAGTAGGGGGACAGTAAAGAGCACCTAGATGATCTGGAAGAATTCAAGTGACCAACACTAGATGAACTATGTCCCAGGTTATTGTAAAAACTGGTAAATGTGATTGCAAAGGTCACTGTCAGTGACCTTCAAAAGATCACAGAGAAAGGAAAAGATGCAGTAGGACTGGAAATGGAAGGAGAATGTGATATGTAAACTATATGCCAATTAACTTGACTTTGGCAGAATTCTAGAACAGGGATCTTAATCTGGGCACTATAAACATGTATTTCAATATTATTAGTTTCCTTTGTAATTGTATATGTTATAATTTATGCATTTAAAAATCATTGTTCTGAGAAGGGATCCACAGATTTTACTAGTTTGCTAAAGGAGTCCATGACGCAAAGAAAGGTTGAGAATCCTTGGTCTAGAAGTCTTTATTGAATATAGAAAAGAAAATTGTGATCACAAAGTTCTAGCATTCATGGCTTTATCAAGGGAAGGTCATGGCAGAGTCATCTCATTTCCTTTTATGACACTGGTAGATCAGAGGAATGTGATATGTAATGAATGTAATATGACTTACCTACATATTTAGCACAACTCTTGATAAAAGTCTATCATGCTGTTCTTCTGGACAGGTATATATGTAGACTAGAAGAGAATACAGTTAGGTATGGAGCTGGTTGAAAGGCTAGTTCCAAAGATTAGCCATTAATGACTCGATGCCACCTTGGAAGATCTCCATTTGAGAGCTCCATTCTTGACTTTGTACTGTTTGACATTAAAAAAAAAAAAATCAATGTCATAGTTAAACCTATAAATGGCATTTTAATCAAATTTACATATGGTACAAAATTTGGAGTTATAGCTAACATATCAAATGATAGTCAAGATCCCTAAAGATCTTGATCATCCAGATCCTTAGGCTAAATTTAATAGGATGAAATTTAACAGGAATAAAGTTAAAGTTATACAAATGGGTTAAAAATCAACTCCACAAGTATAAGAGGAGTGAGCTATGACTACATAGCAATTTGCTTAAGAAAGATCTTGGAGTCTTTAAGAAAAAACTTGGACTGCAAGTAGCCAAAATTCTATATTGGTAGCCAAAATATAGAATGCAATCACAGGGTGAATTAAAGAATGATGTATTGAGGTAAAAGTCCCACTATGCTCTTCCTTTTTCAGATCATACCTGGGCATTGGGATCATCCTAGCCACCACATTCTGGAAGGACATTGACAATTAGAGAGAATCATGAGGAGGGAAATAAAATTGTCACTATCCTTAGTGAATGATCTCCAGATCATGTGATATGACTATCTATTGAAGGAACTAGGAGTAATTAGCCTGGCAAAGAGAAGAGAAATGGCAAACTTTATAGCTGTTTTCAAATGTTGGAAGGGCTTTCATGGAGAAGAGGAATTACATTTGTTGGGCTTGGTTGGTTGTTGTTCTTCATTCTTGAAGAGGACCATGACAACACCATGATAAAGTGAAGTTTCAATGTGTCTGACTGAGGTTGATCAGACCAATACAAGCTCGGAAAGCTCTACCACAGATTGGGCACAGATGGTCCACGTAAACATTTTGGATGGATACTCCAAATTTGTGCATCCTACATTTCCTTTGTACTGTTTCAATTCTGTTTTGTTCATGGATCACAACACTCTTTCTGATGTGGGAACGCCATGCTGAGCAGTCCTGTGCCAGCATCTCCTATGTCGCACAATCAAACCCAAAGTTTGTGAGAGTGTCTTTGTATCATTTCTTCTGACTACCATGTGATCACCTGCCCCTTGTGAGTTCTCCATAAAAGTCTTTTTGGCAAGCATACATTTTGCATTTGAACAACATGGCCAACCCATAAGAGTTGCACTCTCTGAAGCATAGTTTGAATGCTTGGCAGTTCATTTCGAGCAAGGACCTCAGTGTCTGGTACCTTAAGTGATCCTCAGAATCTTCCTAAGACAGTTCACTTTCCTGGCATAGTGCTGGTAGTGTGTCCATGTTTCACATTTGCTAGTATTGGGCAACTAGATCATAATAGGATGAATGCCTAGAACACTTGGGCTGACCACTTACAGTTTCTTGTTTTTATAAGGCACCATCTATCTTATCTTCCTGTCATACAGTTCTGTGATGAACATCCTTTACTCTGAAATTCCTCATTGGAGCCGCTTACATCCACCCTATGACTCTCCTTTGCCCTCAGTGTGATACTCATTTTTAATTCTTTGAAGTCTGTTGTGTTATTAAGAGCAACATCAGCAGCTACTGACATATGTATGCTATTCTCATTTCTATAAAAACTTGATGAGAAGGAATATTCAGAGAAGTTGAGAATTAATACTGATAAGAAAATCATAAGACCAGATAAAAGAAAAGTTAAAAAAAGTTAAAAAGCCAGAATGAAGACCCATTGCAGATCGCAGGGGCAAGGCTCTGAGCCAGGTAGGATCAACCTGCCAGTTTAGCATCAGAAAACAGAGCCTAATTCACCGACTCTGTGGCATCCTTATCTTCAAAGAGCTTTCTATAGGAAGGAAATAATGTGTATACAGATAATTGAAAACAAAATATATACAAATTCATTGCTGAAGGTCTTTGCTAACAACTGAGGGTAACAGCAAAGGCCTACCCATATTTATTGATAAAGGTAGCAAAAGATTGTTTGCTAAAAATGGACACTTCACAGAAGTTTTATCAGTCAAGTCAATGGATTTTTCAATTCATCAACCTTGAATCTGTTTCAGTTTAATTTGCAATGAAGAACTTGATTCTTCCAGCAGAGGGAGCCACAAACTGCTTCCCTCTTTGTGCAGTATCGCCTAGGTTTCCACTGAATTACTTTGAATCAACAAATTTGGATCTTTTGAAAAGGTTGTAATTATTCATGACAGAGGAAGACACTGTTAGATTTTCTTCAGTGCTGGCTGTAAGAAAAGCCACTGAATGATGCAGTGAAGGAGATTTTGTTGTCATTTTTGGCAATCCTTATAGAAACTAAATGATAGAGACTGAAACATTTGCAAAAGACCCCCAATATTTCAAAAGAGAAAGAGAAGATCCTCCATGTTTTGCTCAGTCTAGCACCTTAGACCTTAAATTTGCCCAGAGTGGAAGTTTAGATGAAATGGAAAAAAACACAAAGGACACAAGTTGAGAAAAATAGGAAAGATTCTGAAAGACAAACTGGAAAGCCCAATCAAAGATGTGTATCAAAAGCACAAGATGCATCTTATAAACATGGATTCAGAAAAAAAAATAAGATGTATGGAAGACCTGCACAATCAAGGAATACAGAAACACTAAGAAATATAGTTAAAACTCTGTGTTACTATGGAGATGAGAGATGCCCAAACAAATGGTATACCAGAAGTCCACCAGTTAGTGACATTTTGGAGCCTGGACTTTCGCAAAGATATTTTTTCCTTAATTTTTTTTTAATGAACAAAAATCAATTTTCTCTATCTTCCCTCCCCAAGCTGAAAAAACAAAACAAACCCAAATGCAAATCTTATAACCAGTATGTATACTTGGGCAGCTAAGTGAAGCAGTGGATAGGACATTGGCCTTGGAGTCAGGAAGACCTGTATTCAAATTTGGCTTCAGACACTAGCTATGTGATCCTGGGCCAGTCACTTAACCTTGATTTCCTCCAAAAAACCAAACCAAACCAAACCAAACTAAAAAACAAATACACACACTCAGGCAAAACAAATCCCCACATTGACCATGTCCCAAGAAATATGTCTAACATCACCACTCAGGAGGTACAGGAATCAAGGTTTGTCATTGTGTTGATGAGAATTCTTAAGTTCTTCAGAGTTGTCCGTCTTTACCATGTTGTTATTGTATAAATTGTGATTCTAGTTCTCATCACTTAATTCTGCATCAGTTCATACAAGTCTTCCCAGGTTTCTCTGAAACAACTCCCTTCACCATTTCTTATGGCACAATAATATTGCAATGCTTTTATGTATGATAATTTGTTCAGTTCTTTCCCAATGGATGAGTACTCCTTTAACTTCCAATTCCTTGCCACTACCAAAAAAAAGCTATAGTTAAGATTTTGGTAATGTGGGTCGTTCACTTCTTTCTTTGATGTTTTTGGGGTAGCCTAATAGTGATATTACTGGATCAAAGGACATACACAATTTAGTGACTTTTGAGACTTCATTCCAAACTTCTTTCTAAAATGGCTGTATTATTACCTAAGACAATTCTGAAGAACTTACGATGAAAAATGCTATCCATCTCCAGAGAAAGAACTGATGGAGTCTGAATGCAAATTGAAGCATACTTCTTCATCACCTTCTTTGTTTTTCTTGTTTTTTTGTCTGTTTTCTTTCATAACATGACTAACATAGAAATATGTTTTGCATGACTGCACTTCCATAACCTGTATCAAATTGCTTGCCTTCTCAGTGGGAGGAAGAAGAGAGGAAAGGAGGGAAAGAATTTGGACCCTCAAAATTTTCTTAAAAATGAATATTTAAAATTGTTTTTATATGTAATTGAGGAAAAATAAAATAGAAAATAAAATGGCTGTATTAATTCACAGCTCCACCAGTAGTAGTACATCAGCGTGCTTGTTTTCCTGCAGTCTTACTGAGACTTTTCATTTTTTTTTTGTTTTTCTTCTCAACTTTGCCAATCTGATAGGTGTGAGGTAGAACTGCAGAGTTGCATTAATATGCATTTCTCTGATTATTAATAATTTGGAGCATTTTCATATGGTTTTTGTAACTTGCATTTCTCTTTTTAGGTAACTACCTGTCCGCATCCTTTGTTTCCCCCTCAATTTTTAACATTTTTGTTTAAAGTTTGAGTTCCCAATTCTAACCTACTCCCATCCCTCCTCTCTCACCTCCCTGAGATGGTAAGTAATCAGATATAGGTTATACATGTGTAAAACATTTCTGTATTGGTCTATCCATATCCTTTGGTCATTTTTCACTTGAAGAAAGATTCTTATAAATTTGAATTGATTCCTTTGAATCAGTATTTTGAAAATGAGACCTTTGTTGCAAAGATTTTTTTCTCCAATTCTTTCTTTAAAATTTTTATTTATTCATGGGTTTTACTTGTATAAGAACTTTAAATTTTTTTATAATGAAATTATCTTCTGTAATTCTCTCTATTTCTTGTTTGAATTGTTTCCTGATCCATAGATCTAAAAGATAGTCTCTTTACTCTGTTAATTTGTTTATAATGTCACCCTTTATGTCTAAGTCATAGCTATTTGGTATATGGTATAACATATCAGTCTGTATCTAATTTCTACCAGTTTGGGGCAGGAGTTTTGTGAAGATTTTTGGGAAATAAGCTGCCCAGAGACCTTAGCATTCTGTACACATTGTCCCAAGATGCAAGACAAATATTGACTCCTGACCTCTGCACTCTTTAGCCTCTTTCTCCCAGAAATCTTCACATAACTCCTTCCAGATGTCCTAGTTCCAAAATTTCAGTGGACTTCTGGTATAGAATCTTCTGAGATATCTCTCATTTCTTTTTTCTTTTTTTTTTGCCTTTTTATTTATTTTTTTTCAGTTGTGTCCAATTCCTTTTTATTAATTAATTTGTTTTCAATTTTCTACAATCACTTTTATAAATCTTAGATTTTCTACCCCTCTCCCTCTCCTCCTTTCTCTCTACTAGCATGCAATCTTATATGAGTTTTACACAGATATTCTTACTAAATATATTTTTCCCTTAGTCATGTTGCATGGAAGAATTAAAATGAATGGGAGAAGCCATGAAAAAAACAAAACACAAAAGAAAATAGTTCATTCTGCAATCCAATTCCATAGTTGTTTCTTTGGATGTGGATGGCATTTTGCCTCAAGAGTCCATTGTGAATGTTTTATATCCTTGCGTTGCTATGAAGGGCTAAGTCTACCAGAAAAATTCCTCTCACACTGTGATTGTTGCTGTGTACACAGTTCTCCTAGTTCTGCTCCTTTCACTCAGCATCAATTCATGTAAGACTTTCCAGGTCTCTCTGAAGTCTTCCTGTTCATCATTTCTTATGGGACAATAGTATTCCATTACATTCATATACCACAATTTATTCAACCATTCCCCAATTGATGGGCATTCCCTGATATCCAGTTCTTGGCCACCACAAAGAGAGCTACTATAAATATTTTTGTACATGTGGGACCCTTTCCCATTTGTATGATCTCGTTGGGATACAGCTCTAGAAGTTATATTGCTGGATCAAAGGGTGTGCACATTTTTGCCGCCCTTTGGGCATAGTTCCCAAATTGCTCTCCAGAATGGTTGGATCAGCTCACAGCTCCACCAACAATGAATTAGTGTTCCAACTGTGACACATCTTCTCCAACATTTATCATCTTCCTGTTTTGTCATGTTAGCCAATGTGATAGGTGTGATGTGGTACCTCAGAGTTATTTTGATTTGCATCTTTCTAATCAATAGTGATTTAGAGCATTTTTTCATATGACATTAGATAGCTTTAATTTATTCCTCTGAAAAGTGCCTGTTCATATTTTTTAACCATTGGGGAATGACTTATATTCTTGTATATTTGACTCAGTTCTCTATATATTTCAGAAATGAGGCCTTTATCACAGATAATAGTTGCAAAAATTTTTACCCAGTTTTCTGCTTCCCTCCTAATCTTGGTTGCATTGGGTTTGTTTGTGCAAAAACTTTTCAATTTAATGCTATCAAAATTATCTACTTTGCATTTCATAATGTTCTCTATCTTTTGTTTGGTCAAAAATTTCTCCATTCTCTATAAATCTGACAAATACACTATTCCTTGCTCCCATAATTTTTTTATACCTGGATCATGTATCCATTTGGACTTTATTCTTGTGTACGGTGTCAGGCATTGGTCTATGCCCAGTTTCTGCCATACTCTTACTCAGTTTTCCCAGCAGTTTTCGTCAAACAGTAAGTTCTTTTTTTGTTTTTAGTTTATTTATTTAACTTTTTATATTCATTTTCACAAAATTTTGGGTTCCAAATTTTCTCCCCATTTGTCCCCTTCCCCCACCCCAATACACCGAGCATTCTAATTTCCCCTATCACCAACCTGCCTTCTCTTCTATCATCCCTCCCTTCCCTTGTCCCCATCTTCTCTTTTGTCCTGTAGGGCCAGATAACTTTCTATTCCCCATTACCTATATTTTTTATTTCCTAGTAGCAAGAACAATACTCAACAGTTGTTCCTAAAACTTTGAGTTCCTACTTCTCCCCATCTCTTCCTCCCCACCAATTCCCTTTGGGAAGGCAGGCAATTCAATACAGGCCATATCTGTGTAGTTTTGCAAATGACTTCCATAATAGTCATGTTGTATAAGATTAATTATATTTCCCTCCATCCTATCCTGCTCCCCATTTATTCTGTTCTCTCTTTTGATCCTATCTCTCCCCAAGAGTGTTGACTTCAAATTGCTCCCTCCTTCCATTGCCCTCCCTTCCATCATCCCCCCCCCACCCTGCTTATCTCCTTCTCCCCCAATTTCCTGTGTTGTAATATAGGTTTTCATGCCAAAATGAGTGTGCATTTTATTCCTTCCTTTAGTCGAATGTGATGA